>OZ007497.1:150937659-151537659 GCA_963931805.1 Microdon myrmicae | reverse complement strand
AATGCTGCATACCTTTGTTGCTTTGTTAAATAAGGTCAAGACCGGATCCCGGTTGTAGTGCCGACGATGATGATGATGAAAAAAACCCATACTTTTATCGCTTTCAAAACTTTTAACGCGCTTATTTCGAAACAACATTTTTCAAAACTCGGGAAACGTTTCATCCTTATTTTTCATTCGGTTTACTTGAAATTTTCTCAGCGCAAGGCTAATAACCTTGCCCGTAAAAATAAATCATTATGGAAAATTTAACAAGCCTCGAGACTTGCTAAATAAGGCCAAGACCGGATCCCGGTTGTAGTGCCGATAATGATGATGATGATGATTTAAATTTTAAATGTAACTTTGCAATAAAATTCATAATAAGATGGCGTAGGGGATTTTTGAAATATTGATTAGTTTTTTTTTTTTTATAAATGATTTATCGAATAATTTTTGGCCAGAAAACAATTTGTCTTCGAAAATACTGTCATTTTGTTAAAAATCAATATTTTGGATAAATCCTAAGTCATCTTATGTATTTTAATCCTAAGCTTAAAAAACACTTCAATTTCTGTTTCCAGGTAAAAAAGTGTTCCAGTTACCTAAGGTGGAGTCTTCTCGAAAATTTTGTTTTGGATTATTATGACCACAGCCGTGTAGGGTGCAAGTCTAATAATCCGGCCCGTAAAAATAAGTTGTTATGGAAAATGTAACAAGCCTCGAGACTTGCTAAATAAAGCCAAGAACGGATCCCGATGATGATGATGATGATGAGCACAGCCGCTATTTTGTATAAAAATGCCAATAAAAAAATTTGTTGACATTCTAGAAACGTGCATTTATAACCCCTTATTAACAATTTTCCTACCAACCTACTCATTTCTCCAAAATTACGAAAAAAGGCTCATTTTTGAGCAAACCAAAGTGGCCTTACCCTTTAATAAATCCTGAAATTCTGACCAAGTTCCCAGAGAGCCATCAAAGGTAGGCAAGGATAATCTCCGGCAGACGAGACGTGTAACAAAAAAAATGGGTTGGCGAGAGGGCCGACTTTAGGGAGACAAGGACAGATGTGTCCTTCATCTTGTCTCTGACTTCTGGTCATCTTGCGATAACCAGAATCACCCACATCGGTGAGGATGTTGGGCTCGGTCTCGCGATATCTGAAAAGAAAAGAAAAAAGGGGGTATCCAAGGATAGTGTGGACAATGTTAGTCCAGGTGTTCTCTAACTATTTGTATAGAGGGATAGTGGGAAACAAATTATTCAAGACCGGTAGGTCTTGGGTGCGGTAGTAAACGCAGATCACGTCTTTGGCGTCTGATGATCTGCGCTTTGGTCGGTATGTGTATGTCTGTGCCGTCTTGTATTGTGCGTCCGTGTGTGTGTGGTTTGTTAACAGTAGATCCTATGGTATGGATCCAGAAATCCTCTATTATAGAGGGGAATGTTGTTGGGAAGGGTGCTTTCTTCAGTTTTGTACTGAAGAAGAAATTGTGGTAGTCTGATCCGAAGAGATCGAGAGAGAGAAGGGTCAAGAACGCAAGAGTCCCGCACAAGTAGGTTCTCGCTGTCCTGAATGCTTTCGAGGTCCTTGTATGCTAATTGAAGTAAGTACTCGTCGATAGGGGTAATGGAGGCGCCTTCGTATAGGGGAAAGTTGGGGTAATGACGCCCGTCAGGCCTTCTAGAGTGATTGGTGCATCTTCTAAGGAGTTTCCTTTCGAAAACTCGAAGTCTTTCCATTTGGCCCAATATATGCAGGACCATATGGGAAAGGCGTACGATATTCCAGATCGGATTAGCTGCTTATAGCAGAGAAGCTTAACTTTAGTGTCAACTTTGTTGCTCCACTTCAAAATGTTGTGCAGTTGGTTAGACCGACCGAGGCCTCTTTGGAGAATGTGGGTCACATGTTTGATAAAAATTATTTTTGGGGTATAAGTGACCCCAAGATATTTCATCTTGTCCTGTGGTCTAATCGTAGTATCTCCCATTTTTATTCGAATATTCTGTGAATATCGAGAAGTAGGTTGGGAGTGTTTACTACTCAGAATTATAGCTATTGCTTTGGATGGGTTAAGTCGAATTTTCCATCGACTGTAATACTGATACAGTTCGTACAAGTGACGGTTGAGTCGATTTGTTGCGAGTTTAGGGCCTTTGGATGAAGTGTACACTAGGACGTCATCCGCATAACATATCTGGTTTACTCTCCCGTCCACAGGGGGGGGGAATATCGGAGGTGTAAATATAGATGAATATGATGGGGCCTAGAGTGGAGCCCAGTGGTACGTCTGCAGCGGCGTGAAAAGTTCGGCAAAGCTTTCCATTCACTCTAAGTTGGAAGGCTCTGTTTAGAACGAACTGGTAGATGATACTACATAGCGTTCTACTGAGGCCAGTATTCAATAATTTAAAAACGAGACCTTCGATCCAAGTCGTGTCAAAAGCCTTTTCAATGTCCAGGCTCACCGCAACGGGTATGTTCCTTATTAAAGAGCCGCACGCAGACATGGTTTTGAAATATGTTGAGAGCCATAGTGGTGCTGTCCGCTCTTCGAAATCCAAATTGGAATTCAGGTATTAGGTTCCTGGCACTGATAAAGTTATTTAGTTTCTCGTATATGAATTTTTCATATATTTTGCTGATGCAAGTGAGAAGCGAAATAGGGCGAAAGCTTAATGGGTGATATGTTGGTTTCCCAACTTTTGCTATTGGACAAATAATAGCGTTCCTCCGAGCTTGGGAAAGTACCCCATGTTGTATGCATGGTTGAACAGAATGGAGAGCTTTATAAAGAATAAGGCAGAAAGCCTTCGCAACGAGTGGTATGACATGTTGTCGATACCGGGTGACTTCTTAGGGTTTCGAGATTTAACCAGGCTCTGTAGGATATTTGGTGCGATGAAATCGTGACCATTATCACGTGTGTCATCGAATTATGCACTGTTAGTTGGGTTAAAGACAACAATTGGCTCGTTGAAGTCGTCCAACTTACTGTGGACCTCTGAACTAATGATCGCATTAGTATCCGGGTCGCTATATTAGAGGGTAAGTTTGCGATTATTTTCGAAGGTCTGTGGCGACTCTAACAGATACATACAATTCACAAGCAAAATAGTGAAGAACACGAACGAAAAATCGAATAAGAAAAATACATCAGAACCGTATACCAAGCGATAACAAAAATAATTCACATCAGTGGAGTATAGTCGAGTTTAGAAATCAAATTCTAAACACGGTCAGTAGCCTGATGGGTAACGCTTTGGTAAAATTTTTGGTGATTCAAAATGTCATAGCGTCAGTTCGAATCACAAGTTCTTCTTCACTATTATTTCAAACGCTATAATTGGTGACCCCGACGTGATCTGAACACGCAACATACACTTTCCCATAGTAAGCAGAACTTCACACACGGTCACGACTTCCGCATAGAGCCCAGCCTCCGACGTTTTCTCGTTCTCTCGTTCGTCCGTCGTTCGCATACGAATCTGATCGTAACGAAGTTACTGCGAAGGGAGTGGTGTGGCGACTCTAACAGATACACACAATTCACAAGCAAAATAGTGAAGAACACGAACGAAAAATCGAATAAGAAAAATACATCAGAACCATATACCAAGCGATAACAAAAATAGTTCACATCAGTGGAATATAGTCGAGTTTGGAAATCAAATTCTAAACACGGTCAGTAGTCTGATGGATAACGCTTAGGTAAATTTTTTTTCATGATTCAAGCTGTCATAGCGTCAGTTCGAATCACACTATCTTCTTCACTATTATTTCAAACGCTATAGGTCTCTCCGATGGTATTTGCTTTATTGGTGTCGTTATTAACAACTACACCATTATGTCTGATTGGTCCAGTGATACGAGAAGTGCCACATATCTTTTTAACATTTTTATAAACGTTCTGGTCCATCTGAATATCATTTCAGTTTGTCTTTCAATTGTCGGGCACGATTGTTTTGGATTCTCTGTTTTATCAGTGTACCAATATTGTGAATAATGGATCGCAATAATGGCTCCCTTTGCGTAAAGCGTTGAGATATCTCATTCTGCAGAGCTTTTTACGCTCCCGGATGAGACGAAGAGTGAAGTCGTCATGGGGAATCTGATAAGTCTTTTCAAGTTTGTACTTCGGGACATGAGTCTCCGAGGTTTCAACTAGAATCTCGTGAAGTCGTTTTGCAGCGTTGTTTATCTCAACCGTCGTTAGGATCCTGTCAGTGGGTAGAGAGAATTGGTAGAGTTTATCGTTCAATGTAATATTGAAGTTGTCCCAATTTGTCCGCCCATAATCGGGTATGTATCTGATATGAGCCCGGGATGCTCGATAGCCGCGAATGAATGTGGTCACAGCGTTGTGGTCAGATACACCCACTGAAACTTGAGGTGGAGTGATTTGGGGAAGTAAGTCTTTGGACACAAGAAATATGTCCAGAATTGAGTTACCTCGAGTACCAACCGTAGGTGCGACTATTTCGAAGTTGAGGGCATATGTGTTTTCGGTGTACCATTGGTATAGTTTTGTGCCATTTGGGCAAGAGACAGAGTTGTTCCAGTGGGGATGTCTGGAGTTAAAATCGCCGCCTATGGTGAAGGGTCTATGCCCCGATGACCTTATTAGCCTGCCGATATCTTCGGGATTAATGGGGCCATTATTGGTTTTATGCGAGTGGTATACGGAGTATATATTCACTCTACCATTATTAGCCAGATGCAGTTAAACCCCAGACACCTCTATGGACTCAAAGTGTGGGAGGTCAATAGCTTCATGGCGAAGTCCGCTATTAACTAGTATACAAGTGCCACCTCCGTTGATGGTGGGATCGCCAGTGAGGGTTCGATCTCTTCGAATCATGGAGAAGTTTGGGAATACGGGTCGGTGACATGGATGCAACCTAGTTTCGGTTACAAGTACCACGTCCGCCCGGTTATCCTTTATGAAGTCAGAGACTATCATACGAGTACGCTTGGAAAGCGAAACAAGGGAATTGACATTTATAAGGATAACTTTAATTTTGGAATCCATTGTAGAGGGTATGTCTTGCTTATGCAGTGAAAAGGAGTGCCTCCCTCTCAGCCTCGGTTGTTAGTTTTTCATATCGGGGTCGAATATCTTCAATCAAGCGGGAGAAACTAAGTAATTTCTTGAGCATTGAAGATTGCCCCCTCGGGGGCCTTTGCACCGTCGCTTGAATTTGTGGCGTCGTGTTGGCCTTTACCGGGGCTCGCTTAGGGATTTGGATATGTTTTTGAGGGGGAGGAGTTGGGAGAGTTTCTTTGTTTGTTGTCCTTTAAGCATGTCGGTAAATGTAAATCCATTTTGGATGAAGTGTTGTGTGGCCTGTTTTCCGAAGTCTGACTTGGCTGTTTGCTTAGCTCGAGTCTCCTTGGATCTTTGAATAATTGCTTTATATTTAGGACAGTTCCTGTAACTAGCCGGAAGTCCTTTGTTGCCGCAGTTGCAGCAAGTAGGCAATGTTATTTCATCCTGCACATTTGTTGCGGGATCGTATTTCGCTAGCGGTAGTTCGCACTTGCCAATATCGTGGGATTTTCCGCAACGAACGCAATGGCGACTCATGTTGCAGTTTCGGGAGACATGCCCGAAACGTTGGCAACGTCCGCATTGAGGTATTTCTCTGTTATGAAATATCTCGAAGACAACTTGCTGATGCAACATTGGAAGCGACTTTGTCCGTATTATGGAATCGATGTCGGTGCCTAGGGCAAGGTAAAGCTCCCACTTGTTCACCTTGCTGTTTTTTTCCGATCTGATTTTCACAAACCGTTGTGGGGGACAGAATTTTTTGACGTCCGTGAAGTTGACGTTATGAAATGTTGCCTCGAGGGCAATTACGATGTCGTTCTTTTCCCAACAAGAAGCGAATCGTTTTAGAAGGATGGTCCTCAACTTTTCATCGGCCGGTGTGAATGTGTAATAATTCCCCTCCTTGGCCTTGAGGTTGTCGTTAACCTTGCGGTAGGTTTCCCTATCGTAGGTTATGATTTTATTTAGGGATTAGACGTGTAACTGCACGACTGCTTTGATTTAAACGGTAACTGCGTATCTGGAACCTGTTGGTTCGAGCTCGTTGGTAATCGGGGTTGTCACCTGCGTTGAAACCTATCTTAATGCGACGCTGTTGGGAAAAGAACCCAATGGCTAAGGAAGTTGATCAATAACTGAAACATTTCTTGTCGCTTCACTGATGTGTCACTCATGTTACAGTCCTGTGAAAAAAGAGAAAAGCAACGATTCTGGATTTTTTTTTGCTCGTTAGCATTTTGCTACTGTAGCCTTTTCATCACCCCTTTGTATTCGTTGATCGATGGATTATGATTTAGTTCAAAACGCATGAACAGAATGCTTTGATTGATCATTTGGTTACTTGGACTCTCCTCCATGAGAACGCTACATCCTACAAAGCTAGGATTGTTTGTGAGTTTTTGCCGGAAAAGGGAGCACAATCCTAGACCATCCTCTGTATTCGTCAGATTTGGTCCCAAAAGAGTTTTGGTTTTTACCTAAGTTGCAGCTCTGCCAGTGTTTTGAATATCTACGTGAGGGATGCTGATAGTTAAATGAACATACGACACATCTCGAAACGGGAGAACATTGCGGTGTCCAAGTTCAAACCAGCAGACCAGATGGAACTGAAACTGGCTGTGTATATAGGGATATTGCAGGACACTTTTTGTGCGCAAGTTTAAAAACAGGTAATTATTTTATGTATTATTTCGTTATGAAAGTGTAACATATGTTAAGTTTACTAACCTTACATGTCGATATCACAATTATAATGTACAACTGTTTCGGAAAATGCGTATGAAATTCTTCAACCTTTCTTGTGAACATAAAGTAATGTTATCCCTAAAATTGTATTCAGTTTGGCTGCTACACTTTTGCATATGTCAGTGCATCGAAAATTAAGAATCGTTTACACGAATTGTAATTCGCATATGAATTACAAATAGGTACAGTTTTGTGCTGCTGTCACCCCTTTCCTAGTGTTGTTAAGCAGCAATAGCTATCCTATTATTATTCATCTCAAATAACAAACGCCCTTCTTGAATTTGACTTCCACTTTTTTAGAATACAAATATCAATTTTCGAATGGACTCTGTATGAAAAGAAGTAATAACCGAAATCGAAAAGATTATTAGGCAGTTGTTTATATCTGTAAGGACTCTGGCCACAGAATACTGAATTTCCGGCGGTCACTTGTTGGCCAAAGGATAACATCGGTGCTATTCAATAAATTCTAATATAAAGCCACCACCCAATTTCACAGAAATCGCAAGTCGTTTTTATATGAGTGCATACACAGAAAAGGGTTTGTGAATTGCTAGTCTTTTATGGGCCTAAAGGTGGCAGTTTAATTCGATTCGGTGCGATACGCAGGCAAATTGACATCATAAAAATGATTTGAAAAAGGATGAAAGTAGCGACACCGAAAGGCCGAAAGTATTTTCGCAATAATTTCCAATAAAACAGTAAATTTAGTCGTTTATCCTTAAATGGTTTGATTAGCTTCAAATGGACCTTTGGGATTTGAATTTTGATTACTTTTCCCGAAAAGCCGCAAGTGGCATAAAAAGGTTTTGAATATTATGCAATATGACTGCGCATCATGGTATTTTTGAATCAACATCACGACGCAAGGAGTAAAATCCTGAATGGAATATCCGTTTTCTTAGTTCACTGAACACTGTTGTTTAAAATGAAAGCTGGGTAGATATTAACCTGACAATATTGTAGTTTATTACGGAATATAGTTATAGTTTCACTACCGTACTTCTTTTTTAAAAAATGCTATATAAAATGCAGTATTTAAGTTGAATTTATGTTCGTAATAGTATTATAATTATGTTTTAGTATCGTATCATTGTAGTTTTACTATATATGTTAATAGTAGTTTAACAGAGTTTTGTGCATTATGATTCTCTAAAAAGTGCATTCCATAATCTACACAATTTTACGTGAACGTCCAGTAAATGTATGTAATTAAATTAAATCACGGTGTTATTGCTATGAATAGCAATATAAGCTAATCACTTTCTAAGAAGATATACGAAGTATACAGAATATCCCAAGAGCTCTGTTCACAATTCAAAATACTTTAATAAAATATCGGATAGCTTAAATTAATCAAAAATTTACATTTTATTATCCTTGGGTATTTATTTTATAAAAATTATATCATCTAAATGAATTCCATTATTTGGATGGTCTAAAAATTCTGACCACTGTCATTCACATCCACACGTTAAAGTTTTAGAGTCGTTCCATTCTCTAATTCTGTAACCATGTTTTAATAAGTTGAATACTCGGTACTTCTCTAACGCGGCAAGTTTGGCGCAGATTACAAATTTCGCTGCGCAGCAACAGCAAATTTTTTGTTTTTTAAAACTCGCACACGTACGCCCTAGTAGTTCCATTCGTACATGGAACAAACCAAATAATAGACAAAAGATTGTTCAGAAAAATGAGAAATAGGTAAAGTGTAAATATGCAGCTCTGCGAAACATCACAATTAACAGGCTGTGATGCATATTTAACACCATTCAGACCCATTTGGATTTTGTAGCCAGTCTGTAACAGTCTCTTATTTATCCTATACACTACGCTCCATATATTTGGACCGTTTGGAGGCAAGAATTCCACAGTGTATGCTTCAATGGCAGATACAATGTTCGGATGTTTGGATTTGTTCTTTATCCTATACACTACGCTCAATATACAGAAGTTCAAACATGACGAATTTGGACCGTTTGGAGGACAGAATTCCACAGTGGATGAGCTATTAAATAACGAGACTTCTTTTTTCTCCTGACGGCTTCGGTCAACATCTTTCTCACTTTAATTGTAAAGGCATTTTATTTTGTTTTATATCCACATTTATTTAACTAAATGTTAAGTTCTATTTTACAAATATCATTCTTACATTAACTTACTGGCTCTTAATAACAATAATTAATGTTTTGGCCTTATTTAGCAAGTCTCGAGTCTTGTAAAATTTTCCATAATAATTTATTTTTATGGGCAAGGTTATTAGCCTTGCGCCGACAATGTTTTTATAACATGTCACAATAATTGATCATCATCATGTTTAATTATAATTTTTTTTTTTAAATTTAATTACATATATAGGGGGTTGACACGCAAAATAGCGGTGCGCCTGAGAGGCATACTATGTTTGGGGAGGTATAGTCCTTTCTTCATCACTAATCCACCACCAGTTGAGATGGGATCGACCTTTTATTGGCTTATTTCTTTCACCGACCACGATACTAAAACGCAGTCGATCTGGAATATTAGAGATATCGTTATCATGGAGAATTCGTTTATCCCTGGCACCACGGAAAGCGTGGTAAGTAATAGGATCACCATGTTTGTCTTGGATGAGTCCTTTTTTTATCCACGAAAGGGAACGCTTCTGAGGGAATGAACCCATTCTGGAGAGTATTCTCCATATACATATTGTAGTGCTCCAAAAAGCCCTACTACCTTTTTCCCCCATTCCTACATCCAAATCCTAGCTATCTTACGCTAAAACCAAAAAACCCATCAAAACCCACAAAAGCCCAAACATGATCCAAAATTCGCAATAAACGAATCAAGCATTCGTTTATAGCCTAACATTTGCCCCCACGGCATTATTAACCGAAAATCCAAATTAAAATTAAAAGTTACAATAAACGAATCTAATATTCGTTTACGTTTCACATTTGCCCCACAGCATCACCCAAATCCAAAAATTCAGAGATCATTATCTCTATCTGAAAATTTTCCACTCAGGAAAACAAACAAAAAACCAAAAGCAGATACATTCCCACATCTGTGCAATAGTTTCGTAAGAATTCATTCTTATCTTATGTAAATACAACATCTCGCTCGAAATATCCAAAAATCGAGATTGTTGCACGAAAATGTGTATCCTTGTGATACAATTTTCGACTTGCTTTCCTATATAAAGGAATAGTAAAACGATCTCCTGGCCGCAGTATCTAAATCCTCATGCCACAATACAGTGATTTTTCTAATCTGTTGTAATACTCCAATATAAAATCCACAATAAAACTTAACCAAAAACTAAAACTAACTTCTTTTAAATGCTTTGGAAATTGTGTGTTGTCATCGGTTGAATCGATTTGCGACCTGGGCGTCCTATGCGACAAGGAGCTTAGATTTGCCGCACATATCGATGACATAATCCTTAAGGCCAACGCCGCCCTTGGCTTTGCAAAACGCTGCTCGAAGGAATTCCTAAGCCCCTATGTCACCCGATCACTCTACACAACTTTTGTCCGGCCACTACTCGAATATGCTAGTCAGGTCTGGTCCCCGTATCAATTGTCCCACATTCGTAGGATCGAGGGCGTTCAACGTCGTTACTTGCGCTTTGCCCTCCGTGGACTAAACCGGGAAAACCCGCTCACTCTACCACCATACATAGGCCGGCTCCATCTAATCAATCTCAACACACTTGAGGAGCGCAGAATCCATGCCGACATCATCTTTGTCCATCGCCTTCTGTCTGGCTCAATCAATTGCCCAAGCTTGCTCTCCACTTTAACATTTCATACAAACCCCCGTAATGTGCGGAACCCTCGACTGTTTTACGTGCCCGTTCATCACTCTTCTTACGGCGCTAACGAACCCACCTCGCGTATGCTACCACAGGCCAACTCTTTCCCCACAACCTTCGATTTCAACCTCTCCACTCCTGCTCTCAAACGACGTCTCAGAAGAAACCCGTCCTAACCCCCCCCCCCCTCCAATTATCCCCCCTACCCTGCAATCCTACCTCTCCTCTCATACCCTCAAAATAGTTCTCCCCTACACCTTCCTAGCCCCACCCACAATTTCAACCCGTCCCACCAGCTCAACAACCCCGACCCCGTACCAGTACGTGGACATACCCTGCAGGGTAAATGTCTCACAAATGCCGAATTTACCACCCCCACATACACTAGCTCTTCCCTAGCCTCCTACCTCCCCTATCTCCCAGTCATCTTCACCTTCCTGTTTTTTTTTCTCCTTCTTACTCTAGATTTAAGATAGTCTGAAAGGTTTTTATATTAATTTAATTTAAGTTAATTTAAGCTTGCATTAAGCTAAATAAATGAGGGCTCTGCCCTCACTAAACTAAACTAACATTGCCCTAGTTGTGTGACCACGGATAATCTTGATAATGAAGTTATCTATTCTGTTTAGTCCTGATTTGTTATACATGACTTTATTGGGATAGTATTTCTTGTATTTCCACTCTGGGATTCTGTACAGTCCCAGGCAGGAACGCAAACACTGCCTCTCGAACACCCGAAACATCTCCATGTAGAATAGGGATATGTTATACCATACCGGGCAGCCATACACCACTATTGGTCTGATGAATGCCAAGTATGAAATTATTTTCACCTTGGAGTCCAGAAGACTACTACGGGAGAGACTTCGTGTCATTGCATATGCGTTTTTAACTGCTCTAAGAGCACCTGCTGTATGCTTTTTAAAGTAAAGATACTGATCAAGCCAAATTACAAGATATCTGACTCCAGTTTTTACTGGTAGGGGAAGATTATTACTTCCTGCAATGGAAAATTATTTTCAATTCCGTTTTGTATCCCTTGATGCATTGGACAGGGGCGTTCTGAAAAGGATAGTCTCTGTTTTTTGGAAAGTTATTTTTAATTTCCAGTCATCGCAAAAACGTTTGATTTTGTTGAAATTATCTTGTAGAAGTCTGTTGTGACATCAATCTTTTCTCCAGATCTATACAACACAATGTCGTCGGCGTACGCCATTGCATGGTTGAGTGAACCCACTAGATAACTAGTGTAAATTTTAAATAAAATGGGAGAATTCACTGCTCCCTGTTGTAGGCCGTTTTTGATGTGGAAAGTCTTGTTAGAGATTATATCTCCACATTTCACCACAAATTGTTTACCTATTATCATATCGTAGATAATGTATAATAAATACTCGGGTATACCTAGATTTAATAACTTATTGTTGCGGATTCGCAATTAAATGCAGCGGCAGCAACCAGCTGACAGTGCTTCATCGCCAGCGAACTAACACAAATTTGAATGTGTGACTAACGTCTTTTCAGTTAGTTATGCATCAGCGTCCGCACAGTGCAGTCGGTATGCCAACATCATAGCGACCATAGCCTTACAATAAAATAAAGAGTGAATTATAGAAAACGTTTAAGAGAGTTAATTATGTTAACCTATCTAAACAATACTTGTGTAGTGGTCTCAGATACAGTACATGTGTATCTTTCACACCGGCGATACCATTATTGGCATCGGTGGAGTTGTTGCTGGATGCTGTGTCCTTCGTCCCACTGGCCCATAGGTAATTTTCTCCATTGCGTAACCATTTCGTTGACTTTAGGCAACGGACCAAAGGACATCCGACAAGAAGTGCTACCAGATCGTCCCAGACGTCATTCCCCTGGTTGCCGGAGCTCATTGCATTCATTGGTGGCCGTTCGCTCGCCACCATAATACTTATATACCAGCCCTTCTAACCATACGGTGTCGAAAGCCTTTTCAAAGTCGACCAAACAGGCCTCTGTGCATCGTCGCTTCCACTGTATGTCGGAAACAAGTTTTGTCGCAGCATGAACTGTGTCATATTGCGATCGGAAACCAAACTGGTTGTTCGGAATAATACCATTATCCTCACACCAGTTAGTCAATGCTCTATTTATTATTTTCTCGAATACCTTGCTGATATTCGAAAGCAAACTAATCGAGCGAAGATTGGCTGGATTGCTCCTGTCCTTGCCCTGTTTGGGGATGGGATGGACTACTGTAGATTTCTATTGGGTTGGATAATATGCATTATTTAGAGCGTTATTGAACAAAATAGTGTAAACCTTCACTACTTCAAGAGGTAAATGCTTTAGAACAATGTTTGGAATACTATCTATTCCAGAAGATTTTTTTGTTCTCAATGGATCTAAGAATGTCCGTCAGTTCATCCTTGTGTACAAATATGCTAGTGTTTAGATTTCTAAGCGGGGAATCCGCTCTATTATTTTCACTAAAGGTAGTGAAACTTCGACTTAAGAAACGCCAATTGTTAAGTTCATTGCGTAGCGAAATATGTTTTTGCAGAGCCTATTTTCCAGGTCAAGGTTAGAATGAGCCAATTCGTTCTATCTATACACTGCTTCGAAACAACCACCAATTGAGTTCGCTTTTTTTTTGTGGATTCTCGACTATTATGAGCTCTTCGTTAGAGTTGATGTGTTCCAGGGTAAGTCCTGCGTTCAGCAGGGTTTGACAATTCTCGGGAGTCCGCGGAACTCGCAGACATGGGATGTCATTATAATCGTTCCTCCGAAAGACTTTATTTATTTGAGGGAGCCTATTCGGTGCACTAGCTTTAATGGCTTGTATTCTGTTGTTCCAGTCTTCATTAATTACTGATCTATAGTTGTCACGGATCAGTTTTTGAAGATTTTTAATTAGTGACTTAATTGTTTTTATTTCCTGGCTATTTGAATCGCTGAACTGTCTGTAGATCAGTTTTAACTTAGAGAGCAGAATACTCTTTTGCCTATACAGCTCGTCGATCGTTGAGTTTCTGTATCGGTTTGTATGGTTCTCCATGTGAGACACTTTTGGGATAGAACGATTCATTGTATTAGTAACAATGTTGTTCATCGTCGAAAGATAATGATCAGTTTCGTCATTATGAAGATTTCTGTCAGTTGGTGGATGTGTGCCATTGGAGCGTAATTCTTTTTTTATTATCCGATCAAAGCGCGACCAGTGTGCTTTTCCGAAATTAAAAGAATGTATCTGTTTATACTGCCCAAGTAGTGAGTGTTCGTTTGGAACATGTAGTACAGCCCCAAGTCCATAATGATCGCCATCGTACTCGATTGTACAAAGACAATTTCGAGTAGTTAGATCCATATCTAATAATTGTATTCGCTCGTCCAGCAACAGTAAATCCAAGAAGGAATTTCCTCTTGGATATGACGGCGTACCTGTAGTTATTCTAGTTTATGTTCGAAAGCGTTTGTTTACCAACAGTCGAACAAAACATTGCCGCTTCTGTTCGTGATTAAGTTATCCCAAGCACTGTGCTTGGAGTTGAAATCTCCCACAACAAAGAAATAATTATTTTCCGAGTCTAATTTGAGATTTCGGAAAAGGGTATCAAGTTCATTGATAAACTGAATACACTGTGGAGCTTCGGAAGTATAAGCAGAGATCACATATAGATGCCTTTGACATTTTAAAAGGAATATCTATAACGCAGGCTTCTAGCACCTGGAACTTGTATACATCTCCTCTGTAAATGTAGCCCATTTTTTGCCTTTAGTTTCACTAGCCAAAAGCACATCTCGGCGATCAGCTTCTAGCAGATTGCTCAGATTATCCCTCCTTTCCATTTGGATTAGTGAAATAACATTCACAGCAATAACTTTTAGGGTTAGGTGGTTCAGCCGCAGTGAACGTTGTGATTAAAGTGCGGGTTCATCTGGAAACAGGGTCGAATAGATAATGTCCGTTCGAGCCACTTTTTCCGTCAGTTTTTTTTTCGATCATTTCGAATTTTTTATCAAACGCAGCAAACTGTCCTTGTATGGCCAGAAATATTGCTCTTATATCAGTTTGTGCCTCTGGACCAGGCGTTTTAATGATATTGCGTGATTGTTCTAATATTGGTGCATTTTTTACTCCGCCTGCCATTTGGGCATATGACACACTTGGTGCCACGAAGTTGTTGTAAGAGCGAGTTTTCATCCGTTTCTCTTCTTCAACTTGCTTCTTTCTGGCTTCCAGCTTTGATTTTAGTTGTTGGAATTTAGGACAACCTCTAAAGTTAGCAGGATGACTTGTGTTGTTACAGAGGACACGGGATAGTTTATTTATATCCGGGAGCTGTTCTTTGCCCAATGGGCATTCTCCAATGATATGCTTATTTAGGCATTTGACGCATCTGAAATGCATATTGCAATTCGTTGCCACATGGCCGAAGCAGTGACAGCGCATACACCGCAATAAGCGGTCGGACTTCTTTATGCTCTCCCAACTCATTGTTTGGTGATTACTGTATTTAATATATCTAAGTCCATCAATTTTACTATTGCGGCTTAGCGACACAACGAAGAAAGGCAATTTACCGTTGCGATTTCTAGAATTTGCTGTAGAAAATGGTTTCACACCTGTAAATTTGAAGGAATCGTATTCGAAGCTTTTTAGTTCTTCGAGCACCTCTTCGGGAGTAAAGGAAGGATCAACTCCTTTGAGGAGTATGGAGGCAGTTTTCTACGAATTAGGGGCTTACGTGTAGTACTTGCTTTTCGATTTCCCCAAGGCCATTTAGTTTTGATATTATTATTATTTATTATTTATTGGCGGAAGTTCATGATCTCACCGACTCGGCTTCGCCGTCGTTCCCTGTCCTGGGCACTCTCCTTCCACCCTTGACCATTCGATCCGACCTCCTCAAGGTCAAACCTAACATTGTCCTCCCATCTCCGTCGCGGCCATCCTGCCGGTCTCTTTCCCGTTGGTCTACCGTCAAGAATTCTATGCACGGTCCTATCGTTGCCCATTCGCGCCACGTGTCCGGCCCATCTTAATCTTCGCGACTTGATTACTCTTACTATTGTAGGTTTGCGATATAGCTCTTCCAATTCGTGGTTATGGAGTTTCCTCCATTGTCGTGCCTCCTCGTCATACTTAACTCGAAAGATACCCCCCAAAACTTTATTCTCGAATACGCGGAATTTGTTCTCTTCCCGTTTTGTGAGAGCCCATGTTTCGCATCCATATAGAACAATCGGCATGATTATGGTTCTATAGACACGGAGCTTTATGTTACGTGATAGCAGTCTGGATTTCAGCAGTTTACTGACTGCGTGCCAACTAGCGTTGCCGGAATGCAGTCTTTTGTTAATTTGTTTCGACATTTCGTTACTGACCGTCAGTATCGTTCTCAGATATTTAAATTCTTTAACTTTTTCAAATATCTCGCCGCTGACGTTTATATGTGTTCCCTGAGTTCCACCTGCTCTCGCCGTAATCAGTTATTTTGTTTTGTCTTGATTTATTTCTAGGCCGTTTGCATGATGATTTTACAGTTTTTACTTACAGTTTCGAGATTATCGCCCAGAACGGCGATGTCATCCGCATACGCGAGCACTTGTGTGACCCCGTTGAGGGATGATCCGGCCATGTTGTCGTCTTGTACCTTTCTTTTCGTTTTTTTTTTTTTGTTTTCGTTCATGAAAATTTGAATGAGGGTGGCATATTTTTTCGGGATTCCCAGCTCAACTAGAATGTGGTATATGGAGTCTTTGCCTTGCGACTAAGTCGTAGGGTTTTTTGAAGTCAACGAACAGTTAGTGAACCGTCTCTCCGTATTCCCACTTCTTTTCCAGCAGTTGTCTTATTGTGAACATTTGGTCGCTTGTTGACCAGTTCCTACGGAATCCACATTGGTAGTCTCCCAGTATCTCTTCTGCGTACGGTGTGATTCTCGCCAGAATGACATTTGTTAATATTTTGTATGCGGTTGGGAGCAATGATATTCCTCTGTAGTTTTCGCAGTCAGATCTGTCGCTTTTTTGAAAATGGGGATGACTATTGAGGTTTTCCATTCTTCCAGAGTGACTTCCTTATCCCATATTGTTTAGATGAGCTGGTAGATCTTTCGAGCGGTTGCCTCTCCTCCATGCTTCACAAGCTCTGCCGGTATGCAGTCGACTCCGGGAGCCTTGTTGTTTTTCAATCGATTTATTGCATCTACAACTTCGTTGAGAGGCGGCTCTCGGATCTGAGGCTCGGCTGTATGTACGCTTGGTGCGTTTATCTGTGGTTGATGGGTACGTACATTGAGCAGGTTTTCAAAGTGCTGTTTCCATTTTGTCACGATATTGTTTGTTTCTGTCACCAGACAGCCGTTTGCGTCTCTAATTATTTTGACTCTCCCTCGGTAGCCTTTTCTAATTGAATTTATGCCGGCATACATACCTCTGATGTTCTTTGCCCTAGAATTTTCTAGGATTTTTTCGATCCGAGTCTTCTCCCATTCGCGTTTTTTGCGTTTGAAGAGCCTCATTGTCTTTCTCCGAATCGTCGCGTATCTTTCTGCGTTGACTTCATCATATCTTTCTAAGTGGATCAGTCTGCGGCGTTTACGTTCTTCGATCTTTACCCTGCACTCATCGTCAAACCAAGGTTTGGACTTAATTGTTTTCTTAAATCCTAATACCTTTTGGGCTGTTAGTTTGATTGTGTCTCTGATCTATGTCCATTTAGTGTCCACACTATTAGCTTCCTCTTCCTCACTGCTCCCATTCTCTAGAATGCTAAATCTATTCGTTAGTTCGTCTTGATATTCAGCCCTTTTTGCGTAGGTCTTTTAGTTTATCAATGTCGAACTTTTTGCTCGTCTCCTGTGACTGCCCATGTGTGATTGTTGCGAGGCGACTCCTGATTTTGCCCATCACTAGAAGATGATCGGAGTCGCAATCTGCTCCGCTATATGATCTTACGTCAAGGATATTCGAGTGGTATCTTTTGTCTATGAGGAAGTGGCCTATTTGGTTTCGCGTTACGCCGTCGGATGATAACCATGTCGCTTTATGAATTTCCTCGTGCTTGAACATCGTGCTTTTCACTAACAGATCTTTTGACGCTGCGAACGTGATAATTTGAATTCCATTATCATTTGAAACGTCGTGTAGACTTTCTTTACCTATAGTTGGTTGGAAGATATCTTCCTTTCCAATTTTCGCATTGAGGTCTCCGAGGAGGATTTTAACATCGAATGATGAGATCCCATCAAATACTTTCTCTAGGGTCTCGTAGAACGTGTCCTTCGTTTCTTCGTTCATACATTCTGTTGGAGCGTGTACGTTTATCATGTATGTACCATGATCCCTGTATTTTTAGCACCGACATTCGGTCATTAATACATTTCACATCTTTTACATTGCGCGTAATCTTCTTGCTTATGATGAGGCCAGTTCCGAGGTTATGTGTATCGGTACCTCCACACACGAGTGTAAATCCATTGGTTTCGATTACTTGATGTGGGAGTCGGACTTCCTGAAGCGTGACGATGTACATTTTATATTGTTTCGTGTTTTCTACGACCGTATTGATCGCGCCTGGTTTATATAACGTTCGAACATTCCACATGCCGACGCGTATATCCCGCTTTTTCCGTTTTTCCCTACGTCTTCTTTTTGCCGAGTCGGTGTTTTCCTGATGACTTGTTCCCTTATGGTAGTGTCGGCTCATCACACCTACGCCTACTGGGTTTTTTGTGATATCGTTTTTTGTGTATTGATCATTCATTTCAAGGGATCACTCTGGGGTTTCAAATGGTTCGCCATATCAGAGCCCCTCTTTGATATGGTAAGGTCTGCTTACTGCTCTGATTCGACCCGGTGTCAGAGAGACGCCGTTATAATACATCTGGTATACCCCTGACTGCTAACGAATGTGCACGGTGAGGCGTAACACCCTGGATTAGGGGTGGTAGATCTGTAGCGATTCTAACAGATACACACAATTCACAAGCAAGCAAAAATAGTGAAGAACACCGAACGAAAAAAATCGAATAAGAAAAATACATCAGAACCGTATACCAAGCGATAAATAAAAATAATTCACACCAGTGGAATATACTCGTCCTGTCGTTGGCCAGACGAGAAAGTAATCGTGTGCGTGCCGCTTGTGTTTGACCCGCGCAGATATAAAAATAAAGAAATAAAGAATTAATAAGTTCATACGAAAATGTTTAATAGTTTACGTGAAAACAAATCAATCCCACAAAAAACAAAAGGACAAACAATAAACAATAAATTTAAATTTCATTAACAGTTTGATTAGCTATGCAATAGTCTCGTTGAGAAAAATAATAATATATCGCATACCTCCGAGATCCCCATTTTTTTCTTTCACTTGATTAAGCATAATCAAGCAAAAACGATAAATTGGTTTCAGTGACATTATAAAGTGCGCTGCTTCACAGCAATAATAACAGTCAAAACAAAGTAACAGAACGAAAAGTGAATCAAAAGTAATCGAAAATAATCGAAAATAAACAAAAATAAAAACAAACAAACAAATTAAAGAATAAAAAAAAAAGTGCATCACAAAATCCTTTCACTGAGGTGCGACAAAGA
This sequence comes from Microdon myrmicae, assembly GCA_963931805.1. Classification (NCBI taxonomy): domain Eukaryota; kingdom Metazoa; phylum Arthropoda; class Insecta; order Diptera; family Syrphidae; genus Microdon; species Microdon myrmicae. The sequence continues at coordinate 151,518,492 of OZ007497.1, read as the reverse complement.
AACTATCAATTAAAATATATCACCTCGCAAGCGTGAAAATTGAAACAGACAATATATTGCTCATTAAGCAAGTGGTTTTTAAGGCAGCAGTTGGCGCGAGGGCAGAGTCACTGATTCCTACTGGACGATAGCCAAGTTCGAGTCGGCGTACGGAAGAAATCGAGTTCGTGCTTCGTATTGCGGGTCGCCTTTGTTTTTTTTAAATGAAAACAAATTGGAAAGAACCAGTATGAACACGGAGGACGACAAAAACGCAACAACACACAAAAGAAAAGGTACACAGAAAATCTCCATTGTGACGCGAAGTAAAACCGCGAAATTAACAATGGAGAAAAAAGGCCAGCAAATGGAGGAGGACAGAGGGCGCCCCTCCCCCTACAATTTTAATATGTATGGGGCAAACAATTCGTTCGCTTCTCTTGCATCCTCAGAGTCTGAGGATGAAGAAGAGGAAATAACTGAATTGGAGGCGAAACTTGCGATGGCAAGAGCCCGTCTAGAAGAGAGACGCCGAAAGAAAAAAATAGCGGCACTCGAAAAAGAAAAAGACACGGAACAACAACAAAAGCCGAAGCCAAAAGTCGGCCAACAGCAACAGCAACAGCAACATCAACAGCAACAATCAACACAAAATCGACCACAGCAAGCAACACAACAGCGGCAAAGCAACAATCAGAACCAAAAAATAAAGATGCCACCGATCAACACTATAGATATTGAGTGTAAGGAATTGGTAAGTCTTTGTAAGCTAGCGATAGGTAACAATTTTGTAGTTAAAAGACTGGCTGGTAATATGCCATTCAAACCTATGCGGTGGCAGACCACGAAAAATTTAAAGAGCTCTTAAAAAGGGCCACCGCGGAATTCTACTCGTTCACGCCGAAGCAAACAAAGAGGGTAACGGTTCTATTAAAGGGTGTCGACCCTGAGGTGGAACCGGAGGCTCTGCTCGAGATGCTTCAAAAGTTGAGGCACGACGATCTCGAGTTTATCTCCGTAAAACCGTTCACTACAACCAAGGCAAGAAGGGAAAACCACAAGCTACCCTTCTTTTTGGTTCAACTAACGCCCAGCAGCAGAATTGGTGGTCTAAGAAAGATTACAGTCTTGGATCATCAAAGTGTCACATGGGACAAGTTAAAAAAAGGCAGAGACATCCTGCAATGTGTCCGCTGCCAAAGGTTTGGTCACGCGGCGGCGAACTGTGAAATGCAGCACCGTTGCGTGAAATGCGGAAAAGACCATAAGGCAGAAGAGTGCCCTCTGGGAAAAGAAAGGGTAGAAGACAAAGCCCTTCTAAAGTGCGCAGTGTGCCGGAATGAGGGACACCCCGCTAATTATCGAGGATGTCCTAAATTCCGAGAAATAATGGCAAGAAGTGTGATCCGGCAAAAAACCACAGAGCCAGCTCGTACTACAACAATGCCCGTAACATCGCAGCGATCGTACGCACAAGTTGCGTCGGGTGGGAGACCATCAAACCAGGCTACAACATTGGTAGCCACAAATACTCCCACACAGACTGAAACAACATCGCAAGCGGACGTGGTCACGGTTCTGCTTAATCTGCAGAGACAGATGACACAGCTGCAAAACCAAATAAACGAGATCTACTCGTACTTGCCCAATTTAAACAAAAAGTCAATATAAACCCTCTAACCACAACATCAATAAAAGCTCTTGTCGTGAATGTAAATTCACTAATAAGAACTGAGAGAAGAGCCAATCTTTTCAACCTGTTGCAAGTTGAACGGCCTGATGTACTTCTGGCGGGGGAAACAAAGTTAAACCAGAGACACAAGATATGGCATAAAAACTACGATATTATACGAAGAGACCGACCTAACTCCTCTCAAGGGGGGGGTGTCGCAATCTTTATTAGAAAAGGGATCCCTCATAAAGTTATATATAGTGGAGAAGTGCGCAGGTTCCGGGTGCTGGAAGCCTGTATCGTACGCATACCCCTTCAGCAAGGAAGGGGTTTGTATGCGATTGCGGTCTACGCACCTGAGGAGCACCAACATAATCTATTTATAGCAGAGCTCGAGACTCTCTTCCGATGCTTACAATTGCACCTGGGCAAAAATTACTTTATTCTAGGGGGAGATATGAACGCCAAGCATAGAAATTGGGGAAATTATATATCTAATGCCAGAGGAAATCAGTTGGCTGGCTGGTTAGATCAGTTGCATATTGAATATAGAACTGACCTGCTAGCTACCGAATAACCATCGTTCCCTAGAGGTAGATCGTTCTTAGATATCTTGCTAATCGACTCACGACTGAGAATACTTAACACCAATAGACGAAACACAAACTGTTTACGGACAATTGAATACGATAGTGACCACTGTGCATTCACGGCAGTAATGGAGCTTCCGAACGAGCTCGCAGATCTGGAGGAATTCGTGATCCCGCAACCCTATAACTACGGGGCAATGCGATGGCCGCGGTTCACCAGATCATTAACAAGAGAACTTCGTTCGAATGACTTTAATCTGCCAGTAAACAGAAACCTGACTAATGTCGAAATCGACAAATACATTCAACAAATGGACGAAACCGTAAAACGAACAATGGACAAAACAATTCCCAAAACAACAGTTACAGATCACATAAACATGTACAGAAACGCAACAATAAACGCACTCCACAGGCAAAAGAGCAGACTGCTATCGAAATTAAAACAATTACACAGACAGTTTACAGACAGACAAGACCAGGAGATAATATCACTGAAATCCCGATTAAAAAACCTCCAACAATTACTTAAAGCTAATTATAGATTAGCAACAAATTTGTATTGGAACAACAGAATTCGAGCTATAAAAACTAATAACCCGAATATGTTCCCACAAATAAATAAAATATTCAGGAGAAATAATCAAAATGAGATTCAGTGTCTCCAAATCCCACGTACTCAGGTAAACAAGCAGCTGCTAACCAACATTGGCATAGATACAGAGAACGCTATCCTCAATGGTGAGCTCTTCGTGATCGAAGATCCTTTGGAAAAGGTGAACGCTTTGGGAGCTGTCTTTCAGGAAATGTACAAGGTGAATGAAAGCATTCATCGAAATCACGACCTGGAGGACAGAGTTCTACTCAATCACCTGCACCTCCGGAATGAAATTTCACTTTGGCAATCGGAGAATCCGGGTTTTACCGAATTCAGTCAAGTAAACTGTCAATTGACATTAATGCCAATGGTGTAGTGGCTAATAGCCTTCTAATAACAAGGGAAGGAATCCAGAGTATCTTCGACTCATTAAGAAGCAAAAAGTCAGTGGGAATAGATGGAGTACCTAACATCGTACTCAAGAACCTGCCCCCAATGGCAATAGATATATACACGGTCCTGTTTAACAACTCGTTGAATAATGCATATTATCCCGCGCGTTGGAAAACGGCTATCATTCAGCCCATCCCAAAAAAGGGCAAAGACTGTACAAACCCAAGGAACATGCGTTCGATAAGTTTACTCCCAAGCATCAGTAAAGTATTTGAAAAAATCATTAACAAAGCTCTGCTAAAATGGGTAGACGACAATAGCATTATTCCAAATAACCAGTTTGGCTTTAGGGCGGGTCATGAAACCACACATGCCGCAGCTAAACTGGTCTCCGACATACAATGGAATAAATGTAGGAACCAATGCACAGGTGCCTGTCTGATCGACTTGGAGAAAGCCTTTGATACCGTCTGGATCGAAGGGTTGTATTACAAACTGGTCAGACATGGCATACATAAGCCTTTACTATATGTACTTTACGATATGTTAAAGGACAGGAGGTTCGTGGTCAAAAGTGGTAATGTGACCTCTAATAAAACGTATAATATCAAGAATGGCTTGCAACAGGGCGCGGTACTCTCTCCGATTCTTTTTAACATTTATATTAGCGACTTATTAGAGGCACTTCCGCAGGCTATTGCGTAAGCAGACGATCTCATAATTTACAGAACAGCTCCGAAAGTTGCGATTATAAATAGGTTAATACAGCGAGACTTCAACAAAGTGCAGCGCTATTGCGACAAGTGGAAACTTAAGATCAACTTCCAGAAATGTGAAGCCATCCTATTCAGAACTCCATTATATAAAGCCACGTACGACACAAGGAAAAACTGGCGAAAGCTAGTTATCGTGGGACCGCATGGAGATAAACTGGAAACCAAGAGTTTAGTTAAATACCTGGGCATCTGGCTAGATCAATATCTGTATTTCAACAGACATGTAGCGGCTGCTTTGCTCAAAGCGAGGAAAACTTTTGCTATGACAAGGAGGCTGTTTCACAGTAGCCAACTTGACAGCAAGGTAAAAGTCATATGCTACATGACGCTAATCAGGCCAATGCTCATATATGGTTGCCCAGTATGGTTCAACATAGGTCCAAATTTGATGGAAAAGATTCGGGTGTTCGAAAGAAAGTGTCTCAGAAGTTGTCTCAGATTATATCGGACACCGGAATCGGACTATAAAAAGTATTACTCAAATGAGACTTTATATAATGAAGCGTACATAAATAGGGTGGATAATTTTATGATTAAATTAATCAGAGGACATATTGCGAGAGCAATAAGCTCGTCCAATGAACTAATTTTCGGGGCCTATTATCCAAACACCTTGTACTATGAGAGCGTGCGTCGCAACGGCTTTGTTCCACCAGAGGCGTTCCTTGACTTGGATATGAAAGGGCTTATACAGGATAGATCCGGAATTCCGCTGATCTATCATGTAAGTAGATCATCTGTAGACGGGCGATTGTGCTACGACCGGGAAGTAGCGCGCACCGAAGAAGAGCTCCTGTGCTTCAGTAGGGCTACCTCCCACAGAGACCGGGACGATAGTATTAGACAGCGTCAACAGTTCTGGTGGTTGAATGGAATATAAAGACCTGGATACCAAAGTCGGTATAGAATCATACTATCATCAGCTAGCTTACATAGACTTAGCTTTTCTAGAATTAGGGTAGTATAAGATTTAAGTTAAGTTAGGTTAAGTGCTTTTACATAAAAATAAAAAAAAAAAAATAAATAAATAAATAAAAAAAAAAAAAAATATATATATTAGGTAAGTTAAGTAAGTTAAATTTTAAGAAAAAAAAACAAAAAAATTGACAAAGTTTTTCAAATTTTTCTTTGTATTTCAACTAATTATCAGTACTGCCACAAAGTTCTGTCGCCGAAAGGCAAATTATACAAATGTTAAGTAATGTTTAGCTTAGAGCGTCTGCGAAGGACCAGTAAGTTATTATATAAGATAATTAAGCTAGAATTTAAGCATTTTTTGTCTAGCCTTTAATTTAGAAATTAAGAATATAAAAAGAAAAATAAAAAATGTTTTAAAAATGAAATGAAAAATGGAATATACTCGAGTTTGGAAATCAAATTCAAAACACGGCCAGTAGCCGGGTGTGTAACGCTTAAGTAAAAATTGTTTCGTGATTCAAGCTGTCATAGCGTCAGTTCGAATCACACGATCTTCTTCACTATTATTTCAAACGCTATAGATCTTTGTGTGTTACTCCTCACTAGCCTGTCTGACATGGGTGACCCTACTGGAAGCGTATGCTTCCGTCAGCATAGCCTGAGTGCCCCCGCACCACGTCAAGGTTTCTACCAAGCGGGTTTTGATATAGCCCTCTTAATCATCGCAAGTTAAACTTATCTTAAAATTATTTATACGTTTTGTTTTAAAAGTTTTGCATGTCAACTTACCCAATTTTATGACATCCTTTGACCCCAAGTAACTAATGTAGATAGATTCTCCCTTTTTTGACTGGCACCTGCTGAGATGGTTCCTGATCTGCCTGCTGTTGTTGTTGATGTGATTTCTGCTGTTGAGTTTCCTTAGCTTGTCATATTTTCTTTGTCTTCATGGGTTACTGTTGTCTTTGTTCTTGCTGTTGTTGTTGTACCATTTTCGCTTTCCCCCTTTCTGGCTCAAATTGCTTTTTAGTTTAACAACTTCCTCCATTTGTTTATCCAGTTGTTTTTTAAGACTAATCTCATGGATGAGTCTGTTGAGGACCTCGACCTGATTTCTGGCGCCTGCATTTGTTTCGCTGACAGCTAGTTCTTGGAATTGGTTCCAGGCCCGAGTACTGGGCACCATGTTCGTTGTCTTCGTCGTCGCTGTTGACACTCAACATGTCAGTATCCTTGTTTTTATAGGCTTTAAGGCGATTAGCCTTTAGATTTAGGTCTGTATTTTGCTTTGTACCACTTTGGCATCCATTTGATTCACGTCTATATTATGGACTCACTTTTTTTCATTGTTTTTTTTTTTATTCTGCAAGTGACAGATAGAAAATCACCTTCAAGAGTTTATTTATTATACTGTGCACATACACAAACATGAACACTTCGTATGTCGCGTATCGGCACTAATTGTTTTTTAATTATTTTGGGTGCAGAGAAGTCCCAATCGAACCCGTACTTATTTAAGATGTGCAACGCGGTTTAATTTAAAAACAATAATTTAATAATAATTTTACATACACTTCACTTTTTAGGACGTTCCGTTGAACGGTTCATCAACTATCATTTGTCGATTGTCGACACGTCTACACCGGATGGTGGTCAATTTGGTACTGCATAATGTGGATATCCTAAAGGAACTATTTACACCCTAGTACAGGGCGTTACGTTAGAATATTTTTTATAGAAAATATTATATTAATTATATTTTTTATAGAAAAGGCGAGAAACTTCCCAACAAATATTAACCACTAAATATTAACTACAAATAAAATCGAAATATCCCAAGTTTCTTGTTGTCGTGAGTGCTCGTTTTCGCACCATCACCGCCCGCAGATATACTCATCCGGAGCAGCCGGGCACTGGATCATTTACGGACTATTTACGCCTAGAACCAGGAAAGCGGCCACTTGCTTCAAGCACGGAACGACACAGTTTATTTGTGGATTTAAACGCGACCAATTGGACAAACAACTAACCACTATGTTTGCGGAACAACGTTCAAGAAGGTCACCACCGCTAACAACAAGCCTCATGGAAACGGACATCGTCATCTTTCAACAACCGGCATTTGCGTCGAACAATCGAACACCGCCATTGCAGAGGAATATAGATAGATAATTAGTAAATTATCGTCAAAGTAATAAACTATTTGTAGCTTTAGATTCGAACCTGTCATTTACCTTAGGAATCTCATCATTCCTTCATCGACAAAAAATATTTTACACAGAAATACAGTCCACTTACACCACGGCACATCACAGAAGTAACAGGCGCAGTCGCCCGAGCCAGAGAGAAGCCAATAATTGAAAAGAATGTCGGTTAGGAGTCGATGGTTCTCAAGGGTGTTTAGGTCGATTAATTTGAGGTGGTTAATGTAAGGGAGCAAGATCAAAAGGTGTTCCCCTTTTAAACCACGGGCGGAAGTTAAGCTCCCTGTCGTATAGTACGCCAAGCCCACGGATAGTTTGGACAATTTTCGATAGCATTCGCTGACGACGCTACTTAAGGGGTTATGCCACTCTAATTTCTTCAAAATACAATTTTTTTTATTGGTTTTATTAATGGATAAACTATTCAAAAATGTAATATAAATTGTTTTATACCATAGACAAAATTTAATCAGTGCATTTAAACAATTTTATTGAACATAGTCACGACATATGACGTGTCACGTAGTAACTCCCCCACCACCTTTATCCCGGCGAGAAAACATTAAATATGAACAAAAATACATAACATATAAAATATTTCAACAATTTAAAAATTAAACTCATACATTACGAACAATTTGACTTTTAATTAAAACATTTATTTATATTTTTAAACTACACATTGTCCTTACTAAATATTAATTAAACACCTACATTACAAACAATTACCACATTTTCAAATTAAACTTAAATACAAAACACAATGTACATTTTGATTTACACATATAATAAATAAAACATAAATTACATTTCATGTATTCACAACATAAAATAAACACATTCATCTAAACAATCTACATTTCACATTTTAAACACACATAAATAATGCCGAAAGGCATAAGAAAAATAATAATGTATAATTTAGAGTGCTTGCGAAGAGCCAGTAAGTTAATTTAAGAATGTTATTTGTAGAATAGAAATTAACATTTAGTCTTAAGTAAAATATGTAATTAATTTGTTAAATAAATCTGGACATAAAACAAAAAAACACACATAATACGCATTACATTTAACATAACGAAGATAAAACATAGAACTGGCGCATACAAACACCCAGTTATTTCATCATCATCATCGGCACTACAACCGGGATCCGGTCGTGGCCTTATTTAATAAATCTCTCCACCGGTCCCGATTTCAAGCCGAGTTTGGCACTCCCAGGCTCTGGGCGTCTGGGTCTACGCCATCCCTCCATCGCAGAAAAGGTCAGCCGACCTGTCTCCTCCCATACATCCTGCCACAAAGGACCTTCTGAGCAGGCTCCTCTTCGCTCATTCGAGTTAAGTGTCCCGCCCACCGGATTCTACCGAGATTGATTTTTCTTACTAGAATAGCTTCAAGGTGGATCGCGAACAATTCAGGGTTGTCTCCGTCTCCGGAATCGTCCTCCCTCACATACAACAATTCTACTTAAGATCTTCCTCTCGAACGCGGCTAAGAGTTCCGAGTGCATTTTTTGAGAACCCAGGTCTCGGATCCATACATGAGTACTGGCAAGACCATGGTGTTATACAGTAGTAGCTTGGATGTTCTGGATAAATTTCGGGATTTAAAGAGCCTTGATAGACTATAGTAGGCTTTGTTGGATTTGATCAGCCGTTCGCGTATTTCTTCTTCCATATTGTTATTGGCTGATACTATTGACTCAAGGTAGTTAAAGGATTGCACTACTTTAAATTTGTGTTCCACTACCCTGATAGTTTGACCAATGTTAGGTCTTCTCTTCGCAGAAGTTGCCACCATGTACTTAGTTTTTCCCTCATTAATGTGTAGTCCCAGTTTTTGTGCCGCCTGCTCGATCTGGGTGAAGGATTCCTGTACAGCCGAATCGGATCTACCGATGATGACGATCTCATCTGCGTAGGCAAGTATCTGGCTGGGCTTGGTGACAATTGTCCCTCTAGTTGTAACGCCAGACTCACGGATTGCTTTCTCCAACGCCAGGTTGAAGTGGAGGCAGACCAGACCGTCTCCTTGTCGGAGTCCATTAAATATGTTTATTAGTCTGGACAGCCATCCCACTATTTTTACTTGACTAGTTACGTTGGTCATGGTGAACCTACAAAATCTGTCATGGCATTATATAGTTCCACGCTGGCTATGTTGTCGTAATCGGCCTTAAAGTCTATAAATAGATGATATAATGGACCCTTAAATTCCTGACATTTTTCCATCGCCTGCCTAAGGGTGAATGTCTGTACGATAGCGGATTTGCCTGGGATGAAGGCACACTGATATTGATCAATGATGACTTTAGCGTATGGGGGTATCCGATCTTGTAGGATAGTGGAGAGTATCTTATAGGCGGTACTCAGCAATGTTATACCCCTATAGTTGCTGCACAGTGTGATATCTCCTTTCTTATGTATGGGGCAAATTATACCACGACGCCAATCTTCCGGCATCTCTTCTCGCTCCCATACGTGCACCACGATCTCATAAATTGCATGATGTAACGCTGTCCCTCCTTGTGTGATCAGCTTAGCTGGTATGCCATCAGCTCCGGGGGCTTTATCTGATTTGAGCTGTCTTATGGCTTTTAATGTTTCCTCAGTGCTTGGTGGCGGCAGCATTTGGTCTTGATTTTGCATTGGTGGAGTCTCCAATTTTTCTGTGAGCTGACCATTTAGCAATTCATTGAAGTGCACTTCCCATCACTCCAAAATGCCTTAAGGATCGGTGATCAGATTACCCTCTTTATTACTGCAGTAAGTGCAGCGTGGTGTGTACCGCTTCATACTGTGGATTATTTGGTAGAACGTCCGCGCCTGGGCGGACCTCGCTCTCTACTTTTCTCTGTTTCAAAGACTAGATTTATTCTCAGGCACTTTTCTTTTGTCTGTGTAGCCCTTTTTCTGAGCTCTTTGTATTTCTCCTCGTTTACCCGTGTCCTATGAGACTGCTGCAATGTCCGTTATGCAAGATTCTTACGTTCAGTCGCTAGTTTGCACTCATCTACTTGTGCAAGCATTACCGAAAGCATCCATGTCCTGATATCATTCATGCATTCATTCACTCTACTTTTCTCTATTTCACAGACTAGATTTTTTCCTAGGCGCTTTTCTTTTGTCTGTGGAGTCTTTTTTCCGATCTTCTGAGCTCTTTGTCCTATGAAACTGCATTGCCCGGTATGCAGCATTCTTACGATCAGTCGCTAGTTTGCACTCATCATCAAACCAGTTGCTCCGATCTCTACGACTACTGCCTAAGATGGAGTTACCAGTACAGACAGTATTCTTAGGGCGTGTCCATTTCTCTTCTACGCCCGGCATTCTGGCCCCAGGACTTACTCTTCCTCCGCCGAGCTCTTCGAGGGCGAGTTTTAGCGCATGACCAAAGGACTTACTGGTATTCTCATTGCGCAAGGCAGTCGTGTTGATTCGAACCTGATCCGCGGACGCAATATGTCTCCGTAAGGCAATCCGCGCCCAGAAAGCTGTACCAACAAAATAGTGATCCGAGTCGACGTTGGCACCTCGGTACGTTCGTACCGTCATCAGACTCGAGGAGTGGCGGCGATCTATCAACACGTGGTCAATTTGGTTGCGAGTGCTTGCATCAGGTGATACCCAGGTGGCTTTGTGGATATCTTTACGCGGAAACCTAGTACTCGCAACGACCAAGTTTTTGTGATGCTGCCAGTTCGATGACTCGTAGTCCATTGTCATTAGTGCTCTCATGCAAACGATGGGAACCTGCGTAGTGCACTAAAACCGGCTCCCGGCATATTTTCGCATTCAAATCACCAAGAACGATTTTCACATCGTATCTTGGGCAGGCATTGAAGGCCCGTTCGAGATTCTCGTAGTATTCTTCCTTTTCGTCGTCAGGGGACTCCTCTGTAGGTCCGTGAATGTTCATGAGGCTTATGTTCTTAGACTTGCCTCACACGCGAAGAGTGCATAGCCTTTCGTTTATTGCATTAAAGCCGATAATGACATTCTTCAGTTTTTGGCTGACTAGAAAGCCTACCCCGAGCACATGGTGTTTTGCATGACAGCTGTAATAAATGTCATACTCGTTTCTTTGAATAACACCATTCCCCGTCCATCTTAGTTCTTGCAATGCTGTTATGTCGGCCTTATATTCGGGCAGGGTATCGGCTAGCTGCTGTGCAGCTTGAGCTCTGTATAGTGAGCGGACGTTCCATCAGAAAATTCTTAAATCGTTTAGCCATTTTCGTTTCCGTGGTCGTCGTAGTGTATCCGGTCCATATCCGAGGCTTGTTACATTTGCCATAAGAGTTTGTTCTTCCGGGCAAGGTTTTAGGCTTGCGCCAACCTTTCTGAGGATGTCGCTACATGGATTTGCTCACTATTTAGCGGGTGCCAAATACAGGGGTGTCACGTGGAGACTGCATTTCAACTTGGATTGAACAGGGGTAAGGATCGTCCTGGCCTTTACCGGGTTAAAAGCAATCAGAAACCTTGCCCCGTATGTTCGCTCCCATATATATATATATATATATATATATATATATATATATATATATATATATATATATATATATATATGTATATATATATATATATATATATATATATATATATATTTATGTATTTATTTATTTATTTATATATTTATATATATATATATATATATATATATATATATATATATATATATAACACAGTTGCTGGTAGCAAAAGACAAAATTGGGTTATGCAAAACTCAAGATTAACAAGAAGAGGATACAAAGGAGCACGTCCAAGAACAGCAAGAAGGGGATACAAAGGAGCATCCCCATCAGCCCCGAAACCCGGTAGCAAAATCCATGGCCCCCATATGAGGAGCGCAACAAGCACCAGCAGCAACAACAATAACCTTTCCTGCATCAAAAGCCCGTGAGAACCGTGAGTACATTGCCTCTTTTAAGTATGTTTATTTTTTGTATGCATCCAATTTTAAGTGCAACAGCTGGTCGATCGCCGTTCGGAGACCATTAAAAACAACTAAAAAATTTAACAGAAGTCCTCAGTACGATCTTCAGTCAAATGCTGTCCAAATTATTGGGCTCCAACGCCTCTATCCCTTGCCAAGCCAGATCGGGTCAGGTGGAGACGCAGACTGCACCCTTAAAACGGAATCTCGAATGTAAGTCGTATCTTGAGCAACGAAGATATGTCAGTTGACGAATTGACCCGAAACCCAGGTTAGGGTAAAGATATTAGGTTTCGCAGTTTGCAAATATTGGCGGACGCTGTTTACATTCGTATTGGTGAAACCAATGGCCCTGATGTTACAAAATGCCGTTGTCAGTTGAACGTCTTCAGTTTTTCGGGTACGAATCCGATTACGCGATAACGAACTTCCTAAAGTGCAGTTATTTATCAAAATATTTGCATGATGTTCTCCCTAACATAGCCCCCCCCCCCCCCCCCCCCCCCGCCTCGCCCTCCACACACACACACACACATGAGAACCGGATTGGAAACTAGTTTACCTCCGGAAATTTGTATCTCAGAAGGTACCATCAGAACTTATCTCCGTGCCAGTCCGGGCCATCAACTATACATCCGAAACATAGTCGAGAATTTCTCCGGACGATATCGCGAGATGTTTGCAGACGCATTTATTCACAAAGTCTTTTTTATATTTTACAATTTTAGTCTAAATGCTAAACCTATCTTAATAATTTTTACTACATAATGTAATTTACTGGCTCTTCACAAGCACTCTAAATTATACAATATTATATGCTTAATTTATGCCTTTCAGCATATCGCGAGATGTACAGCGTGACGATGTGGTATCTCACCTTGGAACCGACCTACCGCCTAAACCAAACTTTTCTCGAACTGGTCCATCAGCCAACCTCCGAAAGATGACCAGGGATTTTTCTCGACCATTTCACGGATCTTATAACTTGATGGGGTACTGTCTCAGGGGTCAACACGGCGTTGGGACTCCACCTACCACTCGGCATTTGGTCGCCATTTACGACCAGCCGACCAAGCTGTGAGTATATTCTGGTGTCCTACTCTCAAAGCTCTTCTTGGGGTTTCAAATAGTCCGCCGTATCAGAACCCCGTTTTGATATGATAAGGTCTGATTACTTCTCTGATTCGACCCGATGTCAGAGAGGCATCGTTATAATACAGCCGGTGTAGCCCTCGCTGCAAGCCATCCAATGGGCACGATGACGCTTAACACCCTGGATTAGGGCTGGCAGATGTTTTTATGTTGCTTTCGCTAGCCTGTCTGATATAGGTGACCGTACTGGAAGCGTAGGTTTCCGTCAGAGTGGCTTAAGTGATTCATTGTAATCTAAGGTCCCGCACCAAGTCAAGGTTTTCACCGCGTGGGAGAAATAGAAATGTTGAAATTTTGGCCTAAAATAATCAGCAAAACTTGTTCACTATGTCAGTGCCCTTCGTAATATCACCGTATTCCCTACGGAGTACAAGTTATAGCTCAAACTCAATTACATGTCAACGCGCAGAAATTTAACAAGCGGATAAAATTAATAAACCCTCTTCTACCCAATATATAAGAGAATATAATGTTATTCTCCCACACTTGGTTAATTTCCAACGCCCTTGAGCGTTTAATATTTTCCCTTACACCTTATTTGTGTTTACATTAATTAGATATGTTGCTACTTAGTAACCGACAAGGTGACCTCAATTATTTTAGAGGTCTATGAGTATATTTTCGCTAATTATGTCATTGTACGACATTCATTTTACAAGCAAATAATAATATTTGAGGTTCGTAATTTTGTTGGAGACTTTTGTAAGGAGAAAAAAGCGTTGCATTGGACTGTAGACAAAGTTTTATGTTACGAGGAAGGTGTTGTTAAAAGTGAACTATGCAACAAACTATTGCTTTGCTTTCAGATCTGTAGCTGATAATGAATTACAAATACTTAGCTAGCTCTGCACGAATCTGGTATTCCTTATAGTATGGGATCTTATTTTCAGAACGAGCTAATTTCGAAGTTTGTCATAGCAATAATATGATGTAAGGTGTGTTCGTATCGAAGTTTTTTTTTTCAAATATAATGCGCGGATAAAATTGGTTTTGGAGTACCTTTTAGTATCAAATTATAGTGTGTACCGAAGAAGAGGAAAAAGGTAATTTTTAGCCAACTTTTCGTTGCTCGACTGATGGGAATGTAACTGATTTACATAATAAAAAGAATAGTCTTTCAAAATTGTTACAAATAAACTAAATAAATTCAGAATATGTGTTAATTTCATATGTGAAGTTATAGAACAACAACAAATTAATTTTATAGTGGGGACCGTAGAAGAATAGGAGAACCATTTCTAGCCATCTTTTAGTTGCTCCAAAATTGTTAGAAATAAACATAAATAGAAATAAATTCAGAAAAGGTTTTTTTTTTAGTTTTATATGTGGAGCTCTAGAACAAAAAAAAGTTTGTTCTTATACCGCCAAAAGGAAATAAATTCAAATAAAAGGCACCGATGTACTTTATTCTTAAATGATAAAAATACGAGAGGTTGCCTTATCAGGCGGCGTACACTAGTGATGGATGAAGCAACTTTTCTACCACTCTTTTGAATTTTCCAATACTAATGATTATAGCGGTCACCCAACAATGATCGGTTACCTTAAGCAATACGCGTATTGCATATTTTGGCATCGTCATTCCAAAAGATAGTTGTGGAAAATGCGATAATTTTTATTATTATTTATTGGCCTGTAGGAACCCGGAAGTTCATGACCTCACCGACTCGACTCTGCCATTGTTCCCTGTCCTGTGCGCTCTCCTTCCACGTTCGACTATCCGATCCGATCTCCTCGAGGTCCAATCTCGAGTAGCGGCCGTCCTGTCGCTCTCTTTCCCGTTGGTTTACCGTCAAGAATTCTATGCACGGTCCTATCATCGCCCATTCGCGCTACGTGTCCGGCCCATCTTAATCTTCGCGACTTGATTACTCTCACTATTGTAGGTTTGCGGTATAGTTCTTCCAATTCGTGTATTGTCCTGACTCCTCGTCATATTTACCGCCAAATATACCTCTTCAAACTTTATTCTCGAATACGCGGAATTTGTCTTCTTCCTGTTTTGTGAGAGCCCATGTTTCGCATCCGTATAGAGCAATCGGCATGATTATGGTTCTATAGACACGGAGCTTTATATTACGGGATAGCAGTTTGGATTTCAACAGTTTACTGTCTGCATGCCAACTAGCGTTGCGGGAGTGTAGTATTTTGTTAATTTCCTTCGACGTTTCGTTTCTGGTCGTCAGTATCGTTCCCAGATATTAAAATTCGTTGACCTTTTCAAATATCTTGCCCCTGACGTTTATATGTGTCCTCTGAGGTCCACCTGCTCTCGCCGTAATCATGTTTTTTGTTTTGTCTTCATTTATTTCTAGGCGCACCTCTTGGTGCCGCTTGCATGATGATTTCACAGTTTTTACTTACAGTTTCGAGATTATCGCCCAGAACGGCGATGTCATCCGCATACGCGAGCACTTGTGTGACCCCGTTCAGGCATGATCCGGCCGTGTTGTCGTCTTGTACATTTCTGATAACATCCTCGAGGACAAGGTTATAAAGGCATGGTGAGAGGCCATCCCCCTGTTTTAGTTCGTCCCGGATTTCAAATGGTTCTGAGAGGTGGTTTTCTATTCTAAGTCGCCCTTTGTTTTCGTTCATCCAAATTTGAATGAGGGCGGCATATTTTTTCGGGATCCCCAGCTCAACCACAATGTGGTTACAAATAAACTAATATGGTAGAGTCTTTGCCTTGCGACTGGGTCGTAGGGTTTTTTGAAGTCAACGAACAGTTGGTGAACCGTCTCTCCGTATTCCCACTTCTTTTCCAGCAGTTGCCTTATTGTGGACATCTGGTCGCTTATTGACCAGTTCCGAAGGAATCCGCATTGGTAGTCTCCCAATATTTCTTCTGCGTACGGTGTGATTCTCCCCAGTATGAGATTTGTTAGTATTTTATATGTGGTTGGGAGCAATGATATTCTTCTGTAGTTTTCGAAGTCAGATCTGTCGCCTTTTTCGAAAATGGGGACGACTATTAAGGTTTTCCATTCTTCCGGAGTGACTTCCTTAACCCATATTGTTTTAATCAGTTGGTGGATCTTTCGAGCGGTTGCCTCTCCACCATCCTTCATAAGCTCTGCTGGTATGTAGTCAACTCCGAGAGCCTTGTTGTTTTTCAATCGATTTATTGCGTCTACAACTTCGTTGAAAGATCGCTCTGAGATCTGAGGCTCGACTGTATGTACGTCTGGTGCGTTTATTTGTGGTTGATGGGTGCGTACATTGGGCAGGTTTTCAAAGTACTGCTTCCATTTTGTCACGACATTGTTTGTTTCTGTGACTAGACAGCCGTTTGCGTGTTGAATTATTTTGGCTCTCCCTCGGTAGCCATTTCTAATTGAATTTATGCCGGCATACATACCTCTGATGTTTTTTGCTCTGGCATTTTCTAGGAATTTCTCGATCCGAGTCTTCTCCCATTCGCGTTGTTTGCGTTTGAAGAGCCTCATTGTCTCTTTCCGAATCGTCGCGTATCTTTTTGCGTTGACTTCATCATATCTTTGTAAGTGGATCAGTCTGCGGCGTTTACGTTCTTCGATTTTCGCCCTGCACTCATCGCCAAACCACGATTTGGACTTAATTGTTTTCTTGAATCCAATACTTTTGGGCTGTTTTTGATTGTGTCTCTGATCGATGTCCATTTGGTGTCCACACTATTGGCTTCCTCTTCCTCACTACAGTCATCCTCTAGGATGCTAAATCTATTCGTTAGTTCGTCTTGATATTCAGCCCTTTTGCGTAGGTCTTTTAGTTTATCAATGTCGAACTTTTTGCTCGTCTCCTGTGACTGCCCATGTGAGATTGCTGCGAGACGCCTCCTGATTTTGCCCATCACTAGAAGATGATCAGAGTCGCAATCTGCTCCGCTATACGATCTTACGTCAAGGATATTCGAGTGGTGTCTTTTTTCTATGAGGAAGTGGTCTATTTCGTTACGCGTTACGCCGCCGGGTGATGTCCATGTGACTTTATGAATTTGCTTGTTTTTTGAAGCTGCGAACGTGATAATTCGAATTCCATTATCATTTGAAACGTCGTGTAGACTTTCTTTACCTATAGTTGATTGGAAAATATCTTCCTTTCCAATTTTCGCATTCAGGTCCTCGAGGAGGATTTTAACATCGAATGATGAGATCCCATCAAATACTTTCTCTAGGGTCTCGTAGAACGTGTCCTTCGTTTCTTCGTCGGTAGATTCTGTTGGAGCGTGTACGTTTATAAGTATATAATTATACCATGGTCCCTGTATTTTTAGCACAGACAATCGGTCATTAATAATTTCACATCTTTTACATGGGGCATAATCTTCTTGCTTATGATGAGGCCAGTTCCGAGGTTATGTGTATCGGTACCTCCACACGCCAGTGTAAACACGTTGGTTTCGATTACTTGATGTGGGAGTCGAACTTCCTGAAGCGCGACGATGTACATTTTATATTGTTTCGCGTTTTATACGATCGTCTGTATCGCGCCTGGTTTATATAACGTTCGAACATTCCACTTGCCGACGCGTATATCCCGCTTTTTCCGTTTTTCCCTAAGTCTTCTTTTTGCCGAGTCGGTGTTTTCCTGATGATTTGGTCCCTTATGGTAGTGTCGGCTCATCACACCTACGTCTACTGGGTTTTTCGTGAGATTGTTTTTTTTTGTATATTGATTATTCATTTCGTGGGAACAGTCTTGGGGTTTCAAATGGTCCGCCATATCAGAGCCCCTCTTTGATATGGTAAGGTCTGCTTACTGTTCTGATTCGACCCGATGTCGGAGAGGCGCCGTTATAATGCAGTCGGCATATCCCTGGCTGCAAACCATCCAATGGGCATGGTAACGCGTGACACCCTGGATTAGGGGTGGTAGATCTTTGTATGTTACTCCTCGCTAGCCTGTCTGACATGGGTGGCCCTACTGGAAGCGTATGCTTCCCTCAGCATAGCCTGAGTGATTCATTACAGTTTAAGCCCCCGCACCACGTCAAGGTTTCTACCAAGCGGGGACCAATTTTTCTTATAAAGGACAAAATGTGTGCTAAAGATTATGTAGAAAACTTAAACACCGTTATGCTATCATTTTCTAAAGAGTGAACGGTTGTTTTTCAGAGAAAAAACGTCGAATACTATTTAGACGGGTTAGAGAGATGGGAGCATCTTTGGGAGAAGTGTGTTGAGTTACAAAGAGACTATGTAGAAAAATAAAAATAAATTTTAAGATAAAATGTCTCGTATCTTTGATAGGTCGGAAACTTTTCAGAACATCCTCGTATTTCTGCTGCTTAATCTTTACGGGCTCTGCTGCTTTGGAGGCATCGTTTTAATTGCCGGCGTGGACTGGTTTTATTTTTTTGTTGACAGTTTTGTGTGTTTTGCTCCCGAGTTCAAACGTATAATTCTTGTTGGCGAGTGCCCTATGCCTACTTAAGCTTATACCATTAATAATAATTAGCCTAAGCTTTTTTTAAATTGCCTTTTTTTATAATACTAAATATTACTTTTCTTTAATTATATTTTTTATTTTTATTATTTTTTTATATTATAAAATAAAAGAAAATAAAAATTCAAAAATCGTAAAAAATTACATTCGAGTTTCCAATTCGACTTTATCTTAAGTATTGTGACGCATGTGACAATCAGTACTAGAATATTCGAGAAAGTCCGAAACAAAGTACTAGAGTATTCTAGAAAGTACTGGAAAACTGGAGACTAGGAACAGTAGAACATTCAAGGCTATGGAACGGGCGGAAACGAAACGCCGTATCAGAATGAGGAAACGGTATAAATACGTCGCACACAGATCATGGAGATAAGTAATAAGTAAGAAGTAAGCAGTAAAAAACGCGATAAGTACGGAAGCGATAAGTAAATAAATCGTTAAGTGTACGGTAAAAATAACGGTTGTTATTAACGGTCTAATAAAGTGATATATTAATTCAAAATCGATTTAACGGCTTTTATTTATTAAAAATAATTAATCCAGCGAACCCTAAGCTCGCTACAGTATTCTGTTTTTGCTCTAGCAAAGCCAGTAAAGTAAATTTAAAAAAAAGCAGTGTTAAAATAGATTTAGCATTGAGTTTTTAGCATTCAGTTGCATTTTCTATTCAAGTCTAATAGAACTGGTCATGTATATCTTTTTATTAACACAATATAAGAAATTCCGAAGGATTTTTAATTAACTCTTCAACTGGCTGCGTGGTTTTCGTTTTCATTTATAGGTAATAATTTCTTCTAATAGAGATTCGCAACGAATTTTACATCTGTCAAAATTAACAAGCAGTTTTTTTGTTCCAAAATTTCATTGGCCACTGTTGGCCAGTGTTATGGACTTAAAATATTCCCTATCATTTATTGTGCTTATCTCATTCGTAAAGCTCACTCAATAATAGCCACATTCAAAAAGTCAAAATAATAATTCTAGTTCTTACATAGCAATTGACATACGTTGCTTGTTTGTTTTTCTTATTCTTTTATCGATGCCATTATTTTTTTGTTCGTCTTACATCAACCTTCACTCTATTCAGCTTGTCTTCATATAGTTCCATTTGAACGCTCGTTATAAACGCCCATTCGTGCTCATGATTTATAAATAAATAATTCCACTTCTACTTGCAATGCAATATTTATTGCCGCTACCATCATGCGAGCGCTCTAAAATGCCATTAGTAAATAATAACAATATTTCTACGACATTTGTTCAGAATGTATTGGCATCACTTTGCCGTGTAATTCTAGATTGTTCTTTCGGACGCATCTTTGCACACACACTACGATATTTGCTGGTTACGTGGTAAGCCCGCACGTAGATTCTTTCAAGGTGTTGGTGCAGCTCGCGTAGCCCAGATGTAGGTCCAATCAATGCCAAGCTTCCGTTTCTGCAGCTAAAGCTCCATAAACCCTTGAATTTGTTATTGTTTTTCTCTTGCGCGGTACTACGCACGTCAGTGCTTCGGTTTTTTCGCTGCGTTTTGCCGGCTTGCCAATTGATTCCAAATCGGTGGTTAATGTTCTTTGAATAGGGTGTTTGTCAGGTAGAGAAAATTCCACGGGCAAAGTATCTTGAACTCAACCAGTGAAATGAAGACCAGATGTATTTTATTGTTTCTCGTTTGCGTGTTATTTGCTCCCAATTTAACCAGTGCGTCGTGTCTCGGCTGCCTGGACTTGGACGAAGTCACATTCTACAAAGTCATCCCGAAATTTGACTTCGCTTTAGTCAAATTCGACATTGCGTTTCCCTATGGTGACCACCATGAAGCGTTTGGGCAGGTGGCAACGAAAATTCACGACGTGTCTGACGATGTGTTAGTAGGCTTGGTGGGCGTTAAGGACTACGGCGGCCAGGAAAATCGTCCACTAGGTGACAAGTACAACGTTGATCCGAAGAATTTCCCCACAATTATCCTGTTCCGTGGCAATGTAGAAGAAGGATTCATTAAATACCCTGAAGGCAAGAAAATCACTGTGGACAATCTGATTGAGTTCGTGAATGAAAACACCGATGCATACATCGCCCAGGATGGATGTATAAGGGAATTCGATGACCTTGCTATGGAATTTGTTGGTAAGGAAAAAGCTGACCAAGAAGAACTCATGGCAGTGGCTCGAGTTTTGGAAAAGAATGTAATTAAGGATAACCAGAAGACGAGTGCAAAGTATTACATGACTTACATGGAAAAGATTTTAACTAAAGGACCGGAATTCGTTGCAGAAGAAAAAGCCCGATTGACGAAATTGAAATCTGAAAAAATCAGCGATTCAAAGAAGGTAGAATTGTCTCGCAAACTGAACATCCTCGCTGCGTTTGCGACCAAGAAGCCCGTAAAGAATGAGTTGTAGAGAGCCATGTAAAGAAGAAGAATTGTAGCATTTATCATTCCAATAAAGTCAAATTTAAATGGGTAGTCTATAAATGATTTCGAGTATAGTTTTAACTAATTCTACCTTTTTACTGTACTCGACTGTTTTTAAACATTCTTAATTTATATAGCACGGCTATTTCAGCTTACCAGTATTTGGGTATCCCACTTTTTATATTTAAGCTTTAGATCATTACCATCCCGGCTTACAACTTCTTATACTGCAATGATTGCCCCGTGTTATCAAGGAGTAGTCGCGCCATTAGTACAATTTGTTTCACTCGGTGAATTGCTTGGTAATGGGAGCATTGCAGTGACATTCGCAAAGGAAGCTCGCTCCAAAGAGCCCCACACAATTTTTCTGGACGATTACACCGCCCGAGTTACGATATCGTTTAAGGACCTAGGTAGCTCAGATTCCAAAATGTGGAAGTAGATGTAAAAAAGGGGTGTGGCGAGAGTCCGACTTAGGTGAGACAAGGACAAATGTGTCTTTCATTTTGTCTCTGGCTTCTGGTTATCTTGTGATAAGCGCAATCACCCACATCCGTGAGGATGTTGGCCTCGGCCTCGAGATATCTGAAAAAGAAAAAGGTGGGGTGGTTGTGGCGTTTCTAACAGATCATCATCATCATCATCGGCACTACAACCGGGAACCGGTCTTGGCCTTATTTAGCAAGTCCTGAGGCTTGTTAAATTTTCCATAATGATTTATTTTTCCTGGGCAAGGTCATTAGTTTTGCGCCAGAGGCTCCCCGACGGGGAATCGAACCCCGGTCTCCCGGGTGACAGGCGGGTATACTAACCACTATACTATCGAGGAGCCCTAACAGATGCACACACAATATACACACAAATAGTGAAGAACACCGAAAGTAAATCGAACAAGGAAATGCATCAGCCGTATACCAAGCAATTCCACATCAGTTGAGCCTACTTGAGTTTAGAAATCGAATTCGTACACGCGCCAGTGGCCTGATGTGTTGAGCATTGGTTCCATTTTTAGTGATTCTAAACGTCAAAGCGTCAGTTCCAATCCAAAGTTCTTCACTATCGTCGCAAACGCCTTATTTAGCAAGTCCTGAGGCTTGTTAAATTTTCCATAATGACTTGTTTTTTTCCGGGCAAGGTCATTAGTCTTGCGCCAGACGCTATAAGGTGATGATGAATAACGCATTTATTGTACAATAATTTAACAAATGTTGACTTAGGACTATATGCTAAATCCTATTTCACAAACTTTTCTTATTCTTAAAATAATTTACTGGCTTTACACGAGCACTCTAAATTACACGATACAAGCTTGTGTAATGCCTTTCGGCGTACAATAATATTTTCATATTTTTTATATTTCCTGTTAGCCGAATATTTTAGGAAGAATTTCTGTTTTTTTTTTAACATAAGATAAAAAAAAAGTTAACAAAAAATATCAACAAAAATGTTAACATACAGAGATTTTAAAACGAAAAAGAATCTAAATGAAAAGTGGAAACGAAAAGGAAGAATAAATATATATGAAAAGGGAAATGAGGAATGGGAAGGGAAAGTGTAGCGTCTGAAGATCTTGCTATGTTTGGGGATGGTAAGTCCTTTCTTCATTGTCAATCCACCACCAGTTGGGATTGGATCGGTCATTTATAGATTTATCTCGATCGCCTCTTGCCATGCTAAAGCGCAAATGAACTGAAGCATTTGATATAACACTGTCATAAAGGTGTGGGGGGGGGGGGGGGGTGTGAACATACAGGGCAAAGTTACTGATTGCTTTCAACCCGGCGAAGGCCAGGACGATCCTTGTCCCTGTTCAATCCAAGTTGACATGTAGTCTCCACGTGACACAACTGGATAGCTACTTTGGCACCCGCCAAGTAGTGAACCAATGCATGCTGCGACATCCTGAGAAAGGTTGGCGCAAGGCTAATAACAATTTGTTTTTCCTTGCCTGTAAAAATGAATTATTATGGCAAATTTAACAAGCCGCGGATATGGAGTGGATATATAGCGTTTGAAATAATAGTGAAGAAGAACGTATGATTCGAACTGACGCTATGACAGTTTGAATCACCAAAAATTGAACGTAAGCGTTACCCATCAGACTACTGGCCGATTTTAGAATTTGATTTTTAAACTCGACTATACTCCACTGATGGGAATTGTTATGTTATCGGCTTGATATACGGCTCTGATGTGTTTTCTTATTTGATTTTCCTTCGGTGCTCTTCACTAGTTTGCTTGTGAATTGTGTGTGTATCTGTTAGAGTCGCTACAGATACACGCCGACGACCACGGAAACGAAAATGGCTAAATGATTTAACATTTTTCTCATGGAACGTCCGCTCACTATACAGAGCTCAAGCTGCACAGCAGCTAGCCGATGCCCTGTCCGAATATAAGGCTGACATAACAGCATTACAAGAAATAAGATGGACGGCGAGTGGTGTTATTCAAAGAAACGAGTATGGCCTTTATTACAGCTGTCATGCAAAACACCATGTGCTTGGGGTAGGCTTTCTAGTCACCGAAAAACAGAATACTGTCATCATTGGCTTTAATGCAATAAACGAAAGGCTTCGTGTGCGAGGCAAGTTTAAGAACATAAGCCTCATAAACGTTCACGGACTTACAGAGGAGTCCCCTGTCGACGAAAAAGAAGAATACTACGAGAACGTCGAACGGGCCCGCAATGCCTGCCCAAGATACGATGTGAAAATTGTTCTTGGTGATTTGAATGTGAAAATAGGTCGGGACCCGGTTTTCAGGCACCACACAGGCTCCCATAATTTGCATGAGAACACTAATGACAATGGACTACGAGTCATCGAATTGGCAGCATCGAAAAACTTTGTCGTTGCGAGTACCAGGTTTCCGCGTAAAGATATCCACAAAGCCACCTGGGTATCACCTGATGGAGCCACTCGCAATCAAATTGACCACGTGCTGATAGATCGCCGCCACTCCTCGAGCCTGATGACAGTACCAACGTACCGAGGTGCCAACGTCGACTCGGATCAATATCTTGCTGGTACAGTTTTCCGAGCGCGGATTGCCTTACGGAGACATATTGCATCCGCGGAACAGGTTCGAATCAACACGGCTGCCTTACGCAATGAGAATACCAGTAACACCTTTGGTCATGCGTTAAGACTCGCCCTCGAAGAGCTCGACGGAGGGAGAGTAAGTCCTGGGGCTAGACTGCCGGGTGTCGAAGACAAATGGACACGCCTTAAAAATACTGTCTGTACTGCCAACTCCATCTTAGGCAGTATTCGTAGAGATCGGAGCAACTGGTTTGATGATGAGTGCAAACTAGCGACTGAACGTAAGAATGCTGAATACTGGGCACTGCAGTAGTCTCATAAGGCGCGGGTACGAGAGGAGAAATACAAAGAGCTCAGAAGAACTGAAAAAAGGCTTCACAGACAAAAGAAAAGCGCCTGGGGAAAAAACCTTGTATGTGAAATAGAGAAAAGTAGAGAGCGACGTCGCGGTACACACCACGCTGCACTTACTGCAAGGATAAAGAGGGTAATCTGATCACCGATCCTGAAAGCATTCTGGAGCGATAGGGAGTGCACTTCAATGAATTGCTAAATGGTCAGCTCACAGAAGAATTGGAGGCACCACCAATGCAAGATCAAGACCAAATGCTGCCGTCACCAAGCATTGAGGAAACATGAAAAGCCATAAGACAGCTCATATCAAATAAAGCCCCTGGAGCTGATGGCATACCAGCTGAGCTGATCAAACAAGGAGGGACAGCGTTACATCACATAATTCATGAGATCGTGGTGCACGTATGGGAGCAAGAGGAGAGGGCGGACGATTGGCGTTGTGGTATAATTTGCCCCATACATAAGAAAGGAGATATCACACTGTGCAGCAACTATAGGGGTATAGCATTGCTGAGTACCTATAATATACTCTCCACTATCCTACAAGACCGCATAGCCCCATACGCTAAAGCCATCATTTGTCAATATCAGTGTGGCTTCATCCCAGGCAAATCAGCAATTGATCAGATATTCACCCTTAGGCAGGCGATGGAAAAATGTCTGGAATTTAAAATTCCAGTATATCATCTATTTATAGACTTTACGGTCGCCTACGACAGAATACCCAGGGAGAAGTATATAATGCCATTAGAGAGTTCGGCATTCCAAACAACTTGACGACCTACGACTTTGTAGGTTGACCATGACCAACGTAACTAGTCAAGTAAAAATAGTGGGATTGCTGTCCAAGCCAATAAACATCTGTAATGGACTCCGAGAAGGGGACGGTCTTGCCTGCCTCCTCTTCAACCAGGCGTTGGAGAAAGTAATCCGTGAGTCTGGAGTCACAACTAGAGGGACTATTATCACCAAGTCCAGTCAGATACTTGCATACGCAGATGACATCGACATCATCGCTAGAACCGAATCGGCTGTACAGGACTCCTTCACCCAGATCGAGCGGGCGGTATAAAAACTGGGACTACACATTAACGAGGGGAAAACTAAGTACATGGTAGCAACTTCTGCGAAAAGAAGACCTAACGCTGGTCAAACTATCGGGGTCGTGAAGCAGGAATTTGAAGTAGTGCAATCCTTTAACTACCTTGGGTCAATAGTATCAGCCGATAACCATATGGAAGAAGAAATACGCGAAGGGCTGATCAAATCCAACAAAACCTACTATGGTCTATCAAGGCTCTTTAAATCCCGAAATTTATCCTATTAACGTACAAGACCATGGTCTTACCAGTACTCATGTATGGATCCGAGACCTGAGTGCTCAATAAAAGGCACTCTGAACTCTTAGCCGCGTTCGAGAGAAAGGTCTTAAGGAGAATTGTTGGCCCCGTATGTGGGGGGGACGATTCCGGAGACGGTACGACCATGCGTTGTACGCGATCCACCTTGAAGCTAATATTGTAGGAAAAATGAAGCTCGGTAGACTCCGGTGGGCGGGACACCTACCTCGAATGAGCGAAGAGGAGCCTGCCCGGAAAGTCCTTTGTGGCAGGATGTATGGAAGGAGACAGCGTGGCAGACCTTGTCTGCGATGGAGGGATGGCGTAGACCAGGACGCCCAGAGCCTGGGAGTGCCAAACTGGATGACATCGGCTCGAAATCGAACCAGGTGGAGAGATTTGTTAAATAAGGCCAAGACCGGATGATGATGAAAATCCAAAGTCTAAAATACGCGATAAACGAGCCAAATGCTCGTTTATCATGCACACACAAAATTCAGACAATCACAATGCATTTCTCCATATGCATTCTAATCAGATGTTTTATGATATTTCGCATCCAATTCAAAAGACTTTGTCCCTATCTGAAATGCATGCAAACTCTTGTTTGCATTAGTCAAATGGATAACAAAAACAAACCTCGAAAAGGATCTGTGATAAGGGGCGGTACGTCCGGACTTCGAAAGATAAAGAATAAGAAAAGATACAGACAGCTGTCAGATGGCTAGAGGTGGGTTCAGTTATTAGAGTGTCTTACTCACTTATCAGAGTATCGTGCGGACCGAATCGTGAACTACGATGCTGTTCCGACATCGATTTGGTTTATTGCTAACGTTTAAAGCAGTTCGTTGTGGCAGTTTTGTGAGAAATACCAAAACACTCTTAATTTATTTATTTTCGTTAGTGGGTAAACAAACAACACCAAATTAATATTGCGTCAAAGTGATAAATAATTGAAAATCTAACTGTATAAACGCTGATTATTGAATTGTACATAAAATTTAATTTAGTTCATAATAAAAAGCAAAGTTAAGCTCGGTCGTTACTCGGGTTGGGTGTTTTTCCGCAATGTGTGTTTCAATTGTTTCCGAAGAAGTGGAACGTCGCTGGACAAGGAATGAAGCGTTGAGCAAGCGGAGAAAAGGACCTTTCAATTTTAAAACAAAATGGTAGCCCACTCTTCCCGGAGGCCCCAGAAGCACGGTGGCGCAGGAATATAATAGCTGTAGTTATGAATATTTGTATAACAAAGAAAAATTAGAAAAACTGTTGGTCCATTTTTTTTGTTCTTACTTAAAATTTAACTAAGTTAATTTTTTTTTTTTTTTTTTTTTTTTTTTAATACTTAAAAGACCCTAATCGAAATCGTATACTGCCCTAATTCTAGAAAAGCTAAGTCTGTGTTACCTGGCTGGTGATGCAGTCATTCTACCGACATAGGTACACAGATATTTATTTGCCATTTAACCACCAGAACTGTTGGTGCTGTTTAATATTATCGTCCTGATCTCTGTGGGAGATAGCTCTACTGTAGCACAAGAGCTCTTCTTCGGTGCATGTGACTTCCCGGTCGTAGCACAATCGGCCGTCTACGGATGATCTACTTACATGATAAATCAGCGAAATTTCGGATCCCTCCTGTATAAGCCCATTCATGTCCAAATCAAGGAACCCCTCTGGTGGGTCAAAACTGTTGCGACGCACGCTCTAATAGAACAAAGTATTTGGATAATAATCCCCGAAAATGAGGTCATTGGACGAGCTCTGGTAATAAGTCTTCTGATCAATTTGATGATAAAATTATCCACCCTATGTATGTAGGCTTTATTATATAAAGTCTCATTTGAATAATAGTTTTTATAATCAGATTCCAATCTTCGATATAATTTTAAACAAGTTCTGAGACACTTCCCTTCAAACAGATGTCCTGTGTGTAGGGCGTTAGAATATACTCACAGCTGGGCCGGTTTGTCGTAAGAGGCGACTAAAGGTCGAGTGGTAGGTGGGGTCCCAACGCCCTATCGCCCGGTGAAATACCACCACATCAAGCTTTAGGCTCCGTGAAATTGTCGGGAGAAATCCCTGGCCATCTTTCGGAGCTTGGCTGATGGACCGGTTCGAGAAAAGGTTGGTTTAGGTGGTAGATGGCCTCAAGGTGAGATACCACCCCGTCACGCTGTACATTCGCGATATCGTCGGGAGAAATCTTCGACTATCTTTCGGATGTATGGCTGATGGGCCGGACTGACACGGAGTTAAGTTATGATGGTGCCTCTAGATAAAGAATCCCGGAGTTAAACTCGTTTCCCATTCGGATCTGCGGGGGGACTATGTCAGGGGGAACATCATGCAGATGTTATGATAAATAACCGAACTTTAAGAAATTCGCCATCGCATAATCGGGCTCGCTCTCGAGGGTCTGTCCACGCTCGACTGGTAATGGCATTTTGTAACATGAGGGGCATCGGTTTCACCAATTCGAATGTAAACACCGTCCACCAACACATACAAACTACGAAACCTGATACCCTAACTGAGACCCAGGTCGATTCGTCAACTGATTCGACATATCTCCGTTGCTCGGGATACGACTTACATTGTGATTCCGTTTTAAGGACGGAGTCTGCGACTTCGCGCGGTCCGATCTGGCTTGCCAGAGAATGGAGGCTTTGGAACCCAATAGCATAGTCATCATATGGTTGAGGTTCGTGCTGAGGAATTCTGTTAAATTTCTCTGTTGTCTTTACCGCTCCCCGAATGACGATCGACCGGCGATATTTTTCGAACATTTTTCATATACCGTCGACTGGATACAAATCAACCACCCGGCTTCTGAAATTGTTGTCCTTGGCGATTTTAATGTGCATAATTCCGGCTGGTTGGTACATTCTAGCAGACCCGACGTGGCTGGGAGGCTGGCAGAGATGTTTGTTGTTAGCCACAATTTTACTCAACTCATGGAGGAACCCACCCCAGTGCCGGATGCCCGAGGTGATTATGCGAACACCCTGGATCTGTTTTTGACATCCGAGTCGAGTATTTAAACCGTGGGGGTTTCTGCGCCACTAGGAAACTCATATCACTGCGTGGTATCGGTCGCGCAACCACTTGTATTTCAAACGAATAACCGACCTAGGCAGCCGCGCCATGTATGGAAGTATGGGGCTGCTAACTGGGACGATTTGCGAGATTTCTTCGCATCCTTTCCATGGTTGGAGGTGTGCTTCGGAGACTCCGATATTAACGCTTGTGCGAAGTCGGTCACAGAGATTATTCTTCTCGTGATGGAGATCTATATTCCACATTCCATCAAACGAAGTTCATCTGATAAGCCTTGGTTTGATAAAAAAAAGCCAGTAGATTACAGCGACAAAAAATAGAGCTTCTAAGCAAAGGCGCCCCAATCCCACCGATGTTAACAGAACGAATTTTGTTAGAATCAGAAACGCGTGCAACCAGACAGATACCGCGAAGAAAGTTCACAACGACAGAGTGACCAATAAACTCCTTCAGCGCCCAACTGGTTCGCGTTCCTTCTGGTCAATGGCAAGGGCTGTCAGTAGCAAGTTCGTTTCTCCTCACAAATCCAAAGAATAAAGCT
Source organism: Microdon myrmicae (assembly GCA_963931805.1). Taxonomy (NCBI): domain Eukaryota; kingdom Metazoa; phylum Arthropoda; class Insecta; order Diptera; family Syrphidae; genus Microdon; species Microdon myrmicae. Next base: position 151,489,087 of record OZ007497.1, on the reverse strand, counting down.
AATGTGTTCGCGAATTTATTTTCCGCGAATTCAAACCTCGATGCCGGTCTTTTGGAGCCACCTGTGATCGCGCCGGTATGGTCATCGATGCGAGATGTGAGATTTCTCCCATATACTTTTCAACGCATTCTACGTGAACTGGACTGTAGGGAGGCAACCGGCTCGGAGGGAATACCAGCAATAGTCCTTAAGAACTCTGCTCCAGAACTAAGAAAAAAAAATTCGGAACAAAGTTTTTCTAATTTTTCTTGTCACAAATATTCATAACTAAAGTTACAAACAATCTACAAAATTCTGTCGCCGAAAGGCAAACTAAACAGTAGTCATGTAATGTTTATCTTAGAGCGTCTGCGTAGGACCAGTAAGTTATAATATAAGATAATTAAGCTGGAATTTAAGCATTTCTTGTCTAGCCTATAATTTAGAAACTAAAAATATAAAACGCAAACAAAAACTGTTGCAAAAATGAAAATATTTGTGTACAGTAATCTTCTGGAAAGAATGGTATTCCAAATGTTATTCTAAAGAGGTTGCATCTTGAAGCACTTAAGGTCTAGACTGTTTTATTCAACAACTCTCAAAATAATGCATATTATTCAACCAATTGGATAACTACAGTAGTCCATCCCATCCCCAAAAAAGGCAAGGATAGGAGCAATACAGCCAATCTTCGCTCGATTAGTTTGCTTCCAAACATCAGCAAGGTATGCGAGAAAACTATAAATAAAGCATTGATAAACTCTTGTGATGAAAATGGAATTATTCCGAACAAGCAGTACGGTTTCAAATCGAAACACGACCCCGTTCATGCCACGACGAAACTTGTTTCAGACATACAGTGGAACAAGGCAAATGCACAGGGCCTTGTTTGGTTGACTTTGAAAAGTCCTTCGATAGCTTATGCTTGTTGCATAAATAATAGACATTAACCGTCACAAATTAAATCACAATTCTACAACGGATTTATGTTGCGTTAAAGTTTTAACAACTTTAAACCAAAGGACTTCTTTCGTCGTAGCGTTAAAATTAATTTCCTGTTACAACTGGCGGAATTCTTTCAGTGTAGCTGTGAAACTTTACCACATTCATACCTGTTGCGAAACGCAAATCCCTATCATAAATTTTCCGTTCCCACAACTAAACTTGCAATTCTGCAATTCCCACGTTTTATCTATACCCATGCCCATGCACCTGCATGCTATTTGCTACAAGCAAACAAAAAATTCTCATCACCTTGATGATCACCCAATACCTCGGCACCTTCAAGGAAATTCCACCCCTGCACATGCATGCTATTTGCTATGGGCGAATCAGATTCGCATCACCTTGAATCGAAATATTCCCATGGCCTTGGGGTGGGGTTGCAGCCCGAGTAGGCGTAAGGTTGTCACCTCAGGGTGAATGGCGGCAAAATTGCAACGTTGCAGTTCCCATCGTCGTTGGCATGGCCTTCGACTGGGATGGCCTCGGGTGGCTGTCTCAAGGTGAGAAATGAATGGTGGGAAGGAATGTGAAATACCGATTTGATTTTGGGTATAAATAGGGAGTTCCGTTATAGGGATAGTTAGTTAGTATCCGGCATTCGACTTGTTTAAATAAATAAACCCCAAAGGAAATTAACCGTCTGTTTTTGTTAAAAAAAAGAAACCTTACCTTAACATCTGCTGCGAAAGGCATCCAGGGCGCCGGTTGGCCTAAAGTGACACAAGGAGGTAGGCGAATAATAAATTGGTTACAATTGCACAGCGGCGACCCCTCAAGAAGTCGGGGTCCACACCGTCAACCGGCCGAGGGCCAAAGCTGGGGTATGGAAGCAATCTCCGGCCCAGACCTGGGAGCACGCAAGGAGGCGGAACGCACCCTCGCCCAACCTCCTTCACACCTCCAACGGGGACAACCAATTAACCACAGGTTTAACTCCTCGCAAGTCTCCCAAATTGCCCTTAGGTTGCAACCAACCCCAGGGAAACGTTCAGAAGTCCCCCTAGCAAGATATAACAGAATCCTTACGGACCCCACGAGTTGGAAGCAATCCACACATGGGCGCAAGCATCCGGAAGCCGACAATAAAAGCAATATACAACATTCTTATAAGTTATCAAATCTAGGTATGCCCGAATATTTGTTATACATTATCTATGATATGATAATGGATAAACAATTTGTGGTGCAATGTGGAGATATAATCTCTAACAAGACCTTTCACATTAAAACCGGCTTACAGCAGGGAGCAGTGAATTATCCCATTTTATGTAACACTTACATTAGCGATCTATCGGTTTTTCTGAAGCATGGCATTGCATACGCCGACGACATTGTGGTGTATAGATCTGGAGAAAAGATTGATATCATCAACAGACTTCTGCAAGACGACTTCAACAGAATCAAACGTTTTTGCGACGACTGGAAATTAAAAATCAATTTCCAGAAAGCAGAGACTATCCTTTTCAGAACGCCCCTGTCCATGGCATCGAGGGATACAACACGGAATTGGAAGAAATTTACCATTGTAGGAAGTAATAATCTTCCTCTACAAGTAAAAACTATAGTTAGATACCTTGGTATCTGGCTTGATCAGTATCTATACTTTGATAAGCATATAGGAGCTGCCCTTTCTGCAGATAAAAACGCATATCCTATGACAAGAAGCCTATTCCATAGTAGTCTTTTGTTCTCCAAGCTTAAATTTTATACTCGGCATTCATCCAACCAGTATTGATGCACGGTGGCCCGGTATGGTACAACATATCCCCGTTCTACATGGAGAAGTTTGGGGTGTTCGGGAGGCAGTGTTTGCGTTCTTGCGTTGGAATGCATAGAACACCGGAGTCGCAATATAAGAAGTTCTACGCCAATAAAGTCCTGTAGGATAAATCAAACAGGATAGCTAACTTCATAATCAAAATTATCTGTGGTCACACTGCAAGGGCAGTTTTTTTTTTTTTTTTTTTTTTTTTTATTAGACTTCTCTTGGGAGAGGCGAACCTATAGCGTCGAGTGGGCGCCCCGAGATGCCATCAAATAACTGTTGCAGTTCTTTTTGAACAGTTGCAGGTTGTAACGCTCCGGGAACACTCGCGTGGGAAGGGAGTTCCACAGCTTTCCCGCTCTGTAACGGAACGAATTCTGATACAGGGATGTTCGCGCCGTCGGGAGATGAACCACAAACGGATGCGATCCATCGGATTGTCTTGTGGAGCGCATATAAACCGAATTGCGTGGAACAATGCCAAGAATCTCCGAAGAACAGCACCCGTGATAATATCTGTAAAACAGACAGAGGTCGGCCACGCGCCTTCGATGTGATAGCGACTGTAGTCCCGACGTCAGCGCCGAGTCCCCGATCAGGCGGATCGCTCGTCTTTGTACGCACTCAAGCAGGTCGAGGGTATGGTTAGAAGCCGAGCTCCAAACGTGAGAGCAATATTCGAGCGCGGGTCTAATTTGAGATTTATATAGGAGAAGAAGTTGGGCCGGAGTAAAATATTTCTTGGCTCTAAAAAGATAACTCAGTTTTCCTGAGGCTGATCTGGCGATACTCGACACGTGTGTATGCCATGATACATTCCCACAGACCGTGACGCCGAGCAATTTCAAACTTTCCCCAGCCTCGAGGGCACGGCCACTCATCATCAGCTGTGGAACCGATGAACCAGTTTTCTTTGTGAATGTTGTATACTGGGTCTTCGTTGCGTTGAAGTCGACAAGATTGGCCTTTCCCCACTGCAGGACTTTATCCAGATCCCGATTCAGAGAGTCAATCTGTCTACATCTCAGCTGGTGCGACGTTGATGCACCAATCGGCCGATCACTCGAAAAGGAGGAAACGAGCGTACTATCATCTGCAAAACTGAACACTTTGTTATCCGTTATCACCAATAAATCATTTATGTGAAGCAGGAACAAGGTTGGAGCCAAAATAGAACCTTGGGGCACCCCCGAATTAACTGGATACAGATCCGAACACTCGCCGTCCACAACAGCCCGGATCGATCGATTCTCGAGGAAGCTCCTCATCCAGTCGCAAAGCTGTTGGGAAAGTCCATATGAACGAAGTTTGCTCAGCAATGCCCCGTGCCAGACGCGGTCAAAAGCCATGGAGATATCCAATGCGGCCGCCCTTGACTCACCATGCCGTTCAATCGCAGATGTCCATATATCGGGTATAAGTGTCAAAAGGTCTCCTGTGGACCGCCTGCTACGGAATCCGTATTGATGATCATTCAGAAATCCATTGCACTCCAAATACTTAACCAACTCTGTATTGATGACTTTTTCCATTACCTTAGATAAAATAGACAGTAATGCTATTGGACGGTAATTTTGTGGGAGACACCTTTTTCCCGTCTTAGGGATTGGCTGAACTCGAGCGATTTGCCAGCAGGCAGGAAAGGTCCTCCGTGCATAAGATAAGCGGAAGAGTCTGCCAAGAACCGGCGATAGTTCTGGAGCACAGTTCTTAAGGACTATTGCTGGTATTCCGTCCGGGCGGGTTGCCTTCCTACAATCCAGTTCACGTAGAATGCGTTGAATAGTGCGCGGACGAAATCTCACATCCCGCATGGAAGACTGCACCGGCGAGATCACAGGTGGCTCCAAAAGGCTGGGGTCGAGGTTGGAATTCGCGGAAAATAAATTCGCGAACACATTAGCTTTATCCTTTGGATTCGTGACTAACGTCTCGCTGTATGTCACCAACGGAGGGAACGAGGAGGAAGCGAAGTTACTGCTGACAGCCTTTGCCATTGACCAGAAGGAGCGCGAACCAGTTGGGCACCGAAGGAGCTTATTGATCACCCTGTCGTTGTGAGCTTTCTTCGCGGTATCAATCGCCTGATTGCACGCGTTTCTGATTCTAACAAAATTCGTTCTGTTAACATCGGTGGGATTGGAGCGCCTTTGCGTAAAAGCTCTATTTTTGCCGCTGTAATTAGCTCGCTTTTTTTGTCAAACCAAGGTTTATCAGACGAACTTCGTTTGATGGAATGTGGAATATACATCTCCATCCCCAGAAGAATAATCTCTGATACCGACTCCGCGCAAGCGTTACCATCGGAGCTTCCGAAGCACACCTCCGACAATGGAAAGGATGCGAAGAAATCTCGCATATCGTCTCAGTTAGCAGCTCCATACTTCCATACATGGCGAAGCTGCCTAGGCCGGTTATTCGCTTGATATGCAAGTGCTTGCGCGACAGATACCAAGCAGTGATCTGAGTTTCCCAGTGGCGCAGAAACCTCTACCGTATAAATACTCGGTTCGGATGTCAAACACAGATCCAGGGTGTTCGCATAATCGCCTCGGGCATCCGGCACTCGCGTTGGCTCCCCCACGAGTTGAGTCAAGTTGTGGCTTACAGCAAACATCTCCGCCAGCCTCCCAGCCTCGTCGGTTCTGTTAGAATGTATCAACCAGTTGGAATTGTGCAGATTAAAATCGCCAAGGACAACAATTTCAGAAGCTGGGTGGTTGATCGGTATCCAGTCGACGGTATATGAAAGATGTTTGAAAAATGTCGCCGGTCGATCGTCATTCGGGGAGCGGTAAAGACAACAAAGAAATTTAACGGAATTCCTCAGCACGACCCTCAACCATATGATGTCCATATTATTGGGTTCCAACGCCTCCATCCGCTGGCAAGCCAGATTGGACCTCGCGAAATCGCAGACTCCGTCCTTAAAACGGAATCTCGAATGCAAGTCGTATCCTGAACAACGAAGATATGTCGAATCAGTTGACGAATCGACCTGGGTCTCAGTTAGGGCAAGGATATCAGGTTTCGTTGTTTGCAAATTTTGGTGGACGGCGTTTACAGTGTGCAGTGAAAATAATCTTATCCCGGGAGCATTCTATCCTAACATCCCAAAAAAGGGCAAAGACTGTACAAACCCAATGAACATGCGTTCGATCAGTTTACTCCCAAGCATCAGTGAATCATTTGAAAAGAATATTAACAAAGCTCTGCTAAAATCGGTATACGACAACAACATTATTCCAAATAACCAGTTTGGCTCTAAGGCGGGTCATGAAAACACACATGCCGCAGCTAAACTGGTTTCCGACATACAATGAAATAAATGTAGGAACCAATGCACAGGTGCCTGTCTGATCGACTTGGAAAAAGCCTTTGATACCGTCTGGATCGAAGGGTTATATTACAAACTGGTTAGACATGGCGTACATAAGCCTTTACTATATGTACTTTACGATATATTAAAGAACAGGAGGTTCGTTGTCAAAAATGGTAATGTGACCTCTAATAAAACGTATAATATCAAGAATGGCTTGCAACAGGGAGCGGTACTTTCTCCGATACTTTTTAACATTTACATTAGCGACTTATTAGATGCACTTCCGCAGGTTATTGCGTACGCAGACGATCTCATAATTTACAGAACAGCTTCGAAAGTTGAGATCATAAATAGTTTACTACAGCGAGACTTCAACAAAGTGCAGCGCTATTGCGACAAGTGGAAACTTAAGATCAACTTTCAGAAATGTGAAGCCATCCTATTTAGAACCCCATTATATAAAGCTACGAACGACATAAGGAAAAACTGGCGAACGGTAGTTTACGTGGGACCGCATGGAGATAAACTGGAAACCAAGAGTTTGGCATCTGGCTAGATCAATATCTGTATTTCAACAGACATGTAGTGGCTGCTTTGATCAATGCGAGGAAAACTTTTGCTCTGACAAGGAGGCTATTTCACAGGAGCCAACTTGACAGTAGGGTAAAAGTCATATGCTACATGACGCTAATCAGTCCAATACTTATATATGGTTGCCAAGTATGGTTTAACATAGTTCCAAATTTGATGGAAAAGATCTGGGTGTTCGAAAGGAAGTGTCTCAGAACTTGTCTGTGATTATATCGAACACCGGAATCGGACTACAAAAAGTACTACTCAAATGAGACTTTATATAATGCAGCCTGCATAAATAGGGTGGATAATTTTATGATCAACTTAATTAATGCATTTAGCCCTGCATGAAGAAATATGCATAATTTGATGTTGCATTAAAATAGATGCGGACTTCAAATCAAATCGATTAGTTGGTAGACCAACATACTTAGCCGGAAAGGCAAACATTTATTTTGTGTGAGGTTTGCATTGGCTTCGTGGTGTTGAACTATCGTTCTATATACTTGAGGCATTCAGTGAACTCGCTATCTGTATCTCTCTGTTGTAGTTTTATAAGAAGATGTCCATCAGAGGCACTCAAATTGGATGTCGAAAGGCATTAAGGAGAGAAAACCCTTTAGACGCCCGAACATAAATTTTTGTGCATTTTTTTATAGGTGATAAAATAATTGCATCAATTTAGAATATTGACAATATTTTATTACAACTTTCAAGTGTTTTTGTAAAACAAAATGGAGGTTTTGAGAGTATTCTTGTCTTCTGTGTGATGTCGAAAAGTATAATATTTGTCATATTTTTCCTAATGAACTGAAACAGAACATAATTATATTACGTGCGCAACTAAGTTGTCGCTGCTTTTTATGAAAATGCAACTTTATTGTGAAGAAACGGTTACAAATAAATCATTCGAAGTACTGCCCATCGGTAGCTACAACTTGTTCCCATATTTCTGGTAGAGCTCGAATAGCGTTACGGTAAAAGTGTTTATCTTTTGAGGCTATCCACGAATCAAGCCTTCTTGGATGTCTTCATATGAGCGGAAATGCTGATCAGCCAGACCATTTGCTATCAAACGGAACAAGTAATAAGCGGACGCCTCAATATCTGGGTGTTGTATTCCAGAATACTACCCTTTATTAAATTTAACACTGAATCTCCTTACACATCCCTAAATACTTCCCTTAACTTATATTACATTCTCACTTAATACATACCATTCATAAACATTCACAATATTGCTAGTTAGAGCACATTTAATAACATGCCCCTTTTCATAGCTTGCCCCTTTTTATTTGCCCCTTTAAAAAAAAAATTGTGGCGAGAAGGCCGAATTAAGCGAGACAAGGACATATGTGTCCTTCATCTTGTCTCTGACTTCTGGTCATCCTGCGATAACCAGAATCACCCACATCCGTGAGGATGTTGGGCTCGGTCTCGCGGCATCTGAAAAGAGAAGAAAAAAAGGGGGGGTATCCAAGGATAGTGTGGACAGTGTTAGTCCAAGTGTTCTCTAACTACTTTTATAGAGGGATGGTGGGAAAGAAATCTTACAAGACCGGTGGGTCTTGGGTGCGGTAGTAAACGCAGATCACGTCTTTGGCGTCTGATAATCTGCTCTTTGGTCGGTGTGTATGTTTGTGTTTGTGCCGTCTTGTACTGCGCGTTCGTGTGTTTGGTTTGTTAATTGTAGACCCTATGGGATGGGTCCAGAAATCCTCTATTATAGAGGGGAATGTTGTTTTGTACTGAAGAAGAAATTGTGGGGGTTTGATCCGAAGAGATCGAGAGAGAGAAGGGTCAAGAACGCAAGAGTCCCGTACAAGTAGGTTCTCGCTGTTCTGAATGTTTTCGAGGTACTTATATGCTAATTGAAGCAAGTACTCGTCGATAGGGGTAATGGAGGCGCCTTCGTATAGGTGAGAGTTGGGGTAATGACGGCCGTCAGGCCTTCTAGAATGATTGGTGCATCTTCTGAGGAGTTTCCTTTCGAAAACTCGAAGTCTTTCCATTTGGGCCGAAGATATGCAGGACCATATGGGAAAGGCGTACGATATTCCAGATCGGATTAGCTGCTTATAGCAGAGAAGCTTAACTTTGGTGTCAACTTTGTTCCTCCATTTCAAGATGTTGTGCAGTTGCTTAGACCGACCGAGGCCCCTTTGGAGAATGTGGGTCACATGTTTGATGAAATTCATTTTTAGGGTATAAGTGACCCCAAGATATTTCATCTTGTCCTGTGGTCTAATCGTAGTATCACCCATTTTTATTCGAATATTCTGTGAATATCGAGATGCAGGTTGGGAGTGTTTACTACTCAGAATTATGGCTACTGCTTTGGATGGATTAAGTCGGATTTTCCATCGACTGTAATACTGATACAGTTCGTCCAAGTGACGGTTGAGTCGGTTTGTTGCGAGGTTAGGGCCTTTGGTTGACGTGTACACCAGGACGTCATCCGCGTAGCATATCTGATTTACTCTCCCGTCCACAAGGCGGGGAATATCGGAGGTGTAAATATTGAATAAGATGGGGCCTAGAATGGAGCCCTGTGGTACGCCTGCAGCGGCGTGAAAAGTTCCGGAAAGCTTTCCATTCACTCTAACTTGGAAGGTTCTGTTTCGAACGAACTGGTAGATGATACTACATAGCGTTCTACTGAGGCCAGTATTTAATAGTTTAAAAGCGAGACCTTCGATCCAAGTCGTATCAAAAGCTTTTTCAGTGTCTAGGCTTACCGCAACGGTGGGTTCGTTATTAAAGAGCCGCACGCAGACGTGGTTTTGAAATAAATTGAGAGCCATAGTGGTGCTGTGCGCTCTCCGAAATCCGAATTGGAAATCAGGTATTAGGTGCCTGGCAATGACAAAGTTATTTAGCTTCTCGTATATGAATTTTTCATATATTTTGCTGATGCAAGTGAGAAGCGAGATAGGGCGAAAGCTCGAGGGGTGATACGTTGGTTTCCCAACTTTTGCTATTGGACAAATAATAACGTGCCTCCAAGCTTGGGGAAAGTACCCCATGTTGTAAGCATGGTTGAACAGAATGGAGACCTTTATAAAGAATAAGGCAGAAAGCCTTCGCAACGAGTGGTATGACATGTTGTCGATACCAGGTGACTTCTTAGGGTGTCGAGATTTAACCAGGCTCTGTAGGGTATTTGGTGTGATGAAACCGTGACCATTATCACGTGTGTCATCGAAGTATGCACTGTTAGTTGGGTTAAAGACAAGAATTGGCTCGTTGAAGTCGTCCAGCTTACTGTGGACCTCTGAACTAACGATTGCATTAGTATCCGGGACGCCATCTTGGAGAGTAAGTTTGTGGTTGTTTTCGAAGGTGTCTCCGATGATATTTGCTTTATTGGTGTCGTTATTGACAACAACACCATTGTGCATAATTGGCCCAGTGATGCGGGAAATGCCACATATCTTTTTAACGTTTTTATAAACGTTCTGGTCCATCTGAATACCCTTCAGCTTGTCTTCCAATTGTCGTGTACGATTGTTTTGGATTCTCTGTCTTATCAGTGTACCAATATTGTGAATAATGGATCGCAATAATGGTTCCCTTTGCGTAAAGCGGTGACGAAATCTCATTCTGCAGAGCTTTTTACGCTCCCGGATGAGACGAAGAGTGAGGTCGTCCTGGGGATATTTGCCCCTTTTCATAACTTGCTCCTTTTTATTTCAAAACAGAGCACTTTGATTTTCGTTCAAATTTTATTCAATTTAAAAGTCACAGAAACTAAAGGAATACTATGAGAAAATTTGTTTTGTTCATATTATAATTTACAGTAAATTAGAACACAATGTTCTATAAGTAGAGAAAAAATTCAATTGTAAAGTTAGTTTTGAGTTAGAGTTCAGAGGAGAAAGAGTTTAGTTCTGATTGACTAGTTTGAGATAGAAGTTGAATTTGAAAAATAATAAAGTAGTAGTTGAGTATCAGAAACAAATTGAGTTCAGTTTGAAAGCAGTTAGAGTTTAAGTAGAAGAAATTAAGTTTCAGTTAAAGAAATAGAGTTAAATAAATAAAATTGAAGAAATCCTGCGTTTTAATAAGTCTACAAAATAAAAGGTCCCCGCTCTTCCCTCATTCTGAGGAAGCACGGCTCCGGACCGTAACATGGGGAATATGGCGGATGTGGTAGGACTTCACATTTGAGTGTTTCCAGGTTGGTTTCAACGGGTTTGGCAACGTGAGGCCGAGCGTTGTCATGGTATAGAAACACTTTTTCGTGCCTATGCTCGTATTGCGGTCATTTTTCGTGCAGTACTCTGCTCAATCGCTTCAATTGAAGTCGATAGCGTTCCCCAGTGATGGTTTCGGTCGGTTTCAAGAGCTCACAATAAATAACACCGACCTGGTCCCATCAAATACACAGCACAACCTCCATCATCATAATCATCGGCACTACAACCGGAATCCGTTCTTGGCCTTATTTAACAAATCTCTGCCCAGGTCCCGATTTCGAGCCGATGTCATCCAGTGTGGCACTCCCAAGCTCTGGGCGTCCTGGTCTACGATATACCTCCATCGCAGACAAGGTCTACCGTGCTGTTTCTTTCCATACATCCTGCCATAAAGGACTTTCCGGGCAGACTCCTCTTCGCTCATTCGAGCTAGATGTCCCGCCCACCGGAGTCTACAGAGCTTGACTTTTCTTACAATATTAGCTTCAAGGTGAATCGCGTACAACTCATGGTTGTACCGTCTCCGGAATCGTCCTCCCTCACATACGGGGCCAACAATTCTCCTTAAGACTTTCCTCTCGAAAGCGGCTAAGAGTTCAGAGTGCCTTTTATTGAGCACCCAGGTCTCGGACCCATACATGAATACATGAGACCTGGTAAGACCATGGTCTTGGACAGTAGTAGCTTGGATGTTCTGGATAAATTTCGGGATTTAAAGAGCCTTGATAGCCCATAGTAGGTTTTGTTGGATTTGATCAGTCGTCCGCGTATTTCTTCTTCCATATTGTTATCGACTGATACTATTGACTCAAGGTAGTTAAAGGATTTCACTACTTCAAATTCCTGCTTCACTACCCCGATAGTTTGACCAACGTTAGGTCTTCTTTTCGCAGAAGTTGCTACCATGTACTTAGTTTTCCCCTCGTTAATGTGCAGTCCCAGTTTTTATACCGCCTGCTCGATCTGGGTGAAGGAGTCCTGTACAGCCGATTCGGTTCTACCGATGATGTCGATGCCATCTGCGTATGCAAGTATCTGACTGGACTTGGTGATAATAGTCCCTCTAGTTGTGACTCCAGACTCGCGGATTGCTTTCTCCAACGCCTGGTTGAAGAGGAGGCAGGCAAGACCGTCCCCTTGTCGGAGTCCATTAAATATGTTTATTAGTCTGGACAGCAATCCCACTATTTTTACTTGACTAGTTACGTTGGTCATGGTGAACCTACAAAATCGTATCAATTTGTTTGGAATGCCGAACTCTGTCATGGCATTATATAGTTCCACGCTGGCTATGTTGTCGTAATCGGCCTTAAAGTCTATAAATAGATGATATAATGGAATCTTAAATTCCAGACATTTTTCCATCGTCTGCCTAAGGGTGAATGTCTGAACGATCGCTGATTTGCCTGGGATGAAGGCACACATTATATAGTTCTACCCTGGCTATGCTGTCGTAATCGGCCTTAAAGTCTATAAATTGCTAATGGAATCTTAAATTCCAGACATTTTTCCATCGCCTGCCTAAGGGTGAATATCAGTTCAATCGCTTATTTGCCTGGGATGAAGTCACACTGATATTGATCAATGATGACTTTAACGTATGGGGGTATCCGATCTTGTAGGATAGAGGAGAGTATCTTATAGGCGGTACTCAGCAATGATATACCCCTATAGTTGCTGCACAGTGTGATATCTCCTTTCTTATGTATGGGGCAAATTATACCACGACGCTAATCTTCCGTCAACTCCTCTTGCTCCCATACGTGTACCGCTATCTCATGAATTGCGTGATGTAACACTGTCCCTCCTTGTTTGATCAGCTCAGCTGGTATGCCATCAGCTCCGGGGGCTTTATTTGATTTGAGCTGTCTTATGGCTTTTAATGTTTCCTCAATGCTTGGTGACGGCAGCATTTGGTCTTGATCTTGCATTGGTGGAGCCTCCAATTCTTTTGTGGGCTGACCATTTACCAATTCATTGAAGTGCACTCCCCACCGCTCCAGAATGCGTTCAGGATCGGTGATCAGATTACCCTCTTTATCCATGCAGTAAGTGCCGTGTGGTGCGTACCGCGTCATCATCATCACAACCGGGAACCGGTCTTGGCCTTATTTAGCAAGTCCTGGGCCATAATGATTTGTTTTTTTTTTCGGGCAAGGTCATTAGTCTTGCTCCAGAAACCGCGTCATACTGCGGATTATTTGGTAGAACGTCCGTGCCTGGTGCGGACCTCGTTCTCTACTTTTCTCTCGTTTTTTCCCCAGGCATTTTTATTTTGTCTGTGAAGTCTTTTTTCAGATCTTTTGAGCTCTTTGTATTTCTCCCCGTGCACCCGCGTCCTTTGAGACTGCTGCATTGCCCGGTATGCAGCATTCTTACGTTCAGTCGCTAGTTTGCACTCATCATCAAACCAGTTGCTCCGATCTCTACGACTACTGCCTAAGATGGAGTTTGCAGTATCAATGACAGTATTCTTAAGGGGTGCCCATTTGTCTTCTACGCCCGGCATTCTGGCCCCAGGACTTACTCTCCCTCCGTCGAGATCTTCGATGGCGAGTCTTAGCGCATGACCAAAGATGTTACTGGTATTCTCATTTCGTAAGGCAGTCGTGTTGATTCGAACCTGATCCGCGGATGCAATACGTCTCCATAAGGCAATCCGCGCTCAGAAAACTGTACCAACAAGATAGTGATCCGAGTCGACGTTGGCACCTCGGTAAGTTCGTACCGTCATCAGGCTCGAGGAGTGGCGGCGATCTATCAACACGTGGTCAATTTGATTGCGAGTGGTTCCATCAGGTGATACCCAGGTGGCTTTGTGGATATCTTTACACGGAAACCTGGTACTCGCAACGACCAAGTTATTTTATGCTGCCAGTTCGATGACTCGTAGTCCATTGTCATTAGTGTTCTCATGCAAACTATGGAAACTTGTGTAGTGGCTAAAACCGGATTCCGACCTGTTTTTGCATTCAAATCACCAAGAACGATTTTCACATCGTATCTTGGACAGGCATTGAGGGCCCGTTTGACGTTCTCGTAGTATTCTTCTTTTTCGTCGTCAGAGGACTCTTCTGTAGGTCCGTGAACGTTTATGAGGCTTATGTTCTTTAACTTGCCTCGCACACGAAGAGTGCATAGCCTTTGTTACGTGCGGTTTCCGCCACCCCATCAATTAATTGTATTTAATATAATTTGTTTTAAGGTAGTTTGATGGTAAGGTGGTGGAAGAATTGCATGATCCACAAGTGAGTGTTCGAACACGCCCCGATTCGAGTGTGGATCGTGGGCGGGTTCGAGTTCGATTTTCGAAGTGGATGTCGATGGAGAGAGAGAGAGAAACAGAAAAGGGAATTTTCGATTCCGTTTGTTTTTGATTTTGCATTCGAAATATACGGTTTTTTGTGAGAAACGGTTGATTTTCGGAAGAGTTGAACAGTTGAACAAAGAAAGATTTTTTGGAGTTGATCAGCGGCAGAAAAAAGGAAAAGAAGTAATCCCGTTTTTAGTAGAAAAAGAATCAAGTTAAAAAATCGAAAAGTGGCTATGTTTGTCCCTTTGTTGAATTAAGAAATTAAAAAGTAAACAAAAGTCGAAAGGTTTCGTTGTTTGTTTGTTTTGATGAACGAAAGATTAAAAAGGAGGAAATGTTTTTCTGGAAGTGCTGCTAAGTTTTGGTCCGGCGGAGTACATATAGATAACGCTGGGAGTCACGCTGGGTGTCGGAAGATATCTATTTGATAATTCAACTTCATCAATCACTTACGCAAGTGCGGGAAGATATGCCAATGGATTCTACACAAGGAAGGGATTCATAAAGAGGCTTCCGACTCACAAATCTGGGAGCGTTGCGGAAATAGTCAGCCCGAATCCAGGTAACCCTTTTATTATACGTTAATTTTGTGTGGCTGTATATGCTACACCTTTCGTTTATTGAATTAAAACCGATGATAGCAGGCTTCAGTTTTTGACTGACTAGAAAGGCTACCCCGAGAACATGGTGTTTTGCATGACAGCTGTAATAAATGTCATACTCGTTTCCTTGAATAACACAACTCCCCGTCCATCTTATTTCTTGTGATGCTGTTATGTCAGCCTTATATTCAGACAGGTCATCGGATAGCTGCCGTGCATCTTGAGCTCCGTATAGTGATCGGACGTTCCATGAGAAAATTCTTAAATTGTTTAGCCATTTTCGTTTCTGTGGTCGTCGTCGTGTATCTGGTCCATATCCGAGGCTTGTTAAATTTTTCGGAATAATTTGTTTTTACGGGCAAGGTTATTAGCCCTGCGCCAAACTTTCTCAGGATGTCGCTACATACATTGGTTCACTATTTGGCGGGTGCCAAAGTAGCTATCCAGGGGTGTCACGTGGAGACTGCATAACCTTCGCAGCGTTAATATTCGGCCGAGCCGACGACGTAGAAGCATGACTGGGCAGTTCCCATGACTTTTTCTTCTTTGGGTTGCTGTAATGAATACATCTTGCATCACTCGTCACGATGCGATGAAGTAGACCCTTCCTTTTGTGTCGCAGTTGTTCACATGCGTAAAAACAACGCTCAACGGCCCTTGACTTCAAATCATAAGCAACCCAAGTTCCTTGATTTTAAATCATTTCCAATGCTTGAAATCGCTTGGAAATAGCTTGGCGGGTAACTCCATTTAATTTTCATTTCATTTTTAAAACCTTTTTTAATTTCTTTTTATATTCTTAGTTTCTAAATTACATGCTAGACAAAAAATGCTTAAATTCGAGCTTAGCTATCTTATATTATAACTTACTAGTCCTACGCAGACGCTCTAAGCTAAACATTACATAACTATTTTATAATTTGCCTTTCGGCGACAGAACTTTGTTTGTGGCTGTACTTATGATTATTTAAATGATAAAGAAAAATTTTGAAAACTTTGTGTGCAATTTTTTTTTTTTTTTTTTTGCGGGTACCTACTCGAAATCACCCTTTTCGAAGCGACGGAACTAATCACGGGACGTTGTTTCACTTAGAGCAGCATCTCCATAAACTTTGTGGAGGTCTCGATGCACTTTAGCCGCCGTTTTCCGCAAATGAAAGAAGAAAATCAACACTTCCCACAAACTACGATTATTTATCACAAATTCAGACATTTTCACACAACCAAAAGTATATGACGCCAAAACAAAATCACTACTGTGTGTCGCATCTCGCTTAACA
This sequence comes from Microdon myrmicae, assembly GCA_963931805.1. Classification (NCBI taxonomy): domain Eukaryota; kingdom Metazoa; phylum Arthropoda; class Insecta; order Diptera; family Syrphidae; genus Microdon; species Microdon myrmicae. The sequence goes on along the minus strand of OZ007497.1, from coordinate 151,473,049 downwards.
AAACACCATAGCCAATATTGACTGCCAACATCCATCGAAAAACGACGACCATCGAACATTGCATTGACACCTTAACTGTCATAAGTTGTACGTCACATCATCGTCCAGTTCGTCCAACAATTTCTATTAATCAACCACGTGACCATGATGGCCCTGTAGCGATTCTAACAGATACACACAATTCAGAAGCAAAAATAGTGAAGAACACCGAACGAAAAATCGAATAAGAAAAATACATCAGAACCCTATACCAAGCGATAAAATAAAAATAATTCATATCAGTGGAATGAATATAGTCGAGTTTGGAAATCAAATTCTAAACACGGTCAGTAGCCTGGTGTGTAACGCTTAGGTAAAATTTTTTTCGTGATTCGAGCTGTCATAGCGTCAGTTCGAATCACATGATCTTCTTCACTATTATTTCAAACGCCACAGCCCCGCCTATTTCCGCCACACCAAGGGACGCCTTCGTTAAGTTGCAGCCCTTAAGTTTTTCAACGGTGAAGATCCTTTCACACTTCGTTCACTTCGTTTTTCGTCAGCAATCCAACCAGTCGAGTTTATTGCAAATCTCGGTGTCATTTTGTTTCGGTTTCGAGTATTTTGTATTCGTGTCTTGTAACATTACGTATACTAGTTTGGCATGTGCGTAATTCGAATATTGTATATTCAATTACCACTTATGAAATAAAAGGAGAATTTCAAATATAAGCATTTTTCTCGTGTCGTTATTTATCTTAAGTCGCTCGTTTCGCTAAAAATTATTTGAATTTGCACGGTAAATGCACCGTGATACACTGTGTCAAAGCGGTTGGTTTATCATATATCTAAATTTGGTTCATGACGTCTTGGATATGTCGAAATCGACCAACATTTAATGCTGGAGCCATCTATCGATAAACAGCGGGAACTTACTTGCGCACCTCATATTTTTCGATTAATGGTATGTAAGGGATGGATATTTGGCGCAAAGCCAATAACCTTGCCCGGAAAAACAAATTATTATGGAAAATTTATCAAATTTTACTTGCTTAGTTAAGCCAAGGCCGGATTCCGGTTGTAGTGCCGATGATGATGAGGGGATGGATATATCTATCAAATTATAATAGTATAGAACTAAAAGTTAGGTAGACTTTTTAATCAAATGTTCGAATTGTCGATTTTTTTTCGGCAATCTTCACCATAAAATTGGCGCAAGGCTAATAACCGTGCCCCGAAAAACAAATTATTATGGACAATTTAACAAGTCTCAGATATAAACCAGAAACCGGTGGAGAGTCTTGCTAAATAAGGATCCCGGTTGTAGTGCCAATGATGATGATGTTCATAAAAAAATAATTTATTTGCGCGATATTGTAGACAGAACCTTCCCAACATTTCAGCCAGGTCTATCAAGACATTTTTCAGCTGCAGTGTGAAAAATTTCATGAAGCTATTCGTTTTAGAGGCTTTGTAGTAGGTCCCAAAAATTTAACCCAGCGCGTTAATATTTCTCGGAATGGCAGTAAGACTAGCCAGGTCGCAAACGACAAACGACATCGCCATCACTTCAACAAATTTAAACGATGTGTAAAAAAGTCTTTAGCCTGATTGGACGCCCTGCGATATACTCAGGTTGTATATCAATGAAGTTGAAACTAGTTATATGGTGGCCCAGTTTATGAGATGAACCAATAATGGTCCCACAGATAGAATGGATGTAGTAAAACAGTAAATTGTTCTATATAGATTGTGTCAAGAAATGGAATCGAAACATTGTACCGATATATCCGGATGTACCCACACAGTTAATAAAAACTTACAGAACCTGCTATTAAAACATAACGAATTACGAAAATTATCCATAACATCTAAACGACTTTTATATAGCTTTACCAGTATGGGTAATAGTGGTGTCACCTTTACCGAATGTAGATCCTTGATGGAATATAAATATAAAGACTTAGTACATCACCAAGATTCTAGTCAAAGGGAATAATATCATTAACTATATCCCCATCACATGCTGAATTTATATCCGTTTTTGCGTACACGAAAATTAAAATATAAATTCATATATATATATATATATATACATATATATATATAAATATATATATATATATATATATATATATATATATATATATATATATATATATATATATATATATAAAATTCATTTACATAAATGTAGCTATACATACATTAAAACTAACACTTACAGCGATTTCATTTGCCTATTTCCAATGACCTTATCCCTTTAAGTCCCGTCTTTTATAAAACCTCGAAACGAAAAAAAAAGGATCTCAAACCCAACTATTCCGAAAAGTCCTTTTCAATCATCCCCTATAGCGATCTTTTTCAATCCTCATTTCCCTTATTTCTGCGTCCAGGTAAACGTCTTTAAGATGACTGACCTTTCGATAATCACAATGCTATCAAACACAAGTCGCACATTATACCGCACCTTGCATAAGATTCCACAAGAATCGTGAAAATGTGTCCTGGGATTGGAGGTCCCCTCATTTTTGATCAGAGCACACTGTGCACCTGAGGGTCAGTTAAGAGGTGCTTTTATTCACCAACTTATCCTATAAAAACATAGCACTCATGCATACGTCTTGTTGGAGTTTTCGGTGTCTTGCCTCCTTCTAACCTTCTTCATTATCTAAAAAGGATCTTCTCATGAAGACCTGCTGCAAATAAATTTTATAGCCGAATTGTATCCCTATTGTTTGCCGAATTCGAATGCTGACTTTCTTCCCAGACACCGTCACCTGTTACGTGAATAAAACGGGGGATAAGTATCATTATTGTTGCGTTTGTGACCTGCCAGATAAGAGGTACGTAAGATACATAACTGGTATACTAGATATGTTCATGTGGATGTGAGTGTTTCTTGGATATCAAAACCTGATCGCGCATTTGATCGCGTGATGGCTGCAACAAAAAGTATTTTTCTCGTTTGTTTTATCGTTGTGTTTGTACGAGGAATTCGTGGATCAAAATCTGTTTGCGCATTTGATAGCATAATACCAGGTATTCTGCTGTATGATTGCCATTAGGATGTCTCATTTTTATCCACATTCATTGCATGACTTCTTTTTGTGTTTTTTTTTTCATCTATTATGTCGCTTTTTTTTCTTTTTTGAAACGTCGTTACATTGAGATTGAGGATCACTTTTTTGAATTTTGTTCATTTGATTGCCTTTTTTCTTTTTATTGTGATGCCGTGGATTTTTTTGATTGGATATTTATAAGGTATTGTTTGGGATTTGATATCTCGCTGCGAATGTATGACTTCTTGGTTTATAAAGACAGGACGAAGAAAGGGATTTGTGTCTTAAAATTGAAAGGGATGATAAATCAGAGGGTATATTAATACTTGCTTTAATAAAAATTATTCGCGCGAAAGAGGAACAGAAGTCTCAAGAAACAGGTATAAAGACACCTGCACTTTGAATACCTTTGGTCAATAATTAGGGCGGGAAACATTTTAGGCAATCCGTGCGTTTCATATACAAATGGCGATGCGATTTCTATAACAAATAATTTGAATTTCTTATAATACAATATATTATTTACACTGCTTTTATGGGCTTGATAGGATTATGATAATACTTTCCCTCGTAATATATCAGAAGAACCAAACATGACCCAAGTGAAAGTCGCACGTTTCTTCAGTTATTTGAATTATTTCTAAATTTCGGATTATCAACGGATTCAGGGCCATAGTCTACACCAGAGGAGCTCACATTGAAGATTTGGAATGGATTCTTAAATTCTTTGTGTTTCTTGATTTCAAATGGGTCACCCTGTCAAATATACATAGCTCTGATCTGGGCGAATTGAACCGGCAATCAAAAAAAAAGAAGAAAATGAACACATATGTTAATAATTTGTGAATAAAATATTGTAGCGAGCTTAGGGTTCGCTGGATTAATTGTTTTTAATAAATAAGAGCCGTTAAATCGATTTTGAATTAATCTAACACTTTGTGGCGTTTCTAGCAGATACACATACGACTAGTAAAGAACAACACCGCCAAAAGCACATCCATTAAAGCCGTATGCCATAGCAATAATATACCACTTACACATTAGTCGAATGTATTTGAGTTTAAGAATCAAATTCACATAAGCGGCAGTGGCCTGATGGGTAAGAGCTTTGGTTCTATCTTTTAGTGATTCTAACCGTGATAGCGTCGGTTCGAATCACTCGCTCTTCGCTATCGTCGCAAACGCTATAACTTTTTTAGTCCGTTAATAACGACCGTTACTTTTACCGTACACTTAACGATTTTTTGACTTATCGCGTCTTTGACTGCTTGCTTCTTACTTCTTACTTCTTACTTTTTCTGCGTGCGACGTATTTATACCATTTCCTCCTTCTGATTCGGCGTTTCGTTTCCGTCCGTTCCATAGCCTCAAATTTTCTACTGTTCATAGTCTCCAGTTTTCCAGTACATTCTAGAATATTCTAGTACTTTGTTTTGGACTTTCTAGAATATCCTAGTACTGATTGTCATATGCGTCACAATATTTAAAAAACAAATTCACGTTAAGAGAGTCAAATGGAGTGGCCGAAGCCAACTGACTCACGACTGCCACCGCAACCGCTGAGTTGGTAAGGGGGTTGTGTCTTCCGTTTGATTGTGCCAACCTAGGTTCTACTGACGACTCTTGCTATTGTGCAGTTCGGCACAATTACTGAGTGGTAGGTATGGTCCCAAAGCCCAGCCGCCCTGTGAAATACCATCCTATTAAGCTATGGGCTTCGTCAAATAATTTGGAGAACTCCTTTAGCATCTTTCGGAGCTTGGCTGATGGAACCGGTTGAGAAAAAAAGCATTTCAGGGCGCTGACTCAGCGCCATAGGTTCACCATTCTTGGGAGAAGTCAAATAAAAAAAAAAAATAATATACACGATCATAAGCAAGAAGATTACGCCCCATGTAAAAGATGTGAAATCTATTAATGACCGAATGTTGGTGCTAAAAATACAGGGCCCATTGTACAATTATGTGTTTATTAACATACACGCCCCAACAGAATCTACCGACGAAGAAACGAAGGACACGTTCTACGAGATCCTAGAGGAAGTATTTGATGGGATCTCATCATTCGATGTTGAAATCCTCCTCGGGGACCTCAATGTGAAAATAGGAAAGGAAGATATCTTCCAACCAACTATAGGTAAAGAACGCCTACATGACGTTTCAAATGATAATGGAATTCGAATTATCAAGTTCGCAGCATCAAAATCTGTTAGTAAAAAGCACGATCTTCAAGCGCAAGCAAATCCATAAAGCGACATGGTTATCACCCGACTGCGTAACGCGTAACCAAATAGACCACTTCCTCATAGACAAAAGACACCACTCGAATATCCTTGACGCACGATCATATAGAGGAGCAGATTGCGACTCCGATCACCTTCTAGTGGTGGGCAAAGTCAGGAGTCGCCTCGCAGCAATCCCACATGGGCAGTCACGGGAGACGAGCAAAAAGTTCGACATTGATAAACTAAAAGACCTACGCAAAAGGGCTGAATATCAAGACGAACTAACGAATAGATTTAGCATTCTAGAAAATGGGAGCAGTGAGGAAGAGGAAGCCAATAGTGTGGACACTCAATGGACAGGCAGTCGCTCGTCGTTCGTCAAGCAACAAACATCGTAAGAGGGTGAGCAGTTTTAAAACAAAGAATATCGAGTGCGTGTGTGCGTGAATTCGTGAATAAACTGTGTTTTTCGCAGTTCGGCCGGCGTTGCACGGCGAAAAAAGAAAAAAAAAAAAAAAAAAAACGAGTGTGTGTGTGTTCGAAACCCAAATGGGCAAGACGAAGAGCGACGAATTAAAAATGGCTCACTCATGTGTAGTCGGTAATTCAAAAACAATCAAAAAAATTACCAAAAGGAAAAACGAAGTGTCAATTATAGATGACAGCCCAGTGGCAAATAAAGTCCGCTCAAACCTGTCAATGAAACGACAAAAATCAAATGTGACGAAAAAAACCGCCACAGAAGAAAATATACCTACCAAGGATACTTGTTACTCAGGAGCAGGGAACAAATTTAAGGAATTGGAGATACTGGAGTCAAACATTCCCGAAGGAGACGATGACCTAAACAGCTTAATTGCTGATCTCATCAAAAAACGAGAAGAACTTTCCAAACAAGTACGAGCAGCCCTGGAAGAGCGAAACAAAAGACGGAATGAAACCGAAGCAAAAAGAGAGCAAAAAACAAATCACCAGCGGCAGCATCAACATTCGCTACAAATAAGCGAAACAATGGATGCTCAACACCAGCATCACAAACAACTGCAGCAGACAAAGACAGCCAAGGAAGAGCAACAACAGCAACCAAAAAAGGAAAAAATACCTCCAATTGTCATCACTTACATAGAAGCGAAAGATTTAATGAAGTTGGGTGAGTTGACTTGTAAAGATTTTAAAACAAAAAGAATTAGTGCTGAAAAAACTAAAATTTTGTGCGAAGATCTAGAAGGTTACAATAAAGTAAAGTCTGCTTTGTGAAGGGCAAAAACCGAGTACTACACGTACACCCCAAAATCAGAAAAATCAATTTCCATACTCTTAAAAGGAGTTGATCCTTCGTTCTCCCCAGAGGAGATACTCGAGGAATTAAAAACGGTTGAAACAGCTAGTTTAAAATTTACAGGTGCGAAACCGTTTTCAACTGCGAATTCTAGAAAGTGCAACCGCAAATTGCCTTTCTACATTGTATCTCTAAGTCCTAATAGTAAAGTTGATGCGCTTAGACATATAAAATGTCTAAGCCACCAAATTATAAGTTGGGAAAAAATTAGAAAATCTGAGCGCGTACTGCAATGTATGCGCTGTCAACGACTTGGACACGTTGCATCAAACTGCAATATGAAATTCAGATGCGTAAAATGCCTCGCCGACCATAACATGGGCGAATGTCCGCTGGGAAAGGAACAGCTTCCGGATAGGGAAACACTGTCATGTGTCCTATGTAAAAATACAGGACACACGGCAAATTTTAGAGGCTGTCCCAAATTTCAACATATGAAGTTAAAGTGGGAATCAAAACAAAAGCAAGTGGCAGAAGAGAAAAAAATTAAAACTCGTTCTTATAATAATTTCGTTGCCCCGCGTGTATCATATGCACAAATCACGGGCAATTTTATGCAACGAGTCCCCGTGGAATCCTCACATACCAATGGGCAAATACCGGCAGTAGATGCGCAACCTGAGATATTAAATATGATATCGGCCATGCAAACACAATTTGCTAATTTTCAAAAAATACTGACGGAACAAATGGCCCGAATAGATATGCTCTGTTCGGCTGTGTTTTCAAATAACTCCTTCCATCAAAATCTTCAACCCTCTAACTGAACTAAAACTAAAAATTATTTCGGTGAACGTAAATTCACTAATATACATAGACAGAAGAGATAATCTAGGCAACATGCTTGAAGTCGAATCCCCTGATGTACTTTTGGCTAGTGAAACTAAGCTAAACCAAAGGCACAGAATTGTCTATAAAAACTATAAGATAATCAGACGTGACAGACGCCACATTTTACTCAAGGGGGTGGGGTTGCAGTTTTAATTAAAAAAGGTCTTTATCATAAGGTAATTTATAGTACAGAAGTACACAAATTTCAGGTGCTGGAAGCCTGCATAATAGATATTCCGTTGAGAAGTCAAAAGTACCTGTATGTGGTCTCCATTTATGCCCCTCAAGCTACCCAGTGTAAGCAATTTATCAATGAAATTGATATGCTATTTCGACACCTGAAATTAGACTCAGAAAACAACTATTTCCTAATAGCGGGTGATTTCAAAGCCAAGCATAGTGCTTGGGGTAACTTAACCACGAACACAAGAGGCAATGCTTTATATGATTGGTGGCAAATGAATGCTATCGAGCGCAGATTAGAACTGTACGCCACAAGTACACCGTCTTATCCTAAAGGAAATTCATTTCTGGATTTACTTGTGATAGACGATCGAATAAACTTGCCAGGCACAGATCTAACTACGCGAAACTGTCTTCGCATAATCGATTACGATAGCGATCACTACGGATTTGGAGCCATAATTGAAGTCCCAAATGAACAATATTCACTAGAGCAGTTCGACCAGATCCACTCTTTCAATTTTCGAAAAGCTCACTGGTCACGCTTTGATCGATTAATAAAAAAAGAACTTCGTAACAGTGCCAAAGACCCACCGACTATTAGAAACCTCCATAACGACGAAATCGATCATTACTTAACAACATTGGACGATATTATTACCAATGCAATGAATCGTTCCATACCTAAAGTTCCCCATACCGACGGTTATACTAATAAGTACAGGATATCAGCAATTGACGCTTTGTATAAGCAAAAGAGCATTATGCTCTCAAAGCTGAAAAGACTTTATAGACAGTTCAGCGACCCAAATAGTCAGGAAATAAGAACACTTAAGTCCCTAATCAAAAATCTCCAAAAATTGATCCGTGACAATTACCGTTCAAGAATAAATGAAGAGTGGAAGAACAAAATACAAGCCATTCAAGCTAGCGGATCGAATATGTTCTCACAAATCAATAAAACTTTTCGAAAGAAAGATCACAATGACATTCCATATTTGCGGGTCCCACGGACTCCTGAGAATTGTCAAGCAATGCTGAACTCAGGACTCAATCTGGAGCATATCAACTCCAACGAAGAAATAATATTAGTCGAAGACCCGCAAGACAAAGTGAACTCAATTGGTGCATGTTTCGAAGCAGTATACAGAGTGAACGAATCCACTCACTCCAATACGATCCTCGTAAACAACGCATTCCAGACCTACAGCTCACTGAGAAATCAACTTTGTACCTGGAGGAACCAAAACCGTAGTTTTACCACATTCAGTGAAAATAACAGAGCGGACTCCCCCAGGAGTAACCAGAATATGAATATGTTTGTGAGTAAGGATGAACTTACGAACATCCTTAAGTCAATCAAAAGCAAAAAGTCTTCTGGGATAGATAGCATCCCAAATGTAGTTTTAAAACATTTGCCTCCCGAAGCAGTAAAAATCTACACTACGCTATTCAACAACGCCTTAAATAAGACATACTATCCAACCCACTGGAAAACTGCAATAGTCCACCCCATCCCTAAAAAGGGCAAAGACAGGACCAATCCAACCAACCTTCGCGCGATTAGCTTGCTGCCAAATATCAGCAAGGTTTTCGAGAAGATCATAAACAAAGCACTGATGAACTGGTGTGATGAAAATGAAATCATCCCCAACAACCAGTTTGGCTTTAAAGCGGGATATAGTACGGTGCATGCCGCGTCAAAGCTAGTTTCCGACATACAATGGAACAAGACAAAGCGCCAATGCACAGGTGCCTGCTTAGTTGACTTTGAAAAGGCTTTCGACACCGTGTGGTTAGAAGGACTTCTTCATAAGTTAGAAAACCTGAGAATGCCTCATTATCTATTGTACAACATTTACGAAATGATAACGGACAAGCAATTTGTGGTAAAATGCGGAGATATATTCTCAAGCAAGACCTTCAAAATTACAAACGGTTTACAACAAGGGGCGGTGAATTCTCCCATTCTGTTTAATATTTACACCAGTGATTTAGTAGGTAAGCTTAACAATGCCATTGCATACACAGACGACATTGTGGTATACAGAACAGGAGAGAAAATAGATGTCATCAATAGACTTCTCCAGGACGACTTCAATAAAATAAAACGTTTTTGTAATGACTGGAAACTAAAAATTAATTTCCACAAAACCGAGACTATCCTTTTCAGAACACCTCTCGCCAGGGCCTCTCAGGATACAAAGTACAATTGGAAAAACTTCTCTATCGTAGGGAATAATAATCTCCCACTACAACTGAAAACTGTAGTCAGATATCTCGGTATTTGGCTTGATCAGTATTTATACTTTGACAAGCATATAGCAGTCACTCTCTCTGCAGCAAGAAACGCATTTGTTGCCACAAAAAGTCTATTCCGAAGCAGCATTCTCAATCCAAAAGTTAAAATAATTTCGTATTCGGCATTCATCCGACCAGTGTTGGTCTATGGCTGTCCAATATGGTACAATATATCCCCATTCTACATGGAAAAGATTCGCGTGTTCGAGAGACAGTGTTTGCGTTCCTGCCTCGGACTTAATAGAACACCAGAGTCACGATACCAGAAATTTTACCCTAATAAAACCCTGTATGATAAATCAGGACTAACTAGGATAGACAACTTCATTATAAAAATTATTCGTGGCCACATTGCAAGGGCAATGTGCAGTGTAAATAATCTTATCGCGGGAGCATATTACCCGAACGATATGTATCTGGAGAGTACCCTCCAGAACGGGTTCATTCCCCCAGAGGCGTTCCTCTTCTTGGACGGAAAAGGTCTAATCCAAGATGAGGGTGGAATACCTATTATATACCACGCTTTCCGTGGTGCTAGGGATAAACGAATTGTCCACAATAGCGATATCTCTAATAGGCCAGACCGACTTCGATTCAGTATGGTGATCAGTGAAAGAGATAAATCAATAAAAGACCGAACCAACCCCAACTGGTGGTGGCTCCAGAACGAAGAAAGGACTTCACGTCCTCAGATATAATATTCAGCTCTGGCGCAGCTTCCTCCCTTCCTTTTCCTTTGCCCTCCTTCCCGTTAACTTCTGTTATTTTATCTTTTTTGTTTTCATTAAGCACTTATTGTTTTTTTTTTAAATTTTTCATCATCATCATCATCATCATCGGCACTACAACCTAGAACCGGTCTTGGCCTTATTTAGCAAGTCCTGAGGCTTGTTAAATTTTCCATAATGATTTGTTTTTTTTTCGGGCAAGGTCATTAGTCTTGCGCCAGATTTTAAATTTTTGCATCCTCAAAAAAAAAAAAAAAAAAAAAAAAAAAAAAAAAAAAAAAAAAAAAAATCTTTATTTTTTTTGGTCATAATGCTTCGAAAAGAAGAAGAGGTAGACCTCTAAGATAACAGTTAATTTTTTTTATAATGTATGTGTATTATATTAAGAATAAATAAAAGAAAATGTAAGCTGAAAGGCATAAATTAAGCATATAATATTGTATAATTTAGAGTGCTTGTGAAGAGCCAGTAAATTACATTATGTAGTAAAATTATTAAGATAGGTTTAGCATTTAGACTAAAATTGTAAAATATAAAAAAGACTTTGTGAATAAATGCGTCTGCAAACAAACAAACAAACACTCAATGGACAGGTATCAGAGACGTAAGCAAACAAGCAGCCCAAAAGGTATTAGGATTTAAGAAAACAATTAAGTCCAAACCTTGGTTCGACGATGAGTGCAGGGCGAAGATCCAACAACGTAAACGCCTCAAAGTGATTCACTTACAAACATATGATGAAGTCAACGCAGAAAGATACGCGACGATTCGGAAAGAGACAATGAAACCTTTCAAACGCAAAAAACGCGAATGGGAGAAGACTCGGATCGCAAAAATTCTAGAAAATCCTAGAGCAAAGAGCATCAGGGGTATGTATGCCGGCATACATTCAATTAGAAATGGCTACCGAGGGAGAGCCAAAATAATTCAACACGCAAACGGCTGTCTGGTCACAGAAACAAACAATGTCGTGACAAGACAGAAGCAGAACTTTGAAAACCTGCTCAATGTACGCACCCATCAACCCCAGATAAACGCACCAGACGTACATACAGTCGAGCCTCAGATCTCAGAGCGATCTTTCAACGAAGTTATAGACGCAATAAATCGATTGAAAAAAACAAAGCTCCCGGAATCGCCTGTATACCAGCAGAGCTTATGAAGCATGGAGGAGAGGCAACCGCTCGAAAGATCCACCAGCTCATCAAAACAATATGGGATAAGGAAGTCATTCCAGAAGAATGGAAAACCTCAATAGTCGTTCCCATTTTCAAAAAAGGCGACAGATCTGACTGCGAAAACTACAAAGGAATATCATTGCTCCCAACCGCATACAAAATATTAACAAATGTTATACTGGCGTGAATCACACCGTACGCAGAAGAAATACTGGGAGACTACCAATGCGGATTCCGTAGGAACTGGTCAACAAGTAACCAAAAGGTCACAATAAGGCAACTGCTGAAAGAGAAGTGGGAATACCAATTGGTCGTTGACTTCAAAAAAACCTACGACTCAATCGCAAAGCAAAGACTTTTACCATATTGTAGTTGAACTGGGAGTCTAGAGAAAAATATGCCGCCCTCAGTCAAATCTGCATGAACGAAAATAAAGGGCGAGTTAGAATAGAAAACCATCTCTCAGAACCATTTGAAATCCGGGACGGACTAAAACAGGGGGATGGCCTCTCACCATGTCGGTTTAACCTTGTCCTAGAGTATGTCATCAGGAAGGTACAAGATGACAACATGGCGGGATCATCCCTGAATGGGGTCACACAAGTGCTCGCATATGCGGATGACATCGCCGTTCTGGGCGATAATCTCGAAACTGTAAGTAAAAACAGTGAAATCGTCATGCAAGCGGCAGAAGAGGTGGGCCCAGAAATAAATGAAGACAAAACAAAATATATGATTACGGCGAGAGCAGGTGAAACTCGGGGACACATATAAACGTCAGAGGCAAGATATTTGAAAATGTCAACGAATTTAAATATCCGGGAACAATACTGACGGCCAGTAACGAAATGCCGAAGGAAATGAACAAAAGACTGCATTCCGGAATGCTAGTTTGCACGCAGTCAGTAAACTGCTGAAATCCAAATTGCTATCACGTAACATAAAGCTCCGTGTCTATAGAACCATAATCATACCGATTTTTCTATACGGATGCGAAACATGGGCTCTCACAAAACGGGAAGAAAACAAATTCCGCGTATTCGAGAATAAAGTTTTAAGGGTTATCCTTGGCGGTAAATATCACGAGGAAGCAGGATGATGGAGTAAACTCCACAACCACGAATTGGAAGAGCTATACCGCAAACCTACAATAGTGAGAGTAATCAGGTCGCGAAGATTAAGATGGGCCCAACATGTGGCGCGAATGGACAACGATAGGACCGAGCGTATAATTTTTGACGGAAGACCATCGGTAAAGAGAGCGATAGGACGGCCGCGACGGAGATGAGAGGACAATGTTAGGTTTGACCTTGAGGAGATCGGATCAGATGGTCAAGCGTGGAAGGGGAGTGCACAGGACAGGGAACGATGGCGGAGTCGAGTCGGGGATGTCATGAACTTTCGGGTTCCTACAGGCCAATAAATGGATGGAATGGGGTTCAAAATATGGGCCGTCGGCTTCTACACATTTCGACCATATTTCAGGTAATTTATGAATCATCATCATCGGCACTACAACCTGGAACCGGTCTTGGCCTTACTTAACAAGTCCTGAGGCTTGTTAAATTTTCCATAATGATTTGTTTTTTTCCGGGCAAGGTCATTAGTCTTGCGCCAGAGGCTCCCCGACGGGGCATCGAACCCCGGTCTCCCGCGTGACAGGCGGGTATACTAACCAGTATACTATTGAGGAGCTAATTTATGAATAGCATGCCATAAAACTGCTTGTTTTTGGCGCAAACTATTCGTCGAGCCATTTTCCAACTTCCTCGAAATCGCTGAGGTACTGCTCTGTGAGCGAAGAGGTGATAGTCAGATGGCGCCAAGTCTGGCGAGTACGGCGGGGGGAGAAGGATACCCCACCCAAGCGATTTCAAGGCGTCTTTCACTAGTTTTGCTGCGTGAGATGGCGCTTTGTCGTATAATAAAATCACGTTGCCATGTCTTGTGGCTCATCCCGCTCGTCTTTCAATTATTGCCTGGTTTAAATTAATCATTTGTTGTCAATAGCGTTGCCTATTAACGGTTTCGCCGGGCTTCAATAGTTCATAATACACAATACCACTCTGGTTTCACCAGACACAGAGCATGGTCTTCTTGCCGAAGCGATTTAGCCTTGGTTTTGAAGGGCCGGCTTCACCAGGTGGAAGCCACGATTTTTCCGCTTCGGGTTTTCAAAATAAATCCATTTTGCGTCATCCGGAACAGTTCGATGCAAATATGATTTCCTTTCGTGGCGTTAAAGCAGCATTTCACAAGTGGCTTTGCGATTTTCCATTTGACGTTCATTCAAATCGTGTGAGACCCATCTACCGAGTTTAATAATCTTCACCATTGCTTGTAAACCTCTGCTGATTATTTCTTGTGACACATGTAATGCTTCCTCTAATTGCCGTTGTGTTTGAGTTGGGTCATCATCCAATAACTCTTGCAATTGCTCGTCTTTACATATTTGTGGTCTACCAGAGCGCTCACTGTCTTTCACATTGACATCACCACTTTTAAATTGTCGAAACCATGTCTCACATGCTCTAATTGATGGAGTGTGTTCACCATATGTTTCTATCAGCGAACGATGACTTTCAACAGCCTTTTTCTTTTGATTAAATAAGAAAGGCCATGTGTTGGTCGGTAAATGACTCGGGTTCGTGGGTCCTTAATGAATAAGAGTCCAGAGTTAGCAGTGATTTGAATTGTTAATTTATTGTAAAAAGAAAATCTGTCGATTGACAGGGAATACACAAAAATACTTAGATTAAATTACAAGACACGTTTTTCTATTTGCTTTTCGTCTTTGGTCGTTTCGAATCGGGCAGTTGATTGACGGATCGGATCAGTGCCAACTTCAAGTCGAAAAACAAACAGAGTAAGTGTGAAGTTCGCACAGGCTGACGGTTGCGTTGGGTAAGACCAGCTGTCAATTGATCAACTCTCAACACCATGCGTGCCGCGAATGTTCTTTTTCAGGCACAAAACTCGACATGATCACTGAACGATAAAACAAAGACAGTCGTCTTTGGCGGACTCAACTTATGTGTGTTTGTAGTTAAATCTTAGACGAACAAAATGACATATGTGTCAAATTAATACGCTGCGTATTTTTCGCCCGCGCTATCTCTTAGTTAAACCGGAAAAAAACGTTTGCATACATCCGGTGTTGGTGTCCAAAATTGCCTCGGTTGCTTTCATCAAAGGTAGTGGAACTTCGAGCTTCGAACCAACTGTCAATTTCCGGTTCGAAATGTGGCCCTGAAGAGTGCCGTGCACCGTTCATAAGGAGACTGTGACATACTTGTTTCGCTCGTAGCTCGGGTCAACTGATGTTAATCTGCAGGCTGCGCAGGCCAATATGTACTGAAACTTCCTTTCTCAATCCTCTTCCAATTCTTGTATTAAAATTTATTATATCAAAAATCCCTTTGCGTTTTTCTCTACACAAACCCATTAGAAACTAAATAACACTTCCCGGTTTGAAAATATCCTAAGTACAGGTCCAACATTTTCATGAATATGGGTGATTCTGGTTGTTGAAGGACAAGCAAAAGTGAGAGACAACGATCAAGCATATATTTGTCCAGGTTTCCAAAGTCGCCCACTATTTTATTGCTTTATTTTTTTTGTTTTTATTAAGAGACCTGCCGTCATGTCAAGTCGAACACGGAAAAATAGATTAATGAAAACCTTAATAAGACTAAGATGAAAGTAAATTGCCAATAAAGTCCATACTTTATGGATTGATGGGTTCACTGTGGTGGGTCAAACTGGTTGACTGCTTTTGTCGCCAACGAAAAGAAAACTCTGATATGCTAAAACTCCAAATAAATTCGATAAATCTAACCCTTCTTTAAACATTATTAACCCTTTTCTGGAAATGAATAATTTGAGACCGTAGTCAAGAACAGATGTTTATGGGTAGCCAAAGAAGAACTTCGTACATCGGCACATATCTTAAGACATTCTGAACAAATTCAACCGTATTGCAATCCCCTTACGCTATAATGACGAATCCTCGAAGAAACAGTCGTGATTATAAGAAGGTCAATCATTCCGAAAGGGTAAGCGATAATCACCTCAGAAAAGAAAATCACCTGCCGAATTTTCCCATGGTAATGCGTAATTACGAAGGAGCTGCGAAATAAACTGTGATATAAATTTTTGTATTTACCTGTCCGAAGATGAGATAAAAATCATTCACGCACATGTGGTGGTTTGGCCATATAGAAAATGGTAAAAGAAAAGGATCCATCCATTCATTTGAGATGCAATTTGGTCTTTGTTATGGTTTTCGATTCCCTGAGTACCTGTTTGTTTGTCTGTGTTAACGGATTAATTTTGTTTTGAAAGCCGTAAAATATTGAAAAGAATTTTATATTCCCAAATTAAGTGCTAAAGTGCATTTTTATGATATTTGTTAATTAAACAATTTGTATGTGTGGAACAAAGAGAGGCTTTCTAGGTTGTAAGGGTTAAGGGAAAGAGCTTAAAACGCCACTCAATATTACTAACAGGTCAATTGAAATGTCCCCGGCCCTCCATAGTACAACACATTTTTTTTGCAAAATTCGTTTTTTTTTATTCAACATAATTCCCTTCGAGGGTGATACACTGATTATAGCGACCCTCCAACTTTTCGATACCTTTTTTGTAGTACGATTTGTCCTTTGATTCAAAATAGGCCTCAGTTTCGGCGATCACCTCTTCATTCGACGAAAATTTCCTCCCAGCGAGCATTCTTTTGAGATCTGAGAACAGGAAATAGTCGCCGGGGGCCAGATCTGGAGAATACGGTGGATGCGGAAGCGATTCGAAGCCCAATTCATGGATTTTTGCCATCGTTTTCACTGACTTGTGACACGGTGCATTGTCTTGGTGAAGCAGCACTTTCTTTTTCTTCAAATGCGGTCGTTTTTCGGCGATTTCGTCCTTCAAACGGTCCAATAACGCTGTGTAATATAGTCGCTGTTGATGGTCCTTCCTTTTTCAAGATAGTCAATGAAAATTATTCCGCGCGTATCCCAAAATACAGACGCCATAACCTTGCCACCCGACTGTTGCGTTTTTCCACGCTTTGGGGCGGGTTCATCGTGTGCAGTCCACTCGGATGACTGTCGATTGGACTTTGGAGTGAAATTATGGAGCCATGTTTCATCCATTGTCACATATCGACGCAAAAACTCGGGTTTATTACGCTTGATCATCTCCAAACACTGCTCCGAATCATCAACTCGTCGTTGTTTTTGGTCAAAAGTGAGTTCGCGCGGCACCCACTTTGCACAGAGCTTTCTCATACCCAAATATTCGCGAATGATATGATGTACACGTTCAGTTGATATCTTTAGAGTGCCTGCTATTTCATTCAATTTCAATTTACGGTCATTCAAAATCATTTTGTGGATTTTTTTAATGTTTTCGCCGGTAACAACCTCTTTTGGGCGTCCACTGCATTCACCGTCTTCGGTGCTCATTTCACCACGTCTAAACTTAGCATACCAATCCTTGGTGGTTGATTTTCCTGGGGCGGTGTCCGGAAACTCGTCATCAAGCTAAGTTTTTGCTTCAACTGTATTTTTTCCCTTCAAAAAGCAATATTTTATCAACACGCGAAATTCCTTTTTATCCATTTTTTTCACAATAACAGAAGTTGCTTCACTCACAATACTATAATTCACAAACTAATGATCGGTCATCTGTCAAACTTATACACGCGTCTTTTGAAGGTTAGGGCTAACTAAAAATCATATGGATTTAATTCTAGTGCCACCATCTATGTGTCAGGCCGCGGACTTTTCAATTGACCTGTCATTTAGTAGTTGATGTATGCGTAGTTTATCGACACAATAACGTCTTTTTTAGTAAAAACTTGCATGTTGATCAGTGGGCCATTTTCATATGGAAGTGTTATTGGATCACTCCAAGGTAACCCACACGAAGCAACTCGGAGAAATCTAGCTGTATATAATCAATTCTGTAAATCATAGTATGGTGAGCATAATCACCTCACGCAGCCCATCCCAAAAAAGGGTAAAGACTGTACAAACCCAATGAACATGCGTTCGATAAGTTTACTCCCAAGCATCAGTAAAGTATTTGAAAAAATCATTAACAAAGCTCTGCTAAAATGGGTAGACGACAATAGCATTATTCCAAATAACCAGTTTGGCTTTAGGGCGGGTCATGAAACCACACATGCCGCAGCTAAACTGGTCTCCGACATACAATGGAATAAATGTAGAAACCAATGCACAGGTGCCTGTCTGATCGACTTGGAAAAAGCCTTTGATACCGTCTGGATCGAAGGGTTGTATTACAAACTGGCCAGACATGGCATACATAAGCCTTTACTATATGTACTTTACGATATGTCAAAGGACAGGAGGTCCGTGGTCAAAAGTGGTAATGTGACCTCTAATAAAACGTATAATATCAAGAATGGCTTGCAACGGGGTGCGGTACTCTCTCCGATTCTTTTTAACATTTACATTAGCGACTTATTAGATGCACTTCCGCAGGCTATTGCGTACGCAGACGATCTCATAATTTACAGAACAGCTTCGAAAGTTGAGATCATAAATAGTTTACTACAGCGAGACTTCAACAAAGTGCAGCGCTACTGCGATGACTGGAAACTTAAGATCAACTTTCAGAAATGTGAAGCCATCCTATTTAGAACCCCATTATATAAAGCTACGAACGACATAAGGAAAAACTGGCGAACGGTAGTTTACGTGGGACCACATGGAGATAAACTGGAAACCAAGAGTTTGGCATCTGGCTAGATCAATATCTGTATTTCAACAGACATGATCAATGCGAGGAAAACTTTTTCTCTGACAAGGAGGCTATTTCACAGGAGCCAACTTGACAGTAGGGTAAAAGTCATATGCTACATGACGCTAATCAGTCCAATACTTATATATGGTTGCCAAGTATGGTTTAACATAGTTCCAAATTTGATGGAAAAGATCTGGGTGTTCGAAAGGAAGTGTCTCAGAACTTGTCTGTGATTATATCGAACACCGGAATCGGACTACAAAAAGTACTACTCAAATGAGACTTTATATAATGAAGCCTGCATAAATAGGGTAGATAATTTTATGATTAAATTAATCAGAGGACATATTGCGAGAGCAATAAGCTCGTCCAATGACCTAATTTTCGGGGCTTATTATCCAAATGCCCTGTACTATGAGAACGTGCGTCGCAACGGTTTTGCTCCACCAGAGGCGTTCCTTGATTTGGACATGAAAGGGCTTATACAGGATAGATCCGGAATTCCGCTGATCTATCATGTAAGTAGATCATCTGTAGACGGGCGATTGTGCTACGACCGGGAAGTAACGCGCACCGAAGAAGAGCTCCTGCGCTTCAGTAGGGCTATCTCCCACAGAGACCGGGACGATAGTATTAGACAGCGTCAACAGTTCTGGTGGATGAATGGCATATAAAGACCTGGATACCAAAGTCGGTATAGAATCATAGTAGCATCAGCTAGCTTACATAGACTTAGCTTTTCTAGAATTAGGGTAGTATAAGATTTCAGTTAAGTTAAGCTAAGTGATTTTACATAAAATTACAAAAAAAAAAAAAAAAAAAAATAGGTAAGTTAAGTTAAATTTTAGGAAAAAAAAAACAAAAAAAATTGACAAAGTTTTTCAAATTTTTCTTTGTCTTTCAAATAATTATAAGTATTGCCACAAAGTTCTGTCGCCGAAAGGCAAATTATACAAATATGAAGTAATGTTTAGCTTAGAGCGTCTGCGAAGGACCAGTAAGTTATTATATAAGATATTTAAGCTAGAATTTAAGCATTTTTTGTCTAGCCTTTAATTTAGAAACTAAGAATATAGAAAGAAAATAAAAAAATGTTTAAAAATGAAATGAAATGATAATCACCTCACGTTAAAACTGAAGGATTGACCCCAGCGATATTATGTAGAGGAACTTGGTGATATTTGCGGTGCGAGGTAATAAACTAACATTTGAACATTCTACTGATACCAAGCTTAAAAAAAAAAAAAAGTTTGTAATGGGATATCTTCACCAAATAATGATTGTAGATGTCTTCAAGTCATGTGCGTAAGTAGGTAAGTCTGACTTATTTAGAGTGTGAGTGATGTCATTAGTGGATACTATAAAGTTCAGAAATTCATGAATCTCTTGTGGCACCCCAAATTCATTCACAAATTGATCAGAAAGTTCGGTTCCCGGCCGTACTAAGTACCAACTGTTATACAAATGCGATTCAATCCACGAAATGCCACAGAAAACCTAACATTTCTATATTGAAATTGATGATTTCATAGGAGATTTTTTCGAAAGCTTTCGAGAAGTTCATGATGATTATGTTTTACGTTTAATTCATAAAAATAGCATAGTTTTGAATACGAACTCCACTAAGTTTGATGTACTGGAAGTCCCTTTTTTGAAAACCAGGATGTACTACAAGGTGGCGCCAAACTAATCACCCTATCGGAAGATGTTATAATTTTTGTAAATGGCGTCATAGTCAATCATATTTGATATTTGTGAACTAGACAGCTGCAGAATACAAACAGACAAGCAAAGAAGGGCGTATGCATTTCTGTCAAGCCATCTTTAATCTCAACAACGAAGAGGACGATTTTGTGTCGAAAATCATCATGAGCCACGAGGCACACTTCCACTTAAGCGGTTACCTCAATAAGCCAAATCTTCATTCTGGGGCACTGAAAATCAGCGTGTGATGCACGAAGGGCCACTACATCCACTCAAAGCCACTGTGTGGTGCGGCGTTCACCCGGAAGAGGTGATTGGGCCGTATTTTTTTGAGGACGCCATCAGCAATACGGTTGCGGTTACTGGTGAACGCTACAGGGCCTTGATAAACGACTTCTTACTGCCGGAATTGCATGAGCGGGGCTTGGTGAACATGTGGTTTCAACAAGACGATGCAACCGGACATACAGCACGAGCCACTGTGGATATCGTGAAGGAAGCGTTTCCTGGTCGCGTAATCTCCCGTTTTGGCGATTTGGTATGGCCAGCAAGATCGCCCAATTTAACCATACCAGACTCCTTTCTTTGGGGCTACTTGAAGTCGCCGGCTTATGCCAACAAGCCTCACACCATCGCAGCCCTTAAGGAGAATATTTGACAGGAATGTGAAGAGTTATTACCGGAAATCCTGCGAAAAGTCATGGAAAATTCGATAATACGGGTACAAATATGTTTCAATACATGCGGCATCCAATTGACGGATATCATCTTTTCCACTTAACAGAAAATATGTTAAAGGTCCAAATAAAGATTTTCATCACTCAAAATCATTTTTTTTATTTAGTAAAAAAGTAATTCAAAAACAAAATTGGAAGATTAATTTTGCGCCACCTTGTACATGGGCTGAACATCATCATCATCGGCGCTACAACCGGGAACCGGTCTTGGCCTTATTTAGCAAGTCCTGAGGCTTGTTTAATTTTCCATAATGATTTGTTTTTTTTTTGGCACGGTCATTAGTCTCGCGCCAAAGGCTCCCCGACGGGGAATCGAACCCCGGTCTCCGGCGTGACAGGCGGGTATACTAACTAGTATACTATCGAGGAGCTGAACAGTCCCGGTATTTTTCAATAGGCGGCGCCACTAGAAAATGAACATAACTCATTTCTAGAGTCGCATCTGTTACTAATTTATGTATGGAGTTTCGTCCATTCGTTTAAGAGCTACAGTCATCATGCATGTATTATGATAAATAACCGAACTTTAAAAAATTCGTCCTCGCATATTCGGGCTCGTTGTCGAGGCTCGTCGACGTTCGACTGATAACGGCATTTTGTAGCACCAGGAGCGTCGGTTTCACCAATATGAATGTAAACGCCGTCCACCAATATTTGCAAACAGCGAAACCTGATATTAAGAACCAGGTCGATTCGTCAACTGATTCAACATATGTTCGTTACTCAGAATACGACTTACATTGCAGATTCCTTTTTAAGGGCGGAGTCTGGGTCTTCGCGCGGTTCGATCCAGCATGCCAGAGGATGGAGGCGTTAAAACCCAATAACATGGACATCATGTGACTGAGGGTCGTACTGCGGAATTTTGTTAAATGTTTGTTGTCTTTACTGCTCCCCGAATGACGATCGAATGGCGATATTTTTTGAACATCTTTCACGTATCGTGGACTGGATACAAATCACCAACCCGGCTTATGAAATTGTCGCCCTTGGGGATTTTAATGTGCACAGTTCCGGCTGGTTGTGCGCGCATTAGTGAAAAAAAAAAAAAAAAAAAAAAAAAATATATATATATATATATATATATATATATATATATATATATATCTTACAGAACCGATGAGGCTGGGAGGCTGGCTGGGAGGCTGGCGTTCACTATTAGTCGCAATTTGTCTGAACTTGTGGAAGAACCTACGCGGGTGCCGGATGCCCGAGGTGATTTTGCGAACACCCTGGATCTGTTTTTGTTATCCGAGCCGATCATTTATACCATGCAGATTGTTGCGCCACTGGGGAACTCATTACACTGCTTGGTATCTGTCACGCAACCACTTGCATTTTAAGCGAATAACCTACCACGGCAGTTTCGCCATGTATGGAAGTATGGGGCTGTTAGCTGATACGATTTGCGAGATTTCTTCGCGTCCTTTCCATGGTCGGAGGTGCGGTTTGGAGACTCCGATGTTAACGCATACGTGGTGTCGGTCACGGATATTCTTCTTCTGGGGATGGAGATCTACATTCCACATTCCATCAAACGAAATTCATCTGATAAACCTCGGTTTGATAAAAAATGCGAGCGGATTACAGCGGCAAAAAATAGAGTTTTTAAATAATGGCGCGCCAATCCCGCCGATGTTAACAGAACGAATTTTGTAAGAATCAGAAACGCTTGCAACCAGGCGATTGATACCGCGAAGAAGGCCTACAACGACAGAGGACCAATAAACTTCTTGAGCGCCCAACTGTATCGCGTCCCTTCTGGTCAATGGCAACGGCTGTCAGTAGTAACTTCGCTTCCTCCTCTTTTTCCCCGCTAGTGACAGGCAGCGGGACGTTGGTCACAAAATCAAAAGATAAAGCTTGTGTTTGCAAATTTATTTTCCGCGAATTCAAACCTCGATGCCGGGCTTATGGAGCCATATGTGATCGCGCCAATGCGCTCTTCGATGCGAGATGTGAGGTTCCGTTCGCGTACTATTCAACCCATTCTACGTGGACGAGGAAGGTAACCGTCCCGGACGGAGTACCAACAATAGTCCTTAAGAATTGTGCTCCAGAACTGTAGATGGTTATTGGCAGACTCTTTCGCTTACCTTATGCACGAGGGACTTTTCCTGTCTGCTGATAGATCGCTCGAGTTCAGCCAATCCCGAAGAAGAGGAAAAAGCGTCTCGCACATAATTACCGGCCGATGGGGTATGTTATCTAAAGTGATGGAAAAGGTCATCAATGCCAACTTAATTAAGTATTTGAAGTGCAACGGACTTTTGAATGATCATCAATACAGATTCCGTGCAGGTGGCCCACGGGAGACCTTTGGACACTTATAACTGATATATGGACATCTGCGATTGAAGGGGACGGTGAGTCAAAGGCGGTCGCATTGGATATCTCCAAGACTTTTGACCGCGTCTGGCACGGGGCATTGCTGACCAAACTGCGTTCATATGAACTTTCCCAGCAGCTTTGCACTGGACGAAAATCGATCGATCCGGGTTGTTGTGGACGGCGAGTGTTCGAATCTGTATCCTGCAAATTCCGAAGTGCCGCAAGGTTCTACTATGTGTCCAACTTTGTTTTTGCTTCACATAAATGATTCGTTGGAGTCAACGGATAATAAAGTGTTCGGTTTCGCTTGTTTCCTCTTTTTCGAGGATGACCGATCATTTGTCGAACAGTGCCAGATCCGCTTCTGGAAAAATGAGTTACTTTTTTAGAACCAAGAAATATTTTACTGCGGTCCAACTTCTTCTTCTGTATAAATCTCAAATTAGACCCACGCTTGAATATTGCTCTCAGGGTTGGAGCTCTGCTCCTGAATAAACCTTTGATCTACTTGCGAGCATACAGAAACGAGCGATCCGCCTGATCTGAGACACGGTGCTGACATCGGAACTACAGTCGCTATCACCTCTGTCTGTTTTACAGATATTATCACGGGTACTGTTTTTCGGAGATTCGTGGTATTGTTGCGCGAATTAAGTCACAATTCACGGAATTTAACTTTTTAAAAACTTTATTTGTGAATTTCACTTATATTAATTTTATTTACAAATTCTAATTGTTATTAATCTTTGTTACAAGTTTTACTTAGTTCTCGGCTATGCCGGCTGGTGTCCAAATCAGAATCCCCCCTTCGTCTGGTCATCATGTAGCATTTATAGTCTTTGCTTCGGACGTCTTATCATCTTAGCTCATATGATGATTGTTGGGTCTTTAGGTCGTGTGAATCTTTGTCTTGTTGTGTTGACTTATGATGCTTGTTGGGTACTCGGGTCGTGTGCATCTTTGTCTTGTTGTGTTGACTTATGATGCTTGTTGGGTACTCGGGTCGTGTGTATCTTTGTTGGCTTATGATGATTGTTGGGTTTTGCTTGACATGAATATTAGCTTAAAGTAATTGCAATGGTTTTTTATCTTAGTTTGATAACAATGGTTATTTTCGTCTTATTATGTTGACTTATGATGATTGCTGGTTTTGCTGGCCATGATTATTTAATATGTTTATTATAATAATAGATTAAAGTGATTACAATGGTTTTAACCCTAAATTGCCATTAACTCCCTTAACTCCCCCCTCTGTTAAGATAAAGCGTCCTCGCTTTTGAGTTTTTCCAGAGCATTGGTGTATTGTACTATGTATTTGTGTTTTTTCTTAATATTAATAATTTTTACAATGGTTTTTATTACACATATGCTCATGCTAATTATTACAATTATTATAAGTGTTACAAAAAGTGTAAGTATAGGATGTTCTTCGATTGGTATGAGTATCGTGGATAATTCTTGTAAGTTTGTAAATTTAGTTTCTTTGTTGGAGGTCATATACTCTAGTATTGTTACATCATTATTATGGTTTTGTACAATTAATTTTTTCATCAACCTTTTTCTGTTCGTATATGTTTTATTATTTATTGTTACAGTATTTTCAAAATGAATGAGTTTCGGGCCTGTCATTGTTACATTATTCACTATTTGTTCTTGATTAAAAAATATGTACCCATCTTCTAACTCTTTTATATCTTTATTGTTTTCCTTTATAGACTTACAATGTACTGGTTCGTTTTTTAGTAGGGGTATGGTGCAACTATCTTTGCTGTAATCTATTTTACAAATGTAGTCCCCAATATAATTTTTACAATCATTAACATTTACATAATTTTGATTACATAGACTTATTTTTTCTTTTAATTTTAGTTTGCCAATTCTACTGGATAGGGAATATAGTTTGTACAAATGACATTGTTTGATTATTACTGGATATTTGTATGTAATTACAATAGAATCTTTATAATAACAGATAAATTGTTTAGAGTACTCTAGAACATGTATGATAGGGATACCAGTATTTTCATGTTTGATTATTTCTTCTACGTCATACGTATCAATAGCTTTGGAGTAAAAGTTCCCATTTTTTGCTAAATTTATGGTGGTTGTAATTGTTTCGAGTTCGTAATAAACTTCTTGTAGGATGGTTTCTGAGCTGTGCTCTTTATTATCTACTTTCTCTAGTAGTTTCTCGAATCTCGAGTTAATCGCTTTTTGTTCGTTGTTGTTTTTTACTAGCGTATTCAAGCGGGTTTCAATTTCGACTATGTCGTTGTGGTCTGGTGTACCCGTTATCAGTTTTAATACTGACCCTAAAAGGTTTATTTGTCTCCTTGGCCTGACTTCATGCGGAGTGATTTGCGCCATTAGCGAATCTATACGATGGAGAATTGCTTTCATCTGTAATGATGTTTCTTCATGTCCCGCTGTTTCTTTTGCCATGTGTATGGGTGCGAGTATCTTCGTTAAGTTAAAAATATGAAGGAGGTATTCGGTCTCGTTGTACAGGTGAACTGGTGCGGTTTCGATGGATATGTATTTTTGGCCAGTTAGGTCTTTTATTTCAAGAGTTTTCGCTTGAGGTATTAGTAGGAGAGCAATTATGATGTACATTTTGTGTTCCTAATGTTGTCTTTATGGATTTTCTTGCCTTGAGTTGTGATTATATAATTCCCTTTATCCTCTTTTACTTTTGTCTCAATGAAACGGTCTGTATTCTTGTTCCGTCGCTTTGATCTGTGAAATATTATGTCATTAGGGTTGTATGTTTTCGCTTCTCGATTTTTATTAAAGTGGTTTAATATTTTTTGTTGGTTGAGTTTCAGAACATTTTCGAGTGGTGGTATTTGTTCTCGATTAAAAAATATGTCTTCGGGTTTAAAATTAGTGACGGAGTGTATAGTGGCGTTATATTGTTTCACAGCTTCAAAAATTTCCTCTTCGCAATCTGTGCTGTTTTGTTTTGCAAGAGCTCGTACTATTTCAAGAATGGTCGAGTGTGCTCTTTCGACCTGGCTGTTAGATGTTGAGTGATCAATAGGTGTTTTTACGTGTATTGTTTTGTGTCGGTTGAACATTGATTCTGCCTGATGACTTGTAAAAATTGATTCATTGTCAGTCATTACGTACTGTTGATCGTTGTACTTGAATATTTGCGAAAGTATTTCGTTTATAACCGTCGGTATGTTTAGTTTGTTTGGTATGTGCCTTAGGTGTAGGTACTTTGAGTAACGGTCGATTGTGCTGATGTACATTTGGTCGTTTAAGTGGAAGACATCCATTTGTAGGTATTGTCCGATTTTGGTTGGTACTGGTGTTTCTCCTATGGGGTGCTTATTGGGTTTCCTGTCGTATTTGGCTTTGAGGCATGTTTTGCACTTTGTAGCGTAAATTTTACATGCGTTAGCTATTTTCGGCCAGTAGTATTGTAATAGGATTTCCTTGGTATTATTTCGATATCCTCTGTGTGCCCTATTATGCACTTCTTCTGTTATTTTTATTTGTTCATTTCTGTCTTCTATATCTTTTAATAGTGTTTGAGTTATAATTAGTTTATAATGTTTGAATGTTTCTTTAATTGTTCTTTCATGTTTATGTAATAGTTCTTCTGGTATTTTTATTGCATTAATGACGTTGGGGTTAAGTATTTTCTTTAGTTTTTTCTTTAAATCTTCTTCATTTATGATGCATACGTCATGCCTGAAGTTATTAAAAACATTTTTTGTTTTTATAGGTTGGTTTTTGTTTGATTCGTTAATCGTTATTTGATTTTTATAATTATTGAGAGGTTGGCTTACTCGTGAGATTTGTGTTCGTGGAGAGCTTATTGCGGAATGTTCAGAGCAAGTGGAGGTGTTTACCTGTTGTCTTGACAATGCATCTGCGACTACATTATCTTTACCGGGTTTATACCTGATTTCTGCTCCGTATTCCTCTATGAAGTTTTTCCATCGTTTTTCTGGCTCGTTCGTCGAATTGGATTTCAACCTTTTTACTTTTATTCTTAGACACTTGTTCTTCTGTTTGTAAGAATATGGACATTGGTTTTGTGATGTTCGCATAATTTTGTATGAATCGTCGGTAGTATCCAGCTAGTCCTAAAAATGACCTTAATTCTTTCAGGTTAGTCGGTTCTGGGTAATTTTTTATTGTTTCAATCTTCTCCGGATCGACGGTAATTGTGTTGTGTTTTATTATATGTCCCAGGTATTTTATTGATTCCTTAAAGAAGTGCGATTTTTCGTTTGAAATTTTCATGTTGGCTCTTCTTAATGTATCTGTAATTATTTTTACGTGTTCTGAGTGTTCCTCTTTGCTATGAGAGTATATTAACACGTCGTCGATATAGACGTAGGCGAATTTCCCGATGTATGGTCGAAGTATATCGTCAACTGCTCTTTGGAATATACTGGGCGCGTTCCTGAGTCCAAACGGCATTCGTGCGAATTCATATTTCGCTCCATTAATAGAGAAGGCAGTTTTCTGTTGATCCTCTTTTTTTATTTTTATTTGGTGGAAACCTGATTCTAAGTCCAATGTTGAAAATATATTGGCTTTCCCTAGATTTTGTATTGTTAAATTTACGTCAGGGATAGGGTATCGATCCGTAATTGTTTCTGCATTGAGTTTCTGGTAGTCTATTACCATACGTCTCTTAGGGGTTCCATCTTCGTTGTATCCTTTCTTCGGTACAACCCATACAGGTGAGTTGTATGGGCTAAAACTCTTTTGGATTATTCCTTCCTTCAGTAGTCGAGCGATTTCCTCATTTACAAACTTGTTGTCGGACATGGGGTAAGGGTATTGTCGCGAGTAAATAGGATCTTCATGTTTAGTACGTATTGAGGCTTCTACTTGGGTAATGAAGGGGAGGGTGGGAATGAATTTATTGTTTTGTTCCATAATTGCATCTACCTCCTTAGAATAGTATTCGTCATCAAGAGAATAATTTATTTGCATTTTGGGGGTTTTGTAAGTAATTGAATAAGTTTCTAAGTCTATCTTGGCATTTAATTGAACTAAGCCTGCTTCTCCTAGTATCATTGTAAAATTTCTTAAAGTAGGTATGACATAAAATATTAGATTCGTATTAAACATATTGACTTGTTTTTTTGCATGAGTTAATGTCGTACCATGCATTGTATTAACTTCAATGGGTTCTATTGGTATGGGTGCTCCATAGGGGTAGTTTGAGGAAACGTAATTATTGGTGGCTCCAGTATCTATAAGAATAGTCACTCGGAGCTCGGGTCTTCCTTTATCCTTGGTTCTTAGGGTCAAACACGGAAGACCATTTATTCGGCTAAAAAAGTCGTCTTAGCTTCATGGTCATTGTCTTCGCTACCTATCTGTGGGCTGTTAGAAATGTTATCGTTATGATGTATTTTGTTCATTTCTTGGGGCCCATTTCTATGGTATTGTGTTGAAGTTGTTCTGAAGGGGTTATTCCACTGTCTCTGTTGTTGGTTATTGTGTGATCTCCTGTCTCGGATAGATTCATCCACTTCCATTGGTTCAGGCTTCGGCTTCACGTATGTTTGCACGTTGGGTTTGTAATAACGTTGCTCCTTGTAGCCTTGTGGTGGTTCGACTTTCCTTTCGTATTTTTCGTATCTCTTCTGGTGTCTCTGATCATATGAGTTCCGAGGTCTATAGTGATACCTTTCGCTTAATCCGTATGCTTCTTTGTTGTGTAAGATAGTTCTAGCGATTGCATACGCTTCTTCCAGAGTTTTCGGATTTTGGGAAAAAAGTACTCCTCTTGTGTATTCACAATTTAATCCTTGAGCAAAGGCTCTAACGCCTGATTCCATAGCGTTGGTGTATGAGGCTTCACTTTTATTCGTACCTTGCATCTCGATTTTAGTTAGTACTAGATTTAAGGCTTTATTGATGTTATTGAAATACTCCGTAACTTCTAATTTTTCCTGTTTAATTTTCAATAAGTTTTCTTGTAACACATAAAGTGGCCTTTGGTCGGCGTAAGTATAATCTAACCTATTGATTATAGCGTAGAAATTAAGTATGGTATTGTGGTTCACCAATATGTCCGCTGCGTCGCCTTGTATTTTTGTTCTGAGGATTTGTAGGCATTTAAAATATTCATTTGTCTGTTGGAATCTTTTTATTTCCTCCATTAGGTTCCAGATCAGACTCCGCCATGCTCTATACTCCTCTGGTTTGCCGTTGAAAACAGGTATGTTTTTAAATATACTGGTGTCGATTTGGCTAGGATCTTCTAGCTTCCAAGTTACGGGGGTTAGCTTTTCTATCGTAACTATTTCCTTGTTTAATCCTTGCTGTTGTATCCGTATGACGGCTTCCCTGGTTTCCTTATTCTCGGTTATTAATGCCGATAGGGTACTTGTTAGGTGAGCGATCTGCGCTTGTAGTTCTGCTGCTGAGGCCATTTCTTCACTTTCACTTTCTGATTCGGTTGGGGCGGATGGTCTCTCGAATGGTCTCGACGACTTATTCCGTATTTTAGGAATTTTCATAAAGGAGATGTGGGTCTAATCCCGGGGTTTTATCGTGAGTGTGTTTTTTTCTCACTTTCCTTTTTTATCTGCTATGCAGTCAAAACTTGTTGTGTCCGTACTTATGCGGATGTTGTCCTTTATTGCTAGGGAATCACTGACACTTTAAGAAAATTTAATTTTTACTCACGGTTTTTCCTATGCAACTCTTAGTGTGGTTTCCAGTGTGTTTTTCGCCTAGTAATGTCCGGATGAGTTCCTGGTCAGGTCTGGATATGGTCCTTGTCAGGTACAGCTATGGTCCTAGTTAGGTCCAGATATGGTCCTCGTCTCGTCCGGGTATGGTCCACAGGTTGTGATGGAGTTATAATCCAAAACACTCCTGGCAGGATCGCCAATTAAGTCACAATTCACGGAATTTAACTTTTTAAAAACTTTATTTGTGAATTTCACTTATATTAATTTTATTTACAAATTCTAATTGTTATTAATCTTTGTTACAAGTTTTACTTAGTTCTCGGCTATGCCGGCTGGTGTCCAAATCAGAATCCCCCCTTCGTCTGGTCATCATGTAGCATTTATAGTCTTTGCTTCGGACGTCTTATCATCTTAGCTCATATGATGATTGTTGGGTCTTTAGGTCGTGTGAATCTTTGTCTTGTTGTGTTGACTTATGATGCTTGTTGGGTACTCGGGTCGTGTGCATCTTTGTCTTGTTGTGTTGACTTATGATGCTTGTTGGGTACTCGGGTCGTGTGTATCTTTGTTGGCTTATGATGATTGTTGGGTTTTGCTTGACATGAATATTAGCTTAAAGTAATTGCAATGGTTTTTTATCTTAGTTTGATAACAATGGTTATTTTCGTCTTATTATGTTGACTTATGATGATTGCTGGTTTTGCTGGCCATGATTATTTAATATGTTTATTATAATAATAGATTAAAGTGATTACAATGGTTTTAACCCTAAATTGCCATTAACTCCCTTAACTCGCGCAATTCGGGTTATATGCGCTCCACAAGACAATCCGACAGATTTACAATCTTTTCTTATTCTTAAAATAATTTACTGGCTCTACACGAGCACTCTAAATTACACGATACAATTTTGTGTAATGCCTTTCGGCGTACAATAATATTTTTATATTTTTATATATTTTCTATTACCCGAATATTTTAGAAGAAGTTCCCTCTCTGTATTGTTTTTTTTTTTTTTTTAAATAATATAAGGTAAAAAAGTTTACAAAAAAAAATTAATAACAAAAAAACAAAAAATGTTAACATAAAGAAATTTTAAAACGAAAAGGAATCTAAATGGAAAAATGGAAATGAAAAGGAAGAATAAATAAATATGAAAAGGGAAATGAGGAATGGGAAGGGAAGGCGTAGCGTCTGAGGATCTTACTATATTTGGGGATATTAAATCCTTTCTTCATTGTCAATCCACTACCAGTTGGGATGGGATCGGTCATTTATAGATTTATCTCGATCGCCTATTGCCATGCTAAATCGCAAGTGAACTGCAGCATTTGATATATCACTCTTATAAAGAATCCGTTTGTCCCTGGCACCACGAAAAGCGTGGTAAATAATAGGGACTCCGTGCTTGTTTTGGATAAGACCTTTTCTATCCAAGAGAGGGAACGCTTCTGGTGGGATAAACCCATTTTGGAGTATTGAGACTCAGGACTCATTTCCTGTATTGAGACTCAGGTGTTCTATGTAATCCGAGGCAGGAACGCAAGCACTGCCTCTCGAATATGCGAAACTTTTCCATGTAGGATAGGGAAACGTTGAACCATACCGGGCAACCATACACTAATATTGGACGGATAAATGCTGAGTACGAAATTATTTTAACTTTGTGATCTAGGAGACTATTTCGAAACAGACTTCTTGTCATTGCATATGCACTTTTAGCTGCGGAGAGGGCAGTTGCTATGTGCTTATCAAAGTATAGGTATTGGTCCATCCAGATACAAAGGTACCTGACAACAGTTTTCATTTGCAGCGGAAGATTATTGCTTCCTACAATGGAAACGTTTTTCCAATTATTCCTTGTATCTCTTGAAGCTATAGAAAGAGGTGTTCTGAAAAGGATGGTTTCTGTTTTTTGGAAGTTAATTTTCAATTTCCAATCGTCACAAAAACGTTTGATTTTATTGAAGTCGTCTTCAAGAAGTCTGTTAATGGCATCGATATTTTTTTCTGGTCTGTACACTACAATATCGTCGGCATATGCAATAGCATGATTAAGAGACCCAACTAGATCACTAGTATAAATATTGAAGAAAATGGGAGAATTCACGTCTCCCTGCTGTAACCCATTTTCAATATAGAAAGTTTTATTGGAGATTTTGTCCCCACATTTTACCACAAATTGCTTATCCATTATCATATCGTAAATGATGTATAACAGATATTAGGGCAAACCTAGATTTGATAGCTTATATACGAGGGTTGCCTCTTATGTTTCGGGATTTGGCAACCCTAGTGTTGCAATCCGGCAATTGACAGCTCTGTCGTAAAGTTGGACATTTTTGAGGTTATACGCACTCAGAACGTTTTGACATACGAGCGCTATTTGTGTTGTTTACAGTAACTTAAAAGATTCATCTCGGCCCAAAAATGGAATTAAATCGTCAACATTTTCGTGCGACTATTTTTTACAACTTTCGGCGTGGATTAACTCAGCAACAGCGCATGGATGAACTTAATTCAATTTTTGGCGATGAAGCTCCATCAAGGACCAGTGTTTATCGATGTTATGGTGAATTCAATCGTGGTCGTAGTTCACTCCAAGATGAATTTCGTGAAGGTCGTCCAAAATCAGTTGTTGTTCCGAAAACCATTGATGCTGTGCGCGAACTGATATTGGAAGATCGTCATGTGACCTATCGTGAGATTGAGACAACCTTAGGCGTTAGTGGGACCAGCATACATTCAATATTGCATAAACATTTGACTGTCAAAAAAATTTGTTCGCGTAGGATCCCACACAATTTGTGAATCGCCCAAAAAAACGCTCGTGTCAATTGGTCGAAAGAAATGCTCAAAAATACGGTCGCGGTGCTTCGAAACACGTCTATGACATCGTGACAGATGATGAATCGTGGATTTACGCGTATGAGCCCGAAAGTAAACAGCAGTCGACTGTCTGGGTGTTTCAAGATGAGCCAAATCCAACAAAAGTTGTTCGCGCACGAAGCACTTCCAAGCAAATGGTCACCTGTTTTTTCGGAAAAACTGGACATGTCGCAACCGTACCACTAGAACAACGCAGAACAGTCAATTCTGAGTGGTACACAACCATTTGTTTGCCAGTTGTCTTCCAAGAAATCAGGAAAACCAACCGCCGAAGACGGATCATTCTTCACCACGACAATGCGAGCTCTCACACATCGGCTGCGACAACTGCATTTTTGAGCACCCAAAACATCGATTTGATGGGTCATCCGCCGTATAGTCCTGACTTGGCACCGAATGACTTCTTTTTATTCCCGTACGTAAAAAACAAACTGAGAGGTCAACGTTTTTCGACACCTGAAGAAGCGGTTGCTGCATTCAGAATGCATGCGTTGGAGATACCTCAATCAGAGTGGCAAAAGTGCTTCGACAATTGGTTTAAACGCATGCAAAAGTGTATAGATCTTCATGGGGAATATTTTGAAAAACAATAAACTGATTTTCGATGATCAATATTTGTTTTTGTTTTCTAATCCCGAAATATAAAAGGCAACCCTCGTACAAGTCCTTCTAACCATACGGTATTGAAGGCCTTTTCAAAGTCAACCAAACATACGCCTGTGCATTGTCGTTTTGCCTTGTTCCACTGTCTATCGGAAACAAGTTTTGTAGCTACATGAAGTGTGTCGTGCCCCGCTCTAAAGCCAAACTGGTTGTTCGGAATGATGTCGTTTTCATCACACCAGTTTATCAATGCCTTATTTATGATTTTCTCGAATATTTTGCTAATGTTTGGAAGCAGACTAATCGAGCGAAGGTTAGCGGGATTGCTCCTGTCCTTGCCCTTTTTAGGGATGGGATGGACTACTGCTATTTTCCAACGTCTTGGAAAGTATGCATTATTTAGAGCGTTATTGAACAAGGTAGTGTAAATTTTCACCGCTTCCGGAGGCAGATGTTTAAGAACCGTATTCGGAGTACCATCTGTTCCAGAGGATTTCTTGTTTTTAATGGATCTAAGGATGTCCATGAGTTCATTCTTATTCACAAATATATTTGAGTGCAAATTTCTAAGCGGCTCATCCGCTCTATTGTTTTCACTGAAGATGGTGAAACTTTTGTTTTCGGAATGCCAACTTTGCCGTTCATGGAACGACGAAATAAAGAAAAAACGGCACCATATAGCGAAGAAGAAAGTTCTATGCCAGCACGATAGCGCCCACGTCCTTGAAAGCGATGGCCAAATTGGACCAATCACGATTTGAATTGGTTGCTTACCCGCCGTATCCAAACTTCGCGCCCAGCGACTATTATTTGTCCCCAAACCTGGCTCCCGGGAAAAAGATTCAGATCGAATGAGAAAGTCATTGCGGAAATCGAGGTATTTCGAAGGCTTTGACATTCGTGCTACAGAAGGGGCATCGAATTGTTGGAAAATCGCTATACTGTATCGCCCTCGAAGGCAACTATGTTGAGGAATAAATATAACCTTGCCAAAAAAAAAAAAACAAACACTTGTTTTCAATTAAAATCCCCGGACTTTCCAGCTTATGTAGTAAAGGCAGGAGTATAGATTTGCCGTGGAAGACCATGCACATGATATTCTCAGACAGCTCCGGTATGCCCGATAGTTTGGTGATGGAACAGTGGAAATCCTCGGGCTAGATATATGTTTGGTAGAACCTACTTTGATTCTACAGATGAATTCAGCAAGCATAAAACTTGTTGAAATAGGTTCGTTGTACAAGCACAGAAACCAATACACCAAATAGATAATGAAGATGACAGCCACCTTTCTTTGCGCTTCAATTCAATTCAATCTTTATTAGGTAGATAATTACATTTATATATTTTACAACTAGTATTTAAGAATTTTAGGACAGCAATTCCTTTACAACTATAATCTTAAATCTATATAATGAAAATAGCGCAATTTTAATTGATAATAAATAATAAATGATTAAGGGAAAACTACGAGAAAAAACCCTTATTTGAATCTTAAGACTAATATTGCACAGGTTTCCGGTTATTTTATGTAATAATGACCTTGATAGAATGTTCATAGACAGAGTACATATGTAGTGATTTAGGATTATGCAAGACGGGAAACGAGAACATTGTCAGAAAATGAACAATTGACGAAGAAGTTTCGATTGATTTTGTCAATAAGGAACTCTACCGGTTTAACGTTAGCGTTTTCATGTAGTTCATGTGTCGAATAATGCCATGGCAAATTCAGCAACATTTTCAATATTCTATTTTGACACCTTTGCAATTTTATTTTGTGTGTGCGAGCACAATTACACCATACAGGGGCCCCATACAGGAGTATAGCTTGAAAAATGGTTTTAAAAATCATGATTTTATTTTCGAGGCTAAGCTTTGACTTTCTATACACTAATGGATACATAACTCTTACGGCTTTGTTTATTTTGTCAATTGTGGTAGTGATGTGATTTTTGAAAGATAAGTTTTTTATTTAAAATAATACCTAGATATCTACAGTCTTCGGACCAATCAATATCAACTGCACACATACTGAGTTAAGTGTCATTTGGTAGGTAGCAGTGTTTCCTACATCTCGAAAACCAGAAAGCTTGTGTTTTATTACCATTTATTTTTATTTTCCATTTCCTGTAATATACTGCTGGTTTGTCAAGAGCTGCTTGCAAAGAGTTGTAGACATTAGTGAATAAGGCACCCGAAGAGAAAATGGCCGTATCATCGGCAAACATAGCTACCTGAATGTTTTCACCTAGACATGGTAAATCTGCGACAAACAATGTAAATAATATGGGACCAAAGACCGAGCCCTGGGGTACACCATGGTTGATTTGTTGAGTAGAGGATATGTCGGTTCCTAAACTCACAACATATTTTCTCGAACGAAGAAAGCTCTGGATAATTTTGATAAGCGGTATTGGCAGCTTAAGCTTTATTAGCTTATAAATCAAGGCATCGTGCCATACCGTAACAAAGGCTTTTTCGATGTCTAGAAGAACCAGTCCCGTTGACTCCTTGTCGATGAATTCACCAGCTATGTGGTTTTTAATGCGCAAGACTTGGTGGATTGTGCTGTGACCACTACGGAAACCGAACTGAAAGTTTGGTAAGATTTTATTTGCTTCTACGAAACGATCAATTTTTTCCTTAATGATTTTTTCTAGGAGCTTACTCAGGCAGCTAAGTAGACTAATAGGTCTGTAGCTTTCGGGCATGTTCTTCGGTTTGCCGGGTTTCGGGATAGGTATTACTTTTGCTGTTTTACAACAGTCCGGACAATAACAATTCCTAAAACAGGCGTTGAAAATGAACGTTAAATAGTTACTTGCAGCAGGTGGAAGTGCTTTAATTAATTTGTTGTTAATATTATCAAGACCAGAAAGCCTTTTTTGATTTCGATTTTTTTATCAATTCTTTAATTTTGCTAATATTAGTCGCGTAAGTACTTTCAGCTGGTGTTTGAGGAAGTACATGGATAGTGTTAGCAACTTCAGCCTCAGTATACGCGTCGCTTAGATGCATCGATATGGAGTGGTTCTTACTAAACGTGCTAGCTAGTAGGTTCGATTTCTCCACTGAAGAAATAATCAACTTGTCGTGATCTTTCAACGGAGGAATACTTGACCCTTTCTTTTTCATAATTTTATGATATTTTCCAGAACGGTTTGCTTGCTTTATCAAGAGAGGGAAGGTGTTTATTCCAACACTTGTTCCTATATGCTGAGATTTCTTTTTTAATGATATTATTTAAGAGTTTAACAT
This sequence comes from Microdon myrmicae, assembly GCA_963931805.1. Classification (NCBI taxonomy): domain Eukaryota; kingdom Metazoa; phylum Arthropoda; class Insecta; order Diptera; family Syrphidae; genus Microdon; species Microdon myrmicae. The sequence goes on along the minus strand of OZ007497.1, from coordinate 151,436,254 downwards.
TAACAAGAAAGCAATTGATTCTATAACGAAGCCATTTTCTTCTTTCAGAGTTTCGTAGCCTAATCAGATGTAAGGTATTTTCAGGAAGCGGTACCTTATCAACTGGAGCAGTGGAACATTTAGGTATCGCAAGATCGGCCGCTCGGAAAGAAACAACTAGACACTTCAAACGCAAAAAACGCGAATGGGAGAAGACTCGGATCGAAAAAATCATAGAAAATGGCTACCGAGGGAAGGCCAATATAATCCGAGACACAAACGGATGTCTGGTGACAGAAACAAAAAATATCGTGACAAGATGGAAGCAGTACTTTGAAAACCTGCTCAATATGCGCACCCATCAACCACAAATAAACGCACCAGACGTACATACAGCCGAGCCCCAGATCCCAGAGTCCTCTTACGACGAAGTTGTAGACGCGATAAATCGACTGAAACACAATAAGGCTCCCGGAATCGATTGCATACCGGCAGAGCTTGTGAAGCATGGAGGAGAGGCAACCGCTCGAAAGATCCACCAACTGGTTAAAATAATATGGGACAAGGAAGTCATTCCGGAAGAATGGAAAACCTCAATAGTCATCCCCATTTTCAAAAAAGGCGACAGATCTGACTGCGAAAAATACAGAGGAATATCATTGCTCCCAATCACATACAAAATATTAACAAATGTCATACTGGCAAGAATCACACCGTACGCAGAAGAGATATTGGGAGACTACCAATGCGGATTCCGTCGGAACCGGTCTACAAGCGACCAAATGTTTACAATAAGGCAACTGCTGGAAAAGAAGTGGGAATACGGAGAGACGGTTCACCAACTGTTCGTTGACTTCAAAAAAAAAAAGCCTACGAGTCAGTCGCAAGGCAAAGACTCTACCATATTGTGGTTGAGCTCGGGATCCCGAAAAAATATGCCGCCCTCATTCAAATCTGCATGAACGAAAACAAAGGGCGAGTTAGAATAGAAAACCACCTCTCAACCCCATTTGAAATCCGGGACGGACTAAAACAAGGGGATGGCCTTTCACCATGCCTTTTTAACCTTGTCCTCGAATATGTTATCAGAAAGGCACAAGACGACAACATGGCCTGATCATCCCTGAACGGGGTGACACAAGTGCTCGCGCATGCGGATGACATCGCCGTTTTGGGCGATAATCTCGAAACTATAAGTAAAAACTGTGAAATCATCATGCAAGCGGCAGAAGAGGTGGGCCTAGAAATAAACGAAGACAAAACTAAATACATGATTGCGACGAGAGCAGGTGGACCTCAGAGAACACATATAAACGTCAGGGGCAAGATATTTGAAAATGTCAAAGAATTTAAATATCTGGGAACGATACTGTCGACCAGAAACGAAACGTCAAAGGAAATTAAAAGAAGACTACATTCCGGCAACGCTAGTTTGCATGCAGCCAGTAAACTATTAAAATCCAAACTGCTATCACGTAATATAATAATAATATAATCATGCCGATTGCTCTATAAGGATGCATGTTTCGTATATTTGGCGGTAAACATGACGAGGAGTCAGGACAATGGAGGAAACTCCACAACCACGAATTGGAAGAGCTATACCGCAAACCTACAATAGTGAGAGTGATCAAGTCGCGAAGATTAAGATGGGGCGGACACGTAGCGCGAATGGGCGATGATAGGACCGTGCATAGAATTCTTGACGGTAAACTAACGGAGAAGAGACTGACAGGAAGGCCACGACGGAGATGGGAGGACAATGTTAGATTGGAGAGCGCACAGGACAGGGAACAATGGCGGAGCCGAGTCGGTGAGGTCATGAACTTCCGGATTCCTACAGGCCAGTAAATAAATAAAATAAATAAAGATCGGCCGCTCTATTGATAACAGAGACAAAATTATAGGATATCGATGTGCTCGCTGCAGGTTATATAATTTAGGCTGGTATCACCTAGAACCAAGTTCGTGTTTATATATGTTTTATGACAATTCCAGTTGGAGGCGGAATAGTTGTGGTATAAGCTGGTACGATTTACAGCTACTGTATCTTTCACTGTAAGGTTGATCGGAAGGTGGTCTGAACTTAATGCATTTAGAGTTAATGGTACTGTGCAGTAATTTGGAATATTAGTGATATATAGATCGAGAGTTGAGGGGTTCTTGTTAGCACTCGATGGGATATAGGTGGGGAGAAGTGGATAAAGTATGGAAAAACTTGGGCTGGATTCAGTAACATCTCGTAAAATGTTACCCCAGTAGTTTGCCCTAAGACAATTCCACGACTGATGTCTGCAGTTTAGATCGCCACCAATAATTACCTTGTTTCGAGTGTTGACTCTATACAATTTTTGCAGATCCCACTTAAAGTAAGTAGATTTGTCAATGTTTCCATTTCGTCCAGGGAAATAGACCGAAAAAATACTCACCTTGGAGTTATCACCTAATGTTACATCTATACTAATTTCCTCAATTAATTTAAAGTGCAATGAAGGACACAAGGAATGTTCCAAACATTTTTTCACAATAATGGCGACACCTCCACCACTAGCATGTACCCTATCCAAGCGATAACATATGTAATTTTGATGAGAGAAAGAAATGTCTTGTTTGAGCCAGGTTTCTGAAACAAGTGCAATATCATCATATTAAAATTTATCAAGAAATTAAAAAATGTATGCTGTTTGTTTTTGATGCTGTTCGCATTCCAAGTTATGATGCTAAGAGAGTTTCTTAACATGATTTTTCTGAATATAGATACTTAATAGCTAATGAGGTAATGACGTTAAATTGGCTAGATTTAGTGTGACAAGCACTAAGCTTGGTTACAGCTTCATTAAGAAGAGTTTATCTCGCTAAATGAGAACACGTTATCATTATTTATAGTTTCAGATGGATTTTCTTAGTGTGTGTCGTATTACTGTTTGAAGGTTGCTGGGTTGGATGGAGGCCAGAAGCCCAGGTGGATGAAGGAAGTGAAGGTTGACGCACAGATCGTGGTTGTGGAGGAAAATTATCAGTGTCGGGCAGTGGCTGTTGTTTGTCACTCTGGGGCTGTAGGAACGTTGTATTTCCTGTACCACGTCCACGTGGGGATAATTTGCGGCGAATGTCTATGTACTGCTTTCGGCTAATGCATTCAGGATCGGTGGATTTATGTGGCCCACTGCAAATTGCACACTTGATGACCTCATTCGTTTTGCAGTCGGATGTTTTGTGGTTTCCCGAGCAGATTGCACAGAAGCTATTTATGTGGCAATGCATCGAGCCGTGGCCGTAAAGCTGGCAATTATGACATTGTATGACCTTACAAGGGGCTCCTCGATAGTATAGTGGTTAGTATACCCGCCTGTCACCCGGGAGACCGGGGTTCGATTCCCCGTCGGGGAGCCTCTGGCGCAAGACTAATGACCTTGCCTAGCAAAAATAAATCATTATGGAAAATTTAACAAGCCTTAGGACTTGCTAAATAAGGCCAAGACCGGTCCCCGGTTGTAGTGCCGATGATGGTGATGATGATGACCTTACAAGTCTTTAAGTCCCAGCGAACGATCGTTTTGAACAATGTAGAGAAGTTACGTTTGAGTTCATTTAATTTTATAGTACCGCATTGGATGTAAACAATGTACAGGTAGTGTTTGTGCAAGGCTTTTGTTGTTGAATTTATGGTGATGGTTTTAACATCTAAGCACTTTATCCCGAGTGCAATTAGTTCATTCTTCACTATATCGTTGCTAACCAAGTCTAATCAGGATAGCACTACCTTTAATGGGCGATTTTCCTTTCGCGAGTGGGTAAAAAACTCACATTTTAACCGCAAGAATTCGGTTCTCATTTTGTTGTATATGTCTATTGTTGGAGAACATATTTTTAGTCCAAGTGATATGTTTTTAATTAAGTAGTTGTCTATTTTAATGTTATTCAAAATATTTCGCACTTTAGCACTGGTTGATATTAAAACCACAATTGGCGGTACGGTTTCTTTAGTAACTTCTGCACACTGATCGACGTTGATCGAATCCATTTCAGGTGATTCCTCTATTAGACTTTGAACTGGTTGGAAAAGTTAGTGTTTGAACACATATTGGATTTCGTTAGCACTTCATTATTCACTTTTGTAAGTTTATCGGGAGGAGTTTGGCCGCCAATACCGGGGTCTTAACGCAACCGTTTACGTTTAATTTTGCTTAACACACGTGGCCCAGGGGCCATAACTTAACTTAACTTGATCAACTTATGAGTTTGCGGTAGCGAGGCAAAGAAAACAAGATAACAAGACAATGGCTTGTGATAATTATTGTGGATATAACGGTTGGTATAATTAGGACAAATAGCACGAGCTAAACTGTGAGACAGGTTGTCTGTTTGAAAGTCAGCCCGATACTGTTTTCTTTGCGCTTATCTATTAACAAGTGACTTTATTCCATTTTTTTTAACTGTATTTATTAACCGTAATTTTAATTTGTACATTTAAGTGATACAGTGACTTAAAATTAATTTTGTAACAACTGTTTACATGTTATTATTATAACAATACATACATTTTCCAAACAATGCTTCAAGAGTTACAGGATAGGTGTGTGTTTATACATTTAGTAGTGTTTCGTCTTCCTGGAAAAGGTCAGAAAACCAGGAATTTCTTATTTTTACTTTACTTAATCTAAGCCTAACTCTAATTATAAATATAACAACCGAACTTAGTCTGTTTATTATAAATGGGCTATAAACAAAACAAAGTTTTATAATTAAGGGGATATAAGAATTACAGGATGTGGAGTGAAGTCAGTTATGGGTTAGAGATAGAGTATTTCTTTCCGGTTGTTCGTTGGAAAAACATAGAATGTTGGAAAATGGTTGGACGTTTCAGTATTTAAACTGGTTGGGGGTAAGTTCAGTGTTGTGGTATATGATCTAGTTTGAATCATTTACCAGTCTGCCTGAGGTGAAGATAACTCTTGTGTGGAGACAGTGGGATAGTCAGTGCTGATAACTAGAGGGTTCGCTAAGAGTGAGGTTATTATCGGATTGGGATTATTTCGTAGGTTTTCGATAAATTTGATAGACAGCTCGAGGAATCGTCTATCGAGGCGTTCTCTATCAGCGGTATTGTAGAGTTCGACGTTACTATAGTACTTATAGGAGTTAGAACGACGATGTAAACCAGAGACATACCTAAGGGATTTTCTTTCGAATGCGCGCAACTTCTCCATTTGGGAGGGAATGATATGGTACCACAATGGGCACGCGTACGTGAGATTGGGTCTGATAATTTGTTTGTAGATGAGCAGTTTGAGTTTGTGAGAAAGACTATTAGGTTTCCACATGACCCTTCAACAAAGATTAAGCTGAATTGTAGCTTTATGAAGGGAATTTTTAATGTGGGAGGAAAAAGAAAAGTTATTACGAAACGTTATTCCCAGATATTTTAGGGTTTTGGAGGGTTTTGTCAGAGTGTTCTTTAGTTTAATTTTAATTTTGTTGTGGCAACGTCTAGTGTTGTTTATACAGTGCTCGTGTTTGCCCTTGAACACCATGAGCTGTGTTTTATTTGGGTTTAGGTGAATTTCCCATTTATTAAAGTATGTTGATAGGTTAGGGAGGAAGTTGTTAATTCGGTTTCTTGCAGCCTTAACAAATTAGCTTAACAAATTAATGTATCATCAGCATAATTCAGCATTACAACATTAGGAGATACGGGTTGAGGAATATCTAAGCTATATAGCAGATATAAGATTGACCCTAAAATGGAACCTTGGGGAACACCCCCGGTTATGTTGCCAGCTTCTGAGATGGAAGAATTTATTCTCGCTACGAATTTTCTGTCAGAAAGATAAGAGGCTAAGAGCTTTGTTGTGTGAGAGTTTAGATTAAATATGGAGTGCAGTTTGTACAGAAGCCCTGAGATCCAGACGCAGTCAAACGCCTTATAAATATCGAGAGATATACACACAGTAGGGCTTCGGTTTTGGAGACCAGTTGTAACATCGTGTGTAAGATTTAGTAGAGCGTGACATGTGGATTGTTGCTTACGGAATCCGAACTGAGAGTTAGGGATCAGGGCATTCTCATTGGCAAATGAGAAAAGATTTTGGTAGATCTTGCGTTCCAGTATCTTACTTAGTGTACTTAATAGGGATATTGGACGATAATTGCAAAGGCTATTACTACCACCGGGCTTCTTAATAGGAATTACTACCGCAGTTTTCCAGTTCTCTGGGAAGTGTGATGCATTAATCATATGATTAAGAAGAACGAGGATGGGAAGCAGATTCGGCGGGCGTAGCTTTTTAAATAGAAGGCGTGGGATTCCATCTAATCCAGTTGACTTTTTGTTATTTCCTGATCTTACGATTTGAACGTGTGAAGCAATGTTTGTGTTGTTAAATGCACCTATGATAGGAGTAAAAGATGGGAATACATACATTTGAGATGTATTCGTTTATGGTGTCCTCGAAGCCAGAAGTTGATAGAGAATTATTTTGCTGATGAATCTTTGAGAAGTGTTCTGGGGGGGGGGGGGCAATTTGCTATGTCCATATCGGATTGGCCAATATTATTGATGATTGGGTTGATGAGATGATCGATTCGGGGTTTATATCTACGACCAGTTAATTGGTTGATGTTTTTGAAAAGATTACGATTTGGTTCGATAATTTTAAGTATGGAGATGTAGTTTTCATCTGCGAACTTTTTCAACGTGCTCATTTATCAGAGTGGATAAGAGTTGGATCTGGCTTTTAATAAAGGGGCAGTATCTTGTATGAAGCTTTCGGCGGAGCTGATTTTTAAGGCGCAATAATTTGGTTAGGATGTTGGGCAAAGGCTTTCCTAAATAGTTGTGAGAAATGGTTATCGGGGTGTTATTGCTGAGAGCCTCCTTTAGAATTTGTATTCTTACAGATGCTTGACCAATTTCATCAGGGAGTAGGTTAGATGCCTCAGGGATATACAAGTTAGAGAAACTTATCGCTATGTCCCTATTGACATTTCTCCATTTTGTTTTGGAGAAATTTGGGACCGGGTTTGACGAGTAGAGTGGGTCGAGAGAGGAGATTTGGATCGTGGTGTGAACGGAACCATGATCAGAAGGAAATATAAAGGAGACTGTAGGTAGACCCGCTGAATGAGTATCATCGGACTTGAGGAAGAAGTCGATTGTTGACTTGGCTGAGCCAGTGAGACGAGTTGGCTGTAATGGGGAGCCAATGTATGTATATGAATAAGACGGGAGGAGGGCTAGCAATTGGCGGCCATATTTGTTGCATTTATTATGCTGTATGACGAGCACTCCAGTCTCCCCCGATTATAAATGGAGCGGGAACGGATTGTTTGATTATCTCAGAAATGTCAGCATCTGGGAAATCTGGTGTCGTGAAGCGTGAATATAAATGGATGCTAACATGAGCACCTTATTGTTCTCACAAAAAAGTTTAACTGCCGTGTATTTAATGCTGAATATATCGGTGAATCTAATTTCACTGAATTGAAATTTTTTATGTAGTAAGATACCGGTACCTCCATGAGATCCATGAGTTCTGGGTTTAGAAACAAAAGTATAATTGTGAATGGAAACTCGGGAATTTGTTTTGAGCCAGGTCTCTGAAATGAAGAGGATATCTGGAGAAATTTTTTCAACAAACAACCGGAGGTTTGCTTACGTATATTAGAGTAAATGGATTCTGTGTTGAGGGAGATAATGGTTAGTTTAGATAGTGCTGGAAAGAATATGGGAAGTTATTAGTGAAAGAATCTGACATTTTTTTTTAGTTTCTGACATATGCCTCAGCGAAGGAAGCATGGCCTGTAGGCTTTGGATGTAACCTATGATGTCCAGATTGGAATTTTAATTATTGTCGTTAGAGGGAGTGGTAGTGTTGGCATCGCTTGCAATGTAGAATTTCTTGTTTGTGAAGCTCCTCGATTGCGATTTGTTGGGTAAACAAATATTTAATTTCTTTAAGTTGCTTGATATCTTGATTTGGTGGGATTTGTATGATCCGGAGGTTTTTTATGTTGTTTGTCCGCATGTATTGTGTTTGGAAGTAGTCCAGCTTATTAATCTTTATTTGTGGACATATCCTAGTGATTTTCAGTCCTAATTTTTCGTTGGTCCATTCTGGATCGATATGCTTTATAATAAAGGTGAAGAATTAATATTGTTCCTCTAACAGTTTTTTAACTGCTCTATCATGATCGACTGATGATCTGACTGTTATATAAGTCTTAGATCCTTTTGTATTTGTGCTGAAATGCCGGTGACCCAGATCATTTTGCAGGGTTTTAATTACAGCTTTGGTGCTGGTCAGGTTTTTGATGTAGATTGGCGGGGGTCTTTCATTTCTCGCGGTTGATTTCGTTGTTTTTTCTACTCTCGTTTGAGCGAGGACTTTATGCTCAAAAATAATCATCATTATTATCGGCACTACAACCGGGAACCGGCCTTGGCCTTATTTAGCAAGTCCTGAGGCTTGTTAAATTTTCCATAATGATTTGTTTTTTTCCGGGCAAGGTCATTAGACCGAATCGAACCCCGGTCTCCCGCGTGACAGGCGGGTATACTAACCACTATACTATCGAGGAGCCATTCTCAATTCTCAATCTTAAATACTAATTTACATCACAGAAATTGTGGAAATGGAAAAGGGAATTGGATTGAAGAGATCATGTGACTCGAGCGTGGCATTTGGATATTTTGCATAAAATCATTCTCATGGATAGAAGCATATGTCTCGAGCATGGTATCCATAAGATATTTGGGTACCTTGCATAAAATTATTCTCATGGATAAGATGATGGGCGATTACCGAAGTCTAAAACTCTGTCTGGCATTCGTGTCTATCACATTATCTGTTCTGATTGTGGGAAAGGTTATGGGAATATGAGTATTTAGGAATTTGACAGTGTGGGAGGACAGAAAGTAGAAGGTTTATGCTAATGTTTAGAGTAGGGTGTGCAAGCAAGTATTGAATGTGGATATTCATTAACAATGTGTATCGCTCCTTTCCAATTGCTTGGAAGTGATGAGACCCATCCTTGACATAGTTCATTTTTGGGTTACTGTATTGATATTGAATGATATTGCTTCAAAGGATGTTTGTCCGCACTTAGTCGGGTGTTGAAAACCTATATTGTCAGACTTTAATGCTTTGTATAAAAAGATTTGTGAAGAACTTTTTGAATAGGTTTGCAATGACATGAAGATCTGATGACTAAACGTCGATTATGTAAAGAGTGATAGAGTATCCGCTGGGTTTATGTATGATGTTAATATAATCGAAAAAGCGTTTGCTGACTGACAGAATTCAGAACATGTAAAACTTTTTAACTTAGCATCAACCACTTATAATACAAGACAGATAATTCGACAAGAATGCCATTTCCATGTTAAACAGAGTAGCTGGAGGCACCACAATAGATGTCTGTCATTTCCTATATAACCCCCACAACCACAGCTTTCAGCTTACAGTTTAAGGTTTTGACTGAATACATAGCAGCCCAGAGTAGTTACAGTAACAAAAGTCTTCGTAAAGTTTAAAATATTCTTTTTTTCTGCCTTTTTTCTGTATAGTTGGGCGATGCTTTACCCATCCATTTTAATCATGATCACCGCATAAACATTACACCAGGCCGGGATCGAGGTTTGAATTCGCGGAAAATAAATTTGCGAACACACTAGCTTTATCCTTTGAATTCGTGACTAACGTCCCGCTGTCTGTCACCAACGGAGGGAAAGAGGAGGATGTGAAGTTACCGCTGACGGCTTTTGCCATTGACCAGAAGGAGCAGGAACTAGTTGGGCACCGAAGGAGCTTATTGATCACCCTGTCGTTGCGAGCTTTCTTCGTGGTATCAATCGCCTGGTTGTACGCGTTTCTTATTCTAACAAAATTCGTTCTGTTAACATCGGTGGGATTGGAGAGCCATTGCTTAAAAGCTCTATTTTTGCCGCTGTAATCTGCTCGCATTTTTTATCAAACCAAGGTTTATCAGACGAACTTCGTTTGATGGAACGTGGAATATACATCTCCATCCCCAGAAGAATAATCTCTGATACCGACTCCGCGCAAGGGTTAACATCGGAGTTTCCGAAGCACACCTCGGCCATGGAAAGGATGCGAAGAAATCTCGCATATCGTCCCACTTAGCAGCCCCATACTTCCATACATGGCGAAGCTGCCTAGGCCGGTTATTCGCTTGATATGCAAGTGCTTGCGCGACAGATACCAAGCAGTGATCTGAGTTTCCCAGTGGCGCAGAAACCTCTACGGTATAAATACTCGGTTCGGATGTCAAAAACAGATCCAGGCTGTTCGCATAATCACCTCGGCAGCCGGCACTCGCGTAGGTTCCTCCACAAGTTAAGTCAAGTTGTGGCTTACAGCAAACATCTCCGCCATCCTCCCAGCCTCGTCGGTTCTGTTAGAATGTAACAACCAGCCGGAATTGTGCACGTTGAAATCGCGAAGGACAGCAATTTCAGAAGCTGGGTGGTTGGTCTGTATCCAGTCGACGATATATGAAAGATATTCGAAAAATGTCGCCAGTCGATCCTCATTCGCGGAGCGGTAAAGACAACAAAGAAATTTAACGGAATTCCTCAGCATAACCCTCAACCATATGATGTCTATATTATTGGGTTACAACGCCTCCATCCTCTGGCAAGCCAGGTCGGACCGCGCGAAGACGCAGACTCCGCCCTTAAAACGGAATCTCGAATGTAAGTCGTATCCTGAGCAAGGAAGATATGTCGAATCAATTGACGAATCGACCTGGGTCTCAGTTAGGGCAAGGATATCAGGTTTCGTTGTTTGCAAATATTGGTGGACGGCGTTTACATTCGTATTGGTGCAACAGATGACCCTGATGTTACAAAATGCGGTCACCCGCCGAGCGTGGGCAGAGCCTCGAGACCGAGCCCGGTTATGCGATGACGTACTTCTCAAAGTTCCGTTATTTATCATGATATCTGCATGATGTTCCCCCTGACATATTCCGCCCCGTAGATCCGAATGGGAGACTAGCTTACCTCCGGAATTCTTTAGATCAGTAGGTACCGTCATGACTTATCTCCGTGGCAGTCCGGGCCATCAGCCACACATCCGAAACACCGCCGAAGATTTCTCTCGACGATATCGCGGAATGTACAGCGTGACGGGGTGGTATCTCACCTTGGGACCGACTACCACCTAACCAACCTTTTCTCGAACCGGTCCATCATCCAAGTTCCGAAAGATGACCAGGGACTTCTCCAGAACAATTCACGGAGCCCATAGCTTGATCGAGTGGTATTTCACTGGGCGACAGGGCGTTGGGATCCCACCTACCACTCGGCCTTTAGTCGCCTCTTACGATAAACCGGCCTGGTTGTGAGGATATTCTAACGCCTTACTCACAGGGCTTCCCTATATAACCCCCAGAACCACATTTTTCAGCCTACAGTTTAAGGTTTTGACTGAATATCCAGCAGTCCAGAGTAGTTACAGTAAACAATAGTTTTCGTAAAGTTCAAATTATTCTTCTTTTCTGCATTATTACACCTTGAAACTTAAATTCTTGAAAATGTATAATCCTTCGTTTTTTTAAAGCAAGCTTGAGAACCTTCAACACGTTGAAAGTCCAATTACAATAACTCTTAAATTATTTTGTTAGATAAATGTAAATTTAATCGCTTTCCTGGTTCTTGGTTTCCACTCAATTCACTATCCAACGTAAAGCGTTCTTCACAACCGCTGCATGCGAAAAAATTTGTGGGAACGTGCAGTCATTTCATTCGTATCGCGACACCACACCAGCATTTTGTGAGACATTTGATATTAAAAAACAAATAATTTCACCAGCAAAGATTCCTTATCCTGTCTAAACATAAAACCCCTTCCTTATCTCTATAAAGGTATTGTATAATGTTGAATTCACACGACGAGCTACCAACTAGCCCGGATATCAACTAGTTGCCTTACCCTGCAACATAAGGGATCGAGTTCTCAAATAGAATATCGAACTGTCAGCAAATATTCACATCTCATCCATATTCACTTTCACCCTCATCCTCGCCGTGCCAGTCCAAGTAAAGAATGCAGGAAGAACTTTCTCCTATTTTTGTTAGAAGGGCATAGACCTCTTAGATTGTGCCCGGGCGACCCCTTCTTCGTGGTGTCTCCATGTAGGCACAAACAGCGGTGGTATTCACCAGTTGGTTCAAATTATTGGCAGAATTTGTTGATTGTTAATTGAAGTTAAATTTACGAACAGTTTTATTAATAGTGATGCGGGCTGAATTCAAAGTGCAATTGATTGCGATCCATGCGCATCTTGGATGATGATTAGGGGATTGGCGATTTTGATGAGAGAATTCATCAATTGCAGGCAACTAGTGGAAATGATTGCACTAATGCCCTGCCAATCGTATTGTTCCCATGACCCGCAAGCACCATAATTGCCCGCAGGTGTCTTCACGGTTTGTTGTGACAATTAATCAGCAACTTTTGTGATGTGTAAGTAATTAATAAATTGTGTTTAAATCAATTAGCACAAGCCGAGGGTGAAGAAAATAGTAATCGCCACCCGCATTAGATTGAGGCACTATAAGAACTTATTCAATCCCGAAACTGAGGTTGAGTAATGCCCTGTTATATGAAAAGTTTTGCCTTTCCCGATCTACTGTAAGCTGCTCCTTTCACTGAAAGTTGAATATGATCGATTTTACATGATTAAGCTAGCTCTTCCTTTAGTTCATTTTCGGTACCTTGGAAAGTTGTCGTGTCCTATGTGGAACATGCAATTTCAACATTCGCCGTCATCTGAAGGAGATTTTGTCTATGAATTGTATCTTTTGTGCGATTTTCTGAACTCCTTCGATATGTTTCTGTCATCTGAGCTAAGTATTTATTCCATGCACATGACTTCGATTTTTCTAAATTCGAGTCATTGCTTGGTGTCTACTACTCACTCATCCATCATTAACCAACCTATACTGGCTCGTCGAGTATTTCAGTACGGAATTATCAACTCTAACGATTTACGAGAGTTCTTCGCGTTCTCGTCGTAGAAACCAGGATGTTAACACTTACGCAAAGTCGAATTTGATAAAGAATGTGAGCAGACACTACGGTGCTTCATTCCAGTGGGGGATTATGTTATAGTGAGTTTTTAATAGCTTTAAATAACGTACTTAGAATGTGGATTTACAGGTGATTTGGTTATTTATCAAAGTCTAATTTCCTTTTTACTTAGTGCGAGTATCCTTGAGTCCTAATTTGGCACTTTTTGACGAAATTGCAGACCTTGGTAGAGATTTTTTAGCCTGGCCATTTATTGTCAAACTTTGCTGGTGGCAATTTGCACTCTCGTGCGGTTTTCCAATTCGAACCCAACGGCGATTTAACATACTTTGCAATTTTTGGAAACGTGTTCGACACGTAGGTAACACTGTTATGAAGTACCTCGTCGTCTTCTTTATCGTGGAATCGATGGCCTTCGTTGATTAAACAATATTTATTGCGTATTATTATTGCAATAAAGTTATATTGAAGAAACCCGTTGAAGGTTTACGATTGTGGTCGTCTCTTGGTCAGGTAGCGAAATCCCAAATTTGACAGACTTTCATGAACTTCACAAATTGTTGATATCAGTCCTCAATCACCTAAATATGACAGACACAAAGTTGCGCAAATGTTCCAGAGACACCACTGCGCCTGTGTTTGGTGCACATAATTAAAACCATATTAGGTAAGCATATGTTTTCACAGCGGTTTGCGGTGTGCGGCGGGAATAGTTCGCTGGAGTGTAACGAACTTTATGCAGTTTCACAGGCGACCGAGTAAATAGATTCCCCCACGCCCTGAATTTCGTGGGTGCAATTCCTTTAATGAAAGATAATTGCAAGATTGTTAAGGAAACAGGAAATGACAGAGAACCAGGGGAAATATCGCATGAATTTGACTGATAAAAAAATCCTTAAACCACAGCTATGCCCCTATGAAGAATGACTGTATTTTCGTGGCTTCCTTACGAATTTGTGGGTTTTAGAAACTCCTGGAAAAACTGCGGGTTCGGGGGTTTAATTTATTTTTATAACATTTCGAGGGATGTTGGTTTTTTAGCCGATAAATTACTGTCGAGGGGAAGGAATGTATTGAATTCCCAGGATGCAAGATTGTCAGGCAATGCATGTTCCCCCTTCTACACACTTCAAGGATATGTCGCTTTTCCTAGTATCTTTGGCTAGAAGAGTTTTTTCTTTAGGTATCTTTTTTAATGTTTCTATATTTAGTTAAAGGTAAAGTTGGAAGTTCGATATGCGCCATCACAAAGATTACTATATACATTATTTTCTGTGGGGTTGAGCTTCAATAAACTAAACAATTTTTTAAATGCATCTTACACACATTAAGAACCACCAAGGAATGCAATTTTTATTTTGTGTAGTAAATTAATTATCTCCCTACGCAATAATTCAGCGTTAACAAATGTTAACTAAAAGTTAAATAATCGCGTACAAATCATATAAATATATGTAAGTCTATATTTTCAAAAAACAAGGGACGCTTATGAAAGATGATTATTGACATACTTTCCAGCCATGGCCAGGGCTGAAAAACCTCTTGAATTGTCTAACGTGTTCCTATGAATTGGTCTATTGATATAGCTGGAAGCTGAACTCTTTTATGCTGACATTTTCCTGGAATTGAACCATATGTTCGCCTTGGGTTTAATGCTTTTTACTCTGTTTGAATTTGAAATTGAAATTAAGGTGATGGCAGGACCCTCTTTTATTCCTTAGTACAAGTGAATGTAATATAAAAATAAGAGAATAAACTTACGAACTGACTTAATAACTTAATAAATTAGGCAAGGGTGCTTGGGGGAGCAACACAGGATAGGGCGAGGACTGGCCGGAGGCTCGGATGTGAGAATGAAGATGGGTACGGGTTATGTGTTAATGAGAATGTCTTTAGAATTGTTTCTCTATTTACTTATTAAGCTAAATAGCACGAGGGGTGGGAGGAGCCAGTATAGGCAACTAACGGGAATGGTTAGACGATAGTGTACGTGGTAGGACAGGGAAGGAGAGGCTGGAAGCTAGGGTGTGAAAATGAGTGCGGGTTGTAAGAGTGTAGGTGGTGTAGGGTTATATTTGTATAGATTGTTCTTCTTACCTCGGTTCCGGGTCTTTTGGCCTTGTGTCCAAGATGAAAATAGGAGATTTAATTAGTTTTTATTTTATTTATTTTAATCATTGTGGCCGTTCTGGCCTCCGGATCCAAACTGATCTCGAATCCTTTTTTTTTTTTCTTTTTTTTTATAAAACGCTGTCTTTATTGACCATTAAAAGTTTAGTTACATAAGTTTACAGCTAACTTAACTAAGTTGTGACAAATTTACTTACAATGTCTAGAACATTTTTCCAAGTAATATTTAATTTGAGGTCTTACGTCTAATGAGATCTATACCAGATACAATTTATTAGTAGGACTCCTGGAAAGGTCATGAAAACCAGGATGGATTGTCAATGTTTACAAATAAATATTCTTAAAACTACTTATCTCTACTTAAATCTAGCTTATATCTAAGGTAGTTAAATAAATTCACATATAGTCATTTAGAACAAATTAGCCTCGTCTTAAGCTTAAGTTGAGATTTCGTACTGTACATACCCTAAGGAGGGAAGGGAGCGGCAGAGGGAGGTCTCTCCACCGACTGCTCGTTAAAGGAAAGAACCCGAGAAAAGGGTTGAATGTTTGAGTATTTGAAGTGGTTAAGATCGGTTACCCTGTTATGGTAGATGATTTCGTTCGCATCATTTACTAATCTTCCTGCGTAGAAGAGAGCCTTTAAATGGAGTGCATGAAGATAGGGATTTGATGCATTGTGGCTGGGGAGGCTAAGGGAATTGATGAGAGGGTTTGGATTGGCTGACAGGTTTTCAATGAATCTTATCGACAATTCCAGGAACCTTCTATCCAATCTCTCCAGGCCGACGGAGTGGTATAGCGTAAGGCTTCCGATATATTTGTGGGAGTCGCGCTGTCGACGTAGCCCTGTGATTAGTCTGAAACACTTCCTTTCGAAGATACGAAGTTTTTCCATTTGAGAGGGAGAGATATGGAACCAGATGGGACAAGCGTAAGTAAGTGTGGGCCTGATGATTTGTTTATAAAGTAGAAGTTTGACTTGTTGAGAGAGGATCTCGAATCCAAAATGCACTCCCCTTTTATACTCTGTGGCAACAGAGATTTGTTAAAAATATTATTTAAAAATTCCAAGACCCCCAAACAAAATTGTGTGTGCTTCAATTGGAATAGGATTCCCGGAAGTGTACACGAACTCTATTTGAACTAATTCCCGGAAGGAGAAATCATGAAATGCATTTAGTATTACGCATTTCATAATTTCAATAGTTATAGGGAATTGAATCAATGCACGACAAGTGGACTTTCGTTTAATTTTGTCGTGCATATGATTCAATTGGATTGGGATATAAGTTACTTGGAAATTGAATCAATGCGCAACAAATGAACTTGTGGTTTAAATCTATCGTGCATATGATTCAATTGGATTGAAATTATAGGTAAGTGGTTGAGAGTAGTGATTTAGGATCACTACAGTGGTGAGGGGAGCGCGGACAAGGGGGGAAGAGAGGAGACACCGTTTAAGAGCGGAAGAGGTATGCTTGAAGTCAAAGAAGGCGTGGTAAGAGTTTGCCCGCCGCAGCATTCGCGAAATTGGTTCATTAGAGCCGTAAGAAGTGTGATGAGCAGAAAATAGAAGAGACGAGAGTGCCCAGGTTTCGGGGGTTTGGAGATGTGATGGAGGAGAGCAGGATTGGGCAGTTGATTGAACCTAAGAGAGAAGACAGTGGAGGAAGAGGACGTCGGCACGAATTCTGCGCTCTTTAAGTGTGTTGAAGTTAATAAGATGGAGACGGCTTGTGTATGGGGGTAGAACCCGGAGATTTTCCCAATTCAATCCTCGCAGGGCAAAACGCAAAAAACTACACTGCACCCTTTCGATTCTGCGAATATGAGACGACTAGTAAGGAGACCATACTTGACTAGCATATTCGAGAATGGGAAGGACAAAGGCTATGTAGAGTGATCGACGTAGGGATTAGAGAATTCTTTCGGCCAGCGGTTCACAAAGCCAAGGGCAGAATTGGTCTTGAGGATAACGTCATCAATATGTTGGTTAAAGCTCCCCGAGTCGACTGCATATCGGCAGAGCTTATGAAGCATGAAGGAAAGGCAACCGCTCGAAAGATCTTTGGCGGCGTGTTTCGATTATTGTGTGTATTAAACTTTGTCGAATGTTGTTCTTCCTTCGGTTGAAGGTCCTGGTTGCAGCGCTCGCCAAACACTGCTAGCTCACAAAGAATCCACCGAGCGAACAGCACAAATAAAACACGAAGATCGTTTCTGGATTTTTTTTTTATTTAATCACACTAATTGTTTATAAATGACGGATTTGAACTACACAAGGTCACAACAATATTTTATAAGAACGCAACTAGCCACTCGAAAGAAACACACGTTAACTCCCTTAGGATACATTAAAAGAAATTAGGATACGGTACTAAAAACGCGTGCTCCTCAATAGTATACTGGTTAGTATACCCGCCTGTCACGCGGGAGACCGGGGTTCGATTCCCCGTCGGGGAGCCTCTGGCGCAAGACTAATGACCTTGCCCGGAAAAAACAAACCATTATGGAAAATTTAACAAGCCTCAGGACTTGCTAAATAAGGCCAAGACCGGTTCCAGGTTGTAGTGCCGATGATGATGATGATGATGATGACTAAAAACGCGTTACATTTAGTTTCTCACTACCTCCTCGACGTGAGAATTGTCGTCCCGTTGACGATTGAAATCTGACTAACTTTCTGCACTACCCACAAGTATCTTGATACGGATCGTATCTGTCTCTTCCCCAGAGCCAATTTCCCATTCTGTCAATATCTCTGTTAGCAGCATGTTAATTCATCCCAGGGGAAATTTCCTATAATTCTGAAAGGAGAAGTCATTCCTTGCATACATCATTAAACATCATTATCACCAACCGTGGTGGTGATCGAAATTCAGATCGACGGTTGTCGATTGTGTGCCGCATTATTTACATAGAACATCTGGCGCGCAGGCCGAAGGATATCCTGCAATTTGGGTGGACGTACGGTCCATTAGTTTTGTTTAACTTCTTTAGTTAAAACTAACAATCTATTAGACCTTTCTAATGGGTGAGAAATTCGAAAGGGACCGGGTGATCGGAATAGATCCTTTGTAGGTTTTTAACCTCATAAATTTTCCGAATTATCTCGTTGAGATAATTACGGTTGCCTGCAATTTGGTAGCGGATAGGCGATATGCTTTATTGCATGAAGTTGCCGTTTCTTTTGTTTGCTTGACGGATTTGGGTGGTCTTTGTGGCAGCTACCCGCACGTGCATCCACTCGTCGGCTAATTTGCTGTGCTAGCAATTCTTTGCATTGATACTCGAAATTGCCGATTATGCAGAGCTGGAATGCGATGCATTTCAATCTTTAGGAATTGCTCTTGCGACCCGGATGAATGTATGGTTTTTACCTTTGTTTCAGGTATGCTACAATCGACTTGCTGAGCTTGATATTGAAAGCTTTGGGACGTTCAGTTCCTTGCTTTTTAGTGTCGGGCTCAACGTTGGCTAAATGTTTCAGGGCCCTAGCGGACTTAGTGGCATGCGTCTGTGGGCGTGCGTAACGTTTTCAGGGTAGGTATCTTCCCTGAAGGGTAGGAACCGTACCTGGGTAGAATTGTGCGTTCGTAGAACGCTACAGATCCACCAACTCATCAAAACAATATGGGATAAGGAAGTCATTCCAGAAGAATGAAACATCTCAATAGTCGTCCCCATCTTTAAAAAAGGCGACAGATCTCACTGCGAAAACTACAGAGGAATATCATTGCTCCCAACTACATACAAAATACTAACAAATGTCATATTGGCGAGAATCACACCGTACGCAATGGAAATACTGGGAGACTAGCAATGCGGATTCCGTAGGAACCGTTAAACAAGTGACCAAATGTTCACAATAAGACAACTGCTGGAAAAGAAGTGGGAATACGGACAGACGGTTCACCAACTGTTCGTTGACTTCAAAAAAAACCCGCTACTCAGTCGCGAGACAAAGACTCTACCATGTTGTAGTTGAGCTGGAAATCCCGAAAAAATATGCCGCCCTCATTCAAATTTGCATGAACGAAAACAAAGGGAGAGTTAGAATAGAAAACCACCTCTCAGAACCATTTGAAATCCGGGACGGACTAGAACAGGAAGGTGGCCTGTCACCTTCTCTTTTTAACCGTGTGTTCGAGTATCATTATCATCATCATCATCGGCACATCGGGATCCGGTCTTGGCCTTATTTAGCAAGTCTCTCCACCGGTATCCGGTCCTTATCCGAGACTTGTTAAATTGTCCATAATAATTTGTTTTTCCGGGCAAGGTTATTAGCCTTGTGCCAACTGTGTTCGAGTATGTCATCAGAAAATTACAAGACGACAACATCACCGAATCGGCCCTGAACGGGGTCACCCAAGTGCTCGCGTATGCGGATGACATCACCGTCTTAGTCGATAATCTAGAAATTGTAAGTAAAAACAGTGAAATCATCATGCAGCGGCAGAGGAGGTGGGCCTAGAAATAAATGAAGACAAAACGAAATACATGATTACGGCGAGAGCAGGTGAATCTCAGGGAACACATATAAACGTCAGAGGCAAGATATTTGAAAAACTTAAAGAACTTAAATATCTGGGAACAATACTGACGGCCAGTAACGAAATGTCGAAGGAGATTAACAAAAGACTGGATTCCGGCAACGCTAGTTGGCACGCAGTCAGTAAACTGCTGAAATCCAAACTGCTATCACGTAACATAAAGCTCCGTGTCTATAGAACCATAATCATGTCGATTGTTCTATACGGATGCGAAACTTGGCCTCTCACAAACTGGGAAGAAAACAAATTCCGCGTATTCGAGAATAAAGTTTTAAGGGGTATCTTTGGAGGTAAATATGACAAGGATGCAGGACAATGGAGGAAAGTCCACAACCACGAATTGGAAGAGCTATACCGCAAACCTACAATAGCGAGAGTAATCAGGTCGCGAAGATTAAAATGGGCCGGACACGTGGCGGAAATGGGCAACGATAAGACCGTGTGTAGAATTCTTGACGGTAGATCAACGGGAAAGAGTCCGACAGGGCGGCCGCGACGGTGATGGGAGGACAATGTTAGGTTTGACCTCGAGGAGATCGGATCGGATGGTTGAACGTGGAAGGAGAGCGCACAGGACAGGGAACAATGGCGGAGTCGAGTCGGCGAGGTCATGAACTTTCGGGTTCCTACAGGCCAATAAATAGAATAGATAGATAGTAACTTTACTTAATTTCATTTTAATTTACATTAGTTTATTTAGTTTCATTTTGATTTTGATTTAGATTCCGTATTTTACAGCCTTTCTGTTTTATTTCTTCTTTTTTTTCGTTTGATCGACTCCTGCAATTTCCTAATCAGAAATCAATCGTTTCACATATTTCTTTATTTCTTAACCATTTTCGTTAGCTACGCGATCCCAGAATTTTATTTTACTTATATTCTTAAATACTCGACGAACAATTTTGGGTGTGCAGCAGGGTAAGAAAAATGGCACAAGCGTTGGGCAAAGTTCGTGTCATTTCAAACACTTTTTGATAGACCCTAGTACAACGTGTCTCACTTTTAATGGAAATTCGTTCTGTCCAATGAGGAAAATGTTCATCTACTTTTGTGTTCCTCAATGCCCTAAAACGAATTTTTGTGAAAGTTTGTTTTTAATTTTATTATTATATAATAAGATATAATTGTTCATGTTATTAAGAGTATACTTCAATTGTCGGTTGATGGTCTCAATATTTGCAACAGATATATATACAACTAGATCTATAAACATCTTTAACCATCAGCGTATAAATGTTAAATACCATATATATATATATATATATATATATATATATATATATATATATATATATATATATATATATATATATATATATATATATATATATATATAGGAATAGGAATGACTGCCCACTAGGGTAGGTGGTCAGGATGCTTTTGGCTGCACCTTTTCTTCAAGACCATTCCATATTTCGATTACTTTGTAAGCACTATGGCTTTTATTTTATTCGTCCACAACCAGCATCGTTTTTTTGCATGACTGGGTATTTCCAGAGGTATTCTGCTACTGCTCTGGGAGGTTAATGGTAGGTTTTTGGGTTCCACCGTATACTATTTTCAATATTACGATGTCCTTGAGTGACATCTGCGGGACTCAAAATTGTCTCATAGATATATATTTTCAAAGTGACTCGGCAATATCTTTGAATTTGATTGTTGTTGGTAGTATTTTTGAACCTTTCGACTGTCGACACAGCTTTACTCATTGCTACCATTCTCGGAGAGAAGCCGTTTTGAGTTTTTATTTTCAAATGAGGTTGTATAGTAGACTTGTGAACCAGATCAGACGTTTTAGATGGTCTTAACAGTAAACTAGTTATATAATCGTAAACTGCTGATAATAAAATTGTTAGTTGGTTTTAGAGTGCCATGGTGTCTTAAGTTTCAATTAACATTTTGATAAGATATTGAACAGTGCTCAAAACATCCAAGGATCTATTTTTACCGCAATGTAGTTCACTTGGGCTCCTCGATAGTATAGTGGTTAGTATACCCGCTGTTACGTGTGGCTTCCGCCATTCCCATTGTTTATTTTATTGTTAAAATGTATAATCTGTGTGGTGATGTAATGGAAAAACACACGATCCACATGTTGAATGTACGAACATACATTTATTCGGTTGTGGATCGGATGGAAGCTGGATTCCTTTTCGGAGTGGGAGGGGATTCGGAGAGAGTAGCGAGTGCTGTCTTGATCGACACGAAACAAAGAAAAGTAAATTTGTTTTTTTTTTTATTAGACTTCTCTCGGGAGAGGCGAACCTATAGCGCCGAGTGGGCGCCCCGAGATGCCATCAAATAACTGTTGCAGTTCTTTTCGAACAGTTGCAGGTTGTAACGCTCCGGGAACACTCGCGTAGGAAGGCAGTTCCACAGCTTCCCCGCTCTGTAACGGAACGAGTTCTGATACAGTGATGTTCGCCCCGTTGGGAGATGAACTACACACGGGTGCGATCCGTAGGATTGTCTTGTGGAACGCATATAAACCGAATTGCGTGGAACAATACCAAGAATCTCCGAAGAACAGCGCCCGTGATAATATCTGTAAAACAGACAGAGGTCGGTGCGCTCTATCGCGATAAGAAAATTTCCGCAATAAAGAAAAAAATATTAGAAAAAAAAGACATGTTTACAAATTGCAGGACGCGACGAGGAAATTTCCGCAATAAAGAAACAATCCTATAAGTCCGGGAATGTCAATATATATGTATATGTCACGAAGTTTGTAAATCCTAAAATTCGTCAATCCGTAATAATTGGCCGAAGACTGTAAATAAAGATTGTAGTACGAGTGGTTAACCTGTGTTTTGTTCGTCATTCCTGCGGAGATAGCCACAGTTTTGAGCCTTTTCGAGGAATCCTATCCACAGGTAAACGGTGAACTGCTAACGCCTCTTTCACAGGTGATAGAGGACCACAACGGTGCTTCGCAACCACGGCCAATGGTATCCAAGAATGAATGAACTAATACGAGGGTTGCCTCTTACGTTTCGGGATTTGGCAACCCTAGTGTTGCAATCCGGCAATTGACAGCTCTGTCGTAAAGTTGGACATTTTTGAGGTTATACGCACTCAGAACGTTTTGACATACGAGCGCTATTTGTGTTGTTTACAGTAACTTAAAAGATTCATCTTGGCCCAAAAATGGTATTAAATCGTCAACATTTTCGTGCGATTATTTTTTACAACTTTCGGCGTGGATTAACTCAGCAACAGTGCATGGATGAACTTAATTCAATTTTTGGCGATGAAGCTCCATCAAGGGCCAGTGTTTATCGATGGTATGGTGAATTCAATCGTGGTCGTAGTTCACTCCAAGATGAATTTCGTGAAGGTCGTCCAAAATCAGTTGTTGTTCCGAAAACCATTGATGCTGTGTGCGAACTGATATTGGAAGATCGTCATGTGACCTATCGAGAGATTGAGGCAACCTTAGGCGTTAGTGGGACTAGCATACATTCAATATTGCATAAACATTTGACTGTCAAAAAAATTTGTTCGCGTTGGATCCCACACAATTTGTCAATCGCCCAAAATAAGGCTCGTGTCAATTGGTCGAAAGAAATGCTGAAAAAATACGGCCGCGGTGCTTCGAAACACGTCTATGACATCGTGACAGCTGATAAATCGTGGATTTACGCGTATGAGCCGGAAAGTAAACAGCAGTCGACTGTCTGGGTGTTTCAAGATGAGCCAAATCCAACAAAAGTTGTTGGCGCACGAAGCACTTCCAAGCAAATGGTCGCCTGTTTTTTCGGAAAAACTGGACATGTCGCAACCGTACCACTAGAACAACGCAGAACAGTCAATTCTGAGTGGTACACAACCATTTGTTTGCCTGTTGTCTTCCAAGAAATCAGGAAAACCAACCGCCGAAGACGGATCACTCTTCACCACGACAATGCGAACTCTCACACATCGGCTGCGACAACTGCATTTTTGAGCACCCAAAACATCGATTTGATGGGTCATCCGCTGTATAGTCCTGACTTGGCACCGAATGACTTCTTTTTATTCCCGTACGTAAAAAACTAACTGAGAGGTCAACGTTTTTCGACACCTGAAGAAGCGGTTGCTGCATTCAGAATGCATGTGTTGGAGATACCTCAATCAGAGTGGCAAAAGTGCTTCGACAATTGGTTCAAACGCATGCAAAAGTGTATAGATCTTCATGGGGAATATTTTGAAAAACAATAAAGTGATTTTCGATGATCAATATTTGTTTTTGTTCTCTAATCCCGAAATATAAAAGGCAACCCTCGTATAATGATAGAAGAAGAAACCACGACCTAAATAAGGCAGAAGGGCGGCCGTTTGACAGTTGAAACAGAAATTGGCGACAGAATCAGACATCACGATTAATAACAGAATTGGAGTACCATTGACGATTGGAAACAACCTATCATACTACATAGACAACACCCACAAAGGGGTAAATAGAAGTAGTACAGCAAATTTCCCGAGGCCCGATACATAATACCACAAATGGCAACATGAACACCCAATATAACACTACAAATCAAGTGGTAAGAATATAAAACACCACAAATGGCCGGGGTTCGATTCCCAGTTGAGAAGACTAATGACCTTGCGCGAAAAAAACAAATCATTATGGAAAATTTAACAATAGGACTTGCTAAATAAGGCCAAGACCGGTTCCCGGTTGTAGTGCCGATGATGATGATGTAGTTCACTTCAAACTGTCCAATTTTTACGATTTTATTAGAAAAGCTGACGTCTCACACTCCTTTCAGCCTTGATTAGGCAACATTCTTTTACTATTTGGTTATGAATTTGCAAAATTGTTTGAATAGTGAAACTTTTACAACTGATGATACCTTTAAATAACATTTGGTCACGTTTGTTGTTGATCAACATAATCGCAAAGTAATGAAGCTGCAAAATATCAATGAACAAAATGGGAAATACCAGTTCCTTTATTGTACAGTAAAACGAGTGAATACAAAACCGACATTACTTCCTTGCCTATCTAAACGTTTTCCTCATCCCGTCTATGTGACATTTTCATCAATATCTATGACAGTTTTATTAAGCTAGAAAAACGTTATGTTTTGCATTGGTCGCATTTGAAAGAAAATCATAAAAAATCAGATACGGCTTACTTCCACTGCATTAACCCAAATGAATCTAGTTGCAACTCTAATGATATTTCGAACGACTCTCAACTCGACCTGTATCAGATTTCAAATAGCGATCTTCGCACAAATATGTTTTCAAACTCCAGAAATTAACAAAGCAACTTTCTCGATCATTGAACCTCAGTCAACGTTTCTAAATCTCAGATCAGACCAAATCCGGCTCGAGCACAAAAAAAGCAAACAACACCGATCGGATATTAAAATCCCTTCAGATGCGGCAAATTAACACAATCACCAGCTCGGGCAGTTTGTTGTACAAGGCGAAGCGCACAACGAAGGGACAGAACAGAGAAAATGCAACACGAATTGACCTATTCCGATACCTAATGGATCTAGTAGCTAAAGTAGACGCACCGTAGATACATAAAAAGAGTCATCATTAATACCAAAGTGTTGGACGAATATTATTATCCAGGACAGGTTTTAGTGCACTGTACTCTAACCTTAGTTCAACGACTATTGGAAATCAATCTGTCCATATAAATTCAGAACCATCGATTCAGGACGTGAGTCATAAATGGGTCTTTATAGCACCTATTCTCCGATAAGCAAAGAGACAAGTTTTGAATAGTGTTCGCACAGTTCTTTTGTTAGCCTCTCATTCTAATGCAGATGACATTTTAATACCCTAATATGCATTTATTTGTTTATTGTCTCTTCTTAATTGTGAAACTGAATCCAGCCCTTTGTATGATATGCAAACTTACATTCTGAAAAATAAATTGATCTCTCATGTCTCAAGATGCTGGTCGAGAACTAGTTGGACATATTATATCTATCTCATACATTTTTAGACATTTTACTGTTGCAAAGGTAAGTTAATTCAATCTAAATGCCTTGTTTTGCCATTTATGGTCTTTATAAATCAGACTTAGAGGAATTCTTCTTTCTTCTTTTTTTATATATTATGGTATGCGCAGGTTAACGGGACTGTCAATAAGAGAATAGAAAGGATATGAAGAAAGAACAGAGTGTTTACGCACACCAGCCAGTGCTTCGAGGAAACTGTGGCGTGATAGAAAATATACATAAGCGTTTTGCGAAGTAATGATTCGAACCCACGCTAATAATGTTTGACGTCGATGGCTTTTTCGGCTCTTCTTCACTGTTGTGCTCTTCATTGTTGTACAGTTATCATCATCATCATCATCGGCAGTACAACCGAGATCCGGTTCTGGCCTTATTTAGCAAGTCCCTCCACCAGACCCGATTTAGAGTCGATTTCATCCGGTTTGGCACTCCCAGGCGCTGAACGTCCTGGTCTACGCCATCCCTCCGCCACAGACAATGTCTGTCGCGCTGTCTCCTTCCATACATCCTGCCACAAAGGACTTTCCTGACAGACTCCTCTTCGCTCATTCGAGCTAGGTGCCCGCCCACCAGAGTCTACCGAGCTTGACAACATTTCTTACAACATTAGCTTCAAGGTAGATTGCGTACAACTCATGCTTGTATCGTCTCCGGAATCGTTCCCCTCATATACGAGGGCAACAATTCTCCTTCAGATCTTCCTCTCGAACGCGGCTAAGAGTTAGAGTGCCTTTTATAGAGCACCCAGATCTGGAATTCATACATGAGTACTAGTAAGACCATGGTCTTGTACAGTAGTAGCTTCAATGTTTTGGATAAATTTCGGGATTTAAAGAGCCTTGAGTAGGCTTTGTTGGATTTGATCAGCCGTTATCGTATTTCTTCTTCCATATTGTTATCAGCAGATATTATTGATCCAAGGTAGTTAAGGGATTGCACAACTTCACATTCGTGCTCCCCTATCCTGATAGTTGTTGTTGTAGAGTTGCTTCTGCGTAAACTTTCGGAGTTAGCATTATTTATACGTCCACTGGAGTGTCCCAATTTCCGACCGCCCAGTGGAATATTTGAATTCGTATAAAGAAGAATATGTGGTGGAGTTCTTGAATTCGTCTTTAGAAATATTCATAATGGATACATCTACATTAGTCGCCAATATAATTGCCTTCACGACATGTGTTATATATATCTATACAACACTTACCTATTGTGGCTTCCTGCTTGGTTCAGCGTGTGGGTAGGTGTCTTCAGACTCGTAAAGTCCTTACGTGGTTTCCTATTGTGGCTTCCTGTTTGGTTCAGCCTGTGGGTAGGTGGCTTCAGACTCGTAGAGTCCGTAAGTGGTTCCCTATTCTGGCTTGCTGCTTGGTTAAGTCCGTGGATAGAGTCGTAAGTGGTTTCCTGGTAGGTGGTTAGTGTTCTTCCTTCAGGTTTCCAATTCGTTTCCTCTTTCAGCCTTTCCAATTAGTTTCCTCTTGTCACACGAAAGGTCCAACAGGAATTTTGGTGTTTGGAGCTCATCCAAAATAAAAGATGAACATATCTTATAACGCGGTTGCGGAAATTTATTTTACTTTAGTTTATATTTGTTCTTATTTTCGATTCCAGTTTTAACAGTTAGTTATTTTCTAAATGCAAATTCGCTTTAAGACTGTACCACTTGGAGCCAACGTCTAGTCGCTCAGTTCAATCTAATAATTGATCCCTTTAGCTTTGAAAAAACCCCTTTTATAGTGCCGCAATCTAAATTCAATTTCCTTTTCCTTCCACGGTCGCATCGTTAACCTTGAGACAGCTACCCGGTGCTAGCCCAGTCGCAGGCCATGCCAACGACGATGGAAACTGCAACGTTGCAATACTGTCGCCATTCACCTTAAGGTGGCAACCTTACGTCTACTCTGGCTGCATCTCCACCCCAAGGCCATGGGAAAATTTTGATTCAAGGTGATGTGAACCGAAGGCATGTGCCATAATGGGACATGGGAATTGCAGAATTGCGATTTAGTATGGGAATGGAAAATTGGTATGCGGTGATAGCATAGACTAGCCCACGGTGATGGGAATTGGAAGATTTCAAGGTGATGAGAATTTTTAATTTTGCGTACAGCTATTTGCATGAAATATTAGATGCGTGAAATAACACTGTTTCCTTGAAAGTTGTTGGATAATAGGGCACATGCTATGAGATGTTGTTTCACGTTGTAGTATGGGTGTGGGGGTTTCTCTATTCTACATGAGAACCAACCCACAATCTCAACCACAATTTCCACCTAATTTCGACCGCTTTCAGCGCGTCATACATATCCATTTCCCTCCAATGTTATTCCCCTGTAAAACATGTTAAACGGACGTATAGCTAAACTCATTATCCCATGCAGATAATGCATAATTGAGTTTAGCTACATTCTTGCCATACGGCAACTCCATTCTTGCTAACCATGAGATTCCCATCGGAAATCTCATAATGTCAGTTAGCAACAACAAGTCTAAACGAACGACGCTGTCGCATCATAACAAAATCGCTGGGGTTATTTCAGCGTCTTAGAGTCTGGTTCTCAAGATGATTATTTCCCAAGCATCAGCGGCGTCCTATTGACTTTCCCTCAGATCATCCATTCGCTTGGGATCAATGATCTCTTTTTGCAGGTGAATGACATCAGCTAGGCCTTCCTCTCCTTCGTATTTCTGTCTTTCCACGGTTCAGTGCGCTCTGACTACACCATAGCCGTACCACTGGGTCACCAGGTCATGTCAGTAGCTGCATCTGATACCAACACACACAACCAAAGCTACCCCGAGACCACAGCACATCATGTTTTCTGTTCTCTCATTCTCCATGTCCGTCAATTTCCTTATTAACAAAAGTTACCCACACTTCGACGGGCGTAAGGTTGAGAGAGCAGAGGCGTGGTCTCCTTTGGTTGTCCTGTGTGTGGGATGAAATACGAATTTCACCCCTGATTCAAGCCAGTCACATTTCAATCGTTACAGCGGAAGGTCGCGCTGCCGCTCGTCTTCATAAATTTCGTGGATTCTAAATAGTCGCATCTCAACCACTGCCACAGGTGGTCACGCCGCTCGAGGATCATCAGGAGTTCTCGTTTATTATACCCAGTTATAATTCAATCGCCATCGCGGGCAGACAATCTATTCCATGTAAATCTAGGGATAATAAATCTTAACGTTAAATAAAAGAAACTCTTATATCAACAAATAAAAAAAAAGAACATATAAACAACTATACCAGTGTGTTTTCATTATTCCTGTTCTTCCTGGAGTTTTGTGGATAATCGACCGAGCAGCATAGTTGGGGAAGAAGTGAATACGTGCCATACGCAGGCATACGAACTTCTACCCCCACATGGGCATTTTTCGTGCTGTGTACAGCAGTTTGCACATGCGTATGCACGAGTTAACGTGTGAATCACCCAACCACTATGCATCCTTATGTTCACCTTCAAATAAGAAATTCATCTAACAACAACTAGCGTCTGCATTTTTACAATCTTCTAGGAATGTGTTTCCTATTCATTCCTTAAAATATTTAACATTAAAATTGTGTCTAGACATCATTTACCTAGATCCAAAAAAACCCAAAATAAAATGCTAAGAAGCAAAACATATGTATCTATTACGTTGGGTTATTAAAAACACATTAGGAGATTCCTAGGTTAAGATGGAATTTAAGTATAAATAGCATAGAAAAACTGTAAAGAGCGTTCATAGTGACCTGTAATTTTACGAATAAAATAAAGAGGCATAGCCGCCGAAAAAAAAATTTTTTTTCTTCATACAAGATATAACAACAATAACTGGCGATCCTGCCACTCACTTTAAAAGTTTAATTTGAGTTGGAACCTAATAAATTCTGGGAAGAATTTTAAAAATATATCGACCAGAAAATCATAGGATTTTCTCACCAGTTCCGGACCCGATCAAGCTGCGCAGATCACCGAGAGGAACAACGCTTAGAAGAGGAGGCGGTAAGCAACATCTTTTTTTTTTTTTCAGAAAATCATAAATGAAATAACACTAGTGTGAAATAAAGTAAAGTAATTAATATACTAAGGTAGAAAATATGTGCGTCGTCCGGATATTTGTTTGGCTTAAAGCAATTTCGTGTGAAAATCTTTGCTTATATTTTTTTTGTTTTTTTGTTTCGCTGAGTAACTTCCGGAGAGTTTCCTTAATAACTTTTGGGACATGAATTTATTTTGCAAAAACAAATTAAATCCAGTAATCAAATAAACTAAATTCAATTAACAAATAAACTAAACAAATAAATTAAATTCAGTGAACAAATAAATTAAATCCAGTAAACAAATAAACTAAATTCAATTAACAAATAAACTAAACAAATAAATTAAATTCAGTGAACAAATAAGCAAACTAAATTCAACGAACAGATAAAAACCAGTGAATGAAAATAAAAAAATGAAAAACCAAATTAACGGAAGGACCATTCGACAAACCAACTGAGGACGAATCAAGTGACCAAGAGAAAAAATCACAAAACACAAAATGGCCACAGACAACGCCACAATCAGGGCAGACATAACACATTTGGCCCAACAAATACAAGCAATTGTGTCAGCGGTGAGCCAACTACAATTAAAGAAAAACGAGGAACCTGAAATACGTCCCGTGAGACTAATCGAACACGAGGATATAGCTTTTAAATTCAACAGGCCCGAAGACATAGAGTTGGAGGCATTCAAAAACCTTCCAAAATTCAGCGGGAACCCAGAGGAATATGCATCTTGGAGAGACAACGTCTGCAGCATAATGAAAGCCTGTGAAGCCCATAGAGGACATGCCAGATATGCTACAGCACTATCTATAATAAAATATAAAATTATAGGACAAGCAGCTAGGCTATTAACAAATTATCGGACGAAATTTTGTCTCGAATCTATACTGGACCGATTGGATGCAGCATATAGTGACAACAGGCCCCTCTATGTATTGAAAGAAGATATGTCACGCATTCGGCAAGGAAGAAACACGCTGGCTAAATATTACGATGAAGTCAACAAAGCCTTAAATCTAATCATATCGAAAATTCAGTTCGAAGCACGTCATCAAGAAGGGAAAAAGGCATTATGCGAAGAAGCCGAAAAAGAAGCAGCAAGAGTATTCCTAAACGGGCTAAACAACATACTGGCAAAACAAACCCTATACGTCCATAGATGCGAATCATTAGCAGAAGCTTACGGCATAGCCCTAGCCGTACAACACGATACGAGACACACGGATATCGCACCAAACTTCCGGATGATTAAGCGAAGCCACTCACAATACAGCCCGCCGAGATACTACCAACCGCAAAGAAATCAAACTCCCAAGAATTTCGACGACAGAGAACAGCGAGTACCAAATATAGAAGTGGAACGATCCCAACAGCACTATAGAGGAAGAGATTCACGGCAATATTTCAGACCCGGATGGAGACAACAACAGCTTTATAACAACAGCAGAAATCAACCGCAATCAGAACCCATGGACGTGGATAGGTCTACCATCAGAACAGCAAGGCAAAACAATCCACTCAGAAGACCCCAACAATTCCAACAACAGGCCCACCAAACGGAGCTGGAACAACAGCTGATCAACAACCTAACGCCAGCCTCAGAAGCAGACTCTATAGCAAATCATCATCATCATCGGCACTACAACCGGGGACCGGTCTTGGCCTTATTTAGCAAGTCCTGAGGCTTGTTAAATTTTCCATAATGATTTATTTTGTCTGGGCAAGGTCATTAGTCTTGCGCCAGGGGCTCCCCGACGGGGAATCAAACCCCGGTCTCCCGGGTGACAGGCGGGTATACTAACCACTATACTATCGAGGAGCCCCTCTATAGCAAATAATGTAAGTAAAAATGATATCATTAAAGAATCTTTTGTTATATTAAAAAATGGGTTGCCTAGTTAAAGTTTAAAAAACCCTGATACTCAAAAAGAGTCTTCAATTTTAATAGATTCGGGTACAACTCAAAATTATTGCAAAAATACTATAGATTTAAGCTTTTCAATTCCAATAAAACAAGCATATACAAAAACTCTCCATGGAAGAAGTATTATAGGGGCAAAAAGAAACATTCACATTTTAGGGAAAAGATTAGAATTTTTTGAGCTCAAAGATTTGAAGGAATTTTATTTAGTTATTGGACTAGAGGGATTAAAGAAATTACAAGCAGAAATTGATTTTTACGCAATGATACTAAAGACCGAATATGACAATAGGAATAACGAAAACCAGAAACTAAACTATACTATTGAGGATCAAGAACACAAAAGGGAGATAGACGCATTAATGAACAGAAATAAAAGGATCGATAAAAGTTTACCCTATACGACAAGCATCATCGCGACAATTAAAACAAAAGACGACGAACCAATCTGGTCTAAGCAATACCCGTATAAGATTGCCGACCAAGACTTCGTTAACAAAGAAATCGAAAGTTTACTACACCGTGGAATAATTAGACCTTCGGGAAGCCCGTACTGCTCACCTATTTGGATAGTTCCAAAGAAGGGACTAAACCCAGACGGCACACAAAAGAAAAGAATGGTGAATGACTATAGGAAATTAAATCTTCATACTATAAACGACAGGTACCCAATGCCAAACATTGTGCATACAATCCAAAACTTAGGGGAAGCAAAAGTCTTTTCCACATTGGACTTAGAGTCGGGATTTCACCAAATACTATTAGCCGAAAAAGACAAAGAGAAAACGGCATTTGCTGTAAATGGGGCATTATACGAATATAATAGGTTAGCGTTTGGATTAAAAAACGCCCCAGCGATATTTCAACGTTGTGTGGACGACATGTTGAGACCCTTTGTAACAAAATTCTGTTATGTATATATCGACGACATAATTGTCTTCTCGAAAACTCGGGATGAACATATGAACCATCTCCGACAAATATTCGATGCTCTACATAAAGCTAACTTAACGATTTCAGAAGAAAGATCACATTTCTTTAAAGACTATGTGAAATTTTTAGGCTATATAATAAGCCACAAATCCATAAAAACAGACCCAGAAAAGATTGAGACCATCAGAAAATACCCAGAGCCAACAAACCTAAAGGAGCTACGTGTCTTCCTTGGCCTAACTGGATTCTACCATAAGTTCGTAAAAAACTTCGCCATAATAGCAAAGCCCCTAACGAACCTACTCAAAATCGATCAAATTGTCCCAAAGAAAGAAAGTACAAATTATAAAATAAAATTAAATCAAGAAGAAAGAAAATCATTTGAAGACCTGAAAGCACACCAGACTATTCCAAACCATTCGAACTAAACACTGACGCATCAAAGACAGCGATTGGCGCAGTATTATCTCAAGAAAAACGACCGATTACATTCGTCTCTAGAGCATTATCAAAGACAGAACAAAACTACGCAACAAATGAAAAAGAATTGCTAGCCATAATCTTTGCACTAGACAGACTAGGAATATACATACAGGGAGTATCAGACTTAACGATTTTCAAAAACCACCAGTCTCTGACCTATGCAGTGTCCGAAAAGAATACAAATAGTAAGATAAAAAGGTGGAAAAATAGGATAGAGGAATATCGAGCAAAAATAGTATACAAGCCTGGTAAAGAAAATATAGTCGCAGACGCATTAAGTAGACAACAGATAAATAATTCATCAACATCCTCGGTACATTCAGTGGATAGTTCACCAGTCTACAAAATAAAAAGCGTTGCAAAACCAGTAAATCAATTTAAATGTCGGATATTCATAGAATTTGCGGAAGAAGACAAAGTAGAACACAAAACAACATTTACGGATTACGAAAGATTCCACTTAAAAATCAGTAATTTATCTGGAATCATTGGAGTGTTAAAAACGGTTATAAACTCGAACCACACCAACGCTATCCATTGCGATGAAGTGACACTTCACGAGATCCGAAACATAGTCGAAGAAAACCTAAACTGCGATAAAATCGTTCACGCACCAAATTCTGTAATAGATGTAATAAATGAGGACGAACAACTTAGAATTGTTCAAGAAACACACAAAAGAGCTCATCGAAACTATCGAAACAACATTTTAGAAATGTCTGGAAAATACTTCTGGCCCGCATTCAAACAAATGTGCAAAGCCGAAACAAAAATCTGCGAAGTTTGTTCAACCTGTAAATATGAAAGACACCCGATTAAACAAGTAATAAAACCCACACCTATCCCAACAAAAGTAGGAAAAAGTCTACAGATGGACACATTCTATTTAGAGAAGAAAATATATATAA
The DNA here is from genome assembly GCA_963931805.1 of Microdon myrmicae. NCBI lineage: Eukaryota > Metazoa > Arthropoda > Insecta > Diptera > Syrphidae > Microdon > Microdon myrmicae. The sequence continues at coordinate 151,402,281 of OZ007497.1, read as the reverse complement.
CAACAATAGACACATACAGCAAATATCTGTATATCCGTAATATACCAAACGAAATTGGAACAACAGTAGTCATCGACGAGATAATCTCTCAAATATTTCCCTTCGCCGAATCAATCATAACTGATAACGCACCAATCCTCAAAGGAATAAAAACCGAATTTTTACTCAAACAAAGAGGAATAACACATATACTTGCCCCAGTGGCCCATTCAACATCCAATTCAAATATCGAGAGAGTTCATTCAACGTTATTAGAAATCAGTAGAAGTCTGGCAAATGACAAATCCACCTCAGCGTCAGAAGAAATATTCAACGCGGTTAAGCAATACAACTTAACAATTCATTCAACTACGGGAATCAAACCAAGCGAATTATTTTTCGGTGTAGTAACCGTAGACATACAAGATAAACTAAACAACGCACAATAGAAACAAAATCGATTCCAAAATAAAAAGAGAAAAGATAAAATATATTCACCCGGAGATATTATTTTTGTAAAAAAGAACAGACGAGGGAAAAACGAAACTCGTTACACAAAACATATTGTAGTGGAAGATCAAAGAACCACGATAATTGGAAGTGGAGGTAAAAGAATTCACAAGGATCTTATTCGTGCTGGGAATAATTGAAACAATCACCGGAAATATGGAAACTATACCTTTAAAGGACAACAAATTTACCTCAACAAAAATGCCAGACGTATGTGTATATGAAAACTCAAGTATATTAGTTCACCCATTTAATCTAACATAAATTATGAGCCCTTACAGAGAAATCACATCCCAGAACTTAAAGAAATAATAAAAGATGAAGCTTAAAATATTCCATTAATAAATACCCTAGCCTACGCAGACATATTTGTTTATAGGAAGAAAGATAAAATCTTCGTCAAATACCCAATGATAATCTAGCCCTAGATACATTCCATGGATTAGTTCAAATCATGCCAGAAACCGTAGTATGTAATAAGACAATTTTTTGAACTAATGAATGTACAATAAAAAAAATATATATATAAATGAAATTATAAGAATGGCAGACGATACAATAGAAAGAATTAATGAAATTGTAATCCATAGCAATAAGATAGAAATAGAAATTAATAATATACTATACTCAAACTCAAGACTAAATGAGGAAATTTATAATACCTTTAGAAGATAATCCAGTATTAAGCATTATAATTTGTATACTCCTTTTTATAACTATAATATTTCTTCGTGTATTTTGTAACATACTATATAAGAGATACAATGAATACAAAACTAAATAAGATAAATTAAAATCATAAAAAATCTTTAATAACAGATTACTAGAGTTACAACGCATAAACAAACAATGCGGACATTGTATTTTAACGGAGGGTGGAGTTAACGTATGAATCACCCAACCACTATGCATCCTTATGTTCACCTTGAAATAAGAAATTCATCTAACAACAACTAGCGTCTGCATTTTTACAATCTTCTAGGAATGTGTTTCCTATTCATTCCTTAAAATATTTAACATTAAAATTGTGTCTAGACATCATTTACCTAGATCCAAAAAAACCCAAAATAAAATGCTAAGAAGCAAAACATATGTATTACGTTGGGTCATTAAAAACACATTAGGAGATTCCTAGGTTAAGATAGAATTTAAGTATAAATAGCATAGAAAAACTGTAAAGAGCGTACCCCTCACATGAGATCCAACAACATTTTCAACCTACGGATCATCCAACTGGCACCAGACGAAGACATTAATAATCTGAAAAAAATTAAATACCTCTTCACTCATAAAATTGGCATAGAGGTACCTCACAAGCAGGAGCTTCTCCACTGCAAGCGCTGTCAGCAGTCAGGTCATCTCTCAACCTCGTGTCATCTACCAAGACGATGCGTAAAATGTGCGCAGGAGCATGAACCGAACCAATGCAAAGTCAAGCCACCGGATGAGGACCCAGAACGTATACACACGGAAAATCCGGATGGCTCCATTTCTGTAAAGGAATTGTCAGTTGAATGCTGCAATTGTGGTGGACCGCATCCTGCAAACTTCACAAAATGCCCGCACAAGCTCCGCTTACTGAAGCAGAGAGTGCCTCCAACCAAAAACAACACTGGCCAACTTAAGCAACCAACAGCAGCAGTTACTACAACAACGAAATCGAAATCCTATGCGGAAATTACCAGAAGAAACAACGCACCCTCATCACAACCAGGAACAAACCTAGGACTCGACATCATGGGATACATCCGAGAGTTGCATGCTCTCTTACCGACGCTAAACGGATTAAGTAACTTCGAAAAAAAAGGCCAGATACTTTCTCTTATAACCTCACATATATTATCCCAAAATGTCTAAGTTAAGTGTAGTTCCCCTCAATTTAGATTCCATTTCGTCAAACATACGGAGGCATCACCTCCGACTGCTAGTGAAGGAGTTTTCTCCAGACGTCCTCCTTCTTTGTGAAACTTGGCTCAAACCCAACTCTCGCATTTCTATTCCTAATTACCAACTTGATTCAACTCCTCGAATTGACGGTGCAAAAGGAGGTACCGGTATCCTTATTCATAAAAGATTCCAATTCAGTGAAGTCAAATTTAGCAACATCTCCTGTGTCGAATACACTGCTGTCAAACTGCTTTGTGACAACAATAAAGTCTTGGTTCTAGTAGCCATCTATTTACAACCCAAGAGGTACCCTAACTTCCCATCTTCAGACTTCGATGAAATATTCCGTCAATCCCACCCCCACTCATTCATCATCGGAGGCGACTGGAATGCCCGTCATACCGCCTTCAACGACACCGCTTGCAATAAATTTGGCAAACAATTGCTTGCTTTCCTACCTCTCCACCCCTACGTCTATATCGACTCCCCTACAGAACCTACTCATTGCTCCAGCTCTACTCCATCAACTATAGACTTCTTCTTAAAATCTGCGATCCTACGCTCTGTATCTCCCCCTACTGTGTCGCACTTCTTCCCCTCGGACCATGCCACCATCCACTCGGTAATTGACCTTGGCCCCTTAAATCCGCTTCAATCTCTCAACCCAGTCCATAATTTCTCCAGAACTAACTGGAGAAAGGTCAACAAATCCGTTGGTGATATATTTCAAACGCTTCCCATCACAGATACGAATAACTTGGATCCTAACGAAATTGAAGAAGCAGCTTGTAAGATGGAAAGGATCTTACAGCAAGCCCTGTATTCTAATACCCCTTCAAGGATGCCACACTCCTTCGTAGGTAAACCACTTCCATATCTCACCCTCAAACTCATCTCATTAAAGAAAAAGCTCCGCCGAAAACTATTTCGAAGATTTTGTCCCCTCCTGAAAGTACAGGTTCAACTATTGTCTACCCTCATTAACCAGCAGTTAAATGCTTTCGTAGAGCAGAACTACATCTCCACTTTAAATAGTATCAGACCCGATCGTAATCTTTACAAAAACATCAATCGCCTTACAGGACGAAAAATACACACCTCAATAGACAGACTAATTGGTCCTAGAAATAATATTCTGTACTCTGATTCTGAAATAGCAAACTATTTAGCGGAACACTTCTCCCAAGTGCATAGGCAAAATGATAGCCTAGGCAACTCCGAGTTTGAGGAAGTGGTCAACCGTTATACATCCCATGAACTAATCTCCTCATTCACTCCATTCATAACTGAATTTAATAACGACAATAGAGCATCTCAACCCACCGATACAAACTTCTTTTTACAACCGCAGGAATTTAACCAAATGATATCTTCTCGTAGCAATAAAAACTCAACCGGCTTGGACAAAATTCCACAAGTGCTTTTCAAAAACCTCAACCCTTCAAATCGACTATACATCATGACCCTGCTAAACCACATAATAAATGCTGGTCACATACCGGAGTCTTGGAAAACTGCCATAGTCATCCCCATTAAAAAATCAGGCGCATCCCTGATGGCGGCCAATTTTCGACCCATCTCACTACTTAATAATTTAAGCAAATTACTTGAATTAAAAATTCACCATTACCTACTCTCCTTCGCGGAAACTAACTCATTACTCCCTGATTTCCAATTCGGTTTTCGTGCACAACACTCAACATGTCACGCTCTCCTCAAGTTTACTCACGACATCACTATGGCTCTTAACGACCAGTGCCCCACTGTGTGTATCTCCCTTGACATATCCAAGGCTTTCGACTGCGTGTGGACTGCGGGTCTTCTGTACAAATTACATTCCACGTATCGTCTCAACAATCACACTTCCAAGTTTCTCTACTCGTACCTATCAAATAGGAAATTCATGGTCAAGATAAATTCCACCCTTTCCCAGACGTACTCAATAACAGCAGGAGTCCCCCAAGGATCCATTCTGGGTCCCCTCTTATACTTACTATACACATCTGATATTCCTCAACCCCTCTCACCGAATACTCGAATCCTCAACTACGCAGACGATACCCTTGTCTACTCCAGCAGCAGGCTCGTATTATCTGCCAGAAACCGCGTAAATGAATTCCTCCAAATTCTTTCCTCCTACTTCCTTAAATGGAAGATCCGCCTAAACCCCAACAAAACTCAACTGATTGTATTTAAAGGTAGAAAAGTTCACTGTACCAATAACACGGTACGTAACCATTCAAAAATCCAACTGAACCTCTGCAACACCGTCATAAAACCATCTAAATCACTAAAATACTTGGGCATTACTTTCGAAAATAATCTCTCTTTCACGACTCACATAAACAATGTCATCCGCAAAGCGGGGATACAGCTGAACCTTTGTCGGAAAGTAATGTGGAAGGCAGATGGTCTCTCTCAGCAAGTCAAACTTCTACTTTATAAACAAATCATCAGGCCCACACTTACTTACGCTTGTCCCATCTGGTTCCATATCTCTCCCTCTCAAATGGAAAAACTTCGTATCTTCGAAAGGAAGTGTTTCAGACTAATCACAGGGCTACGTCGACAGCGCGACTCCCACAAATATATCAGAAGCCTTACACTATACCACTCCGTCGGCCTGGAGAGATTGGATAGAAGGTTCCTGGAATTGTCGATAAGATTCATTGAAAACCTGTCAGCCAATCCAAACCCTCTCATCAATTCCCTTAGCCTCCCCAGCCACAATGCATCAAATCCCTATCTTCATGTACTCCATTTAAAAGCTCTCTTCTACGCAAAAAGATTAGTAAATGATGCGAACGAAATCATCTACCATAACAGGGTAACCGATCTTAACCTCTTCAAATACTCAAACATTCAACCCTTTTCTCGGGTTCTTTCCTTTAACGAGCAGTCGGTGGAGAGACCTCCCTCTGCAGCCCCCTTCCCTCCTTAGGTTATGTAAAATATGAAATCTCAACTTAAGCTTAAGACTAGGCTAAATTGTTCTAAATGGCTAAATGTGAATTTATTTAACTACCTTAGATATAAGCTAGATTTAAGTAGTGCTAAGTAGTTTTTAAGAATATTTATTCTAAACATAGGTAATCCATCCTGGTTTTCATGACCTTTCCAGGAGTCCTACTAGTAAATTCTATCTGGAATAAATCTCTATAGACGTAAGACCTCCAAGTAAATATTACTTGAAAAAATGTTCTAGACATTGTAAGTGAAATTGTCACAACTTAGTTAAGTTAGCTGTAAACTTATGTAACTAAACTTATAATGGTCAATAAAGACAGCGTTATATAAAAAAAGTAAAGAGCGTTCATTCACTCGCCGATCGTTCATGCGGACAGACGTATTAATCGTGTGCTCGTTGACGAATAAAATTTAAAAATTGAATCCGTAGACGTTAAGTCGTCGACGATCGCGTTCACACCGAATCTTGTGTGACAAATTGCGAAAATAGTTACAAAAAAAAAAAAAAAAAACCATACAAACACTCGCAAACACGTAAAATTTTCGCTGGATGCCGTAGTCGAAATCTGTCTTCACAGATGCCAGACAACGATCCGAGCGCTTTGTCTCAGATTATATCGGACACCGGAATCGGACTATAAAAAGTATTACTCAAATGAGACTTTATATAATGAAGCGTACATAAATAGGGTGGATAATTTTATGATTAAATTAATCAGAGGACATATTGCGAGAGCAATAAGCTCATCCAATGACCTAATTTTCGGGGCCTATTATCCAAACACCTTGTACTATGAGAGCGTGCGTCGCAACGGCTTTGTTCCACCAGAGGCGTTCCTTGACTTGGATATGAAAGGGCTTATACAGGATAGATCCGGAATTCTGCTGATCTATCATGTAAGTAGATCATCTGTAGACGGGCGATTGTGCTACAACCGGGAAGTAACGTGCACCGAAGAAGAGCTCCTGCGCTTCAGTAGGGCTATCTCCCACAGAGACCGGGACGATAGTATTAGACAGCGTCAACAGTTCTGGTGGTTGAATGGCATATAAAGACCTGGATACCAAAGTCGGTATAGAATCATAGTATCATCAGCTAGCTTACATAGACTTAGCTTTTCTAGAATTAGGGTAGTATAAGATTTAAGTTAAGTTAGGTTGTGCTTTTACATAAAAAAAAAAAAAAAAAAAAAAAAAAAAAATATTAGGTAAGTTAAGTAAGTTAAATTTTAAGAAAAAAAAACAAAAAAAATTGGCAAAGTTTTTCAAATTTTTCTTTGTATTTCAACTAATTATCAGTACTGCCACAAAGTTCTGTCGCCGAAAGGCAAATTATACAAATGTTAAGTAATGTTTAGCTTAGAGCGTCTGCGAAGGACCAGTAAGTTATTATATAAGATAATTAAGCTAGAATTTAAGCATTTTTTGTCTAGCCTTTAATTTAGAAATTAAGAATATAAAAAGAAAAATAAAAAATGTTTTAAAAATGAAAAATGAAAAAAACGATCCGAGCGCTACCCGGGAATATTTATTAGAACGGAAGAGAAGAGCCATTGAAACTCTTCAAAACTCATCAAAGAAGACTACAAAAATGGAAAATCAAGCAAAAAACCACATTGACTACGAAAAAAAAAATTCCACGAAGCCGTGGAATACATCCAACAGCTTACAACAGAGGTGAAACAACTCCGTGAGGAAATTCACTCTCTAAAGCAACCCAGCCAAAACAGCGACGATGCCAGTATGGAGATGACGCCTTCTCCCAGCTTATTCCAAAAAACATCTCCACCGAAACAACTATCATCAGCCCATAAGGAAGCCACCAAACAAGCCAAGCCAGCACCGAGTCCCCTGCCTGCCCAGCACAAAAATGTTAGACCACCGCCAATATACATAAAAAATGTGACCAGTATAAAGGGAATAATTCTAATAGTAGAAAATGCCCTAGGACACCGCAACTTCACCACAAACGCCAAAGGCTCCTCTGTTTCCCCCATTGCAACAACAACTCTGGTTGATCACGAGAAAACCGTTAGAAAACTTGCGGAACTACAACACCAATTTTTTACGTTCCAACACCATCAGCTCAAACCAACAACTATCATCATTAGGCACATTGACCCAACTTGGACCAACGAAGAACTAGCGTCGGAGATCATCAGAATTTGCCCAGAGCTGAAAATCCACAGGCTGGACTATTTTCAAACTCCGTACATGCGGGAAAATAACTTAAGGAACCTACGGATTATCCAAATCGCTCCAAATGAAGACACCAACAAGCTCAAACAAATTAAGTACTTGTTTACGCACAAAATCAGCATCGAGGAGCCTCATAAACAAAGTATCCTTCATTGCAAGAGAAGCCAAGGCTCGGGACAATTGGCGGTGGCTTGCCACCTAAATACACGATGCGGCAGATGTGCCGAAGAACATCAACCAGGAGACGGTCAATCCACAATGTATGGAACCAGGGAAAATCCAAACCACAAACCCCAATGGATCCATTACTACTAAGGAAATCGCTGTGACATGCTATAACTGCGGAGGTCCACATCCAGCCAATTTCTTCCAGTGCCCGCATAAATTGAGAATTCTCCAAAGAAGAACAAAACCAGCAACAATCAACAAATCCGCACCAACCAAATCCACATCGCAGAACACATTACCACAACCTACAAGGCCAGGAACATCATATGCGGATGTCACTAAGAACAATCAAAACACGCCGACGTCAAACAACCCCAACTCCATTGGCCTCAACCTGGACATCATGGGCTACATCAAAAGTCTACAAACTATGCTTCCTACATTGAAGCATATGTCGGATATCGAAAAAAAGGTCAGATTCTTTCACTTATAACCTCCCATATTCTTTCCCTCAATGTCTGAATTAACTATAGTTGCCCTCAACGCAGAGTCTATATACTCCAACATCCGTAAGCAACACTTATGGTTGTTTGTTAAAACCTTCTCCCCAGACATCCTTCTCCTCTCAGAAACGTGGCTTAAGTCCAACTCCCGAGTATACATCCCCAATTATACATTTATTTCCAACCCCAGAACTACTGGATCCCATGGAGGTACCGGCATCCTAATAAATAATAAATTTCAATTCACCGAAATCAGGTTCGCCAATGTTTTCAATATTGAATACACGGCAGTTAAACTTTTTTGTGAAAACAAAAAAGTAATCATAGTAACATCCGTTTACGTCCACCCAACACGAGAACCAGACTTTCCTGACTCTGACATATCTCAAATAATCAGACAGTCTCTCCCCGCACCATTCATAATCGGTGGAGACTGAAACGCGCGACATACAGCATTCAACGACATAAAGAATAACAAATACGGGTGCCAACTTTTGGACCTCCTCTCATCTCACCCATATACGTATATCGACAGTCCACTGCAGCCAACTCGTGTCACCAACTCGACGCGGTCAACAATTGACTTTTTTCTCAAGTCGGCTGATGTCTACTCAACGAGCCCCCGCACAGTATCCTTCCTCTTTCCCTCTGATCATGGTTCTGTTCACACTTCGATCAAAGTTCCCTCCTTCGAACTGTTCTACTCACACAGTCCTGTCCCGAACTTCTCCAAGACTAACTGGAAAAAGGTCAATAGAGACGTCGCCGCAAGGTTTTCTAACTTGCAAATCCCCGAATCTTCTAACCTAATCCCTGCTGATATCGATCGAGCCGCCCTAAAAATTGAGCAGACACTCAAGGATGCCCTCACCAGCAATACACCCACCACCATCCCTCATAATCATCTAGGAAAACCATTACCCAGCATCCTAATTAAATTGCTGCGTCTCAAAAAACAACTCCGCCGAAAACTTCATATAACATTCTGTCCCTTTATTAAAAGTCAGATCCAACTCCTGACCACATTAATAAATGAACATTTAAAAAAGTTCGCGGATCAGACTTATACCTCTACACTTAACAATATTAAACCCAATCGTGATCTCTTCAAAAACATCAACCGACTAACTGGTCGGAAGTTTAAACCACGAATCGATCACCTCATCAACCCACTTTGCAACAATCTTAGCCAATCCGACACGGACATAGCCAATTGCCTCGCTGACCACTTCTCAAAGATCCATCAACAAAATGATTCCCTCTCAGTGCCTAATTTTCGAAATACTATCAACGAATATATTTCACACAGATTACCCGCATCTTATACTCTGTTCATCGGAGAATTTAACGACACAAACAAGGCGTCACATCCTTCAGACACCACCACATTTTTAACCACAGATGAACTCATCAAGTTCATAAAATCACGACCCAACAAAAAATCTACCGGTATAGATGGAATACCTCACCTTCTATTTAAAAGACTTCTCCCGCCAAATCTACTTCCGATTCTAGTCCTTCTTAACCATATCATAAATGCTTCACATTTCCCAGAGAACTGGAAAATTGCGGTAGTAATTCCCGTTAAAAAGTCCGGCAGTTCCAATAACACCTCCAACTATCGTCCGATATCTTTATTGAACACCCTAAGCAAAATATTGGAATGTAAGATCTACCAAAACCTTCTCTCGTTTGCCAGTGATAACGCTCTTATCCCTAATTCTCAGTTTGACTTTCGTGAGCGACACTCTACTTGCCATGCGCTACTAAAACTTACACACGATGTCACAACTGGTCTAGAAAACCAATGCCCTACCGTATGCATATCTCTCGATATCTCCAAAGCATTTGATCGTGTCTGGATCTCAGGACTTCTTTATAAGCTGCACTGCTTATTTGGTCTGAATTCCAATATCACAAAGCTCCTAGCATCTTATCTTTCTGGGAGGAAATTTATGGTCAGAATAAATTCTTCCCTCTCACAAACTCACAACATAACCGCAGGAGTTCCCCAAGGATCCATTCTTGGACCACTTTTATATCTTCTATACACATCCGATATCCCCCAACCTCCACCTAGTGTTGTAATGCTAAATTATGCTGACGATACTTTAATCTACTCTAGCAGTAGATTTGTCAAAGCGGCAAGAAACCGCGTTAACAACTTCCTCCCGCTCATCTCAGCATACTTTAACAAATGGAAAATTCGCCTCAACCCAACCAAAACCCAGCTAACAGTGTTTAAGGGCAAAAACGCTCACTGCACAAACAACACCAAACGTTGCCACAACAAAATTAAACTCAAGCTTAATAACACCCTCAGAAAACCTTCCAAAACTCTAAAATATTTGGGAGTAACCCTTTCCAACAATTGGTCATTCTCAACCCACATCAAAAATTCTCTTCAAAAAGCCTCAATACAGCTTAACCTGTGCAGACGAGTGTTATGGAAGCCTCTCTCTTAAGGTCAAACAGCTCATCTACAAACAGATAATCAGACCTACTCTTACATACGCCTGCCCATTATGGTACCACATCTCACCCTCCCAAATGGAGAAATTACGAGTGTTTGAACGAAAATGTTTCCGGTTTATCACTGGCTTACACCGCAAAACCAACTCATATAGATACCATTGTAACAACGACCTTTACAACACCGCAGGCATCGAACGACTGGATAGACAGATCCTAGAACTGTCGATAAATTTCATAGAAAACCTTCCTAACAATCCCAACCCGCTAATAACTGACCTACCATCACGATCCTCCAATACGGGAGCTCACCACCGTAATTGTCTCCAAATCAGGACCCTCTTCGCCGCAGGCAGACTGGTTAACGATTTAAACGAGATCGTGTACCACAACACCGAACTGGCACCCAATCATTTCAAATACAGCAACATCCAACCATTCTCCAAGATCCTTGCCTTTAACACAGAACCGAATGGCTCTCCCCTCCTTCAAGAAATTACCTGATCCTATCCCTTACTATCCTCAATCCCAACGAGAAATCCCACATCCATAACTAAAAATTGTAAATATTGTTTTTAATTAGACAAATTAATAAAAATGTAGTTCCAATTAATACATGAATTCCATGGAATCCTGTTGGTATAAAAAATGTAGAGCCATATACAGAATCGGCAATAGTAAATGGAGCTTCAATATATTCGTAAGCTTGAAGAATGGTAAAATAAATTCCTAATAAGATTGTAAAGAATAAAGATTGACTAGTTTGAGAATGATTATTTTCTATTAATCTGTGGTGAGCTCATGTAATAGTAATTCCTGAGGAAAGTAAAATTGTTGTATTTAATAATGGGATAGAAAAGGGATTAAATGGACTAATTCCTGCCGGGGGCCAGCAGGCGCCTAATTCGATTGAAGGAGAAAGACTTCTATGAAAGAAGGCTCAAAAAAATGAAGAAAAAAAAGAACTTCTGATAAAATAAATAAGATTATTCCTCAACGTAAACCTATGATTACTGGAATTGTATGAAGTCCTTGAAATGTTCTTTCACGTGAAACATCTCGTCATCATTGATAAACGGTTAAGTCAAATTCGAATTGTCACTATCATTGCAATATCAAATATTGTAAATTGTATATAAGATTAGATTAAGTTAGATTAAGTTATGTTAAGTAATTTTAAGTAGGCTAAGTTAAAATAAACAGAGTTCCTGGTTTTTCTTCTGACCTTTTCCAGGAAAAACAAAATTAACAATATATATAATCACATTAAATCTTAAGCACATCTAAAAAGAATTGTTTGAAAAATGTTAACAAATAGCATGTAAACACTTAATATGTAACAAATCTATTATAAGTTAGCTGTATTACTTATTGTAACTATTCATTTTTGGTCAAATAAATACAGTTTTGAAAAAAAAAAAATGTAAAGAGCGTTCATAGTGACCTGTAATTTTACGAATAAAATAAAGAGGCATAGCCTCCGAAAAAAATATATTTTTTCTTCATACAAGATATAACAACAATAATTCACGCGTGAACCATGTATGTAAATATGCTTGTCACACAGGTATCCGACAGGAAGGTCTGATAACTCCCGACTCTAAACCGACAACAGTATTTGGAACTCCTTGACCATGTAGTCGGATTCAATTTTTAAAATGACGGCATTTATAACTTTTCACGTTTCGTCTCTTATGGATTACTCAAGGAGAACAGATCTCCTTGCCCTTCTCTGACAACAAAATAAAGCGGTCGCCTTCATACAAACAAAACACTTGAAAGATCGGTACAAAGTTATTCTGAATGAGGTCGACCTCCTCAGGAACGAAATCAATCGAGGGGCATTTGCAATAATGTGGAAAGTGGGATTTCGAATAGTCCAATCAAATCTAGCTATCCCAAACATCTCCATTAAAGTGAGAACGACGGATCACGGCTCTTTTTAGACTACAACAAAAAGAAGGAGTAGCGGGAGGCCGATTTAAACGAGACAAGGACAAATTTGTCCTTCATCTTGACCCGTATAACCGTTATATAGATATCTGCGACTGAGAGGCATGGTGAGTCAAGGGCGGTCGTATTGGATATCTCCAAGGCTTTTGACCGCGTCTGGAACGGAGCATTGCTGAGCAAGCTTTGTTCACACGGACTTTCCCAGCAGCTTTGTGACTAGACGAACAGCTTCCTCGAATATCGATCGATCCGTGTCGTTGTAGATGGCGAGTGTTTGAATCTGTATCCTGTTAATTCTGGGGTGCCTCAAGGTTATATTTTGACTCCAACCTTGTTTTTTCTTCACATAAATGATTTGTTGGAGGCGACGGATAACAGGGTGTTCAGTTTCGCGAATGATAGTATACTAGTTTCGTCTTTTTCGAGTGATCGGCCGATTAGTACATCAACGTCGCACGAACGATGTAGCCAGATCGGCTCTCTGAATCTGGATCTGGATAAGGTCTTGAAGTGGGGAAAGGCCAATCTCGTCGGGTTCAATGCAACGAAGACACAGTATACAACATTCACAAGGAAAAGTGGATCATCGGTTCCACAGCTGATGATGTGGCCATTCATCTGGGGAAAGCTTAAAATTGCTCGGCGTCACGGTCTGTGGGAATGTATCATGGCATACACACGTGTCGAACATCGCCAAATTCGCCTTGGGAAAAATGAGTTATCTTTTTAGAGCCAAGAAATATTTTACTCCGGCCCAACTTCTACTGTATAAATCCCAAATAAGACCCACGCTCGAATGTTGCTGTCAAGTTTGGAGCTCTACTTGGGAGCATACAAAGACGAACGATCCGCCTGATCGGGGACACGGCGCTGATGACGGACTACGGTTGCTATCACATTTAATGCGCGTACCTGACCTCTGTCTATTTCACAGATATAAGGTGAGCCATAAATTTTTGCACATTTGAAACATGAATAGAAATAAAACTGCAAACGTTATTGTGTTGATCATTTATTTATCGTAATATACGTTTATTGACATTTTTTTTTAAAATAATATCGTCGAGATGTACCCCGTCTCGTCGTTGGCACTTCTGCAAACGTACTACGTACACTTTGGAAAACTCGCTCACATGCTGCGAGGTATCGCGGCTATCTCCTCCTGGACGTTTTCTTGAACGTAGCCGCCCTGTTTGTTTAATATTGGTTGTCGATCCCGTTTGCTCGAACTTCTTGACCCAAGCTTTGATTAAATTAACACTTGGGCACTCACCCACACGGCGTAATCCGTATTCAATTCTAAATAGGCGTCGTACAGTAACGTAGGAATCATTGTTTCTGTAAAATTGTTTTACACAAAAAGCACGCTGTTGTGAAGCGCTCCACCGTGACTAAGATTGCATGAAGCGACGCACAATTCCCCGCCACTCGCGCGCCCCTCCCTCTAACGGTTTTTAAGACATCAAGTGTTGCCATTTGCAAATATGTATGGCTCACCCGATATTATCACGGGGACTGTTCTTCGGAGATTCGTGGTATTGTTCCACTTTACTTATATGCGCTCCACGAGACCATCTGGCGGATCGCACTACTTTGGGGTTCATTTCCCGACGGCACGAATATCTCTGCATCAGAACTCATTCCGTTACGTAGCGAGAAAGCTGGGGAATGTGGGGAAGGGCGCAAGTGTTTCCAGAGCGCTACAACCTGCAACTGTTCAAAAAGAACTGTAACCATTATTTGGAGGCATCTCAGGGCGCCGACTTGGCGCTGCAGGTTCGCCTCTCCCGAGAGAAGTGTGATAAGAAAAAAATAAAAATTTAAATAAAAATAAACGTGTTAAGACGTTGTGGGTATGGTCGGCACGGACGCGGGCTGAGCAAAACACCGCGGATTGATCACTGAGAATTGTTCTTCGAGAGAAACGGAAATCCACTCCAAAAGGGAAAGAAATCACAGCAAGTTATTTTTAATGTTATTGTTCCTTTATTTGTTCTGTAGACTTGATTTTAATTTTCACTGTGCACTTGTTATTTACGGTGTGGTACAGGAACTCTATGAATCAACGTCACATCCGTATTTGGCAAATCATTATTTAAGTAAATTTATTCCTATAAAATATTAAATTCACTCCGACACGAAAACTAGCGTGCGTACGCTTACACAGTTTAAATCTGACTCCAGGTATTTTTGAATTTACAACAGAACGAATAGCACGACAGCGGAGACTCGACGTCTCTCTTCGATGGATGAATTTTGACTCTACGATGCAATCCACATCCGTCAGATATGTGAGGAGCGAAACGGATCAACATGGCAGCGGCAAATGGTGATCGAGGAAAGGGTTCAATGGGAAGATTTTTCAAATGCGTACAATGCCCCTTTTGCCTGCAATACAGACAATGATCGCCGACACCTGATCAAACAGGTGAACGAGCAACAAGGGGCTGCAGGCATTGTGGTTATGTAATGACACTGTAGGCGATACATTCTTTGGTGACGATAGGTCGACCGAAGATTTGGGGTTTGTTTGTTTTAGCCGTATGGCTCTGGTGCTCTAGGAGGAAAATTATTTATGGTGGTGCGGGATTTGACCTGCAGATGTGCAAGCAAACGTCTCACCCAAGGGAACCATGGACCAGCGGTTAGCAAACAAAGCAAACGCAGTAAGGTACTGTGTTTTTGCTTTGATTTGCTGGTGGGTCATCATAGGGCATGGCATGGGTAAGATTGTCTAAACAATTATCATATCCATGCCCAACTTCCATTAACGGTTGATATCCGATGAAAGGGAATAGTTGCAAGTGTTGCGAACCTCAGGATATGGGTACAATGTAAGATTACCGGGTAAGGGAAACTATTGGCTGCAGCTGTATCTGGGGAACATGGAGGCAGTGTTTGTTTACACTTTTGCCATGGTGTGAAGCGTCACTTCGATTCTACTCGAAATGTAACGTCTCCTAGGTCGATGGATCGAGTGTGTGTTTACTTTAAACAACACTCGATCGCTTGTGGATAGCCAGCGATGGCTATGCTGTGTATTGTTGATAGGACGATCGGCCGATGGATCTGCCGATAAGGCAAGGGTAGGCATGACATGCCGAATATGGGGAAAATGCTCCTCAGCCATGCGCATTGACATGTTCGGATGTTTATGTCGGTTACACGATGAGAAAACCGAATTGGATTTTAGGACATGATGGTCTGTATGCAAGCATGCCCCTGGTGAACTTGTATAGATGCCAATGGGATAGGAAAATAGCAAACGGTAACCGTTTTAGATGATTTTGCCACGGCTAAAGTCTTCCAGGTAAGTATTGTTGCAGGGGAGCTTGACTGCTCGTCTGGAGGTAAGCTGCTTATGGTAGGTACAGGTATTTGCAGGGTATTTGTAGGTTGAGGACGGGAAGTTTTTTTTAGAACGATGGGTTGTTCTTCGGGAATGCTTAAAGAACCCCCACAAGGTGACACCACAGTAGAAGTCCAAAATAAAGCATATTTAGCGATTTTCGTTTTGTTTATAAAATCTTAAGTCATAGAATAAAAATATTAAAATACAGTGTTGCCACATTTAGATGTGAGAGCTTTCTGAATGGTTCTCTATATTAAAACATTATTGGATCTGGAACCAATTCCGTGAAACGCGTACAATTTGATCAGCTCTATCTCTGAGGCTCCAAATTTGAATCTGAAAAAAAAAAACAATAGAAAATGTTTTAATGTAAATGAGTATAGCCATATAAATAAAATGTGGGATATATAATAAAATGTGAATATGTGACATAATATAATAATCAGGATGTTTTTGTGATTGGTCTGGTCCATATATCCTCCCTCATCATGACGTGGATAAGCTGAATATAATCTTTTACCGAGAACTTGCTAGAGCATAATAGTAATAAAATTTACCATTCAGTCGTAATAGTGACGGAGAGTTTTCATAATTGTTAACGTTGGAGATCGTCAGCTTATCCGGATCTGGTACTCCATACATTAAATGAACTAATTTCTTAGGAATGGCAACCCACTTCATTAGAAACTTGATGTTTAAAATTTTAATTACATATAAAATACAGTCCAGTGATCCGCTATAGCAAATATGTCCAAATAACACCTCTAATTGAAGTCAATCCAGCGTAGGGGACAATAACTCTTCTCCAATTCTCCTCACATGTCTCATGCCTCCATTTTGTTTTAATGGCCCGGGATTTCCGGCACACATTACTCAATATAAAACGCAGTTGCAGCTTAAATTCAACACAAACGGTTCCCAATTATACAACGGATCGATATGCGTACCACAAATAAATACAGCGACTCCTTACAACTCTACATTTCCAATACACACGATTGTGATTGCAGTTGTTAATAGATATACGCCAGAACAGCCTTGAAATCGAATACCCCAGAATTTTCTCGCGACATAAATATTTCACCCATGCTTCCAAAAATAGTCAAACGGGAACATCTGCAAAAGATTCTGCTTAAGATGCGCGTCTGCGTAGTTAACGTGGTGTTCTTTGAAACGCTTGATATGCAATTGGAAGGGATCCTAAACAAGGATCACTTTCTTAAATGCGCATAAATTTTCATATACGTAGTCGTACATACCCATACCTACCCCGCGTGCATGCGTGGGAAGAAGTTGGAACAGCGGTTGCTCAACACACCAATCGCCTGTACTCATGTGTTAGATTTAGATTCCTTCAAATGCAACCATTGCACATGTATGGTCCTACAATCCTCGCAATTGCAGAACATCCTGCAGGCATTCAAGTGTTTGATCTGCGAAAAAAACAATGTGAACACAAAGGACGCTGTGTTTTGAGAGAACAATTTGAAAATAAAAGAAACCAATAAAAAGCCTTTTTGTATTGATTGAACTAAGGGAAGGTTGTTTTGTGTTGACTTGTTTCATCATAATGATAGAGGGGTTTGAATGCCGTGTCCTTTTGTGACGTCAGATTATACGTACATACCTAAGCCGTTTGTTAGGTTGTCGTAGAGGAAAAAGCAGTCATCTCAAAATCAATCTTTTTTAATTGCATACACTTCTCTGCCTCGTAAATAAGTGTGCCATGTTTTTAAATAGCGATTTTTTTTAAAAGATTATCATTTTCCTTTTAATTTAAAAAATAGTGTTTTTAGAAAAAGCTTTCTATATACAAAAATCTTAAATATTAAGAACGAACTTTTAAACGTAAGAATGTGTTATTATTTTTAATTAAATTTTTATTTTTATCATAAGTTAAAGTAATTACAACCTTGCTATCTAAGGTTCTTACACCTAATCGTAGATTGCTGTTTTTTAACTTAATCGGTAGGAAACTGAGTAAGCACCTGTGCATCAACAATTGTGCAAATAATACTCTTGAACTGCTTCCAGATTTAGTATGTAATGATTTAATCAATCTAACCCCCATTGCTTTAACATCATCATCATCGGCACTACAACCGGGAACCGATCTTGGCCTTATTTTGCAAGTCCTGAGGCTTGTTAAATTTTCCATAATGATTTTTATTTTTTCTGGGCAAGGTCATTAGTCTTGCGCCAGGGGCTCCCCGACGGGGAATCGAACCCCGGGTGACGGGCGGGTATACTAACCACTATACTATCGAGGAGCCCGTAAGAAGATTATTAGTAATTATAAAATAAAAAAAAGAAAGTCCAGAAAAATGCTACGTGGTTTATGATTTTTTTTAAACGTTTGTTTATTTTACTTAAATACTATCAAATTTTTGTGTTTCTTAGTCTAAATAAACATAAAACTATAATCTGTTGTTGTTGTTATTTTAATGTATAAGGCCGTTGTGGTACGCAATAATTATCATATTTTGTTCTTCCTTTTCTTCTCCTTACAAATCATTTATACAATGTACTGTATAGTAATCATTTTTATATATTATTTGAGGAAAGAGTAAATAAATATCTACTTAATTGTCGTATCTAATTTTTTATTTATAATAAAACTACTTAAACCTAGTAGAACTTAAATCTAAATTAACTCTAATTAAGCCTAGCTTAAGACTACCTAAGGCTAATTAAGACTATGGAGTTATGGATCTGGTCCTGCCACACATCCTCCGCCCCACACTTCACCATTCCTTTGACTGCCAGTCTGCTGGACGGGTTCCATACAGCAGGACCCGCTTGCGAACGTTTATCAGTCAGTCTCAGCCCAGTCGAGCCATCCGTATTTTTTTCTATTGAGTCTTTCGAAATTAGTTTTGTCTTTGTCGGGTATGCTCACGCACTATCTTAGGATGGTATTTCCATCTTCTATGCTTGTTGGGATATACTTAATTGTTTTATCAGTTACTCGTCATGCAACATGATATATAATTGGTATGTTTGTGGAATCTGATAGGTAGCTATGAACATCCAAGTATAAAAATGCCTCAGGTGGTATGTATTCACTTTCCAATGTATATCTGAAATACTCAGGATTAGAATAGAACAAACCTGAGATTAGTTCATTGTCAGAATTGGACACTTTCATAGCTGATACCTACTGTTGATAAGATTTCTCCAACAGTTAAGAGACGATCAATTTTAATATACTCTCGAACGGCACGAATGGTGTCATCTGTACAACTTGTCCTTATGCGTTGATCATGACTTTCGTTTTAGATACGTTCTCGCCCACTTTTAAATTCTCTGCTCCACATATACACACGATTCTGATGGACTCTCATCACCAAACTGTGCATTTAATCGAGAAAAATTTCCCATGGTTTAACGCCTTCCTTTCTTAAAAATTTTATAATAATCTGTTACGCAACAGACGTATATACCTCTTTCTCCTTAATGGTTGTACTTACTACAAAGTCGAGCGCGACTGCTAGCCAAGCTGGTTCCACTACTCTTGATATGCCGAACAACAGCCACCCACAAATTATCTAGTTCGGAATAAACCATTTCCCTTTGTAATTGATTCACGGTCGTATTATGAATTCTGGCCACTCCGGATGCATCATAATCGTATAGTCTCTTATTAGAAATGTAGTGACGAAACTTGGAATGCTCTTTTCTGTACATCTGCAGGCAAGGTCTAAAGCATTTTCTTTCAAACATTCATAGCTTTTCCATATTCGATGGATTAATGCTCCACAATACTGCACACGCGTAGGCCAGAATTGGACATACAAACGCCTAGTAGCAAATGATCTTCACATCGGATCTCATATATTTCGAATAGAAAAGGTTCTTGAGGAACATAAATGCCGCTCTCGCCCAAACAAAAACTCATTAACACAAAACAAATCATTATGGAAAATTTAACAAGCCCCAGTTCTTGCTAAATAAGGCCAAGACCGGTTCCCGATTGTAGTGCCGATGATGATGATGACTTCAAGGATCTTCCAGGCATGAAACTAATAGGCCTGTAGCTAGAAGCATCAGAAGAGTCTTTCTTTTTTTTGTATTATTGGATATACATTCGATATTTTACAATAATTCGGGAAATGATCATCATCATCGGCACTACAACCAGGAACCGGTCTTGGCCTTATTTAGCAAGTCCTGAGGCTTGTTAAATTTGCCATAATGATTTGTTTTTTCCGGGCAAGGTCATTAGTCTTGCGCCAGAGGCTCCCCGACGGGGAATCGAACCCCGGTCTCCCGCGTAACAGGCGGGTATACTAACCAATTCGGCAAATAGTAGTTATTTAAAAGATTATTGAAGATTATATAGTACGCTCGAATGAGTTCAATCGGGATATACCGGTACAATGTTCGGAATGTTATCTAAGCCGCTTGACTTCTTGTTATTTAATCTTCTAAATATGTACATTAGTTCGTCTATTGTCGTGAAGTCATTATTAGTCTGATCTGTAGTTAGTTCATCCGCTTTTAATGTCTCATCAAATCTTAGAGAAGTTGGCATTTCGATATTACGAAATCTCAACAAACCATCATTAACTTCACCAGTTCTGCTGGTTGGGATGTCTCTAGCAAGAATCGCTTCAAAATGAGAGCCTATCAGATTAATTTCGTCTACCCCACCGTCTATAACAATTTTGTCATTGTTGATAGGGCAGCATGTACCTTGATGACGACCTCGGTGAGCAGTGACTGAGGGGATATTGCTAGTTTCAGTTTTGGGATAATTAACAAAGTCACGTGGCATAAATTGTTTATTGATTTTTGGGAACATATTCCTCTGATGGTTACTATCATACGGCAGTACTGGAATTCTATTGTTATGGATTGTTTCTATTTGCAGTCGTGCTTCTGCAATACAGAGATCGAGATATGACTTTTCCGACGGAAAACTTGGTGTAATCGGGTCATACAGTTTCATTTTGTATTCCACCTGGTTGTCTTCAACAAAGTGATTAAGGAATCTGCCTTTGCCATTCGTCACCGTGTCCAACCAGGCTGGGTTTTTCGCGTTCAAATCTTCGGGTAAAACGAAATAGTTATTCAAATTATTTAATTCTAGTTTTTCAAACAACTTTTCAAATTTCGTTCTTAAATTGGTTACTGGAAGATGGCGGAGCGAACGCCGATATCAAGTACAGTGTTTGGCACGCGGTCGTCCAATACGTATATTACTGCGAACGGCAGACTGCGCCTTGCAAGTTCCACCAACAACTGCTTCTGGTGGTGGACCACCAGCACGGTATATAACTGTCGATTGCAAATGTAAGGAAAAAGGGAAACGAATACCTTTAGTTGGATGGACTGTTGACGGAACCTCAAGAAGAATCCTCCAGTTAACGTAAAAAGAACACGGTGGTATTCTGTTGTGCCCTTAAGTCTATTTCTCTTTATTTTATTTATGTATCTCTCTTTTGGAACTGTGTCTCTTGCTATGATTTACGACGAAAGTCAGCTCATTTAAATATAATTGAAATGTCAGCTGTTTGCTGACATTTGTTTGTCATGACGGCATTTCAGTACTGCCTGTACCAGTGTTGCCATCGTGTGCTGTTCCGTCTCCAACATACAGGCAACCATTATCCCTAATAGGCAGAGAGATGATGGCTGTTTCAAGACAACCAAAGTTTCGGATATCATTTCTTTCTTTGAGAGTGTAGCTAAGAGGCTTTCGCACGAGTATCGACGTGCCGCCGCCTTGGACTGAATCCCACCTGTCTGTACGCATGAATTTATAATTTTAAAAATATAACTGATGTCTTTCGTTAAGTTTTTTTGGCTTACTAACAGAACATCTGGTTTGTGAGCCTCTGCAAAGCGCAATAGATCACCGCGCCTCTTAATGGAAATAATGGAATTAATGTAAAGGACATTTATTTAGAGGGTTGCACTTTTGGACTGCGCCATTGTAAAACATAAGATGGCCCAGAAGGAAGTTGACTTTCGCCGGCAGTTTTGCTACAGTCTTGGCAAGATTATTTACCTGTACTTGTAGTGTGTCGTTTGTAGTGCTGATGCTTGTTGTATCGGGTCCCCCTCTGGATATTATTGTATCTATCCCCTGTCCATTACTAATGCATCCAGCCAGTATATTTGCGAAGAATACGCCTCCCGAACATAGCTTTGGATATTGTCAATTTTTTTAGAAGCACTTGCCTGCGTATTTTGTTGACACTTTATGAATTGCCCCGATATGTCTCTATACTTTTACCATCCCTTCCACAAAGTCTAGTGACGACTTTTCTACACAACGTGATTCTTGTTTTTTGTCTTCTTTCTGCACTTGGCATTTACCAGGCTTATGCCAATTTGCAAACTTAATGCACCTGTATGACACGCTGCAGTTCGAGGCAGCGTGTTCAAACCTTTGACCGCCGACATTGGAAGATATCAGTTCTCCGTATTTTCTCAAAGTGTATCATCATTATCATCGGCACTATAACCGGGATCCGGTCTTGGCCTTATTTAGCAAATCTCTCCACCAGTATCCGAGGCTTGTTAAGTTGTCCATAATAATTTGTTTTTCCAGCAAGCTTATTAGCCTTGCGCCAAGCTTTCTCAGGATGTCGCTGCATGCACTGGTTCACTACTTTGGGGGTGCCAAAGTAGATATCCAGGGGTGTCACGTGGAGACTGCATGTCAACTTGGACAAAGATCGTCCTGGCCCGCGCACTCTCATATGTTTTCCAGATCCATTTCATCTAGTTTCCAAAAATGTCATTATTATGTCACAGTAGCGTTACCCATTCAAGATAACTCTTTATTTGATGTTGTTTTCAAAGACGTTTGTACCAAAAACAGCACAGGTGACATATAGCGTTTGTGACGATAGTGAAGAACGTGTTTTCCTTTAACAATTTTTATAGGTTTCACAAACTTATGGTTTTTATGTTGATTGATTTTTTTTTTCTTAACAATTTTGATAGGTTTCACCAACTTATATTTTACTCTACCCATTCGCGCCCTTTTATACCGCTCGCCTATTACCAATCGCACATTCATCGTCATTTTCCGATTTCCCCGCCCACTACATGGGAATAAGCTCTTGCGATTTTATTCAACTGTCAATGAATCCAGATTATTGAATATACCATAAAGAAAAAGTGAAACAATTAGAGCAAACATTATTTGAAAGGTCAGGCAATAAACAATCACCAGAGTTAAAGAGGAAAAAAAATACATTAACGGACCAAAAAACAATTATAAAAGTGATAACAACAACACCTTCGAAATACTCGAAGATGACAACACAAACCCGATGGACATAGAAAAATTAAAACAACACAGAACCAACCAACACAGCCAGTGGGCTGATGGCACAGTTTAAAAAGGCCCCTGTTGGCCGTCATGCTATTGAAATGCGGATAAAGTTTGCTAACGACCCCACCATTGGCTTTGCAACATCGCACGAAGTCCTAAATTGAATTTTAGGCAGATCGATTGTTGCCGTTTCTAGCGTTGAGCGGCCGGCAAATATGGACGTTGTACCTTCTCTTCTATTATTCCTACCAGTAGGAATCTCTCTAATGCGGAGTGTGATTCCTATATTGGGAGCCTGAACACGGTGTTGGTGCGGGCTATAGTGTCACCAGTCGCAAAACTGAAATCACGTAATAGTATAGAATGTTATTTAAACCGCGACATAAAGACCTTACAGAAATATAAGAGTTCTTGGATCACACAGATAAATCGAATACATCGCCAGTTTCAAGATGTATCGCACAATCTTGAACTACAGAGACTGAAATCCCTCCTCAGGAATGTAAAGTCACTGATAACCCAACAGTTTCGGAATAGCACCAACAATTATTGGAAACAAAGGGCCCGAAAGTATTGTAAAACAAGATAGGAATATGTTCCCAAAAATCAATAAACAATTTAAGCCACGTGACTTTGTTCCTATCCCAAAACTGAAACCATCATCATTTCAGTCACTCCTCACCGAGGCCGGCATCAAGGTACATGCTGGCCTATCAACAATGACAAAATTGTTATAGACGGTGGGGTAGACGAAATTAATCGGATAGGCTCTCATTTTGAAGCGATTCATGCTAGAGATATCCCAAGCAGCAGAACTGGTGAAGTTAATGATGGTTTGTTGAAATTTCGTAATATCGAAATACCAACTTCTCTAAGATTTGATGAGACATTAAAAGCGGATGAACTAACTACAGATCAGACTAATAATGAATTCACGACAATAGACGAACTAATGTACATATTTAGAAGATTAAATTGCCTGCAGATGTACAGAAAAGAGCATTCCAAGTTTCGTCACTACATTTCTAATAAGAGACTATACGAGTATGATGCATCCGGAGTGGCCAGAATTCATAATACGACCGTGAATCAATTACAAAGGGAAATGGTTTATTCCGAACTAGATAATTTGTGGGTGGCTGTTGTTCGGCATATCAAGAGTAGTGGAACCAGCTTGGCTAGCAGTCGCGCTCGACTTTGTAGTAAGTACAACCATTAAGGAGAAAGAGGTATATACGTCTGTTGCGTAACAGATTATTATAAAATTTTTAAGAAAGGAAGGCGTTAAACCATGGGAAATTTTTCTCGATTAAATGCACAGTTTGGTGATGAGAGTCCATCAGAATCGTGTGTATATGTGGAGCAGAGAATTTAAAAGTGGGCGAGAACGTATCTAAAACGAAAGTCATGATCAACGCATAAGGACAAGTTGTACAGATGACACCATTCGTGCCGTTCGAGAGTATATTAAAATTGATCGTCTCTTAACTGTTGGAGAAATCTTATCAACAGTAGGTATCAGCTATGAAAGTGTCCAATTCTGACAATGAACTAATCTCAGGTTTGTTCTATTCTAATCCTGAGTATTTCAGATATACATTGGAAAGTGGATACATACCACCTGAGGCATTTTTATACTTGGATGTTCATAGCTACCTATCAGATTCCACAAACATACCAATTATATATAATGGTGCAAGACGATAAACTGATAAAACAATTAAATATGCGCCAGCCAGAATAGGAGATGGAAATACCGTCCTAAGATAGTGCGTGAGCATACCCGAAAAATACAAAACTAATTTCGAAAGACTCAATAGAAAAAAATACGGATGGCTCGACTGGGCTGAGACTGACTGATAAACGTTCGCAAGCGGGTCCTGCTCTAGGGAATCCGTCCAGCAGACTGGCAGTCAAAGGAATGGGGAAGTATGGGGCGGAGGATGTGTGGCAGGACCTGATCCACAACTCCCTAGTCTTAATTAGTCTTAGGTAGTCATAAGCTAGGCTTGGTTAGAGTTGATTTAGATTTAAGTTCTACTAGGTTTAAGTAGTTTTATTATAAATAAAAATATATATACACGACTATTAAGTAGGTTTTTTGTTACTCTTTCCTCAAATAATCTTTAAAAAAAACATAATACAGTACATTGTATAAAAGATTTGTAAGGATAAGAAAAAAAAAAACAAAATATGATAAGTATTGCGTGCCACAACGGCCTTATACATTAAAACAACAACAACAGATTATAGTTTTATGTTTATTTAGACTAAGAAACACAATGTAATAATATGTAAGTAAAATAAATAAATGTGTTAACATAATAGGTAGGATACTAATATATGCAACGGGGAGTGGCCCAAGAAAACACATCTTAAAGAAAGGAATACCACAGAGCTCAGTCCTCGGATTGTTCCTCTAGAACGTGATTTACGACGGAGTACAAAAAATAAATAAACCAGGAGGAGTAGATATCATAGGTTACGCGGGGTTTTAGCAATTGTCACAGCAGAAAAAACCCTACAAGAAACCTGTGAGAAATCGAACCAGGCGATGAAAACGATGTGAGATTGATTCACAAATGCTGAATTGAAGCTAGCAGAGAACAAAACGGAGTTGATGCTGATGTTTAGCCGCAAGAAGATAGAACAAATTTACTAATGTAGTCCCTAGGGGTTATACTGGATCACCACATGAGTTTTAAACAACCCATACACTACACGACAAGCAAAACAGGGACAACACGCGCAGCAATGGGGAGACTAATGCCAAATGTGGGCGGATCTAAAAGATCGTACAAAATGCTCCTTGCTTCTGTAAGTAGATCAATTCTACTATACGCAGCTTCCATATGGGTTATAGCAACCTCCTACATCTCATACACTAAACCTATGAAATCTGTCCAAAGAAGAAGAAACCTGAGACAGCATTCACCGAAGCGGCCCCGGTAATTGCGGGTCGAGTGCCCATAGAAATAGAAGCGAGATCAGTGGTAGAGATATAAAGGGTGGGCCATACATTTTTGCACATTTGAAACATGTATATAAATAAAACTACAAATATTATTTTGTTGATCATTTATTTAACGTAATAGACATTTATTGAAATTTTTTTTTTTTAAATGACATCATCGAGATGTGCCCCGTCTCGTCGTTGGCACTCCTGCAATCGACTACGCAAACTTTGGAAAACTCGCTGACACCTGCTGCATTTCAACCTCCCGAATGTTCTCATCGTTCCTTCTTGAACGTGGCCGGCCTGTTTGTTTAATATTCGTTGTCGAATATTGCGTTTGCTTGAACTTCTTGCCACAAGCTTTGATAAAAAATAAACACTTGGACATTTACTTACACAGCGCAATCCGTATTCAATTCAATAGGCGTCGTACAGTAACGTAGGAATCGTTGTTTTTGTAAAATTGTTTTACACAAAAAGCACGCTGTTGTCCCGTGAAGCGCTCCATCCTGACTAAAATTGCATGAAGCGAAGCACAATTCCCGCCACTCGAACTTGGGGCTATTCGAGAACGAGGCTTTAGCCAATAGCAATATAAGTAAGACACAACGTCACAAGAAAAAGGACGAACGAAATGATACCGAACTTCAATGGGAGGACAAATAGACCCGATGAAGTAGACCTGACAGGACGTGGGTGCTTTGGATAATGCCTGCACAGATTCAAGCACAAGGAAGATCAGCACTGGCCGACCTGCAGGGATTGTGTAGAAAACGTGGTACACTTCCTAATCGAATG
Organism: Microdon myrmicae; assembly: GCA_963931805.1. Lineage (NCBI taxonomy): Eukaryota > Metazoa > Arthropoda > Insecta > Diptera > Syrphidae > Microdon > Microdon myrmicae. The sequence continues at coordinate 151,375,246 of OZ007497.1, read as the reverse complement.
CAGTAGATTCCAGGAAGAGGGCAGTATGCTGGCTTGGCAATTCAACGAAGTTTAGAGACCCTACTCAAGGAAAAAATGTTGAAAGATGGTAGCCAGAGGAACAAATAGGAATGGGGAGCAAAGCGGGGATGCGTTTAGTCCTTAGTCAGCGCACTGCCGGATAACCGAGAGCGGAGTGAATGGGGAATGCAGGCATCAAAGACTCGAGCCACCTGTATCTTTTGAAGATTACCACCTCCAGACCCCAAAAAAAAAACCCACAGGGCAAAGTGATACCTCAGAGTGTTTCATTTTGTAAGACAAAAAAAAAGTAAATTTTTTACAGACTTTGCTTACGGTCCGAGAGTAGTAATGTGTAAGATATATGCATCCTCTGTTCCAAAGTGTATTAAAAAATCACAAACACTTGTGTTGTGGATAAACGATGTCGCTAAAATCTTTTTTTCAAATGTTTCGGATTCATTTTCACAAACTTTAAAACAAAACTAATATTGACTCTTTTCGGCGCAAGGCTAATAAGCTTGCCCGTAAAAATAAATAATTATGGAAAATTTAACAAGCCTCAAGACTTGCTAAATAAGGCCAAGACCGGATTCCGGTTGTAGTGCCGATGATGATGTTGAATATTGACTCTTTGGTCTTTATACACTTCTGAACAATGCACAAACAACAAAAAATGAACAAAATGTCATCAAACTTTGATTGTTTGTAAAACAAAGTCCACATTACACAAATAAAATGGTATTGTGGCGGTTCCGCCAAACCCCACTATTACTTGCCTGAAGAACCAAATTTGCAATCGCATTAGCACCTTAAATGCTTCACACATCAAATAGATCAAATTTATATAACCTAAAAGTCCCTGTAAAAGAATTCTTACCTTTCATGCATTTCTTCGCATACAAATTCCCTACAAGAATTCTGTCTATTATCATTATCATCATCGGCACTACAACCGGGAACCGGTCTTGGCCTTATTTAACAAATCTCTCCACCGGTCCAGATTTCGAGCCGATGTCATCCAGTTTGGCGCTCCCCCGCTCTGGGCGTCCTGGTCTATGCTATCCCTCCATCGCAGACAAGGTCTGCCGCGCTGTCTTCTTCCATACATCCAGCCACAAAGAGCTTTCCGGGCAGGCTACTCTTCGCTCATTCGAGCTAGGTGTCCCACCCACCGGAGTCTACTCAGCTTAATTTTTCTTACAACATTAGCTTCAAGGTAGATGGCGTACAACTCATGGTTGTAGCGTCTCCGGAATCGTCCTCCCTCACATACGGGGCCAACAATTCTCCTTAAGACTTTTTTCTCGAACGCGGCCAAGAGTTCAGAGTGCCTTTTATTAAGCACCCAGGTCTCGGATCCATACATGAGTAAGGTAAGACCATGGTCTTGTACAGTAGTAGCTTGGATGTTCTGGATACATTTCGGGATTTAAAGAGCCTTGATAGACCATCGTAGGCTTTGTTGGATTTAATCAGCCGTTCGCGTATTTCTTCTTCTATATTGTTATCGGCTGATACTATTGACCCAAGGTAGTTAAAGGATTGCACTACTTCAAATTCATGCTCCACTACCCTGATAGTTTGACCAACGTTAAGTCTGTCCATTATACGGGAGCATAAAACAAAACCTATTCGGTACCTTCGGTTGCCAGGCAAATTCCAACCTTCCCACACCTGCACCGCAATCTCCCCGCAGCAAAAACATTTCCTTCCCAAGGATAATTAATGCTTTCAATGCATTACCCGGAAATGCCTGCAAAGAATTTTTCCTACAAGGGCATTCATACATGTATCAATGCATCTCTGCATTAGCGACCCAGAACCGAATTTCCAATTAGTGTAGATATTCACACTAGAATTCGATCCTGGAGTCGCCATAGATGCCATGTACAATTGACACAGATGGTATATACAAACCGTCATTGTATAACCATCTAATCTGTTTTGCAATGACTTGCAACTATCGATACAGCTGCAAGCACCTTACCCAGAAATGCTCCTTTGTTTGAATCTCCAAACAATCATAGACTTCGCGCATAGCGCCGGATTGAATTCAAAGCATAAACAATGCAAATATAGAATCCGTTTACCACAAACGAATTTCCCTGCATATACAAATGCAAGCAAGTGATTCGTTTAGTCCTCAACCCATTAGAACCTTTTCCCAATGGCTATTCGCCTATTTACGCATGGGCATCACTCATCTAAGACTTTTATGATGCCCTCGTCTCATATTTGCTTTTAGCACATCTCTTCGATGCATCGTCGTCTATTTTAGCCGCGATGAACATCATAAACCATGATCGTCCCGATTCCTTTGTCCTTGCCGCCTGCCTGCTTTGTTTTCCCATAGCCTTCGCGCATTAGTAAACAACACAGATCTGAACGATCACACAGATACCACCATGAACTCCATTACGAGTTCTGGTTTTCTATTCCACCAAGAGAGACTTTAAGTAAAAACATATCCTTAGTGGAGAGGACTGTAGCGGTTCTTTAATACCTTCCCAAAGAACCGCCCACCCTCTTAAATGAACCACCTTCCAAACCCACCATACCTACCTGCAATTTTGGGCAGCGTAAGCTACCCTTCATTCTCTTTCACCTGAAAGTTAATTCTCATTAAGGCATGCATCACATTGAATTTTTCCGTTTATGAACCGTACCATATCTCCATCGGCTCGGCTTGTCAGCAATTATAATAGATAAATACTAGCTGGCCAGCGTAATTGTTGACATAGCCGAAGCCGATGGTTTCTTGCTACGGTTCATATCCATTTATTGCCCCAGTCCCAAGGTTCGCAACACTTGCGACCAATTTCCTTTGTCGGTTATCTACCGATCATGGGATTTGGGCACTAGTACGATTGACGTTAGACAATCATACCCCAGATAATACCGAACGATGCTGGAAGCATTACATGTCCTTGGAAAAGGAAATGTTTTCTGGGGCAAATGCATTGGCGGGAAACAATGGGAGTTATGGAATTCCTAAAAAGGTCAAGAAGAATTCTTGCAGAAAATTGTATGCAAAGGGATGAAATGAAAGGGTAATTTTTCTTTATAGGGATTTTAGGGTTATAATAATTGGGTCTGTTTGATGCGTGAAGCATTTAAGATGCTAATGCGAATTGCATTAGCGAAAGCTGGTGCAGACCGGGTTGTGGTTATGGGGGTTTTTTCAGGAAGGCGAGCCGTGGGATCTGGCGGAACCGCCACAGGACATCTACCACCACACCACAAACTCACCCCAATTAGCGAGTCGGCTCTGCACGAGCCGTTTATCGCTGAGTCTTATTACATCCGCAGACCACCACAGTCGTGCCGCTCCCGCTCTCCGTCGCGCGGCGGAGAACCGTAGGTCGTGTCAAGAAAGAAGTGTTGCACCTTGTTTAAAATTTATAAAAATCAATTTAATATTACTAATAAGTTTCAGTGAAGTATAAAAACACTAACATATTTAATAATGGCCGAGAACAAAGAGAATAAAACGGGATAAATTAAATCAGTGTGTTTCCTTTTCCTGTTGTGGACGTTACATTGTGGAGTTTCGTTTGTGTTTTTCTTTCGGTCTACGGCAGACACTTTTAGAACTGGTTGAGACGAGGTAGAACCCCGTGTCGTGCGCCGGCACAATGACCTCGTACCCCACAGTATCAACGGTCCCCTACGGAGAAAGCTATTCCGGACTATTTTGGGACAGACAGTGTATTTTATAAACTCCATTCGACTATGAAAGGAAACCGTTTGCATGAATTCAAGACATTTACCGGAGAACGATGGTTATCCTCGAAAAAAAATTCCGAAATAATGACATGCAAAAGTCATTTGATGCACTTGTCGAATGAGCAAATCAATATATGTCTGTTCTGGGAGATTATTTAAATATTTTTTGTAAAAATTAATTAACGTTTGTGTTAGGTTTTTACTCCATTCGGGTTTATTTTGGGTGGCACATCAGTTAATATAATTAGAACTTATCTGACAAGGTTCAAACAAATGCAACCGATAAAGCTTATTGGCTCTGATATTTTGAGAACTTATGACTGTGGAGAATTACCTCTTAAAATGGATAATTTCAGGCTTCAGAAAGCCAATTTTTAACCAATTCCAGAGATAGTAGCAAGTTAAAGTGGGTTGCCATGTCGCATCCATCATCCGCGCATGCTTAGCAAACATAACCTACAATATAAAAATATCATCTTGCCGTATTCAACTTTGTGCAACAGATGAATTGACATAACCCTGAAATTCCATAGGTGTACTCTTTTACCATATGGAGCGACGAAGTTGTACAATTCAAGGATGTGCACAAGTTTTTGTAAAAGCTCAGATTTACGTGTGGAAATATTTTTAAAAACTGACAAATGCCGTTATCGGCAATCTTGCAACTCAAAGTTGTGACATGAAGGACATCCAATGAACCTTATAAAAATAAATTAATCATTCATCGCAATTCCTTAAGCATTTATTTCCAGATTAATGAAAAGCCACTTCACCGGTGAATGGCAGAAGTCGATGTTGATTTAACTGCATCCTTGTCCTTTTCGGTTTAAACGGCGAATCTAAATTAGTTAGTTTTCATTGAAACTATTGACACAGTGTAACCAAAACGTATTAGTAATTTATTGGAAGGTATCAACGCTATATTATACAATAGTTGCGCTAGATACTACACGCCTTGGGTGACTTGTATTCACAAGGGCAACACCTTTTCCCCAGAAACATACTCAACTCAATGCAAACATTAGCACAATTCGACAACAATGCATAATGATCGTCATTTTGATGCGTTAATCGTGTCAATTGTGAAGACCTCTACAAAATACGTATGTGTGAGGGGGCGGAGGCGAAAGTGGAAAGGCGCCGGCTGCCAAACTAGTCACCACACGCCGCACGCATTGGAGAAATACGTGATAGCGTTGCATAACGAGGCTTATTGTCGATCGCTTGCATACACACGCACACCGATCCCCACTATCTACAGATAAATTCGCCGCGAGTGTCAATGAACTTTTCATAGCCGATTTCGTGCCTTATTGCACCACCAAGTGGCACGTTAAGGCAAAATGCTTTTATATCACTTGTATCCGGCACAGCAATGTATTTATATATACGATACGATACGATACGTTAAAGTGGGGTTTTCAGATTATGTATGGATAGGCTTATTTAAGCATGGCCGCCAAAGTAGCGAAATGCTTTTTGGCAGCCGCATAGGCATACGGTATGGGGCAAGCGGCAAGTAGTAAGCCGTCTGGTTCCAGCAGCTCCACCGAATTTCCCAAACCAGTTTATTTGTTGCCTTCGTTGTATATAATATTGTTTTTTTTTCTTCTTTTTTTTCTATTACATTTCTTCTCTGCTAAATAGTTTTGTTGTGTTGATGAATTTTTGAGTTTCAACGTTGGTGGTTTGGCTATGGTGGCCCGATAGCAATGCACAGAAGGTCTGCTATGGAGAACGGCTATGTGTGCAATTATAAGTAAAAAAGACAAAATAAAGTGACGGAGGTGGAAGGGAATAGGGAAAATGTGGTGGACCATTTGTATTTTTCTTTTCGCTTGGAGCTATCAATTTCTGGGGTTGTTGCGGGCGACCTGAAAGTAATATTCTTGAACCTTGAATCAAAAAAAAAAAACTACTAGCGACTCAATATATTATTACATTATCTTCACATTTAGATGAAGTTTCTTCATGATCATAATTTCACCCATATATTATAAAATTATAGCAACAATTATGGCTTTGTTCTCGGACAAGTTTACTAGATTTTTTTTGAAATACTTTCAAAACAGTTGGTTAATATGAATGGAATCTCGCGTAAGGGTGGTGCATGTGGAAATACGTCAATTCCTGATACATTTATGTCAATCACGGATAATTTAAAAATTCAGTACAAAGTCCAGCAGATGGCACCACTGGTCCATATCAAAAAAGTTTTCAGTTAATCCCTTTCCTGCGAGAAAGGTACGCTAAACTACAAGCAATAAATAGGTGTGGATGCGAAGGAGGAGAGTTAGGGTAGTGTGAAATGATCAGTATTAATAACCTTAACTATTACTATAATTACCTGCAAAAACATTAAACGCTGTCCTTTGAGGGGTTATGCCACTGTAGACTCGAAAACCGACCACTTCTTTGCTATTTTTTTGGATGGGATAAAATGTATTATTAATAACACGAAGTTTACCACATGTTTATGTAGTATATATGTATTAAAGTACAATAAAAAAAAATTGGCGGCACACGGCCGTTGTCAAAAATCGTGTTTTTAAAAATTTGCTTCGGTGCTTGCAGAATATCTTGAGCAGTTTTGATCCTACAAAAAAAGAAAATCCTTCTTAAACTATGTTTGATTTGCGTACTGCAAATCGTCCACCAACCAATGGGTTGCGTTGGCGAGCCGGGGGAATGACGCCAGAATGCGCACTACGCAGCTCCTGACGTGCAACGATGATAGTACCAATGATGTGCTTTTAGCAATTGTCCACCAGCCAAACTGTTGTTTGGGTGGGCCAAAAAAATGGCGTCAGGAACAAGGAGCAGCTCTCGAGGCGTGCAACAATGATAGTTGCCATTAACTGAAACAATTGCTAATGTAAATGCTGTGAAAAGGGAAAAGAGTACCTCAAGTTGATTGACTTCAGCAATCCCAGAAATAATCCTCCAGAGTGAAATAGCAACTCGGTGTTCGTTTCACGGTGTTTGATTATCAAGTTTATTTCTTAAGATTAATAGGATTTTGTATGGATTCCAATTATCGCGACCTGTATCGCCCAGCAGTTAACGAAGAAGAAGTTTGTTTATTTTAATTGCTTGACAACCAAAATTATTCGTCTGTCACGTGGTTGTTGACATTTGTTATTTGTGTTTTTTTTTTTTTTTTTTTTTTTTTTTAACCACATTTATTTTCCTAATTCTTTTTACATGTATAATATTGGGGGTAAATGTTAAACCCTTTTCTACAATCACAGTCCTTAAATTAACTTACTGGCTCTATGCGAGCTCTCTAAATTACACATTACAACTTGATTTTTATATATGCCTTTCGGCGTACATGTTTTTTTTTGTTTCTTATATATATACATATATATATATATATATATATATATATATATATATATATATATATATATGAAATAAGTCATATATTAGAGGGACTCCTCGTTTACATCTATATGCATACATTATTATTACAATTTTTTTTTGTTTTTTTTTTTATAACAAACAAAAACTTCAAAACGAAACGAATAAAACATAAAATAAGAAATAAAAAATAAAATAGAATAGCTACACAAAAGTAATGGGGAAAGGTGGACAGGGGGAGGGGGGACAAGAGGGAGGAGGGCATTGCTCTTGAGAGGCATACTATATCTGAGGAAGTGAAGTCCTCTCCTCGTTGAGAAGCCACCACCATTTGCGAGATGTTCGATCTGTGGCTGATTTATATCTTTCACTGATCGCCTTGCTAAAACGCATGCGGTCTGGGGCATTGGAGATATCACTATCATGGAGAATTCGTTTGTCCCTGGCACCACGAAGAGCGTGGTAAATAATCGGGACTCCATGCACGTCTTGGATAAGGCCTTTTTGATCCAAGAAAGGGAACGCTTCTGGGGGAATAAACCCATTCTGGAGGGTATTGTCCAGATACATATCATTGGGATAGAATGCTCCCCAGATAAGATTATTGTCACTGCACATTGCCCTTGCTGTGTGACCACGAATAATTTTAATTATGAAATTGTCTATCCTATTTAACCCTGATATGTTATACAGGATGTTGTTGGGATAGAATTTTTTGTATAGCGACTCTGTTGTTCTATAAAGTCCGAGGCAGGAACGCTAACACTGCCGTTCGAACACACGAAACTTCTCCATATAAAGTGGAGATATGTTATACCATAGTATACTGGTTAGTATACCCGCCTGTCACGCGGGAGACCGGGGTTCGATTCCCCGTCGGGGAGCCTCTGGCGCAAGACTAATGACCTTGCCCGGAAAAAACAAATCATTATGGAAAATTTAACAAGCCTCAGGACTTGCTAAATAAGGCCAAGACCGGTTCCAGGTTGTAGTGCCGATGATGATGATGATATTATACCATACTGGACAGCCATAAATCAAAACTGGTCGGATGAATGCCGAGTACGAAATTATTTTGACTTTGGGGTCAAGAAGACTACTCCGGAATAGACTTCTTGTCATAGAATATGCGCTTTTAGCTGCGGAGAGGGACGCTGCTACGTGCTTGTCAAAATATAAATACTGGTCTAGGCAGATACCAAGGTATCTAACTACAGTTTTCACTTGCAGTGGAAGGTTATTGTTACCTACAATAGAAAAGTGTTTCCAGTTGTATTTTGTATCCCTCTAGGCCCTGGATAGGGGCGTTCTGAAAATGATAGTCTCGGTTTTCTGGAAATTAATCTTTAATTTCCAGTCGTCGCAAAAATGTTCTATTTTGTTGAGGTCAGCTTGAAGGTGCCTATTGACGACGTCTATTTTTCCTCCTGTTCTGTACACCACTATGTCATCGTCGTACCCCATGGCGTTTTCGAGAGAACTCACTAGAGCACTAGTGTAAATATTGAAAAGAATGGGAAAATTCCCAGCTCACTGCTGTAAGCCATTTTTAATCTGGAAGGTCTTGTTAGAGAGTATGTCCCCGCATTTCAAAATGTTTGTCCATTATCATATCATAAATGATGTATAGCGGATATTGCGACATACCCAGGTTTGTTAACTTATAGACAAGTCCTTCTAACCATACGGTGTCGAAAGCCTTTTCAAAGTCAACCAAGCAGGCGCCTGTACATTGTCGCTTTGCCTTGTTCCACCTTTTAGAGCCAAGAAATATTTTACTCCGGCCCAACTTCTTCTCCTATATAAATCTCAAATTAGACCCGCGCTCGAATATTGCTCTCATGTTTGGAGCTTGGCTCCTAAACATACCCTCGACCTACTTGAGAGCGTACAAAGACGAGCGATCCGCCTGATCGGGGACTCGGCGCTGACGTCGGGACTACAGTCGCTATCACATCGAAGGCGCGTGGCCGGGTGCTGTTCTTCGGAGATTCTTGGCATTGTTCCACGCAATTCGGTCTATATGCGCTCCACAAGACAATCCGACGGATCGCACCCGTTTGTGGTTCATCTCCCGACAGCGCGATCATCCCTGTATCAGAACTCGTTCCGTTACAGAGCGGGGAAGCTGTGGAACTCCCTTCCCGCGCGAGTGTTCCCGGAGCGTTACAACCTGCAACTGTTCAAAAAGACCTGCAACCGTTATTTGATGGCATCTCGGGGCGCCCACTCGACGCTATAGGTTCGCCTCTCCCGAGAGAAGTCTAATAAAAAAAAAAAAAAAAAAAAACTGTATATCGGAAACAAGTTTCGTCGCTGCATGAACTGTATCATGTCGCGTTCGAAAGCCAAACTGGTTGTTGGGGATGATATCGTTTTCATCACACCAACCTATCAGTGCTTTGTTTATAATTTTTTCGAATACCTTGCTGATGTTGGGAAGCAGGCTGATCGAGCGCAGATTAGCTGGATTGCTCTTCTCCTTACCCTTTTTGGGGATAGGGTGGACTACTGCAGTCTTCCAATGGGTTGGATAGTGTGCATTGTTTAGAGCGTTGTTAAACAAAGTAGTGTATATGTTCACTGCTTCGGGAGGCAAATGCCTTAGAACCACATTTGGAATGCTATCTATTCCAGATGATTTCTTATTTTTTATTGAGCTATGTGTGTTTCTAAGTTCATCCTTGCGCACAAACATATTTGTATTTTCATTTCTGACGGGAGAATCCGCCCTATTGTGTTCGCCGAATGTGATGAAACTACGGTTTTCGGATCGCCAGTTGTGAAGTTGATTGCGCAGGGAGCAATGTCTTTGACGGGCATTGCTTTCAATTTCATTGTTAGCATGAACTGATTCGTTAACTCTGTACACTGCTTCGAAACAGGCTCCAATTGAATTCACTTTCTTTTGCGGATCTTCGACTACTATCACTTCATCATTGGAGTTGATGTGCTCTAAGGTGAGTCCTGCGTTCAGCATTGTCTGACAATTCTCGGGAGTCCGTGGAATTCGGAGACAGGGAATGTCATTGTGATCTTTTCTTCGACATATTTTCTTGATTTGTGAAAACATGTTCGGTCCGTTTGCTTGGACAGCTCGAATTCTGTTCCTCCACTCCTCATTTATTACTGCTCGGTAATTATCTCGGATCAGTTTTTGAAGATTTTTAATCAAGGACTTGATTGTTTTGATTTCATTGCTATTTGGGTCACTGAACTGCCTATAGCACAATTTCAGCTTTGAGAGCAGGGTGCTCTTTTGCCTATACAAAGCATCGATAGTTGCATTTCTGTATCGGTGGGTATAGACATCCATATGAGCTACTTTGGGGATGGAACGATTCGTTGTGTTAGTAGCAATATCGTTCATAGTTAGGAGGTAATGATCGATTTCATCATTACGGAGGTTTCTATTAGTCGGTGGGTCTATGCCAATGTTGCGTATTTCTCTTTTTACTATGCGATCGAAACGCGACCAATGTGCTTTTCGGAAATCGAAAGAGTGTACCTGGTCGTACTGCTCAAGTAGATGGTACTCGTTTGGCACGTGTATTACGTGTCCAAGTCCGTAATGATCGCTATCGTACTCAATTGTGCGAAGACAATTTCGAGTAGTTAGCTCGGTATCTGGTAACTGAATTCGATCATCTGTCATAAGTAAATCCAGGAAGGAGTTACCTCTTGGATAAGACGGTGTACTTGTAGCGTACAATTCTAGTTTATGCTCGATCGCATTTGTTTGCCACCAATCAAACAAGGCATTGCCTCTGGTGTTCGAGGTCAGATTGCCCCAGGCACTGTGCTTGGCGTTAAAATCACCTGCCATTAAAAAGTAATTGTTTTCCGAATCTAACTTGAGACATCGGAAAAGCGTATCGATTTCACTGATAAATTGGGTACTGTGAACAGATTCAGGAGCGTAAGCAGCGACTATATATAGATGCCTTTGACTTTTTAGCGGAATGTCTATATTGCATGCCTCTAGCACCTGGAATTTGTGTACTTCCGTGCTGTAAACGACCTTATGGTGAAGACCTTTCTTAACTAAGATAGCGACCCCACCCCCTCGAATAGAGTGTGGTCGATCTCGTCTAATTATGTTATAATTTTTGTAGCCCATTTTGTGCCTTTGGTTTAGCTTAGTTTCGCTAGCCAAGAGCACATCTGGACATTCGACTTGGAGCAGATTGCTTAAATTATCCCTTCTTTCGATGTGGATTAGTGAATTTACATTCACAGCTATAATTTTTAAGTTAAGTTCAGACGGAGGGTTGAAGATTTTGATGTGGAGAGTTATTTGAGAACAGGGTTGAATAGAGAGTATCTATTCGTGCTCTTTGTTCAGTCAGTGTTCTTTGAAATTCGGCAAACTGTCCGTGCATGCTTAATAACATTGTTATTATTTCTGAATGTGCCTCTGGTGCAGGCATTTTTCCATTACTATATGTATGTACCATTGATGCTGGTTGCTTAGGAGCACCGGCCATTTGTGCATATGACACACAAGGAGCCACGAAATTGTTGTAAGAACGAGTTTTCATTTTTTTTCTTCATCAACTTGTTTCTTTTTGGATTCCAATTTTAATTTCATTTGTTGAAATTTAGGACATACTCTAAAATTTGCAGTGTGACCTGTATTTTTACAGAGGACACTGGACAGTGTTTTCCTATCTGGAAGCTGGTCCTTGCCCAAGGGGCATTCACCAATGATATGGTCGGAGAGGCACTTTACGCACCTGAATTGCATGTGGCAGTTTGCTGCCGCGTGCCCGAAGCGTTGACAACGCATACACTGCAATACGCGATCGATTTTTCTTATTTTTTCCCAACTTATTGTTTGGTGGTTGAGGTGTTTCATGTATCGGAGAGCATCAACTTTACTGTTGGGACTCAGTGATACAATAAAGAAAGGCAATTTGCAATTGCGTTTTCTGGAGTTGGCGGTAGAGAAGGGTTTCACACCTGTACATTTTAAATTGTCGGTTTCGACATTTTTTAATTCCTCTAATACCTCCTCAGGGGAAAAACATGGATCAACTCCTTTTAGGAGCATGGAGATTATTTTCTCCGATTTCGCGTTGTACGTGTAGTACTCGCTTTTTGTCCTACCCAAAGCAGTCATTACTTTGCGATAACCTTCAATATCATGGCACATTAATTTTATTTTAGAGTTATTAATTTTTTTTTTTGTTTTGAAATTTTTGCAAGTTAACTCACCTAATTTTATAACGTCCTTTGCTTCCATGGACGTAAGTATTATAGGCGGCGCCTTTTCCTTTTTGTTGGTTACTATGTGCTGGTTCTTTTGCTGCTTCTGCATCTCCTTTGTTTGCTGCCTTTTGTTTGCTTCCTGATGTTGTTCCTGATTTTTCCGTTGTGCTGTTGTATTTTCTTGGCTTTGTTGTTGCTGCACCAGGTCTTTTAATTTGAGGATTGCTTCTCTTTGCTTATTGAGTTCCTCTTTTTTTGTGTCAATATCCGCAAGGAGTTTTTCTAATTCCGCCGGATCTGTTGCAGTACCTGTGATATTGTTTTCTTCCTCAGCAGGTAATTCGAGATCACTTGGGTCAAGGTCAACCAATTCGTTGAATTGGTTGCCTGCTTCTGTGTATTCGTTTTTCTTTCCTTTTGCATTTTTTTCGCCGTCTGTATTTGGCTTGTGCCGCTTTGTTATAATACTCGGCTGTCATTGGAGTCGGCTCCGTATCATCGTTTTCTGGTCTGCCTGGCCCCTTCATGAAAGGTGACGAGCTCTTTAGCACTTTGTTTGTTTCCACAGTTTTTTTTTTAAACAACCGCTCTCAGTGGCGGGCACACTGTGTAATCCACCCTTGCACACTCGCGCGCCGATTTTTTTTTTTTTTTTTCTTTTGTTTTCTTCTGTTGTCAGATATACGTCTAATCTCTTTGACGTGCTGGTAACGACTGATGTTGTTATTTATGGTTGCGATGGTTGCATTCAATTGCGAATTCGCTGGTTCCATCCAGTGCGAATCCGCAACAAACTTCATAAAAATGTTTTGAGAATGTCGTTTGGAAATTTGAAAATATTGATTTTTTTAAAAATTCAATTTTTTTCGCAAAAAAAAGAAGACATTTGTTTGTTAATACCTTTTATAATTTTTTTTTCATTAAACTTCTCTCGGGAGAAGCGAACCTATAGCGTCAAGTAGGCGCCCCGAGATGCCACCAAAAAACGGTTGCAATTCCTCTGGAATAGCTGCAGGATGTAACGCTCCGTGAACACTCACGCGGGAAGGGAGTTCCACAGCTTCCTTGCTCTCTAACGGAACGAGTTCTGATACAGGGATGTTCGCGCCATCGGGATTCGTATCAAGACTGAGGAATGCTTCCGGTAGAATAAATCCATTGCGACACACCCTCTCATAATATATATTGTTTGGATAATATACGCCAAAAATTAAATCGTTCGACGAGTTCATTGATTTCGCAAGATGCTCTCAGATCAACTTGATCATAAAGTTATCCACGCTGTTTATATTGGCCCCACTGTATAACACTTCATTGGGATAGTATTTTTTTAAGGCACATCCTGAGGGATTGTCTGTTAAAAATCCCAATCTTTTCCATTAAGATAGGTCCCACATTAAACCACACTTCCATATATGATAATCGGTCTAATGAGAGCCATGTAGCATATAACTTTAACACTGCTGTCAAGTTGACTACTATGAAACAGTCTTCTTGTCATAGCATAAGTTTTCTTGGCCTGGCCAAAGCAGCCTCTACATGTTTGTTAAAATATAGATACTGATCCAGCCAGATGCCCCAGTATTTGAATACATTTTAGGTTTCCAGCGTTTGTTCGTGTGGTTCCATAATAGCTAACTTTTGCCAGTTTTTCCTGGCATCTCTGATAGCTTCAGCCAATGGTGTTCTAAAGAGGATGGCTTAACACTTCTGGATATTGATTTTGAGAAAAACTAAAACAAAAAAGTGCCAATTTCGTTTTTTTTTAAACTTAAATTTAAGTTACATCTATATATACACCTTTTGTTGTAATTGCTTAAAAACGTAATTTAATAAAGGGTGGGCACTAAATTTTTGCACATTTGAGACATGAATAGAAATAAAATTTAATATGTTATTTTGTTGATCATTTATTTAACGTAATAAACGTTTATGGGATTTTTTTTGTTAAATAAGATCTACGAGATGTGCCCCGTCTCCTCGTTGGTTGGTACTGATTTTGGATCGTTCCTTACGGAAATTTCAACCTTCCGAATGTTCTCATCGCTCCTTCTTGAACGTGGCCGGCCTGTTTGTTTAATATTCGTTGTTGATCCCGTTTGTTCGAACTTCTTGACCCAAGCTTTGATTAAATAAACACCTGGACACTTACTTACACGGCGTAATCCGTATTTAATTCTAAATAGGCGTCGTACAGTAACGTAGGAATCGTTGTTTTTGTAAAATTGTTTAACACAAAAAGCACGCCGTTGCCCGGTGAAGCGCTCCACCGTGACTAAAATTGCATGAGGCGGCGCACAATTCCCCGCCACTCGCGCGCACCTCCCTCTAACAATTTTTAACAAATCAAGTGTTGCCATTTGCAAAAATTTATGGCTCACCCTATATAGTTTAAATCTTATTACACCCTAATCTTAGAAAAGTTAAATCTGTGTAAGCTGGCTGATGTTTGAGTTTTTAACGACTTAGGTACAAAGGTCTTTATTTACCATTCAACAACCAAAACTGTTGGTGCTGTTTAATAATGTCATTCCGGTCTCTATGGGAAATGGCTCTACTGAACCGCAAAAGCTCTGTGGCCGTGCCACTAAACCCCACGGTTTACTTACCTAAAACCCCCATAACTGCCATCCAATTTCCTAACTTCACTAATGCAATCGCATTAGTATCCGAAAATGCTTCACGCATCATATAGATCAAATCAATGATCTTAAAGCCCCGGTCAAAGAAAACTTACCTTTTATGCATTCTCTTAGCATATAAGATTCCTTTCTTTACCTTATCAGACAGAACCCCCATTATTACAACGCAATCTACATCATACAATGCAACAGCATTAGCACCTGTAAATGCTGCACGCATTAAGCTTACCGAATATATTTATTTTCAAGCTTCTGTAAAAGAATTCTTACCTGCATGCATAACTTCGCATTTAAAAGCCCCTATAAGAGTTCTTTCTTATCTTATCCTAAACTACCTGAAAGAAAATTCATCGGTTCATATATAATACAACCGCATAATCAGGAAACCTTACCCTTGAGTTGGCTTATCCCAGCTTCATCAAGTGTATCATAAATCACCAGACAAACACATTGGCTGGCTACACCCAAGGGACTAAAACAAATATACGCATCTCTTGGCACCAATTTAATCCTACAGCATAAGCAAATGCACATAGGAATTCAATACTTGCCCTTACCAGTGATGCCATAAACACCATTTCCTGGTAATCTATCCAAAACCTATTAATACCATTTCTTCGTTGCGCCGCGTCTATTTATTTAGCCGCGACGCACATCTCAAACAAAGATCCAATTAGCATCCGACGAGTTTCGGTTTTGTTTGCTTTACCAGACTCGCATCCCATGAATGCACCCCTTCCCTTTCTTTGTTTAGATTCCTTCCCATAGCTTTGATCCATAAAAGAACCAGTGTACATACATATATGTGTACTGTGGCGATCTTCACCCCAAACGATTGAATAACGTTGAGTCTGATTACAACCACCGTTTGCGACGGTCGGTTGACTCCCGCTTTCCGCCTTCTGCGAAGATGCGTTTATAACGAGTCGTGTGTGAAGTGCTGGTTGACTTGATAGCTCGTCTCAAATTTAAAGCTATAGTGAAGACTAAAGTGTTCTGAATTAAATAAACTGCAAGCGAACTTTTCCTTTAATGATTAAATAAATTGATATCCAACCTGTGCTCCATGTTTTATCATTTAATAAATCCAAAGGTAATTATCGGTTATCTTCAAGAAGTAACCTTTTGATTAATAAACATCAAAAACAAGTGTTTTATTTTCCTCTCGTCGGTGGATAGTGGAGGACTTCGAATCGCGGCGATGTGTTTTTTCCTTGCTTGGTGTTCGTGTTTTTGACTGGCTTTTCCGCGGCTGAACATTTGATTAGAAATGGGGATGGAAGTGAATGGCACGTGTTGGCAGTATACTTCCACCCCACAGCTCTCCTTCGGTGCGCGTGACTTCTCGATCGTAGCACATTCGCCGGCTACAGAATGAATTAGCGGAAACCCGGCATCATCCTGTATAGGACCGTTCATATCAAAGTTAGGAATGCGTCTGGTACAATAAAGCTATTCATCATCATCATCGGGACTACAACCGGGAACCGGTCTGGGCCTTATTTAGCAGGTCCTGAGGCTTGTTAAATTTTCCATAATGATTTGTTTTTTTCCGGGCAAGGTCATTACTCTTGCGCCGTCATTACAAAGCTATTGTAATAAACAAAATACAAAGTATTTGTATAATAAGCACCAAAAATTAGGGGCCTGATTAGGGCCATAAAACATATAACTTTTACCCTGCTATGAAGTTGGCTACAATGAAATAGTCTCCTTGTCATAGCAAATGTTTTCTTGACCTTGGCCAAAGCTGCCTCCACAAGTCTGTTAAAATACAGGTACTGATCAAGCCAAATACCAAGGTATTTAACCACACTCTTGGTTTCCGGTTTGTGTTCATGCGGTCCCATTATATCTAACTTTTGACAGGTTTTTCTTGTGTCGTCCGTGGCTTTATACAACGGGGTTCTAAATAGAATAGCTTCACATTTCTGGAAGTTGATCTTAAGTTTTCAGTCGTCGCAATATCGCTGCACTTTATTAAAGTCGCTATGTGGTAAACTGTTTATGGTTTCAATTTTCGGGGTTGTTTTAGAAATTATAAGACCGTCTGCGTACGCAATTGCGTCGGGAAGCGCGCTTAATATGTCGCTAACGTAAATGTTAAAACTAATCGGAAAAAGCGTCGGACCCTGTTTTAAACCATTCTTGATATTATACGTTATGCTAGAGGTCACTTTGCCACTTTTGACCATGAACCTCCTGTTATTTAACAGATCGTAAAGTATATGGAGTAAATGTTTATACATACCTTGCCTAACGATCTTGTAGTATATTCCTTCAAGCCAAACGGTGTCGAAGGCTTTTTCCAAGTCGATCGGACAGGCCCCTGTGCATTGGTTCTTGCATTTATACCAGTGTTTGCCGGAAACCAGTTTAACTGCAGCATGTGTGGTTTCATGACTCGCCTTATGCCAAACTGGTTATTTGGTATAATGTTGTTGTCATCAACCCACTTAAGCAAAGATTTGTTTATGACTTTCTCGAATACTTTACTGATGCTTAGGAGTAAACTTATTGAACGCATGTTCATTGGGTTTGCACAGCTGAATGATTGTTGTTTTCCAACTCGGTGAATAGTGTGCATTATTTAACACGTTGTTAAATAGAGCTGTATATATATTTATTGCCAATGGTGGTAGATACTTGAGTAAGATATTTGATACTCCATATATTCCCACTGACTTTTTGTTTCTTAACGAGTCGACGATACCCTGGATCTCCGCCTCTATGACTAATAGGCGATTAGTCCTATTATTGCATTAATTATCGTCATTGAATTCGGAGATTCTCTGATTGCCAATTTGAAATTTCATATCAAATGTGCAAGTGATTCACTAGAACACTGTTCTCCAAGTCGTAGTTTCGGTGGATGCTTTCATTTACCTTGTATATTTCCTGGAAGACAGCTCCCACAGTGTTCGCCTTTTCTAAGGGATCTTCTATCACGAAGAACTCATTACTGAGAATATCGTTCCTTGTATCTATGCCTATGTTAATTAACATTTGCTTGTTTTCCTCATCACGTGGTGAGTGTAGACATTGAATCTAATTTTGATTATTTGCCCTGCATATCTTATTAATTTGTGGGAACATGTTCGGAATGTTCTGTTGTTCCAATACAAACTTGTTACTAATCTATAGTTAGCTTTTAGAAATTGTTGGAGGTTATATTTTCTCCTGGTCGTGTCTGTCAGTAAACTGTCTGTATAATTGTTTTAGTTTTGTTAGCAGTCTGCTTTTTTTTCTCTGAAGTGCGTTTATTGTTGTGGTCCTATACAAGTTCATATTATCCGTATCTGTTGTTTTACGAATTGTTTTGTCCGTTGTTCGTTTTATAGTTTTGTCCATTTGTTGAATGTATTTGCCGATTTCATCATTCGGCATGTGTCTGTTTGTTGGTAAATTGATATCGTTCCAAGGTAATTCTTTTGTTAACGATCTGGTGAATCGTGGCCATCGTATTGCCCCGTAGTTGTAGGGTGTGGGAGCACGAATTCCTCTGGTTCTGCCAGTTCGTTCGGAAACTTTATTATTGCCGTGAATACCCAGTGGTCACTGTCCTACTCAATTGTCCGTAAACAGTTTCTGTTTTGTCTGTTGGTGTTTAATAGTTTTAGTCATGTTTCAATAAGCATGATATCTGTATAGGATCCACCTCTAGGTAACGATGGATATTCTGTAGCTATGTAGTGCTTCGGGAGCCCCACCGTCCTCCCACAATCCCAATATACCCATTTCCCAATATAGGAAATGTTTATATTATGTGGGAATATGGATCTTGATATATATTGTTATTAATTAATTTTTTTTTTTTTAAATAGATTCCTCTCGGGAGAAGCGAAAGTGAATGATGAAATGTATTTATAATATAAAGGGTTTTGATTAATATGCAGATAAATCTAATGTAGTGAATATATATATAATATGGGAAATGGGGATATTGTATGGGAAATGGGTATATTGGGATTGTGGGAGGACGGTAGGGCTCCCGGAGCACTACAGCTAGAAGGTTAGTTTTATATTTATATACTTGATATTGATCTAATCACCTAGCCAGTTGCTACAACAGGTTATTTACTTTATGACGCCGGAATCGATGATTCCATGTAAGTTAAAAAAAGCATTTTTCTCTGCATATGATTTCAGTTTAAAACTTCAGGCGCGATTTTCTCGAAACTCTATTGAAATCAATTGTCATGATTTCTCAAAAAGTTATGAACCGATTTTGTTTAAATTTTGTACACTTCTTCAAGATAACATTATCTAGTGCTTGAACGACGAATTCCTCTTTTTATCAAAACTCATTTTACAGGACGATATAGGGCGGCGCAAAATTAATCACCCTATCGGAAGATGTTATAATTTTTGCAAATGGTGTCGTACGTCAATCAGTCAATCAATCATGAACTAGACAGCTGCAGTATACAAACAGACAAGCAATGGAGCAATGGCACCTGTCTAGTTCATAATTGATTGACTGATTCACGTAAGTTATGGTTTTCGGGAGTTCTTACTTCGCACTAGAGCACTCTCAGCAATAAAATGAAACAATTACATCAACGGCCACTCTTCTTTTCTTTATTATGTCTTCACCGCTTTCTTTTTATTCTTTGAACTTTAACTTAACTCTATGTGACAGTACTTTTTTTTGCCAGGGTTCACAGTGTTTCTTACCGCTAGTTACATATATTCAATCTTGTTTATTCACTTCAATTGTTATTGTTAATATTGATTAGGCATTTCTCCTTGTCTTTACTACCTCTTCACTAATTTCTCTTTATTCTTTACACTTTAATATAGCTCTATGTGACAGTACTTTTCTTCATCTGAGGTTTACAGTGTCTCTTATCACTAGTTACATACATTCAATCTTGTTTGTTCACTTTAATTGTTGTTGTCATCGGCACTACAACCGGGACCCGGTCTCAGCCTTATTTAGCAAGTCCTGAGGCTTGTTAAATTTTCCATAATGATTTGCTTTTTCCGGACAAGGTCATTAGTCTTGTGCCAGAGGCTCCCCGACGGGGAATCGAACCCCGGTCTCCCGCGTGACAGGCAGGATTACTAACCACTATACTATGTAGTTCACTTTAATTACTATTGTTAATATTAACTAGACCCTTCTTCTTATCTGTATTACAAATTAACTTTTCTAGACTCATCGACACTACCGAACTCTTTACTTCTCCGATACTTCCACCGATCGCTCACAAAACACCTCTCCAACCAAACTCGAAATTTTTCCTGTTCTCGATTAACCACCATTCATGCCACAGACTTCCTGACTAACCACAAACTGCTGCTAACTTGTTCCTAAGCAAAACTCGCCACCTCGGGGTCAACACCTCCCGATGACGATAATGCAATTACATTTCCATCGACCCAATTTCCGATTTTTGACTTTAATTCGCAATTGCCTTGAACTGCTGTGTTGGTCAATATTTCTTCATTGACTTGCATCACAGTTCAATATCCATAGTTGCGAACTGACCCAATTAATTCTTTTATGTTTTGTATCCAATTAATTGCTTTTCCGTGATTTGTTAATTGTTCCGGAATATGCAATTAATTGCTTTTGCATTATTGGGCAATTGTTTTTGGGATATGCAATTAATTGCTTTTTTTGTGGTTCACCGATTGCGACGAAATGTGCAATTAATTGCATTATCGTTCTGGGGGTTATTTGAGTTTATAATTGGATAGGGTTTTTTGTTTGAGTGTGTCAATGATCTCTTGTATGTTATCTTTGGCTATGACGCCATCGACACACTTAACACGTACGACCCCATTTGCAAAAATTATAATATCTTCCGATAGGGCGATTAATTTTGCACCACCTTGTACATGTTGCAAATTTGTAGAATTGTTTGTTCACAGATCCGCCAATAATTCAAAGTCCGAGCACGCGCTTTACACATCTACTAACAGATATTATTTCGTTTTTTAATTTCAGATAAATCGGTCATGAGATATCGTGACAACGGCGAGAGAACTTTTTTCTGAAGGGTCAAAGGAAATAAGGTCCCAATGACTGAATTTTCAAAATTTTCAAATGAAAATTTTACAAATTACTTATCAAATGTGTATCTATTATACGTTAAATATCATAAAATAATAAAATAAAATATTAGGTGCGCAACTATGTTCCCGCTGTTTGCCATAGATGGCTCCAGCAATAACTGTTGGTCGATTTCGACATATCCAAAACGTCATGAACCAAGCTTAGAGATATGGTAAACAAACCGCTTTGATACGGTAGTAATTTTATTTGGGCGTTATATACTTTTGGTTGTGTCTGAATTAGTGCTAAATAATCCTCGTTTGTGGGAAGTGTTGATTTTCGTCTTTCATTCAAAGAAAACCGCGGTTGAACCACATCGAGAGGTCCACAAAAGTTTTTGGAGACACTGCTCTAAGTGAAACAACGTGCCGTGATTGGTTCCGTCTCTTCAAAGATTTTGACGACCGTTCGCGTGAAAGAAGGCCAAAAACCGTCGAAGACGCTGCATTGAAAGCATTGCTCGATGAGGATCCATGTTTCATTTATAAGTAAACAAAATTAGTAAAATTATGCTTTTATGAACCGTCAAAACCCATTTATATGAATAGAATTTTTCACTACAAGGAAAGGGAATATTCATTTATGATACGAGGGTAGGTCAATAAGTCCTGACAAACGCCCATGATGGCGCTTGTGGCATCGGTAATGGTCTGTTTTTAGTAAGTATCATTCCTCACTAAGTATTTGTCAATTTTCAATTTGTTTTATGTTTCAATTTTGCATAATAAATTGCATATGAAAAAAATATCTGCCTTATTTGCTCTCAGCTGAGAACTTTTGGAGCCCATGCGTCGCAAACCAGATGAGTTTTTGCGCTGATTAGTTACTGTAAATTGACTCATTGATACACCACTACATTTCCGAGACGAAAGAACAGTCAATACAGTGGATTGTTAAGGGGATATTCTGGTCTAGAAATTTGAAAAAATCATTTTTTTTTCTTCATATTTTTAAAGCTCAACCCTCTAAGAATATGTCTTTAAGAGTTTTTTAGAAAATTCAAATTATTTTCGGAGGTATGGCTGTTTTGCTGACGCGCCCTCTAAACCGGGAAACGAGACAATGCCCGGATTGACCGCTCAGAGATACGAGCGTCTAACGCATCAAAGAAGGCCAGAACTGGTCGGTTGGAAGAGAGAAGTGCGAAAGATGCTTATTTCGAAGTCGAGGAAGGTCCAATGTATACAGCAGGAATGGCAGATTGAATAAACGTAAGCCTAAAATATCATTTCATGACTTAGACCGCGAGAAACTTTACGTGAAACTTTAAACGCGTTTTTCTCGAAACCGGCTTTTTTAAAACAATACCCACGATTTTTCAAGTTCTACTGAACCGATTTACTTCAAATTTAGTATATGTCTTCTTTATAGGCTTTTATATTGCATGAACTATCCTCATCCCCAAATTACAATGTTAACAATTTTTAAAAAATTCGAAAAACTAAAAAAAAGTGGTACAAAAATAATTTTTTTTTCAAGCAGTCGCCATTTTATAACAAAATTTTTTTTTCCAACTTTTTTTAGTTCCAACGATAGAGGCATTTCTGTAAATTAATAATTTTTTTTTTTTACGAATTGCTAGGAGGGTTGAATCGTGGGTATGGTCGCGTGCCAACTTTTTGAGATACCCCACTTCATCAGCTGCTAACTTTGTTATATAATTAAGTTCATTTTTTCAAGCAGTCGCCATTTTATAACAAAATTTTTTTTTCCAACTTTTTTTAGTTCCAACGATAGAGGCATTTCTGTAAATTAATAATTTTTTTTTTTTTACGAATTGCTAGGAGGGTTGAATCGTGGGTATGGTCGCGTGCCAACTTTTTGAGATACCCCACTTCATCAGCTGCTAACTTTGTTATATAATTAAGTTCATTTAATGAATGACCCCCCCCCCCAATGACTAGTTAACATCTCGTGTCTCCTTCCCTTCCCTCCAAATCACCAATTTCCCATTACAATAGAATATCCCCAAACACAATAGTTGAATAATCTAAATAAAGTTAAACCCCTATTTAAAAACCTCAATCCTATTGTACATAGCCATTTTGTCTCTATTAGCCATAGTCTCCCTACCGTCCATAGCCCAGCCCCCTATTAGCCAATTCCGCTTCCTAGAAATAACAATCGTGGAAGCGGAACACAAAAGGATATGAATATGAAGGACGCGAGATTTCGTTCTTGTTAATTCAGTGGTTGACGTGTGCGGTCGTGCGGTTCGTTGGCAAGAAACCTAAATTTGAATAAATTGCAAACTGAAAAAGAAAGCGATAGTTACATTGACAATTTTAAAATGTATATAAAAAATGTTTGGATTAATGTAAAAGGAAAGACAGTTGTAAAAGAATTGTGTGCGCCTGCGCTAGTTACATTGACAATTTTAAAATATATTCAAAAAATGTTTGGATTAATGTAAAAGGAAAACCATAGTTTGTATTTGGGAAAACCCACGCCTCTACTTTCAAGACAACGCATGGGGTAAGTTTGGTTAAAATGAAAACAAACATTTGTTAAAAAACCTTTGACAACTTTTTGAATTTTGAATTTTTTACTTTCAATTTTTTTTACTGCATTCTTGAAATATTAATAAACATCCTATAAAAAAATGAATAGTAAAAATATTGATTGCTTTTGTTTACAGCACTTTAAAAATTGCGTTAAATTCGTGCGTCTAGACCAGAATACCCCCTTAAAGACGAACGGGCTCCAAAGAAGGGGAAAACCGTGAAATCAGCTGGAAAGGTTATAGGTACTGTGTTTTGGCATGCACGTGGTATCATATTCATTGACTATTAGGAAGAGGGACAGACGATAACTGGACAGTATTATGCGTCATTATTAAGTCAGCTAAATGAGAAAATAAAAGAAAACCGTTCTCATTTTCTAAAGACTTATTAACCTGCCCTCGAATGTCTACATTTACCTTATTTACAACAAAATTAAAATTATTTTAGCAACAGTTTTTAAAGAAACACTTGATTCACCTTCCAACTTTAAAAGAAAGGGGAAATAACTTAAAAAACAGTGATTATTAAAAAAATTAGATGATTACAAGGATTTATTTAAAGAATTTATGTCAAGACTTGGAGATTCAAAAAAAAAGAGTCTAATGATCATTCATTGGTAAGTCTACCATATGCTTTTAAGGCCGACGATCCTCCGGCCATTATTCAACTGGAACTGCCATATTTACAATCAAGCTTACTGATAAAAAATCAATTTGCTGACAAAGGAATACTGGAATTTTATGCTTCTTTAATCCAGACATTTTTAAAATATTTCGGATCATACATAAAAATATTTGGCGTTCTTTGAATCAACTTCATCATCATCATCATCATCGGCACTACAACCGGGAGCCGGTCTTGGCCTTATTTAAGCAAGTCCTGAGGCATTGTTAAATTTTCCATAATGATTTGTTTTTTCCGGGCAAGGTCATTAAGTCTTGCGGCAGAGGCTCCCCGACGGGGAATCGAACCCCGGTCTCCCGCGTGACAGGCGGGTATACTAACCACTATACTATCGAGGAGCCTCGATTACCTGTGCGAAAATACCTTTTGTTAATGAAGCATACAAGAAGCTAAATCAGATCGAGAACATCCGTTGAAAATTTAGAAGCACTTGTTCGAATGGCTACTAGCAACTTTGATCTTAATTATGATTTAATAATATATCAAGAACATTCCAAATTTAATCCACCACACAGAAAATTGAATATAAATTTACTGTATTTATTTATTATATATACTCGTATTTACTCCTTTTGTTACATGATAATAAAAATGTTCTTTACAAATTTTTATTTATAATCTATTCCGATTGAGATAAATTTGTATTAATTATTTTTATTTTTTAGTATATTAATATTAATAATTTAGTATAGTAATTAATTATTGTTAAACCGTTTAATCTGCTCGGGCCCGTATAGTTATAAGAAAATCGAAATTGGCCCGACGATGAAAAAAGTTGCCCACCCCTGATGTAGAGAATTTCTGCATACCAAAATCAACTTGCAAGCCGGACGTAATTGAAATCCATTGCATGGCTGAAATAAACCTGTTCAGGCTGTACACTAGTACAATAACAATGGGTTATTTTCTTTGGAGGAAATAAATACTTTAGTATTAGATATGATCACCGTCTTAAACGAATGTAAAACAAAAGCTGATCAATTCAAAGTTATCACACATTTTATCATAAAATACTTATCTGATAATATTAAGCCATTTAGTTAGAAAGCTGAAAATGTTTGCACTGAATGCCAGAGCTAATCGCAATAAATGTATTGCGTTTATTAATTTCTTGAATGCTAATGATATTGACAAAGCATTGCTAACTGAAACTGGGTTCAACGCCAATATTAAACTTTCTACACCCAATTAAAAATGACTGAACTAACGGGTGGAAAGGTCGCAATTCCCATAAAAAAACAATTCAACATTCTTTTTGATCCATTTTAAAAACAGAGCTTGTTGAAAATGTCGGCTTAGAGATCAAACTACGTAATCACAGTAAAGTGAAAACACGAGTAGTACGAGTATGTGCGTACTTTCCTGGATCCAGCTCATCCGAAAAGAGAACTGCCTTACGAAATGATCTTAGAATACTATTTAGTCTTGGTGAAAACTTTCTAATTGGAGGAAATCGAAACTGCGGGGCTACATTCGAATTCTTGGTGAAAAGTGCTTCATGATCTATGGATGCCTCTTCCAGTTTCTGTTTTGTATCCTATTAGTACTTTCTATATCTCTGCTATTTCCATTAGTTGTCCATCTGTCTTGGACCTATTTGTTACGAATAATGTAGTCTTAATATCCCAACCAACATCTGTCAATGTGTTAAATTCAGATCATAATTTCGTTATATGTAAGCTTTCATGTGAAGTGGAAAGAAAAATTGAGTAAGTAGAAGAATTTAAAAATGCAAATTAGCCTTATAATTGTGCAGAAATAACGACACAGCTCAGGAATGCTTCGAGTAATCTTGAAACAATCACCACGAAGACGAATGCCGATCAAGCCGTTGATTTACTTGTCAACCAAATCCACAATTTCGTTAATGGAAGTGTCCCCAAAGTCATTAAACGTAATATCTCCATAAAATTATCGAGATTTATTTTAAAAGGGTATTCTAGACTAGAGGCACGAATTTCGGGCGTTTTTTCGAGCTCTGCAAAAAATACAAAAAATATGTTTACTATCCATTTTTTCTCATTCCTTTATTTATATTTTAAGAATAAATAAAAAATTTAATAAAAAATATAAACTCGAAAAATTATGGCCTGGTAAAGTGGGGGTTGTCCTGACGTACATGGTTCCAATCATTCTGGTCATCCGAAACAAAAAAATCCAACCTATCTTAATCAGTCAAGATGTCGCTATCGTCCCTACCTCGGAGAAGTCAAAAAAAATATTTCACAAAATAACGGCCGTTTAAAAAAACATTTTTCCCCATTTTTTTAACCGTGTCAATATTTTTAAAAATAGTTTAAATTAAAAGTTTTCAAATTTTTTAAAAATAGTAAAATTAAAATCTTTCACATTTTTAAAAATTGGTGGGCATTGACATTTTTGACTTTAGTCTGCTAAGCGACATAGAGGGTTCGTATAGAGAGAAGGTTTGGGGGCGATGGGAGCGAACACACAGGGCAAAGTCTCTGATTGCTTTCAACCCGGCGAAGGCTAGGACGATCCTTGTCCCTGTTCAGTCCAAGTTGACATGCACTCTCCACGTGACACCCCTGGGAAGCTACTTTGGCACCCGCCAACTAGTGAACCAATGTATGCAGCGAAATCCTGAGAAAGGTTGGCGCAGGGCTAATAACCATGCCCGTAAAAACGAATTATAATTATTGCAAATTTAACAAGCTTCGGATATGGACCGGATACACGACGACGACCACGGAAACGAAGGTGGCTAAACGATTCAAGAATTTTCTCATGGGACGTCCGCTTACTATACAGAGCTCGAGCTGTACAGCCCGCTGCCCTGTCCGAATATAGGGCTGACATAACAGCATTACAAGAAATAACATGGGCGGGGAGTGGTGTAATTCAAAGAAACGAGTATGACATTTATTACAGCTGTCATGCAAAACACCAGGTTTTCGGGGTAGGCTTTGTAGTCAGTCAAAAACTGAAGCCTGCCATCATCGGCTTTAAAGCAATAAACGAAAGGCTATGCACTCTTCACGTGCGAGGCAAGTTTAAGAACATAAGTCGCATAAACATTCACGGACCTACAGAGGAGTCCCCTGACGACGAAAAAGAAGAATACTACGAGAACGTCGAACGGGCCCTCAATGCCTGCCCAAGATATGCTGTGAAAATCGTTCTTGGTGATTTGAATGCGAAAATAGGTCGGGAGCCGGTTTTCACGCACTGTGCAGGTTCCCATAGTTTGCATGAGAACACTAATGACAATGGACTACGAGTCATTGAACTGGCAGCATCAAAAAACTTGGTCGTTGCAAGTACCAGGTTTCCGCGTAAAGATATTCACAAAGCCACCTGGGTATCACTTGATGGCGCCACTCGCATCCAAATTGACCCCGTGTTGATCGCCACCAGGACGATGCCAACGTCGACTCGGATCAC
This sequence comes from Microdon myrmicae, assembly GCA_963931805.1. NCBI lineage: Eukaryota > Metazoa > Arthropoda > Insecta > Diptera > Syrphidae > Microdon > Microdon myrmicae. Next base: position 151,347,644 of record OZ007497.1, on the reverse strand, counting down.
TATCTTTTTGATACAGTTTTTCGAGCGCGGATTGGCTTACGGAGACGTATTGCTTCCGCGGATCAGGTTCAAATCAACACGGCTGCCCTACGCAATGAGAACACCAGTAACACCTTTGGTCATGCGCTACGACTCGCCCTCGGAGAGCTCGACGGTGAGAGAGTTAGTCCTGGGGCCAGAATCCCGAGGAAGAAGAGAAATGCACACGCCTTAAGAATACTGTCATTAATACTGCCAACTCCATCTTAGGCAGTAGACGTAGAGATCGGAGCGACTGGTATGATGATGAGTGCAAACTAGCGACTGAGCGTAAGAATACTGCATGGCGGGCAAAGCAGCAGTCTCATAGGACGCGGGTACGCGAGGAGAAATACAAACACCTCAGAAGATCTGAACAAAGATTCCGCAGACAAAACAAAAGTACCTGGGAAAAAACGAGTCTGTGAAATAGAAAAAAAGTAGAGAGCGAGGTCAGCACCAGGCGCGGACATTTTACCAAAAAATCCGCAGTATGACGCGGTACACACCACACTGCACTTACTGCTAGGATAAAGAGGGTAATCTGATCACCGATCCTTAAGTAATTTTGGAGCGGTGGTAAGTGCACTTCAATGAATTGCTAAATGGTCAGCTCACAGAAGAATTAGAAGCTCCACCAATGCCAAATCAAGACCAAATGCTGGCGCCACCAAGCTTCGAGGAAACATTACAAGCCATTAGACAGCACAAATCGAATAAAGCCCCCGGAGCTGATGGCATACCAGCTGAGCTGATCAAACAAGGGGGGACAGCGTTATATCACGCAATTCATGAGATCGTAGTGCACGTATGGGAGCAAGAGGAGATGCCGGAAGATTGGCGTCCTGGAATATTTTGTCCCATACATATGAAAGGAGATATCACACTGTGCTGCAACTATAGGGGTATAACATTGTTGAGTACCGCCACCACTATCCTACAAGATCGGATAGCCCCATAGGCTAAAGTCATCATTGGTCAATATCGGTGTGGCTTCATCCCAGGCAAATCAGCGATTGATCAGATATCCACCATGTGGCAGGCGATGGAAAAATGTCTGAAATTTAATATCCCATTATATCATCTATTTATAGACTTTAAGGCCGCCTTCGACAGCTTAGCCAGGGTAGAACAGTGCCATGAGAGAGTTCGGCATTCCAAACAATTTGATACGACTTTGGATGTGGAACATGACCAACATAACTAATCAAGTAAAAATAGCGGGATTGCTATCCAAACCAATAAACATCTTTAATGGACTCCGACAAGGGGACGGTGTGGCCTGCCTCCTCTTCAACCTGGCGTTGGAGAAAGCAATCCGGACTCTGGCGTCACAACTAGAGGGACTATTGTCACCGAGTCCAGCCAGATACTTGCCTACGCAGATGACATCGACATCATCGGTTGATCCGATTCGACTGTACAGGATTCATTCACCCAGATCGAACAGGCGATATAAAAACTGGGACTGCACATTAATGAGGGAAAAACTAAGTACATGGTGGCAACTTCTGCGAAGAGAATACCTGTCGTTGGTCAAACTATCAGGGTCACAGTCGTTACCAACACGTCACAGAGATAAGACGTATACCTGACAACAGGAGAAAGCAAAAGAAAAGAAAAAATAAATAAATAAATTCGTCGCGCGAGTGTAAGTGAACAAATGTGGATTACACAGTGTGGCCGCCACTGAGAGCGGTTGTTTAAACAATAAAATAAAAAAAATAAAAAATTATGGAAATAAACAAAGTGCTAAAGAGCTCGTCACCTTTCATGAAGGGGCCAGGCAGACCAGAAAACGATGACACGGAGCCGACTCGAGCGACAGCCGAGTATTATAACAAAGCGGCACAAGCCAAATACAGACGGCGAAAAAAAACAAAAGGAAAGAAAAACGAATACACAGGCGCAGGCAACCAATTCAACGAATTGGTTGATCTTGACCCAAGTGAAATCGAATTACCTGCTGAGGAAGAAAACAATATCACAGGTACTGCAACAGATCCGGCGGAATAAGAAAAACTCCTTGCGGATATTGACACAAAAAAAGAGGAACTCGATAAGCAAAGAGAAGCAATCCTCAAATTAAAAGACCTGGTGCAGCAACGACAAAGCCAAGAAAATACAACAGCACAACGGAAAAATCAGGAACAACATCAGGAAGCAAACAAAGGAGATGCAGAAGCAGCAAAAGAACCAGCACATAGTAACCAACAAAAAGGAAAAGGCGCCGCCTATAATACTTACGTCCATGGAAGCAAAGGACGTTATAAAATTAGGTGAGTTAACTTGCAAAAATTTCAAAACAAAAAAAAAAATTAATAACTCTAAAATAAAATTAATGTGCCATGATATTGAAGGTTATCGCAAAGTAATGACTGCTTTGGGTAGGACAAAAAGCGAGTACTACACGTACAACGCGAAATCGGAGAAAATAATCTCCATGCTCCTAAAAGGAGTTGATCCATGTTTTTCCCCTGAGGAGGTATTAGAGGAATTAAAAAATGTCGAAACCGACAATTTAAAATGTACAGGTGTGAAACCCTTCTCTACCGCCAACTCCAGAAAACGCAATTGCAAATTGCCTTTCTTTATTGTATCACTGAGTCCCAACAGTAAAGTTGATGCTCTCCGATACATCAAACACCTCAACCACCAAACAATAAGTTGGGAAAAAATAAGAAAAATCGATCGCGTATTGCAGTGTATGCGTTGTCAACGCTTCGGGCACGCGGCAGCAAACTGCCACATGCAATTCAGGTGCGTAAAGTGCCTCTCCGACCATATCATTGGTGAATGCCCCTTGGGCAAGGACCAGCTTCCAGATAGGAAAACACTGTCCAGTGTCCTCTGTAAAAATACAGGTCACACTGCAAATTTTAGAGTATGTCCTAAATTTCAACAAATGAAATTAAAATTGGAATCCAAAAAGAAACAAGTTGATGAAGAAAAAAAATGAAAACTCGTTCTTACAACAATTTCGTGGCTCCTTGTGTGTCATATGCACAAATGGCCGGTGCTCCTAAGCAACCAGCATCAATGGTACATACATATAGTAATGGAAAAATGCCTGCACCAGAGGCACATTCAGAAATAATAACAATGTTATTAAGCATGCACGGACAGTTTGCCGAATTTCAAAGAACACTGACTGAACAAAGAGCACGAATAGATACTCTCTATTCAACCCTGTTCTCAAATAACTCTCCACATCAAAATCTTCAACCCTCCGTCTGAACTTAACTTAAAAATTATAGCTGTGAATGTAAATTCACTAATCCACATCGAAAGAAGGGATAATTTAAGCAATCTGCTCCAAGTCGAATGTCCAGATGTGCTCTTGGCTAGCGAAACTAAGCTAAACCAAAGGCACAAAATGGGCTACAAAAATTATAACATAATTAGACGAGATCGACCACACTCTATTCGAGGGGGTGGGGTCGCTATCTTAGTTAAGAAAGGTCTTCACCATAAGGTCGTTTACAGCACGGAAGTACACAAATTCCAGGTGCTAGAGGCATGCATTATAGACATTCCGCTAAAAAGTCAAAGGCCTCTATATATAGTCGCTGCTTACGCTCCTGAATCTGTTCAAGGTACCCAATTTATCAGTGAAATCGATACGCTTTTCCGATGTCTCAAGTTAGATTCGGAAAACAATTACTTTTTAATGGCAGGTGATTTTAACGCCAAGCACAGTGCCTGGGGCAATCTGACCTCGAACACCAGAGGCAATGCCTTGTTTTATTGGTGGCAAACAAATGTGATCGAGCATAAACTAGAATTGTACGCTACAAGTACACCGTCTTATCCAAGAGGTAACTCCTTCCTGGATTTACTTATGACAGATGATCGAATTCAGTTACCAGATACCGAGCTAACTACTCGAAATTGTCTTCGCACAATTGAGTACGATAGCGATCATTACGGACTTGGAGCCGTAATACACGTGCCAAACGAGTACCATCTACATGAGCAGTACGACCAGGTACACTCTTTCAATTTTCGAAAAGCACATTGGTCGCGTTTCGATCGCATAGTAAAAAGAGAAATACGCCACATTGGCATAGACCCACCGACTAATAGAAACCTCCGTAATGATGAAATCGATCATTACCTCCTAACTATGAACGATATTGCTACTAACACAATGAATCGTTCCATCCCCAAAGTAGCTCATATGGATGGCTATACCCACCGATACAGAAGTGCAACTATCGATGCTTTGTATAGGCAAAAGAGCACCCTGCTCTCAAAGCTGAAATTGTGCTATAGGCAGTTTAGTGACCCAAATAGCAATGAAATCAAAACAATCAAGTCCTTGATTAAAAATCTTCAAAAACTGATCCGAGATAATTACCGAGCAGTAATAAATGAGGAGTGGAGGAACAGAATTCGAGCTGTCCAAGCAAACGGACCGAACATGTTTTCACAAATCAAGAAAATATGTCGAAGAAAAGATCACAATGACATTCCCTGTCTCCGAATTCCACGGACTCCCGAGAATTGTCAGACAATGCTGAACGCAGGACTCACCTTAGAGCACATCAACTCCAATGATGAAGTGATAGTAGTCGAAGATCCGCAAAAGAAAGTGAATTCAATTGGAGCCTGTTTCGAAGCAGTGTACAGAGTTAACGAATCAGTTCATGCTAACAATGAAATTGAAAGCAATGCCCGTCAAAGACATTGCTCCCTGCGCAATCAACTTCACAACTGGCGATCCGAAAACCGTAGTTTCATCACATTCGGCGAAAACAATAGGGCGGATTCTCCCGTCAGAAATGAAAATACAAATATGTTTGTGCCCAAGGATGAACTTAGAAACATACTTAGCTCAATAAAAAATAAGAAATCATCTGGAATAGATAGCATTCCAAATGTGGTTCTAAGGCATTTGCCTCGCGAAGCAGTGAACATATACACTACTTTGTTAAACAACGCTCTAAACAATGCACACTATCCAACCCATTGGAAGACTGCAGTAGTCCACCCTATCCCCAAAAAGGGTAAGGAGAAGAGCAATCCAGCTAATCTGCGCTCGATCAGCCTGCTTCCCAACATCAGCAAGGTATTCGAAAAAATTATAAACAAAGCACTGATAGGTTGGTGTGATGAAAACGATATCATCCCCAACAACCAGTTTGGCTTTCGAGCGCGACATGATACAGTTCATGCAGCGACGAAACTTGTTTCCGATATACAGTAGAACAAGGCAAAGCGACAATGTACAGGCGCATGCTTGGTTGACTTTGAAAAGGCTTTCGACACCGTATGGTTAGAAGGACTTGTCTATAAGTTAACAAACCTGGGTATGCTGCAATATTTGTTATATATCATTTATGATATGATAATGGACAAACAATTTGTGGTGAAATGCGGGGACATACTCTCTAACAAGACCTTCCAGATTAAAAATGGCTTACAGCAGTGAGCTGTGAATTTTCCCATTCTATTCAATATTTACACTAGTGATCTAGTGAGTTCTCTCGAAAACGCCATGGGGTACGCCGATGACATAGTGGTGTACAGAACAGGAGGAAAAATAGACGTCATCAATAGGCACCTTCAAGATGACTTCAACAAAATAAAACAATTTTGCGACGACTGGAAATTAAAGATTAATTTCCAGAAGACCGAGACTATCATTTTCAGAACGCCCCTATCCAGGGCCTCGAGGGATACAAAATACAACTGGAAACACTTTTCTATATATATACATATATGTATAAGAAACTAAAAAAAAAGATGTACGCCGAAAGGCATATATAAAAATCAAGTTGTAATGTGTAATTTAGAGAGCTCCCATACAGCCAGTAAGTTAATTTAAGGATTGTGATTGTAGAAAAGGGTTTAACATTTACCCCTAATATTATACATGTAAAAAGAATTAGGAAAATAAATGTGGTTTAAAAACTAAAAAAAAAAATCAAACTATCAGGGTAGGGGAAAACGAATTGAAGTAGTGCAACCCTTTAACTACCTTGGGTCAATAGTATCAGTCGATAACAATATGGAAAAAGAAATACGAGAACGGGTGATCAAATCCAACAGGGCCTGCTATGGTCTATCAAGACTTTTTAAATCCTGAAATTTACCCAGAACTTCCAAGCTGCTACTGTACAAGACCATAGTCTTACCAGTACTCATGTATGGATCCGAGACATGGGTGCTCAATAAAAGGCACTGTGAACTCTTAGCCGCGTTCGAAAGGGGGGTCTTAAGGAGAATTGTCGGTCCCGTATGTGAGGGAGGACGATTCCGGAGACGCTACAACCATAAGTTGTACGCGATCTACCTTGAAGCTAATGTTGTTGCGGCGGGAACACCTAGCTCGAATGATCGAAGAGGAGCCTGCCCGGAAATTCCTTTGTGGCAGGATGTATAGAAAGAAACAGTACGGCAGACCTTGTCTGGGGATGACGTAGACCAGGACGCCCAGAGCCTGAGAGTACCAAACTGGATGACATAGGAACGAAATCGGGACCGGTGAAGAGATTTGTGAAATAAGCCCAAGACCGGTTCCCGGTTGTAGTGCCGATGATGATAGAAAAGCTTCAGATAAAATTTCAAATAAATCGGTTCAGCAGAACTTGAGATGTCGTGCACGAATTAATAATTTCAAGTGCTTCTGGTTGTTTTAAAAAATATATTTATTTTAATTCCATATAAACACTGAGGCTCCTCTACAGTCTAATTCTAATCTAATGTCAGATGTAATTACAGTGGAAAAATGAGCACTGGTTGACTGTTGTCATTCTATTTATATGCTAGTGGTTATCTCCGATTGGTTATCGGTATAGGGTATCAGCAGTGTGATGAGTCATTATTGTTGTGATCATTGGCTATCCGCAGTGTGATGAGTCATCATTGTTATCTGTAGGTTTTGATGGCATTGTGTTGGTGATGTCTCAAAATTATGTATTAGTGGGGTTCTTTGGGTGTTAACTGGTTCTTTAGGCAAACGTGGCAAACGCGATTAAAGTTTTGACTCCGGTCGGACTAGTTTAGTTGCGGCGTCACCAAATTCGCTGTAACTCAGTAAAATATTGGGATTTTGAAAAATTCCTTTGAGGACATACTCTTGAATGGCTAATATTTCGAAACAAAAAATCGTTTGTTTGTTTGTTTTCAAATGCCTAGAGAAGAATACACCCTTAAGTCTGATTAAGTCAAGAAATGCATACAGAAGTGTTAGTACAAGTACAGTGAGCTGCATTTCGAGAAAAACTTTCATATCTAAATGGCCCCATAGTGATTTATATACCAAGAACAACATCGACATTTTAACTGGAATCAGAAACTCAACAGTCTGGGTTATGGTCTGTTGTATATAAATTTAAAATATAAAGTTTGAAGTGAAATAAAGTCATTGCAAATTGAAAATTGAATTGTTTTATTAAAGACTACAATGGTCCCCTACTCTTCCCGATGTCTCCGGAAGCACGGTACCTTCTTTGGTATTAGCTGACCTCGCGATTTTACAGCAAGTAGGAAAGATTCTGCATAAGAAAAACAAAAAAAAGTTGCTAAGAATCGACAGTTCTGAAGACCAGTTTTTAAGGACTAGAACTGATATTCCACCCGATCAGGTTGATTATTTTTAGTCCACTCCACGGATAATGTGTTGAATAGTTCGTGAGCCGAAAATTTCTCCCGATGACTGCACAGCGTGACGGGGTGATATCCCACCTTGGGACCGACCACCGAAACCAAACTTTTCTCGGACCAGTCCATCAGCCAAACTCCGAAAGATGGCCAGGGATATCTGCCGACCATTTCACGGAGCCTATACCTTAATGGGATGGTATTTCACTGGGCGACAGAATGTTGAGACCCCACCTACCACTTGGTCGTTAGTCCCCGTTTACGATGAGCCGACCTGGCTGTGAGTATATTCTAACGCCCTACTCACACCGCGATATAACTGAAAAATGCCGTTTTCGAGAATACCCCCAGAGCATGTTTCCGAAATCAATAGGCATTTTATTTTCGCAAAGACAATCCTTGACATCAATTACAGTAGTACACAAATGTGTGTTTCATCATCATCATTGGCACTACAACCGGGATCCGGTCTTGGCCTTATTTAACAAGTCTGAGGCTTGTTAAATTTTCCATAATAATTTGTTTTTCCGGGCAAGGTTATTAGCCTTGCGCCTTGAAAAAAAAGATTTGTGTTTAGTGCCGCAAAAACGGTTGGAATTGCGAACATTTACAAACAAGGCAAAGCGAGTATCCTCTGAATGATGCACATGGTGGAAATAATAGTCCGACCACGGGCCGCATCTAGGATTCCGATTGCCGAGCCGCGATATATGCTGGTCTTAGTAGAAGGACGAATCGAGAGGAGAACGATGCGATTGGGTCGCAGTGCAAAAAATAAAAATGATTTAAAATACTATCTTGACAATTTATTGGGTTATCTCATAATTAGGTAACCATGATCGTTATCGGAAGTGATCCATGAATCATTTTTGTGGCGCTTAAGAAGTGAATATCAGATAAACAAGCGGTTTGCTAAAAGTTTTCAATTAAATTGTGCTTTCACACCACTGAAATCAACTTCAGTTCCGCTACGGAACTCCCCAAAGGAAACACTTGGTAAACCATTTTTTTTCGGTATCTTCCATCGAAACATCGTATCTGTCTACGCTACGTATTTTTCGTATTCCTTCGCAGCTCGCTTACCTTTTTGAAAACAACAAAGCAAAATATGTTGAAAATGCAGGTTATTTTCAGTTGTAGCACGAAGAAAAAAGAATAGTTATTAATTCACCTGTAACCGCTAAAAAGGAGAAGGACATTGTTTGTTTTTCAAAGCCTATTATGGTTACCAGACAAGACCACCAGAAATGAGGATATTCTAAAAAAAAAAAACTTGCTTTGGTAAAAAAAAGCAAACAGGATTATAGGAGGGTGTGGCGTTTCTAACAGATACACACACAATACACCAGCAAATGCATCAGAGCCGTATACCATAGCGATAACATAACAAATCCACATCAGTCGAATGTACTCGAGTTTAAAAACCGAATTCGTACCCACGGCGGTGGACTGATGGGTAGCGCTTTAGTTCAATTTTTGGTGATTCTAACTGTGATAGCGTCAGTTCGAATCACACTTTCTTCACTATCATCCCAAACGCAATAATTGGTGACTACGACGTGATCTGTGTACACACAGCACACACGTTCGCGTAGTAAAACAGGTCTTCACGACACGATCACGGCTTCCACATAGAGCACCGGCACACTCGCCTGCTCCCGACGATCTCTCGCTCGCTCGTTCCTCACTCCGCCGTTCGCACACGAAGCTGATCGTAGCAAAGTTACTGAGGACGGAGTAGTGTGGCATTTCTAACAGATACACACACAATACACAAGCAAATAGTCAAGAACACCGAACGAAAATCGAATAAGAAAATGCATTAGAGCCGTATACCATAGCAATAACATAACAAATCCACATCAGTCGAATGTACTTGAGTTTAGAAATCGAATTCGTACACACGGCGGTGGCCTGATGGGTTGCGCTTTGGTTCAATTATTGGTGATTCTAACTGTTATAGCGTCAGTTCGAATCACACGTTCTTCACTATCATTCCAAACGCTATAAGGGCTTAATAGTATTGATGTTTTAAACGAGTTTTCCTGGAAGCTATGGTTTTCATAATGGATTAAACTATATCTCATTGAATCCACTTGAAATTTGGTACATACATCCCTTCCAAGGTCGGCTCACATAGGTTTTTTTTAATACGAGGGTGAATCATATATAAACTGTGATTTCTTTTCACACATTTATTGAATTATGTTACACACTAACTATACTTTCAACATTTTTCAATATAGTCTCCTGCGTGATCTACACAACTTTGCCACCGATTTGGAGGCTTTAATATTCCTTGTTCGTAGAAAGATTTAAGGCAAGTTGTTAGCCGATTGCGAACGTGCTCCTCGACTTCTTCATTACTTTCGATATTTATTTCCTGCAAGTGATTCTTTCAAAGGTGCGAACAAAAAATAGCCACAGGGAGACAAGTCTGGGCTATAAGAAGGGTGTTCGGGGGTTTCCCAGTCCATTTCTTCCAATGTATACCTTGTCGAGGCCTGGCGTTGTCATGAAGACGGGTGACATCTCGAATGGGCATGCCTCGTCTTTTATTTTGATATGCAGCTTTTGCTGACAGCCTATGAGATTTCTCCAACAGTTAAGCGGCGATAACTTTCAATAGGCTTTCGAACGGCACGGATGTCGTCGTCTGTACGGCTTTTTGGCGGTAGTTTTACCTGTCTATAATTGGTGCAGTGTTCCGCCGAACACTGTTCGCAAGAACGAAAGAATCACACTGGACAACGGACACCAATGAAACACTTAGAAGTTGTTTTTTTACAAACGTCATTTTTTAATTATTTTTCTTTTTTATTTGTTTCGATCAAGTCAAGTACCTTGGCTATTGCATAAACGGCCAAGGCGTCCGTCCATTACAAGACAGGGTGGACAATTAATGCAGTTTTCTCGCCCCACGAATGTGCGAGAACTTAGGCGTTATCTGGGCATGCTAAACTTCTATCGCCCAACGCTTCGAAACGCCGCACAGATCCAGGCTCCTCTGAACGAATACCTAGTAGGAGCCAAAACAAAACGACAAACGACCGATTCAATGAACCGAGTCAGCCGATCAAGCATTTCGCTTATCGAAAGAGAGAGAGAGAGATCTTTTATTTCGTAATAATATTTTCAAAAAAAAAGTCTGTGACCGCACATTTTACAATTCAGAGATTTGATAAGTTATATCTTACAACTGAAACATTATCTTGGATAAAGAAAAGAAAAATATGTATAATTAATAATTAAAAGAATAAATCGAAGGAAAATACGAAAAGGAAAAACCTTCATTTAAAAAAAAAAAAAAAAAAAAAAAACCAATAATAAATAATATAAAATGTAAATATTTACATGAAATTATGACAAATTAAGCAAGAAGCTGGGTTATGAGAGGATTTTCAGAACTTTCACAGCTGATGATAAAGTTATATACTAGTTTACGAATTCTTTCAGAAATCAATTCAACATCCGCCCCTCCGTGGAGACTTAAGGTTGAATAGTGCCAAGGGAGGTCTAGCATCATTTTCAAAACTTTGTTTTGTGATACCTGTAACTTCTTTAAATGGCACCTTGCAGCGTTACCCCATACTGGACACCCATATAACAGTATAGCTTGGAAAATAACTTTATGAATAATAATCTTATTTTCATTTGTGAGTAAAGACTTATCGAAAGAACAGCTGGCGAATGCAACTTTGCTTCGACATCCCATCGAAGGAGCCCCATTGTCCATACAGTGTGACGCTTCCGACACTGCAATTGGGGCCGTACTCGAACAAGAGTGCAACGGTAAATGGGAACCGCTGGGCTTCTTCTCATAGAAATTGAACCCGACCCAGCGACGTTACAGTGCCTACGACAGGGAGTTACTAGCGATTTACTGCGCAGTAAAGTACTTCCGGCACATGGTTGAAGGACGCCAATTGACGTCAAAACTGATCACAAACTATTGGTGTATGCCTTCCAAAAGAAAGCGGGAAACTCATCCCCGCGACAAGAACGACACCTGGACTTCATCGGGCAATTTAGCGACCGAATTGAATATGTTCCAGGAGCCCAGAACGTAATTGCAGACGCTTTTTCGCGTATCGATGCAATTAAACTCCGTGCGCAAATCGACGGTGCCGACTTGGCACAAGCGCAAGGAGAGGATCGTCAACTCGAGTCCCTACTGAAAGCGGAGACGGCACTAGTTTTGCGTAAACTCCCTTCCAATGACTCAAAAGACGAAGTCTGGTGCGATGTTTCGACAGGGGTAGCTCGCTCCTACATCCCAGAAAACCTTCGAAGGAATGTGTACGAAACATTCCATAACCCAGCACATCCAAGCGGACGCAAACCGCAGCAGCCGTCCGACGCAAATTCGTCTGGCCCCATATGGCCAAAGACATTACGAAATGGGCACGCAATTGTTTGCAATGTCAACGTTGCAATGTCGATCGACACAACGTGCTACAACCAGCACAGTTCAAGCTCCCCGAGGCACGTTTCGCCCATGTACACATCGACATTGTGGGGCCGCTTACTCCGTCGAGAGGTTACATGTACCTCCTGACGATGATCGATCGTTTCACACAGTGGCCAGAGGCAGTGACACTTCGAACAGTAACCGCAGAGAATGTAGCCAAAGCATTCTATTCGACCTGGGTCACACGTTTCGGCGTCCCGGCTACCCTCACAGCCGACCGAGGAGCTCAGTTCGAGGCAGCGATCTTCAAGCAGCTAACCGATATACTCGGCTGCCAACAAAGCCACACAACAGCCTATCACCCCCAGAACAATGGGAAGATCGAACGATGGCATCGCTCACTCAAAACCTCACTGATGTGTCATGACGACAATCAATGGCTCGACGCCCTACCAACGGTACTTTTATGCTTGCGCACAAGCATAAAAGAAGACCTGGGAGCCTCAGCAGCAGATCTGGCTTACGGAACCAATCTGCGCCTACTAGGAGAGTTCTTCGCCGATGGAGAACCGCCACTCGAACAGTTGCCAAACTTGGAAAACCTACGCAAACTCATGCGTAAGGTCAGGGCAACACCGGTCGCCAGACACGGTTCCAAGAGGATATTTTTTCACCCAGAGATGGACAGCTGCACGCACGTCTTTATCAGGGTGGACAAAGTTAGGAGACATGTAGGGTGCGTTGCATACAAAAGCAAATACAACACGAACCCACCAAAACCTCGAAAGTCGCTCTCAAACAAAAAATCCGTAAAAACACGACCGGTAGGCTGATGGGTTGCGCTTTGGTTCAATTTATGGTGATTCTAACTGTCATAGCATCAGTTCGAATCACATGTTCCTCACTATCAAATCCCAAACGCTATAACTTGCCCTTGGGCGTCGATCATGACTTTCGTTTTCGATACGTTCTCGCCCATTTTTAAATTCACTGGCCCACGTATACACACGATTCTGAGACTGTATATCATCACCAAACTGTGTCTTCAATCGAGAAGACAATTTCAATGGTTTAACGCCTTCATTTGTTAAAAATTTTATAATAATCTGTTGCGCAACAGACGTGTGTACCTCTTGCTGGCTCATAGTTGTACTAATTACAAATTCGAGTGCGATCGCTGGCCAGGCCGGTTCTCCTACTCTTCATAAACCATAGAACAGCCACGCACAAGATTATCTAGCTCGCAACTTGATACAAAGCGAAAAAGTAAAATGACGGTTTATATTTGAATCGCCCTCGTATAATGTTTTGTTCAATAATTATTATTAATAACAACATGTATTTTGGTCCTGAAAATGTAGAGAAAGAAATCAAGAACTCTTTCGTCGTTGGCAAAAAGGAAGAAACAAAATATCCTCCCTGGGTTGGAAGACAATACATTATGATTGATGGCGTTTTTTCTAACGACCAGTCCTTGCGATTTCGTGTATACCTGAAAATCGAGTAAGTGCGGGAAGAGTATCTGGGTATCTGGGTGATTTTCTTTATCTTTTGGGCCAACATTTTTTGGAGAAATTTGTTTATAGTGTTCAAAAAACTATATTTTATCAGAAATCGATTTTTAAAAGCCCCATCATAATAATCTAGTCCCTTGAACAAAATTAAGTAACTACTTTTGTAGTTCCTAAAAATTGATAATAAATACTCAATTGTGTCATTATCAAAAATATAATCAATTACAATAGCCTTCTTATGTCACAAAAAGCTCACGTTTTGCATAGATCTTGTTTTTCTCTCCATTATCTACACGAGTATCATAATAAGTGATTGACTTTCTCATGTGCAGCCCCAAAATGAATATCTAAAGTTGTGACTTTTTGATTCGCCGCAACTTAAGATACAAAAGAGCGCTAACGAGCTCCCGTATCCGTTATAATGCTTGGATTTTCTTAATTTCCCGCACCTAATTTCCATTTACGATCAAGTTGTCTCAACATTAACTTAGATATAAGTGACCTCATTGGTTGAAAATACGAAAACCACAGAGCAATTAAAACACCAAAAAGGAATAACAAAAAGAAGCGAATTAATTAAGCTAACGTTTTTATTTCTTTGCACATTAGTGAACGAGTTCTTGGATCTCAGGGTTTTGCATCACATGCATAAATTCACTTCACTCATTGGGCCGGATTTAAATTTTTCGCCTAAATGATGCATCAGACGAAGACAAGAAAAGGTAGAAGAAACTTAATAGTCCGTTAAACGGGAAGAATCTGCGTTTTTATTTTTTTCTTCTCAAAATTTTATTAACCAATTAACGCAGATTCGAGCGGTGTTATGCGCTGTGTTTGAAAAGGTTAAATAAGGTAGAAAAATATACGACCAAATGTTGAACCAGCAACACACAGGGCTAAAGTAGTAGAGTTTCGCCATTGGCGGCACTCTTTTGCATTCTGGTGCCCTCTATCAAAATTCTGGTCTAGATTAGTGAGATAACACTGTGGCTTTCTAAAGTCGTCTTTTTGTGGGTCAATTGGTCGAACTGATGCACAGCGTAGATTAAATTAAATTTTATATTTTTTTCATGCAAATAATTGCTTAGCTGCTACGACAACATTCGCCGAACAATCAATTTTATATCGTTTTTCATCGCAAAGAAGAGAAAAGTAAGTTTCAAAATCTTTACTGGAATTTTCTTTTAATCTTTGATTGAATTTTTAGAATTAAGACTGGGTCTACCTTGTATAAATTTGGGTTTGTTTTCTATCTTTAAAACATATTTAAAACAACAAATATATTTCATAAGAAATATCTTATTACTGTGATACTGTACAGGGCTTGGAAATTCAACTGTTCTGGTCCACGATCAAATATATCACGTATGACTGAAACGTTTTCGATATTGTCTTGAACAAGGGCCTACTGCCGTCTAAATATTCGCAGTACGGCACTACAAGTGCGAGAATTAAAAATAAGATAAATCTGTCAGTAAATTCAAAGTAATGTAATAATATTGATCATATTAATTATTTCTGAAATGGAATATCACCATGTCTTATACAAGTCGACAAAAAAAAGTGTAGTAAGTTCCAAAACCCTACTGTTATCCCATTAAAGCCATTAACATAATGCATATCCGAAACTCAGATCCAAATTGATTTAATATTTCCAATCAATTCAAATGCACAATATTGTGACGCATATGACGATCAGTACTAGAATATTCGAGAAAGTCCGAAACGAAGTACTAGAATATTGTAGAAAGTACTGGAAAACTGGAGACTAGGAACAGTAGAACATTCAAGGCTATGGAACGGGTGGAAACGAAACGCCGAATCAGAATGAGGAAACGGTATAAATACGACACACAGATCATGGAGACGAGTCATAAGCGAGAGTAATAAGTAAGAAATTGGTGTCAGAAGTGGGATTAATGGAAAGCTTTCCCGAACTTTTCACGCCGCTGCAGGCGTACCACAGGGCTCCATTCTAGGCCCCATCTTATTCAATATTTACACCTCCGATATTCCCCGCCCTGTGGACGGGAGAATAAACCAAATATGCTATGCGGATGACGTCCTGGTGTACACGTCAACCAAAGGCCCCAACCTCGCAACAAATCGACTCAACCGTCACTTGGACGAACTGTATCAGTATTACAGTCGATGGAAAATCCGACTTAATCCATCCAAAGCAGTAGCCATAATTCTGAGTAGTAAACACTCCCAACCTACTTCTCGATATTCACAGAATATTCGAATAAAAATGGGAGATACTACGATTAGACCACAGGACAAGATGAAATATCTCGGGGTCACTTATACCCCAAAAATGAATTTCATTAAACATGTGACCCACATTCTCCAAAGGGGCCTCGGTCGGTCTAAGCAACTGCACAACATCCTGAAGTGGAGGAACAAAGTTGACACAAAAAATAAGCTTCTCTGCTATAAGCAGCTAATCCGATCTGGAATATCGTACGCCTTTCCCATATGGTCCTGCATATCTTCGGCTCAAATGGAAAGACTCTCTATAATAGAGGATTCCTGGACCCATCCCATAGGGTCTACTATTAACAAACCAAACACACGAACGCACAGTACAAGACGGCACAAACACAAACATACACACCGACCAAAGAGCAGATTATCAGACGCCAAAGACGTGATCTGCGTTTACTACCGCACTCAAGACCCACCGGTCTTGTAAGATTTCTTTCCCACCATCCCTCTATAAAAGTAGTTAGAGAACACTTGGACTAACACTGTCCACACTATCCTTGGATACCCCCCCCCCCCCCCTTTTTTTTTTTCTTCTCTTTTCAGATGCCGCGAGACTGAGCCCAACATCCTCACGGATGTGGGTGATTCTGGTTATCTCAAGATGACCAGAAGTCAGAGACAAGATGAAGGACACATATGTCCTGTCTCGCTAAATTCGGCCTTCTCGCCACAATTTTTTTTTTTTTTGAAGTGGGATTAATTATTAGTGAAATAAAGAAGTCTGTGGAAGTGTATTGTGACGATGTCAGATCGACATTTGGAGGACCGGAACCTGGATAGCAAAGGAGAGAAGCCAATTCTTCGACAGCGTCTGGAAGCAGCAATAGAGGAAGAGCATATTGATGTGGGCACAGATGCTTTTACGAGTGGGCCAGACTGTCCAGATGGAGAAGAAGCAGCGAGTCAAGATGGTGCCAATGTAACGGAGAAGAGTTCGCCACCGTTGGACATTTCGGAGAGGTTCAAGATGATGATGGCGAAATTGGACGCGCGAGCTGCAGAGTTTAAGGCAAAATTAGATGCACGAGCTGCAAAATTGGATGCGCGAACTGCAAAATTGGATACGCGAGCTGCAAAATTGGACGTGCGAGCTGCAGAGTTTAAGGCAAAATCGGATGCGCGAGTTGCAGAGCTTAATGCAAAATTGGATGCCCAAAGGCAGTGTATGAAAGAATTCTGGGACTCGGAAGCGGAAGAATCTGAGGATGAGGAGGAATTGGAGCCGCATGAAAGGAAGAAACTCAGGAAGAGCAAAGCTATGGCCGACAGCAGTGAGGAAGAGGAGGAAGATGACGATGATGTGTTGCGGGAAGAACTGAAGGATCTCATCGATGATAACCCGATTGAAGAGAACGGCAGTAATGGTGAAGACACTGATGCTTCAGGCCGTTCCCCGAAACGGATTTACAATGATGATGACGAGTTGGACGACCGACTGGGAGAGGACGACTGTGGCCTTATTGAAGATAATCTTGGTTTGAAAGTCGAACGCAGAAAGCGTTCCAAGCGTCTGCGTCGTACACAGCAGGAAGAAAGTGATGGAGAGGAACAGCGAGTCGATGAAGGTTCAGCACGTGCGGCTATAGCCGAACAGCTATTCGACGACGAAGATGATGTTGAACGCCGCTCTGAACGTAGTCACAGGGAAACTGAGGCGGCAAAACATTTCAATGATGAGGAATCGGGGTCTGATGCTGAGGATTTTATTGTAGACAACGAAGGAAGGTCAATTGCTGAGAAGAAACAGATAAGACGACTTCTATTCACTGACACGTCATCGCTAGAAGGTCAGGACAGTTTCGGTGTAGATTTCGACTATGGGGATTTCACTAATTATGACGAGGACGGATATGAACCCGAATACGAACCTAGTGAATTGGAAAGGGGTCACTTTACTGATTTGGACAATGAAATCCGTAAAACGGATATTCCTGAGCGAATGCAATTGCGTCAAGTTCTGGTTACGCCTGTTCCAGAGGGACCCAATGAACTACAAGATGAAGCTGAATGGATTTACAAACAGGCGTTTTGTAAATCAACTGTTTCCGAACAAGAGAGATCAACGGATGTTGGAGGTCGAGACCGATATTGTAAGCCATCACATACGGAGGGAAAGATCAAGCAAGCCCTAGATTGTAGGCGTAATCAACAGCTAGAGGTGGCGTTCATTGCGCTCTATAGAGAAGAACACGTGAAACCAGAATTAACGTGCGACGATCTATGGAAAGTCTATTACTACGACGCACGCTGGTGTTTACTGTCAGCTCCAAAGAACAAACCGCTTCAGTTATTTGAAGAGATGCGGAACTACCAGTTGGATACGGTTATGAAATCGACAGATGCTCCAATACCAGATGATAAGCGTGTAATTAAAGATGAAGATCTAGATCGCTTACGTGATGTGCAAACTCCAGAAGAGCTTAAGGGTGTGCACATGCATTTTCTCTTATACCATTCGCATGAGATCCCTAAAATACAAGAGGAATTCCGTCGTCAGGAAAAGAAAGAATGGCGGCAGGCTAGAGCTTACGCGAAAAGGGGAGCAGTAGAAAATTTGGAAGAACGTCAAGAATTTCCACCGCCGAACGCCAAGATGAAAGTGGTGCATCGCGACCGACTGGCGGCTTTTGTTGGCCCGGGAGACCAGTGAACTTAGTTCGGGAGGAACTAATCTAGGCGGAGGGTAGTGTGACGCATATGACGATCAGTATTAGAATATTCGAGAAAGTCCGAAACAAAGTACTAGAATATTGTAGAAAGTACTGGAAAACTGGAGACTAGGAACAGTAAAACATTCAAGGCTATGGAACGGATGAAACCGAAACGCCAAATCAGAATGAGGAAAGGGTATAAATACGACGCACATAGATCATGGAGACGAGGAAGAAATAGAAAGTGAAGCAAGCGATAAGTAAGGATTAAAAGGCGCGATAAGTACGGAAGCGATAAGTAAAGAAATCGTTAAGTGTACGGTATAAGTAACGGTTGTTATTAACGGACTAATAAAGTGTTATATTATTTCAAAATCGATTTAAAGGCTCTTATTTATTCAAAATAATCCATACAGAGAACCCTAAGCTCGCTACAATATGCTGAATATGTTCATTTACCACTTTGAATTTAAATTCCCAACGTCCCAAGATTATGAAATGCCCACCTTCAAATACATTTCCTGATTCCTTCCCAGGAATTCTTTTAACCGAATTCCATGTTTTATGCTCACAATTCCATGGTTCAAATGTGAGTTTCGATTGAAGCAAACAACAAATTTTATCGGCTCTTTTTGAAATTGTTAACGTATTTTATTTGGACAAATCTCAAGCAAAATTTATATAAAAGGACGACAAGTTCTTGGTTTCGGAACTACACCGACCAAAACACAGTTTATCAAACGCTAAAGACGTAATCTACGATTTTCCTACACCGAAGACCGACTCGTCTTGCACGTTTTCCTTCTTACTATCCCTCCATCTTAGATACTGCAACCACTAAACCAGTAGATAAGCCTTCCACTTTTTAGACGTTACATCCTCGTACCCATCTCAAAAGATCGATAGCTCAGCTGAGTTCCCAACTCCATTCATAAGAAGAAAACGCTATAACCTCTTGAAGAATCAAATATCTTGCAGACGCAATTTCTTATTTGAGTGGTTTGAAACTGCTGTCGAAAGCCAATGGGAGCCCTGTAATATCGAGAACAATAACATTCGAGCGGTATAAATGTCTCAAAGAAGACAACGAAGTAGTTCTAATCAAGCCTCATTCGAATCAGTTTGCATGAATGAATGAATAGAGCCAGAACCCTCATTTTATTTCGCTTAGTACAAGACGTATAAACATATAAACTTATAAATAGACTTACGAACTAATTGCAAAACTAAGGCATGCGAGTGAAGTTGTGGGGTGCGAGGAGTATTGTGCCAAGCATGGGCACTCGGTTCACTTCTCGACCCCATCACAAATACCGCTGAGTACAAAAGACACGAGCACCAAGGGAACAACAATGAAGAAAACACACCGGAGTTTATTTGTTCAGTTTTATTCTCTAAATATATATTCCTTAAGGGAATTTGTGACGTTTAGTGTGAAACTGGCTTTCTTAATTAAGGGGTGCATTTTCCGATTCCAAGAGAGACGTAAAGTCTCTCCTTGGGGTAACCAAACAGATCTCATACAGAAGATCGTCACGGTACACATGTATGTGTGTACATTGGTTCTTTTATGGATCAAAGCCATGGGAACGAATCTAAAACAAAGAAAGGACATAAGTGCATTCGTGAGATGCGAGTTCGGTAAAGCAAACAAAACCGAAACTCGTCGGAGGCTAATTGGAACTTTGTTTGAGATGTGACGCATCGAAGAAATGGTGTTAATGGGTTGGTGGACTAAACGAATCCCTTGCTTGCATTTGTATATGCAGGGAAATCCGTTTGTGGGAAACGGATTCTATATTTGCATTGTCTATGCTTTGAATTCAATCCGGCGGCTATGCACGAAGTCGATGCTTGTTTGGAGATTCAAACAAAGGAGCAATTCTGGGTAAAGTGCTTGCAGCTGTATCGATAGTTGCAAATCATTGCAAGGCAGATTAGATGGTTATAGAATGACGGTTTGTATATGCCATCTGTGGCAATGGTACGTGGTATCTATGGCGACGCAAGTGTCGAACTCTAGTGTGAAAATCTACACTAATTGATAACTCGGTTATTGGTCGCTTATGCAGAGACGCATTGATACATGTATGAATGCCATTGTAGGAAAAATTCTTTGCAGGCATGTTCAGGTAATGCATTGAAAGCATTAATTATCCTTGGGAAGGAAAGGTTTTTGCTGCGGGGAGATTGCGGTCCAGGTGTGGGAAGGTTGGAATTTGTTTGACAACCGAGGGTACCGAATAGGTTTTGGGATGCCTGAAAAGGTAGAAAATAAATCTTACAGGGAATTGTATGCGAAGGGATGCATGAAAGGTAAGTTTTCTTTTACAGTGACTTTTAGATTATAAATTTGAAAACCTAGATTTAAAGCACTTAAGGTAAGTGGGCCGTGGGGTTTGGCGGAACCGCCACAAAGTAAATGTCGTTTCAAATGTAAAAAGTGTTTTTCAGAAATCATCACCATAATTTAAAGGAGCTTCTACAAGAACTGTCCATCTGTCTGATTCTGTTCGATCCATTTGGATTGATGTTTTATGCATAAGACGCGTCACAGCACGACTTATTCCAAAAACGCTCATTTTTCTTCAAATGGAGCATCGTAAAGGAAAGACTTTGGTCGACCAATCAGCTTGGTTGAGAGAGAAAAAAAAATTGAGAAAATGCGGTCGACCAATCAACGTATTCTTTAGGAATACTTAAATTACCACATCTGGGACACATTTCAATTTGGTTGAAATCATAAAAAAAAATTCACGTTTTGTAACCATAGTGAACAGAAACGTGGTTCGAACCAATGCTATAACTGTTACAATCACCAACCTACGATGAACGAAAGCCTTAACACTTCAGACCACAGAGTACCAAATTGATCACCATCCGGTGTAGACGTGTCGACAATGGACAAACGATAGTTGATGTACCGTTCAACGGAACGGCCTTAAAAGTGAAGTATATGTAAATTTATTATCTAATTATTGTTAAATTATTAAATTAAACTGTGTTGCATATCTTAAATGAGTACGGGTTCGCTTGGGACCTATCTGCACCCAAAATAATTAAAAAACAATTAGTGCCGATACGCGACATACGAAGTGTTCCTGTTTGTGTATGTGCACAGTATAATAGATAAACTCTTAAACGTGATTTTCTATCTGTCACTCGCACAATAAAAAAAATATAATAAAAAAAAGTGAGAACACGTAATATGGACGTAAATCCAAAATACAAAATGGCAGAGAAGAAACAAATTATTAAAAAGTTAAAACCACAGTCCGCGTTAATAAAACGCCCTACGAGCTCCCCATTGACACGAGCAACAACAAAAGTCAACATACCAAACGAGGCAATAGCAGGCTTGCTCGAAAAGGGGCAAAAAATGGAAGATGACAATACATTCCCCCCGGTTATATAACGACGGCAATGTAACAAATAATATGTTTGCATGTTTAGCGACTACCGAGACTGAGGACGAGGTGGAGGAAATCAGCGACCTTGAAGCAAGGCTTTCCCGAGTAAGGGCACAATTAGCTGAGGAGGGTCGCAAAAAGAAAGAATTGGGTGAAAAGGAGCAGCTAATGGTTGAACAACAGCAGCAGAAAAAAACATAAACAATGTGCACAACAAAATACTAACCAACAAGAAGGATGTCCGCCGCAACAGATGACGCAACAACAACCACAACAAGAGCAACATGCAGGAAAAACGAAAGCGAAGATGCCACCCATCAACACTACAGATATGGACTTCAACGAACTGGTAAGTCGATGTAAGCTTTCTATTGGGGAGGATTTTTCAATTAAAAGACTGACAGGGAACAGGTTTGCCATACAGACAAATTCGGTTGAGGACTTTGAAAAAATGAAAAATGTGCTAAAAAGGGCCACCGCGGAATTTTACACGTACACCTCGAAAGAAATAAAGAATATAATGGTTCTACTAAAAGATGTCGACCCTGAAACAGAACCAGAAATTCTATTACAAATGCTACGATAGATTAACTGTTATGATATTGATTTTATCGCGGTAAAACCCTTCAACATAGCTAGGGATAGGCGGTAGAATCGTAAACTACCATTTTACCTGGTGCAGCTGGGCCCCGGTAGCAAAATTGGTGGACTTAGAAAAATAACTATCCTGAACCATCAAATTGTCACATGGGACAAATTGAAAAGAGGCAGAGATATAAAGGTTCGGGTACTCAGCAGCAAACTGCGAAATGCAGTATCGATGCGTAAGATGCGGACAGGCCGACAGCGCAGAACAACGCGCGTTAGGTAAAGAAAGGGTGGACGACAGATCTTTTCTAAAGTGTGCAGTTTGTAAGAGCGAGGGATACCCCGCTAATTATCGAGGCTGTCCTAAATTCCGCGAAATACAGGAGAAAAGTTTTCACAGCAACGAAAAACAGAACGCCTAATAGTTTAAACTCGACCAGCACCAAACCTAACACCCCAGTTGTCGTTTGCTCAAGTAGCAGCTGGTAGGAGAAACACATCACAACCCACCACACGGGTACCGCCGCAACATACTATGCCTCCAGAAACAGTAACACTAGCAGATGTGCTCAAAACCTTGCTCGCTATTCAGACGCAGATGACACAAATGTAAAAACAAATAAAGGAGTAGGACACTAGACTAGAGACTCGCCCCCGAAGAGCTCGACGGAGGGAGAGTAAGTCCTGGGGCCAGAATGCCGGGCGTAGAAGAGAAATGGACACGCCTTAAGAATACTGTCATTAGTACTGCCAACTCCATTCTAGGCAGTAGTCGTAGAGATCGGAGCGACTGGTTTGATGATGAGTGCAAACTAGCGACTGAACGTAAGAATACTGCATGGCGGGCAATGCAGCAGTCTCATAGGAGGCGGGAACGCGAGGAGAAATACAAAGAGCTCAGAAGATCTGAAAAAAGACTTCACAGACAAAAGAAAAGTGCCTGGGGAAAAAACCTTGTCTGTGAAATAGAGGAAAGTAGAGAGCGAGGTCCGCACCAGGCGCGGAAGTTCTACCAAATAATCCGCAGTATGACGTGGTACGGGCTCCTCGATAGTATAGTGGTTAGTATACCCGCCTGTCACCCGGGAGACCGGGGTTCGATTCCCCGTCGGGGAGTCCCTGGCGCAAGACTAATGACCTTGCCCAGAAAAAATAAATCATTATGGAAAATTTAACAAGCCCCAGGACTTGCTAAATAAGGCCAAGACCGGTTCCTGGTTGTAGTGCCGATGATGATGATAATGACGCGGTACACACCACGCTGCACTTACTGCAAGGATAAAGAGGGTAATCTGATCACCGATCCTGAAGGTATTGTGGAGCGATGGGAAGTGCACTTCAATGAATTGCTAAATGGTCAGCTCACAGAAGAATTGGAGGCCCCACCAATGCAAGACCAAGACCAAATGCTGCCGCCACCAAGCATTGAGGAAACATTAAAGGCCATTAGACAGCTAAAATCAAATAAAGCCCCTGGAGCTGATGGCATACCAGCTGAGCTGATCAAACAAGGAGGGACGGCGTTACATCACGCAATTCATGAGATCGTGGTGCATGTATGGGAGCAAGAGGAGATGGCGGAAGATTGACGTCGCGGTATAATTTGCCTCATATATAAGAAGGGAGATATCACACTGTGCAGCAACTATAGGGGTATAACATTGCTGAGTACCGCCTATAAGATACTCTCCACTATCCTACAAGATTGGATAGCCCCATACGCTAAACCATCATTGGTCAATATCAGTGTGGCTTCATCCCAGGCAAATCAGCAACTGATCAGATATTCACCCTTGGGCAGACGATGGAAAAATGTCAGGAATTTAAGATTCCATTATATCATCTTTTTATAGACTTTAAGGCCACCTACTACAGCATAGCCAGCGTAGAACTATATAATGCCATGAGAGAGTTCGGCATTCCCAACAAATTGATACGACTTTGTAGGTTGACCATGACCAACGTAACTAGTCAAGTAAAAATAGCGGGGTTGCTGTCCAAACCAATAAACATCTTTAATGGACTCCGACAAGGGGACGGTCTGGCCAGCCTCCTCTTCAACCTAGCGTTGGAGAAAGCAATCCGTGACTCTGGCGTTACAACTAGAGGGACTATTGTCACCAAGTCCAGCCAGATACTTGCCTACGCAGATGACATCGACATCATCGGTAGAACCGAATCGGCTGTACAGGAATCCTTCACCCAGATCGAGCTGGCGGCACAAAAACTGGGACTGCACATTAATGAGGGAAAAACTAAGTACATGGTGGCAACTTCTGCGAAGAGAAGACGTAACGTTGGTGAAACTATCAGGGTAGTAGAGCACGAATTTGAAGTAGTGCAATCCTTTTACTACCTTGGGTCAATAGTATCAGCCGATAACAATATGGAAGAAGAAATACGCGAACGGTTGATCAAATCCAACAAAGCCTACGATGGTCTATCAAGGCTCTTTAAATCCCGAAATTTATCCAGAACATCCAAGCTACTATTGTACAAGATCATGGTCTTACCAGTACTCATGTATGGATCCGAGACCTGGGTGCTCAATAAAAGGCACTCTGAACTCTTGGCCGCGTTCGAGAGAAAGGTCTTAAGGAGAATTGTTGGCCCCGTATGTGGGGGAGGACGATTCCGGAGACGCAACAACCATGAGTTGTCCGCAATCTACTTTGAAGCTAATGTTGTAAGAAAAATCAAGCTCGGTAGACTCCGGTGGGCGGGACACCTAGCTCGAATGAGCGAAGAGGAACCTGCCCAGAAAGTCCTTTGTGGCAGGATGTATGGAAGGATACAGTGCGGCAGACCTTGTCTGCGATGGAGGGATGGCGTAGACCAGGACGCCCAGAGCCTGGGAGTGCCAAACTGGATGACATCGGCTCAAAATCGGGACCGGTGGAGAGATTTGTTAAATAAGGCCAAGACAATTAATTTCCCCGAAATTCATATGCTGTAATGAAACGCATATTGAACTCCATAACGGAACATTAACCATCACCACCAACTATACCGAGCTGCATACGTTTCCCCGAAATTACTTCGGTTAATATCTTATCTAAACGATATTCCTTGCTTGCACCCAAGCAATTCCAACTTCCCCCGAAATTTCATGGCCATACTTGCTCGCGCTTCCAAAGCCAATTTCCCGGTACACACAACCAACGAATCCAACTCAGCTTATACGGCGAGGATTCGCTGGAACTGAATTCCTATGCAAGCATAGCAATTCTACTCGAAATTCCTAGTAAGTGGCAGTGAGCTTACTTCGTCATGACTCAACTACCACGACACCCTGAATAGATTCTTTCCTTCATTAGTCAGTCATCGTTCTACTATCGGCGCGCGCATCGGCTTAAGACACAGCCCACAACCATGACTTGGAGGATACAGTTCTACTGAATTATCGTCATCTTCGAAATGACATTTCACATTGGCGATCAGAAAACCAAGGTTTTATCGAATTCAGTAATGGAAATCCGGCAAACGCCGAGATCACTGTCGAAAGCGCTGACAGCCTTTTGATCACTAGTGAAGACAGCCATGGCGTCTTTGCATGATTAAAAAACAAAAAATCAGTTGGAATAGATGGAGTACCCAATATAGTACTCAACCATCTTCCTCCAATCGCAATTGACATGTATGCAGTCTTGTTTAACAACGCTCTGAACAACGCACACTATCCAGGACGTTGGAAAACGGCCATCATCCAACCGTTACCAAAAATAGGGAAAGACAGAACAAAGCCAAAAAATCTGCGATCGATCAGTCTGTTACCGAGTATCAGTAAAGTATTCGAGAAGGTTCTAAACAAGGCTCTACTTAAATGGGTTGAGGACAATAACATTATTCCAAATAACCAGTTTGGTTTTAAAGCTGGCCATGAAAGCACACATGCCGCAGCTAAACTGGTTTCAGACATTCAGTAGAATAAAAGTCAGAAATAGTGCACGGGTGCCTGTTTGATTGACTTGGAGAGGGCCTTCGACACCGTTTGGCTAGAAAGGTTATACTACAAGCTAATGAGACTAGGCATTCATAAACCACTACTGTATATATATATAATTTTTTTTTTTTTGGATTTTGAGGTACCCTTAAATACCAGAGCACAGTGCGAGCGGATGGAGAGGAAGTGGATAAGGAAAGGAGGTGTCGATGTATATTGGTCTTGAATGTCTGGACATCACAACGGCCAGGAAACACATGATCAGGCAGAACATTCCACATTCGTGTGGTACGGCTAAGGAATGACTCTCGATGTTTATTTGTGCGCCTAAAGTCCACTTTCAACGTTTGTTTTGTTTTATTTGTTTTATATCCACATTTATTTAACAAATTAATTACATATTTTACTTAAGACTAAATGTTAATTTCTATTATACAAATATCATTCTTACATTAATTTACTGGCTCTTCGCAAGCACTCTAAATTATACATTATTATTTTCCTTATGCCTTTCGGCGTACAATAACTGTTTTTATAACATGTCACAATAATTGATGTTTTCTTTTTTAAATATATTCTATTTTTTTCTACATCATGTAATAATATTTTTTTTTTTTTAATTACATATATAGGGGGTTGACACGCAAAAAATAAAAAATAAAACAATAAACAAAACGGACAAACATAAACAAGGAATACAAATAAAAATTAAAAAATTAAAAATTAAAATTAAATTAAAAACGAAAATAAAAAAAAAATAAAAATAATTGGGAATTGGGGATGGGGAAGGAAAGCGGTGCGCCTGAGAGGCATACTATGTTTGGGGACGTGTAGTCCTTTCTTTATCACTGATCCACCACCAGTTGGGATGGGATCGATCTTTGATTGATTTATCTCTTTCACCGATCACCATACTAAAACGCAGCCATCTGCTATATGAGAGATATCGTTATCATGCAGAATTCCTTTATCCCAGGCAGCACGGAAAGCGCGGTAAATAATAGGGACTCCATGCTTGTCTTGGATAAGTTCTTTTTTATCCAAGAAAGGGAACGCTTCTGGGGGAATGAACCCATTCTGGAGAGTACTCTCCATATACATATCATTGGGATAGAATGCTCCCGAAATGAGATCATTGTCACTGCACATTGCCCTTGTTGTGTGACCACAAATAATCTTTATAATGAAGTTACGAGGGTTGCCTTTTATATTTCGGGATTAGAGAACAAAAACAAATATTGATCATCGAAAATCACTTTATTGTTTTTCAAAATATTCCCCATGAAGATCTATACACTTTTGCATGCGTTTGAACCAATTGTCGAAGCACTTTTGCCACTCTGATTGAGGTATCTCCAACACATGCATTCTGAATGCAGCAACCGCTTCTTCAGGTGTCGAAAAACGTTGACCTCTCAGTTTGTTTTTTACGTACGGGAATAAAAAGAAGTCATTCGGTGCCAAGTCAAGACTATACGGCGGATGACCCATCCAATCGATGTTTTGGGTGCTCAAAAATGCAGTTGTCGCAGCCGATGTGTGAGAGCTCGCATTGTCGTGGTGAAGAGTGATCCGTCTTCGGCGGTTGGTTTTCCTGATTTCTTGGAAGACAACTGGCAAACAAATGGTTGTGTACCACTCAGAATTGACTGTTCTGCGTTATTCTAGTGGTACGGTTGCTACATGTCCAGTTTTTCCGAAAAAAACAGGCGACCATTTGCTTGGAAGTGCTTCGTGCGCGAACAACTTTTGTTGGATTTGGCTCATCTTGAAACACCCAGACAGTCGACTGCTGTTTACTTTCGGGCTCATACGCGTAAATCCACGATTCATCACCTGTCACGATGTCATAGACGTGTTTCGAAGCACCGCGACCGTATTTTTTGAGCATTTCTTTCGACCAATTGACACGAGCCTTTTTTTGGGCGATTGACAAATTGTGTGGGATCCAACGCAAACAAATTTTTTTGACAGTGAAATGTTTATGCAATATTGAATGTATGCTAGTCCCACTAACGCCTAAGGTTGTCTCAATCTCACGACAGGTCACATGACGATCTTCCAATATCAGTTCGCGCACAGCATCAATGGTTTTCGGAACAACAACTGATTTTGGACGACCTTCGCGAAATTCATCTTGGAGTGAACTACGACCACGATTGAGTTCACCATACCATCGATAAACACTGGTCCTTGATGGAGCTTCATCGCCAAACATTGAATTAAGTTCATCCATGCACTGTTGCTGAGTTAATCCACGCCGAAAGTTGTAAAAAATAATCGCACGAAAATGTTGACGATTTAATTCCATTTTTGGGCCGAGATGAATCTTTTAAGTTACTGTAAACAACACAAATAGCGCTCGTATGTCAAAACGTTCTGAGTGCGTATAACCTCAAAAATGTCCAACTTTACGACAGAGCTGTCAATTGCCGGATTGCAACACTAGGGTTGCCAAATCCCGAAACATAAGAGGCAACCCTCGTATCTATTCTGTTTAGTCCTGATTTGTCATACATGACTTTATTGGGATAGTATTTCTTATACTGCGACTCTGGGGTTCTGTACATTCCGAGGCAGGAACGCAAACACCGCCTCTCGAACACCCGAAACTTCTCCATGTAAAATGGGGATATGTTGTACCATACCGGGCAGCCATACACCAATATTGGTCGGATGAATGCTGAGTATGAAATTATTTTCACCTTGGGGTCCAGCAGACTACTACGAAGGAGTCTTCGTGTCATTGCGTATGCGTTTCTAACTGCTGTAAGAGCAGCTGCTGTATGCTTATCAAAGTAAAGATACTGATCAAGCCAGATTCCAAGGTATCTGACTGCAGTTTTTACTTGTAGAGGAAGATTATTACTTCCTGCAATGGAAAATATTTTCCAATTCCGTTTTGTGTCCCTTGGTGCACTGGACAGTGGCGTTCTGAAAAGGATAGTCTCTGTTTTCTGGAAATTTATTTTTAATTTCCAGTCGTCGCAAAAACGTTTGATTTTGTGGAAATCATATTGCAGAAGTCTGTTAATGACATCAATCTTTTCTCCAGATCTATACACCACAATGTCATCGGCATACGCAATTGCATGGTTGTGAGAACCCACTAGATCACTAGTGTAAATGTTAAATAAAATGGGAGAATTCACTGCTCCCTGTTGTAGATCGTTTTTGATGTGGAAAGTCTTGTTAGAGATTATATCTCCACATTTCACTACAAATTGTTTATCCATTATCATATCGTAGATAATGTATAATAAATATTCGGCCATACCTAGATTTGATAACTTATATACCAGCCCTTCTAGCCATACGTTGTCGAAAGCCTTTTCAAAGTCAACCAAACAGGCCCCTGTGCATTGTCGTTTCGCCTTGTTCCATTGTATGTCGGCAACAAGTTTTGTCGCAGCATGAACTATGTCATGTTGCGATCGAAAACCAAACCGGTTGTTCGGAATAATACCATTTTCCTTACACCACTTAGTCAATGCTTTATTTATAATTTTCTCGAATATCTTGCTGATGTTCGGAAGCAAACTAATCGAGCGAAGATTGGCTGGATTGCTCCTGTCCTTGCCCTTTTTGGGGATGGAATAAAATAGTGTAAACCTTCACTACTTCAAGAGGTAAATGCTTTAGAACAATGTTTGGAATACTATCTATTCCGGACGATTTTTTTTTCGTAATCGTTCTAAGAATGTCTGTCAGTTCATCCTTGTGTACAAATATGCTAGTGTTTAGATCTCTAAGCCGGGAATCCGCTCTATTATTTACACTAAAGATAGTGAGACGCCAATTGTTAAGTTCATTGCGTAGCGAAATATGTTTTTGGAGAGCCCTATTTTCCAGGTCAAGATTAGAATGAGCCGATTCGTTCAATATATCCACTGCTTCGAAACAAGCACCAATTGAGTTAGTCTTTTTTTGCGGATCTTCGACTATTATGAACTCTTCGTTAGAGTTGATGTGTTCTAGGGTACGTCGTGCGTTTAGCAGAGTTTGACAATTCTCGGGAGTCCGCGGAACTCACAGACATGGGACGTCATTATATTCTTTCCTTCGAAAGACTTTATTTATTTGAGGGAACAGATTCGGTCCACTAGCTTTAATAGCTTGAATTCTCTTGTTCCAATCTTCATTAATCACTGATCTATAGTTGTCACGGATCAGTTTTTGAATATTTTTAATTAATGACTTAATTGTTTTTATTTCCTGGCTATTTGGATCGCTGAATTGTCTGTAGAACAGTTTTAACTTAGAGAGCAGAATACTCTTTTGCCTACACAGCTCGTCGATCGGTGCGTTTCTGTACCGGTTTGTATGGCTCTTGGAGTGAGACACTTTTGGGATAGAACGATTCATTGTATTAGTAACAATGTTGTTCATCGTCGAAAGATAATGATCAGTTTCGTCATTATGAAGATTTCTGTCAGTTGGTGGATGTGTGCCATTGGAGCGTAATTCTTTTTTTATTATCCGATCAAACCGCGACCAGTGTGCTTTTCCGAAATTAAAAGAATGTATCTGTTTGTACTGTTAAAGTAGTGAATGTTCGTTTGGGACATGTATTACAGCACCAAGTCCGTAATGATCGCCATCGTGCTCGATTGTACGAAGACAATTTCGAGTAGTTAAATCCGTATCTAATAATTGTATTCGCTCGTCGAGCAGCAGTAAATCCAAGAAGGAATTTCCTCTTGGATATGACGGCGTACTTGTAGCGTACAATTCTAGTTTATGTTCGATAGCGTTTGTTTGCCACCAGTCGAACAACACATTGCCTCTTGTGTTTGTGATAAGGTTACCCCAAGTACTGTGCTTGGAATTGAGATCTCCCGCCATAAGGAAATAATTATTTTCCGAGTCTAACTTGAGATTTCGAAAAAGGGTATCAAGTTCATTGATAAACTGTAGATACTGTGTTAATTCGGGAGCATACGCGAAGATCACATATATGGTAGATGCCTTTGACTTTTCAAAGGAATATCTATAACGCAGGCTTCTAATACCTGGAACTTGTATACATCTCTACTGTAGACGACTTTGTGTTGTAGATCATTTTTAACTAAGACAGCGACCCCGCCCCCCTGAGTGGAATTTGGACGATCTCGTCTAATTACTTTATAATTTGGGTAGCCCAATTTGTGCCTTTGATTTAGCTTAGTTTCGCTAGCCAAAAGCACATCTGGGCGTTCAGCTTCCAGCAGATTGCTGAGATTATCCCCTCTTTCCATGTGGATTAGTGAATTAACATTCACAGCAATAATTTTTAGGATTAATTCAGTCGCAGTGAACGTTATAATTAGAGTGTGTTCGTCTGGGAACAGGGTCGAATAGATAATGGCCGTACGAGCCACTAGTTCTGTCAGTTTTTTTTCGATCTTTTCGAATTTTTTATCAAACGCAGCAAACTGTCCTTGTATGGACAGTAAAATAGCTGTTATATCAGTTTGTGCCTCTGGAGCAGGCGTGATATTATGTGATTGTTCTAAGATTGGTGCATTTTTTACTCCACCTGCCATTTGGGCGTATGACACACTTGGTGCCACGAAGTTGTTGTAAGAGCGAGTTTTCATCCTTTTCTCTTCTTCAACTTGCTTCTTTTTGACTTCCAACTTTGATTTTAGTTGTTGGTACTTAGGGCAACCTCTAAAGTTAGCAGGGTGACCTGAGTTGTTACAGAGACACAGGATAGTTTACTTCTATCCGGAAGCTGTTCTTTGCCCAATGGACATTCTCCAATGATATGTTTGTTTAGCCATTTGACGCATCTGAAATGCATATTGCAATTCGCTGCCACATGCCCGAAGCGTTGACAGCGCATACACTACAATACGCGGTCGCACTTCTTTATTCTCTCCCAACTTATTGTTTGGTGATTAATGTATTTAATATATCTAAGTCCATCAATTTTACTATTGGGGCTTAGCGACACAATGAAGAAAGGCAACTTACGGTTGCGATTTCTAGAATTTGCTGTAGAAAATGGTTTCACACCTGTAAATTTCAAGGTATCATTTTCGAAGGTTTTCAGTTCTTCAAGCACCTCTTCGGGAGTAAAGGAAGGGTCAACTCCTTTGAGGAGCATGGAGACAGTTTTCTCCGATTTAGGGGTGTACGTGTAGTACTCGCTTTTCGATTTCCCTAATGCCGATTTAATTTTGTTATGCCCTTCTAAATCCTCGCATGTTAAACTTATCTTGAAATTATTTATTCGTTTTGTTTTAAAAGTTTTGCATGTCAACTCACCCAATTTTATGAGATCCTTTGTCTCCATGTAGCTGATGTAGATAGCAGGTACTTTCTCCCTTTTTTTGACTGGCACCTGCTGAGATGTTTCCTGCCGAGATGTGTCCTGCTGTTGATGTGGTTCCTGCTCTTGTTGTTGATGTGATTCCTGCTGTTGAAGTTCCTTATCTTGTCGTGTTTTCTTTGCCTTCGTGGTTTGCTGTTGTATTTGTTCTTGCTGTTGTTGTTCTACCATTTTCGGTTTTCGCTCGTTCTGGCTCAGGTTGTTTTTTAGTTTAACAACTTCCTCCATTTGTCTATCCAGTTCTTCTTTTTTACGACTAATCTCATGGATGAGTCTGTTGAGGACCTCGATCTGATTGCTAGCGTCTGCATTTGTTTCGGTGACGGGTAGTTCGTAAATTGTTTTCCAGCCCCTGAGTACTGGGCACCATGGCTGTTGTCTTCGTCATCGCTGTTGGCAATCGACGTGTCTGTATTCTTAATTTCATTTGTTCTAAGGTATTTAGCCTTTAGGTTTAGGTCCGTATTTTGCCTTCTCCGATTTACCATTTTGGCATCCATTTGTTTTCTGTCCATATTATGGATCGCGTGTTCTCACTTTTTTTTATTGTTTTTTTGTTTTTGGATCTACGTCCGTATTATGGAAAGTACTTTTTTATTTTCTTTTTTTTTTTTTTTAGCGTGAAGGACAAACAGATTGTGGCCTCGCGCACTCACTCATATTGTTCGCGCACTCACACGTAAACACCGTTAACGTGTTACTCACACACTTTTTGTATTAAACTGTGTTCTTCGTTTTGACTGTCACAACACGTGGCTTCGTTCTCTTTTATTTGATTCTATTTATTTATATTTACTTTGCCTTGACCGTTGCTATCACTGGAAATTATTTGTTTATAAATAGTCTTTTTTTAACACTTCAGCCACTCGCGACTCATAAAAGCAACTTTTTTCATTCAACTCGATCGCCGAACTGAAAACACGTCCGAACTCGGTCACTGTGTATCATTGTACTACATAGCGTTAAGGTAGTTTGGCCTGTATCAAATTTCTCTCAACTAGTTTCATGTCGGCGGACAAAATTTTTCAAAGACAAATACGCCGGTCTTATTAAAATGTTGAATACTTTTTCCCAGTAGGATTGACTTGCACTTAAATGAAGGTTTTTCCTTTGATCAAAACTTATTTTAAATGGTAGAAATTTGACCGGAAACTGTACTTTTTGCATACAACTTTGTCAAACATTTAAATTTCAAGTTTCTTTAAATCATTACTACATAAACAGTCAATAGTTACCTAGTTGCAGAAAATATTTGTTTTTCTTTTATTTCAAATGAAGGTACATAGGTTATTCTGATCATTGTTGAGATACTTCCAAGACGTCTCCGAAAATTAGACATTTGTTAATAGAAATTTTGAAAAATATTGTTAAATATATTAATTCTTTTTATATAATAAAAATAAATAAGGAAAATGTAACTTTTTTAACCCTCCAATTCCATGTAATTAATTGACTAGGTATTGATTTATTTCCCAATCAGCTTGGATAATATAGGCAGTATCCTTTATGGAGGGCATTTTGTCCCTCTGTTTTTTGGATCGGTTGAACACCAGCAATTTTCCGACAGGAAGGTTTGCAAAGCACGAGTGATAGTTCTGAGACACCATTTTGAATTATCCGTTAATCAAGAAAAGATGATTCTATACACTTAAACTTCTTGTAACTTTTAAATCGTGGGTTGGATATTTAATTAAACAATTAGGGAAACCTGTATTAACAAAAAAAAGCTGCAGATCAATGCCTGCATACACCAACACGACTCTCAATGATATGCCACATCTCACCATTTTTCAACGAGCCATTCACCCATTAAATTACAATATGAAAAGGTTGAAGCTCCACCTCTGGTAATGCCATTTCGCAATTTCATTAAATGCATCATACAGTTATATCGTAATCACCATCAACATTTGCAACCCCTCAAATTGAAAAATTGGCACTATTGGTAGTTTTGCAAACTGTGCAAGTCATGACGTATACATTTTTTTGCAAAGCATCAAAATCTAACGAATCCTGAACTCCCATTTACCAGAGGAAACTGGATCTGTCCTCCCTTCGTAGTAGCTTATGTACATAGATAAGGAAGAGATACTTTAATATCTGCTCAACCATGTAACATCTATAACGCCTCTCATAGGTTTGCAAGCCAACTTACCTAATGTTTGTTGGTATGCACAGGGAAGTCCCCTGCAAAAATAATCAGGCAAACGCACATCCTAGCAACTAGGTTGAAAAACCAGATCAAGTTCCTCTCCAAGGATATTTTCCGTGAATGGGATGCGGTAACAACATGTCACCCTCAGTGAATATAAGGAAAAAATATGCAAGGGGGATAAACATCTCACCTTTTTGCATGTAGGGTGCAAAAACAACCCCGGATCTTCAAAGTTCTTATATGTGTTTGCCTTCCTAATTCAGTTGACTGTAAAATCGAATCCATTCGATACCTTTCCTTTTTTGCTTTGGTTTCCGCTTTTTTTTTTGCCTCTGCAATGGGGTTTGCAGTTTTGCTTCGAGGGTTGCTTACACCGAGGGGTTGCTGCAATATACTCAAATGTAAATGAGGAATATTGTGCGTTATATACCGTATATATACTTCAGTGAACAACTTCATTTTATGCAAATAAGGACAATTTTGCGAGTACCATGGGAACTAGTTTGAGTTTTCATTTTTACTAATGTAAAGGGAATGTGGAAATTTGTGTGGAAGTTTTGAATTTTAACGACTTGTTTCAGGAGATGTTTGGTTTCTAAAACGAATGAGTTTTTCAGATATGAATAATGGATTCGTTAAAATTGTGTCCATCTTTTGGTTCCCATGTACAAATTGTGTTGGTTTTTCAATAGCATTTCATCTGCCATAATCGTATCACGATAAGATATTGTGGGCGAATAATCGCAAATCCTTTTAAGTTGTCTAGATATCCTTTTCAGATCATCCAACGTCTTCAATAGTCATAAGCTAGAAGGAGGGAAGATTGTCTTGTAGTACTGCGAAATGTATAAATCTTTTTAGACTTGGAAATTAAAATTATGTTCAGTGCAAGAGTTGACTGATGTCAAACAAACGATGTTATATAAACACGGTCATTTCACAGAACGAGGAAAGCAGAATAATCGGTAATTTCATACCATTGCTATTCGTCTTCTTTACGCCGTTGTCGTAATGTGATACATAAGCTTTAGTGTCTAGGTTTTAAAAAAAAATTAATGCTGGCAAACGTTCCCCAATTCCTTAAAAATTCAAATAACATGTCGACCAGTCTGTTGCATAAGATAGTCGATATATCCGTAAGTGCAGTTTTTTCTTAATGTTGTTTTGGAATCATCACTTAATTAGTTATTATTCTTTTCAATCATTACTTACTTATCAGGCTCTGCAACCGCGATCCAATTTGGTCTTCAGTGGTAGTCTGTGCCGTCAACTAAGAGACTTCGTCTGAATGCTATCGAGTCAATCAAGGTTATGTTTAAGTGGGGAATTTCAAAAACGTGATAAGTTCTAATATGGGATTTGTAGATGAAAAGCAATTATGCCTACATAAAATATATTTTAATCCTGAAGAGATAACTTAGTTTCAAACTAAGGCGGTATTCGACACCCGTTCATGCTACGATATATTCCCGCTGATCGTGACACCTAGCAAATCGAAGATTTAAGAACCAGATCGTTTGTCATTAGATACCGCGCCAACTATCCGTAAATACAGTATATTTCGTCTCGGCTGTCTCTTTCTTTGTTAACTTAAATAACGAGATAGGTCGTAAGTCAAGTCAAATAAATAAGTAAATAAATCCAGACATCAATTCGCCAAACACCCCCCCCCCCCCCCCCCTTTCCTTTTTTCCTACTTTATTACACTTTAGCTGTAGGATAGTTGTTAAGTGTTTATCGCTTGTATTAAGCTTAATATAAGAGGGTTCTGCCCTCACCAAATTAACGCCGCCAATATAAGCATAATTGTTAAATTCTTTTTCATAAGTATTGTTCTTATATTAACTGACTGCCTTTTCGAACGCACTCTTAATTACATAATACAATATCTTCTTTTTTTTTTTCTTATGCATTCCGGCGTACATAAAAACAAATACATCAACGTACTTTTATCGGAAAAACTGTGACCCGTTAATAGAAGCAAATCAAAACGTAGGTGGGGCCCCAATGCCCTGCCGCCCGGTGAAATACCACCCTACCAAGCTATAGACTTCGTAAAATGGTCGGGAGAAATCCCTGGCCATCTTTCGGAGCGTCCCTGATGGACCGGTTCGAGTAAAGGTTGACTTAGGTGGTAGCCGGTCAAAAGGTGAGATACTGCCCCGTCACGCTGTACATTCGGCGAAATTGTCGGGAGAAACCTTTGACTATGTTTCAGATGTATGGATGATAGCCCGGACTGATACGGAGACAAGTCATGATGGTACCTTCTGAGATAAAGAATTCCGGAGGTCAACTGTTTTTCCATTCGGATCTCCGGCACGGACTATGTCAGGGGGAATATCATGCAAATATTATGGTAATTAACCGAACTTTAAGAAATTCGTCATCGCATAATCGGGCTCGTTCTCGAGGCTCTGTCTACGCCCGACTGGTGAAGGCATTTTGTAACATCAGGGGCATCGGTGTCACCAATATGAATGTAAACACCGTTCACCAATGTTTGCAAACTGCGAAACCTGATATCCCCGCTCGATTCGTCAACTGATTCGACATATCTTCGTTGCTCGGGATACGACTTACATTCGAGCTTCCGTTTTAAGGGCTGAGTCTGCGTCTTCGCGCGGTTCGATCTAGCTTGCCAGAGGATGGAGGCGTTGGAACCTAGGAACATCGACATGATAGGGGTGACGGTCGTGCAGAGGAGTTCTGTTAAATTTCTTAGTTGTTTTTACTGGTCCCCAAATAACGACCGAGCAGCGACATTTTTTGAACATCTTTCACGTACCGTCGACTGCATACAGATCAGCCAGCCGGGCTGTGAAATTATCGACCTTGGCGGTTTTCATCATCATCATCGGCACTACAACCGAGATCCGGTCTTTGCATCATTTAACATATCTCTCCACCGGTCCCGATTTCGAGCCGATATCATCCAGTTTAGCACTGCCAGGCTCTGGGCGTCCTAGTCTACGCCATCCCTCAATCGCAGACAAGATCTGCCGCGCTGTCTCCTTCCAAACATCCTGCCACAAAGGAATTCCCGGGCAAGCTCCTCGTCCCACCCACCGGAGTCTACCGAGCTTGATTTTTCTTAACATACAATATTAGCTTCAAAGTAGACTTTGTACAACTCATGGTTGTAGCGTCTCTGGAATCGTCTTCCCTCGCATACAGGGTCAACGATTCTCCTTAAGACCTTCCTCACGAACGCGGCTAAGAGTTCAGAGTGTCTTTTATTGAGCACCCAGGTGTCGGATCCATACATGGGCGCTGGTAAGACCATGGTCTTGTACAGTAGCAGCTTGGAAGTTCTGGATAAATTTCGGGATTTAAAGAGTCTTGATAGACTATAGTGGGCTTTGTTGGATTTGATCACCCGTTCGCGTATTTCTTCTTCCATATTGTTATCGGCTGTTGCTATTGACCCAAGGTAATTAAAGGATTGTACTATTTCAAATTGTGCTCCACTACCCTGATAGTTTCACCAACGTTAGGTCTTCTCTTCGCAAAAGTTGCCAACCATGTACTTAGCTTTCCCCTCATTAATGTGTAGTCCCAGTTTTTGTGCCGCCTGCTCGATCTGAGTGAAGCAATCCTGTACAGCTGATTCGGTTCTACCGATGATGTCGATGTCATCTGCGTAGGCAAGTATCTGGCTGGACTTGGTGAAAATAGTCCCTCTAGTTGTAACGCCAGAGTCACGGATTGCTTTCTCCAACGCTAGGTTGAAGAGGAGGCAGGCCAGACCGTCCCCTTGTCCGAGTCCATTAAAGATGTTTATTGGTTTGGACAGCAATCCCGCTATTTTTACTTGACTAGTTACGTTGGCCCTGTGAGTAGGGCGTTAGAATATAGTCACAGCTAGGCCAGCTTGTCGTAAGAGGCGACTAAAGGCCGAGTGGTAGCCGGGGTCCCAACGCCCTGTGCGCCCGGTGAAATACCACCCCATCAAGCTTTAGGCTCCGTGAAATGGTCGGGAGAAATCCCTGGCCATCTTTCGGAGCTTGGCTGATGGACCGGTTCGAGAAATGGTTGGTTAGGTGGTAGTCGGTCCCAAGGTGAGATACCACCCCGTCACGCTGTACATTCCGCGATATCGCCGAGAGAAATCTTCGACGGTGTTTCGAATGTGTGGCTGATGGCCCGGACTGACACGGGGATAAGTCATGATGGTGTCTTCTGATATAAAGAATTCCGGAGGTAAACTAGTCTCCCATTCGGATCTCCGCGGGGGACTATGTTAGGGGGAACATCATGCAGATATCATGATAAATAATGGAACTTTGAGAGGTTCGTCATCGCATAACCGGGCTAGCTCTCGAGGCTCGGCCCACGCTCGACTGGTGACGGCATTTTGTAACATCAGGGGCATCGGTTTCACCAATACTAATGTAAACGTCGTCCACGAGTATTTGCAAACAGCAAAACCCGACATCCTTCTCCTAACTGAGACCCATATCGATTTTTCAACTGATTCCACACATCTTCGTTGCTCAGGATACGACTTACATTCGAGATTCCGTTTTAAGGGCGGTGTCTGCGTCTTCGCGCGGTCCGATCTGGCCTGCCAGAGGATGGAGGCGTTGGAACCCAATAATATGGACATCATATGGTTGAGGGTCGTACTGAGGAATTCCGTTAAATTTCTTTGTTGTCTTTACCGCTCCCCGAATGACGATCGACCGGCGACATTTTTCGAACATCTTTCATATACCGTCGACTGGATACAGATCAACCACCCAGCTTCTGAAATTATTGTCCTTGGCGATTTTAATGTGCACAATTCCGACTGGTTGTTACATTCTAACAGAACCGACGAGGCTGGGAGGCTGGCGGAGATGTTTGCTGTAAGCCACAACTTGACTCAACTCGTGGGGGAGCCAACGCGAATACCGGATGCCCGAGGCGATTATGCGAACACCCTGGATCTGTTTTTGACATCCGAACCGAGTATTTATACCGTAGAGGTTTCTGCGCCACTGGGAAACTCAGATCACTGCTTGGTATCTGTCGCGCAAGCACTTGCATACCAAGCGAATAACCGGCCTAGGCAGCTTCGCCATGTATGGAAGTATGGGGCCGCTAACTGGGACGATATGCGAGATTTCTTCGCATCCTTTCCATGGTCCGAGATGTGCTTCGGAAACTCCGATGTTAACGCTTGCGCGGAGTCGGTGTCAGAGATTATTCTTCTGGGGATGGAGATGTATATTCCACATTCCATCAAACGAAGTTCGTCTGATAAACCTTGGTTTGACAAAAAATGTGAGCTGATTACAGCGGCAAAAAATAGAGCTTTTAAGCAATGGCGCTCCAATCCCACCGATGTTAACAGAACGAATTTTGTTAGAATCAGAAACGTGTGCAACCAGGCGATTGATACCGCGAAGAAGGCTCACAACGACAGGGTGATCAATAAGCTCCTTCGGTGCCCAACTGGTTCGCGCTCCTTCTGGTCAATGGCAAAGGCTGTCAGCAGTAACTTCGCTTCCTCCTCTTTCCCTCCGTTGGTGACAGACAGCGGGACGTTAGTCACGAATCCAAAGGATAAAGCTAATGTATTCGCGAATTTATTTTCCGCGAATTCAAACCTCGATCCCGGCCTTTTGCAGCCACCCGTGATCTCGCCGGTACAGTCTTCCATGCGGGATGTGAGATTTCGTCCGCGCACTATTCAACGCATTCTACGTGAACTGGATTGTAGGAAGGCAACCGGCCCGGACGGAATACCAGCAATAGTCCTTAAGAACTGTGCTCCAGAACTATCGCCGGTTCTTGGCAGACTCTTCCGCTTATCTTATGCACGGAGGACCTTTCCTGCCTGCTGGAAAATCGCCCGAGTTCAGCCAATCCCAAAGACGGGAAAAAAGTGTCTCCCACAAAATTACCGTCCGATAGCATTACTGTCTATTTTATCTAAGGTAATGGAAAAAGTCATCAATACAGAGTTGGTTAAGTATTTGGAGTGCAACGGTCTTCTGAATGATCGTCAATACGGATTCCGTGGCAGGCGGTCCGCAGGAGACCTTTTGACACTTATAACCGATATATGGACATCTGCGATTGAACGGCATGGTGAGTCAAGGGCGGTCGCATTAGATATCTCCAAGGCTTTTGACCGCGTCTGGCACGGGGCATTGCTGAGCAAACTCCGTTCATATGGACTTTCCCAACAGCTTTGCGACTGGACGAGGAGCTTCCTCGAGAATCGAGCGATCCGGGTTGTTGTGGACGGCGAGTGTTCGGATCTGTATCCTGTTAATTTGGGGGTGCCCCAGGGTTCTATTTTGGCTCCAACCTTGTTCTTGCTTCACATAAATGCTTTGTTGGAGACAACGGACAACAAAGTGTTCAGTTTTGCGGATGATAGTACACTTGTTTCCTCCTTTTCGAGTGATCGGCCGATTGGTGCATCAACGTCGCACCAGCTGAGATGTAGACAGATTGACTCTCTGAACCGGGATCTAGATAAAGTCCTGCAGTGGGGAAAGGCCAATCTTGTCGACTTCAACGCAACGAAGACCCAGTATACAACATTCACAAAGAAAACCGGATCATCGGTTCCACAGCTGATGATGAATGGCCGAGCCCTCGAGGCTGGGGAAAGTTTGAGATTGCTCGGCGTCACGGTCTGTGGGAATGTATCATAGCATAAACACGTATCGGGTATCGCCAGATCAGCCTCAGGAAAACTGAGTTATCTTTTTAGAGCCAAGAAATATTTTACTCCGGCCCAACTTCTTCTCCTATATAAATCTCAAATTAGACCCGCGCTCGAATATTGCTCTCATGTTTGGAGCTCGGCTCCTAAACATAGCCTCGACCTACTTGAGAGCGTACAAAGACGAGCGATCCGCCTGATCGGGGACTCGGCGCTGACGTCGGGACTACAGTCGCTATCACATCGAAGGCGCATGGCCGACCTCTGTCTGTTCTACAGATATTATCACGGGTGCTGTTCTTCGGAGATTCTTGGCATTGTTCCACGCAATTCGGTCTATATGCGCTCCACAAGACAATCCGACGGATCGCACCCGTTTGTGGTTCATCTCCCGACAGCGCGAACATCCCTGTATCAGAACTCGTTCCGTTACAGAGCGGGGAAGCTGTGGAACTCCCTTCCCACGCGAGTGTTCCCGGAGCGTTACAACCTGCAACTGTTCAAAAAGAACTGCAACAGTTATTTGATGGCATCTCGGGGCGCCCACTCGACGCTATAGGTTCGCCTCTCCCGAGAGAAGTCTAATAAAAAAAAAATAAAAAAAAACCCACAAAGTCGTATCAATTTGTTTGGAATGCCGAACTCTCGTGGCATTATATATTTCTACCCTGGCTATGCTGTCGTAGGCGGCCTTAAAGTCTATAAGTAGATGATATAATGGGATATTAAATTCCAGACATTTTTCCATCGCCTCCCTAAGGGTGAAGATCTGATCAATCGCTTATTTGCCTGGGATAAAGCGACACTGATATTGATCAATGATGACTTTAGCGTATGGGGGTATCCGATCTTGTGGGATAGTGGAGAGTATCTTATAGGCGGTACTCAGCAATATTATACCCCTATAGTTGCTGCACACTGTGATATCTCCCTTCTTATGTATGGGGCAAGTTATACCGCGACGCCAATCTTCCGGCATCTCCTCTTGCTCCCATAGGTGCACCACGATCTCATGAATTGCGTGATGTAATGCTGTCCCTTATTGTTTGATCAGCTTAGCTGGTATGCCATCAGCTCCAGGGGCTTTATTTGATTTGAGCTGTCTTATGGCTTTTAATGTTTCCTCAATGCTTGGTGACTGCAGCATTTGGTCTTGATTTTGCATTGGTGGAGCCTCCACTTCTTCTGTGAACTGTCCATTCATGGTAGCAATTCATTGAAATGCACTTCCCATCGCTCCAGAATCCCTTCATGATCGGTGATCAGATTACCCTCTTTATCCTTGCAGTAAGTGCAGCGTGGTATGTACCGCGTCATACTGCAGATTATTTGGTAGAATTTCCGCTACTGGTGCTGACCTCGCTCTCTACTTTTCTCTATTTCACAGACAAGGATTTTTTCCCAGACACTTTTCTTTTGTCTCTGAA
Source organism: Microdon myrmicae (assembly GCA_963931805.1). Classification (NCBI taxonomy): domain Eukaryota; kingdom Metazoa; phylum Arthropoda; class Insecta; order Diptera; family Syrphidae; genus Microdon; species Microdon myrmicae. Next base: position 151,304,671 of record OZ007497.1, on the reverse strand, counting down.
GTCTTCTGAGATCTTTGTATTTATCCTCGCGCACCCTATGAGACTGCTGCATTGCTCGGTATGCAGCATTCTTACGTTCAGTCGCTAGTTTGCGCTCATCATCAAACCACTCGCTCCGATCTCTACGACTACTGCCTAAGAATAAGTTGGCAGTACTAATGACAGTATTCTTAAGGCCTGTCAGGACTTACTCTCCTTCCGTCGAGCTCTCCAAGGGCGAGTCGTAACGCATGACCAAAGGTGTTTGTAGTATTCTCATTGCGCATGGCAGCTGTGTTGATTCGAACCTGATCCGCGGATGCAATATGTCTTCGTAAGGCAATCCGCGCGCGGAAAACTTTACAAACAAGATAGTGATCCGAGTAGACGTTGGCACCTCGGTAGGTTCGTACCGTCATCATGCTCGAGGAGTGGCGGCCATCTATCAGCACGTGGTCAATTTGGTTGCGAGTGGCTCCATCCGGCTTTGTGGATATCTTTACGCGAAAAGCTGGTACTCGCAATGACCAAGTCTTTCGATGCTGCCAGTTCGATGACTCGTAGTCCATTGTCATTAGTATTTTCATGCAAACTATGGGAACCTGCGTAATGCCTGAAAACCGGCTCCCGACCTATTTTCGCGAACCATTTTCACATCATATCTTGGGCAGGCATTGAGGACCTGTTCGACATTCCCGTAGAAATTTTCTTTTCGTCGTCAGGAGACTCTTCTGTAGGTCCGTGAACGTTTATGAAGCTTACTTTCTTAAACTGGACTCGCCCACTAAGAGTGCATAGCCTTTCGTTTATTGCATTAAAGCCGATAATGGCAGGCTTCAGTTTTTGGTGTTTTACATGATAGTTGTAGTAAATGTCATACTCGTTTGTTTGAATTACACCACTCCCCGTCCATCTTATTTCTTGTAATGCTGTTATGTCAGCCCTATATTCGGACAGGGCAGCGGCTAGCTGCTGTACAGCTCGAGCAGTGAATAGTGAGCTGACGTTCCATGAGAAAATTCTTAAATCGTTTAGTCATTTTGGTTTCCGTGGTCGTCGTCGTGTATCCAGTCCATATCCGAGACTTGTTTAATTTGCCATAATAATTTCGTTTTACAGGCAAGGTTATTAGCCCTGCGCCAACCTTTCTCAGGATGTCGCTGCATACATTGGTTCACTACTTGACGGCTGCCAAAGTAGCTGTCCAGGGGTGTAACGTGGAGAGTGCATGTCAACTTGGACTGAACAGGGACAAGGATCGTCCTGGCCTTCGCCGGGTTGAAAACAATCAGAGATTTTGCCCTGTATGTTCGCTCCCATTGCCTCTATTATGAAAAGTTTAAAATCCAAGAAATTAACCCGGACGACCTAAAAAGTTACATAATCGAAAAGCTTTACGTTTCTGTAACTACGTTCATAACAATATTATGCAACCGCTTGCTCGACAACAGATACTTCCCCAAAGTTTCGAAACTATCAAAAATAATCCCTCCATCCGAAAAAGGAACTTTGAGATAGCTAACCTTGACCCAACTTTTCTCTTATCTAACCTAGGGAAAGTACTAGACAAAAACATTTTTCAGAAATGGATAAATACGCTTTAAATAGTAGGATCAAATATATAGTAGGTTGCACTATACATTTGTCTCATTTAAATGCAAAAGTCGTTCAATAGTGTCTTGAAGAAAGGACTGAGATATAAAATCAAAAAAAATTAATTCCCCTGTTATCATAATGCATATAATCTATAGCTCTATAAGCGGGCGACTACATTGAATGCAATTATAGTAAATTGTACAGCAGAACGAGGGTAACCAATATAAAAAGAAGTGGATCTCCTGGGCCAATACTGAGCCAAAAATTTTACAATATCCATATGTTTGAGTTTACCATGCAACGCCTGGAAACAACAGGTTTGAAGACTCTGAGGCCTTACTATATGCCGACAATATCTTAATTTACAGACGTAGCATGTGACCACGGCAACTCGCAAAATTGTTTCCTGTCACCCTAAACAAATAGATATGTGGCGGTTCTTTAATACATTCCCAAAGAACCGCCCATCCTCTTAAATTAACCACATTCCTCTTTCCATGCAAAGCCATAGTACTTACCTGCAATTAGGGGCTGCGTAAGCTCCCCTGCAGCATCATACCTAAAAAGAAAACCTACCCGACGGCATCCACACATTCTGAATTTCCCTGGTTCATATTCCATGAACCAGTTCATCTCCTATCGGCTCAGCCTGTCTTCAATTACGATAAACAAACGCTGACCAGCGTATTGTTGACATAGCTGTAGCCGATATTCTTTCCACAATTCACAATTGTATATCGCGCCTATACCCTTAGGTCCGCGACAGTTGCGACAATTCCCCGTTATCGGCTATCAACCGATCATGAATTTGGGCCTGGATATGATCATTGTTTAGGTAACCTTACCCATGCCATGCCTATGATGACCCGCCTGAAAACGTAAATTAAACATACAGTATCTCACTGTGTTCGTTTTACTTACCCGCACTTTAAACCAAACATATAGCCATCCAGCCTGACCCTTTGCCGCCGACGACGAGGTTTCTGCTGACTTATGTCAACAAAATAACTTTCCTCCTTGTGCACCGGAGCCATACGGCTAGATTAGATATTCCCTACATCGATATTTCCAAGGAATCCTGGGCAAATACGATGACGACCCCTTGGTAACATAGGCACATCGTGTACAGCATGCGTGCCAACCTTTGACCTGCGAAATAGCGTTTTTGTTTACTTTGAAACAAAAATCTATTTCGATCCCTGGCATGCATCATCAACGGTGTATGGGTACATCGCCGCAGCCACCGATGATCGTACGTCTGTTTAATCAGGTGTCCGCCGATCATCGTCCTCATCGCAGGGCATCCTACTTGTACTATACGGACACATATAGAATCCTCCCCTATCGATGCAATTCGCGGCCATTGAATCTGATGGATGTGAGTTGCATCGTTGAGTCAGATTTTATCACGCAAAATGTGCACATGCACCGACCCGAGTGTCAAACTTAACAATATCAAAGAGTTCGTGTGCGAGTCGAATTTAATATCTTATAATAATAAACTTACTTAAATAATGATTGTCGAATAAGGCTGTGACGTTGTTTTATAAAGTCGTGTATCATACCGTATATAACAAGTGCATCGTGTAAATTTAAATTAAGTCGAAAGAACGAATAAAGGCACAATATTGTTTCAATCGTAAGGATTTTCGTGGAAATAAAAGGAACATTAAAATAAATTCAGTGCGTTTGATTTTTCTTGGTGCACAATTTTGGCAGCGGACCGTGGAAGTTTAGTGAATCCTCCACCCTTGCCGACGCCGCTACTAAACTTACGCCATAGATACATTCTACCAACGATGAAATATAAGAATCAACGTAGCAAGTCGAAAGACATTTGTTTGCTTATTCGTTTTCGAAATCCTAGCGGAAAATGTCCCCGTAGAATAGCCAGGGAAAGTTGCCATTTCCAGCTCGTAGTTGAAAGAATAAACCATTTCTACGTAAGAATAAGTTTTAATAATTTGCTGAAATTTAACAAGCACGCACATAAGGCATTAAAAATGCTCAAAATCTGACCCGATATTCAGCCCTTGTACTGAGAAGTAAAGCAGTCGTTCCGAAAACAAAACTTCTCCCATCCTCCCATATAAAACCTATTCTGACGCACGGGTTTCATACATGGTTCACAATTTCGCCCTCGGTGGCATGGAACCTAGAGGTCTTCAAAAGAATCGTGTCCTGGATTCTACATCAGTAAATATACCCCACTAACATATTATTGTACGTTACTAGAGCGAATGTAACCAAAGCATTGAAATTCTTTTTTGTTGTCGTCTGGGATTGCTTCATGGTGTTGGACTATTATTTGCGAGGATCAACTGGACGAAAAACCAAATTTTGTCGACCTAAATCTAAGACCTTTTGTGCAAGGCGAATAACATTGCCCGGAAATACAAATTATTATGGACAATTTAACAAGTCTCGGTTATGGACCGGATACCGGTGGTGAGACTTGCTAAATAAGGCCAAGATCCCGGTTGTAATGCCGATGATGATGATAATGATGAAATCTAAGATCCTCAGGGGCGAGGAGATATAAAAAAGCTTCTAGGCTGTATAAAGAAGATAAGTTGAAGAGCATTAACTTTGTTTTCGAGCCTACACTAAATTACGCTCAGCAAAGCAAGTCTCAGAAAACTCACATTCTAGTCATACGAAAAACCAATATAAAAATGATGGTAATTCATCTTCCCTAAAAGAGGGAGGATGAATTAGCATAGACCAATAACGTAGGCCTGTGGAACACCTGGATTGGAGAATCCTCTATCGCTGTTTCATCATCTATCTTAAGACTGATCTACATCAGAACATCATGAAACCACGAAATTCAATTCCAATTCTTAAGAAATAAGTGCGGCTGATAAAGGAAAAAAAAATTGTTTATGCAGGCCAATCTACCTTAAGTCAGGTCACATTGAAGTCAAAAATATATTAGTATAAAGGATTAAATAAAATAAATAATCATGCATTTATAATGAGTAAACGGAACAGAAATGCAAATAAACAAACGAATTGTGGAATTCAACATTCCCTATCCATCAATAAATTATTGGCCAATGCAACACACGATCATCGCACCACAACGACTTTATTTTTCATTAAAGTACCAACCGCTGTTCCAATTACAGACATTTCCATTAGAAAGCGTTTTTGCTTTCCTTTCAGTTTTCCCAAATCCTACAGATGTAATTAAATATAATTTAAATTTATCTGCAAAATTATGCAGCAACCACAAAGGAATATAAATTTATTGCAACTCTCAGAACACCTTTCAACTCCACATGGATCGTGAGAAAATTTCCCAGCTCCTTGGGAGCCTCAGAACTTCCGTCAACAACAGTGCAACCAATTTGCATACTCCTTTGCTAAAAGCGAACATTCCCTTTACAGATGCCATCTTAAGGACAAATATGTAAATTTAATATCGATTCACATGTGCGTACGCATGCAACAGGATAAACCCCTTTCACTTCGAAGATCACCAAAAAAGGGCACACACACACACTGAATGAAAAAAACAAAAAAATATAAAAAACTGCATTCCGGGTTAAAATGGATCATACGGGTTCGCTCTCATAGTGAAAGGAAAAAAATTAATGCAGTTCCTCGAAGTCCTACGGTGACATAATCAAATCGTTTGACGCACCACACGATCATCCTTTTTGGCGATCAGCTTTTCATTTCATTTTCTTTTTTTTTTATGCAAATAAGTGCGGTACCGCATAGTAATGCGCTCGGGGTGCAAATACACATGCATCAGTGTGAGAATCTGGCGATTTGATGCGAGTGAAGGATATCGGAAATCGAAAGGATATGCAAATACAGTATCTTCTGCTTGGAGCATCGGAATCTCCATAATTAGGTAGGACTGTGCTCTTATGTAGGATAGATCTTCGGCCGTGGGAAAACACTGTCTGCATAATTTTTGCATAAATTGTTTTTCTATTTTGGCAAATATCCACTGACAACCCTTGCTTCCGGGTCAATTAATGGGTGGTAACTGTTATTTTTAGATGGGCTGTGACACATAATATCATCATAATCTAGTGCGCCAGATGCATTCGAATTCAGTTCCTATTCTAGAACCGTTCCCAAGCCTTTTCATTTTCCTGGGAATTGACGGCGTTAAGTTTGGAAAGGGGTTTGCATGCAGATAACAGCTTTGCGTACTTGGTAAAAATGACGTGATGACATGGAATTTCAAATCTGCATTTATCTGATGTAAGAAATGCAAATTATTAGTCACTCTTCTGATATGTAAACAATCAATGGATGGAAAATCATATTACCAACGTCTATTTGATCCTTACTTCACATTATATTGCAGTTGTTTTAAAGGGCCTCCTAAACATTTCTTATTCTAGATTAAATAATGTTAGCGAAGAAAACAGTGCGGATAAAACAGGGCAGGGGGTAGAGATGCCAGAAAAGCTTAGAAAACTAAAAAATGTGCCTAGTTTCTGTTATTTTTGTAATTGAATTTGAGTCTCGTATGAAGTACAAAACAGGTCTGCATGGTGCTTGAATATAAAATAGATTTTGTTCATTATCAATGGCATGGGCAAATGGCCCCTTTTATATGGGATGTGCCTTAACCATATGCCTCGCTTCAATACACAATCCAAAACAAAATCACGGGACTCACGTATGTCTTTAGAAACCACAAAAGAAGCTAATTTTAATCATATCTAATTTCTTAAAGTTATGTTGTCCAAGTGAGTTTTACCAGCTGGTTGACATTTTTCAAGTCGGATTCCCAAGTTCTCGAAAACGCATTGACAAGTGGTTCTTGGAATGACGTTCAGTATACGTACAATTTTTTAAGTCTTTATACATTATCTGCTTTTATATACCTCCTCCACGGCCCATCGTGTCATACGAACTCGCAATAGAAGCGGTAGATATCCTAACCGACTTAAGCACCTCCCTAGACGATATCGTCGTTCTTGGCGATTTTAACCTCCCCCTTCTCCAATGGATATTGGCTGACCATCAAACCTTCTACTTCTCAAACCACATAAGTTCCAAGGAACGTATTTTTATAAACGGTCTCACCGACTCATGCCTCCGTCAAATAAGCAATGTCCCAAATCATATGGGGAGACTGTGGCAACTCCAACAGACACACACAAATTCACAGGTGTAGCGATTCTAACAGATACACACACAATTCACAAACAAAAATAGTGAAGAACACCGAGCGAAAAATCGAATAAGAAAAATACATCAGAACCGTATACCAAGCGATAAATTAAAATAATTCACACCAGTGGAATATAGTCGAGTTTGGAAATCAAATTCTAAACACGGTCAGTAGTCTGATGCTTCACTGCTTCGCTTTTCAATCGTTTCATCGTGTGTTCAATTCACCTTCTTCACTATCCTTGCTTAACGCTATAAGACTACTGGGCCTCGTGTTCACAACGGATCCACACAAGTCCCCAGTTGCCCCTAGTCCACACGCCCTCTCTACCATTGACAATTACCATCCCCCGGCTGCTCTTATCCCTATATCTTGATTACGAAACCCAACCTTCTCTACCTCATGACAGCTTTTCCTACAACTTCCACAAAGTTAACTTCCGCCTTCTAAATGAGCATCTTAGGAAAACAGCGTTTCGCTTTGATCATCTGGGGGTATAAGAAGCTACTGCCACTCTCTATAAGGAAATCTACTATGCCATTGCCCTATACGTCCCCTATTCTCGTCACAGGTCATCAGTTTCATCGCCCCCATGGTACAACCACACACTCCGCACTCTTTGGAACAAGAGAAATAACTTGTGGAACATTTTCCTAAAAACGAGTTTCTTCCAAAACTACTCCAACTATCTCGGTTCCTTTTATAAATTTACCGAGCTCTACAACTCCTTCTACTCCAACTACCTCACAAAAACATAATCCAACTTGATCAATGAGCCCAAACCTTTTTTCCACTTTATAAATTACAAACGTAAATCAGACGCCTATCATAACTCCCTTTCTTATGACACGACTAATTCCAACGGCCCGCTAACTATTGGCAATCTATTCGCTTCGTTCTTCAATAAATCCCTCACGGACATCTCCTTCGAGCCTAATCCGTCTTACTTCAAAGACTTGCCTGAATTCTCCCTTGGCCCGTTCAGGCCTCAAAATATTCAGCATCACGTAGTTGAGGAGAAATTAAACTTACTCAAAGACGAGCTCAGCTCTGGACCTGATGCACCCCTAGCTGTCCTTTTAAAGAAATGTTCCTCTTCTCTTTCTCTCCCGATATCAAAAATCTTCTATCTACTCTATCAAAATGCTATACTATCTATCAATCTTACACAAGGTATCTTCCCTAGTATTTGGAAATCCTCCTATGTCACCCCCATACATAAAAAGGGTCCTAAACACGAAATAAGCAATTACCGTCCCATCTCATATCCCTAAACTGTTCGAAGGAATTCTTTACAACGCGTTATCTTTCCGCTGCAAATCCATCATTTCACCCAACCAGCGTGGTTTCCTTTCGGGTAAGTCGACCACAACCAATCTGGTCGAGTTCTTATCCCATACTCACTGTGCCTTAGAGAATGGCAACGAAGTCAATGTAATCACCACAGACTTCAACAAGGCCTTTCACAAGATCTCCCATAATCTCATCCTTTTTAAGCTGTCCTCCCTGGGTGTTAAACTCCTATTGATTAAGTGGTTATCTTCTTATCGAAAAGATGGATCCTACCTTTCCAATCCGGTTCTTCCCACGTCAGGGGTTCCCCAGGGCAGTCATCTAGGTCCCCTCCTATTTATCCTTACCATCGATGACGTTGACTCTATTATCAAATACTCATCCATATCCCTCTATGCGGACGACACCAAACTCTACAAAACGATCATCTCTCCTCTAGACTCCTCACTTTTCCAAACGGATCTCGACAGCTTCTCAACTTGGTGCTGTAATAACTGCGTCGAACTCAACGTTGTAAAATGTCACTCCACCACGTTCTCGCGAAACCCCCCCCCCCCCCCCCCCCCCCCTTCCAGCTAAACCAACAAATATCATCTGTACCCTCGATACGTGACCTCGGAATCTTATTTGACAGGGAGCTTAGCTTCATCCCGCATATTGATGATATTATTCTTAAGGCCAATCCTCGGAATCTCCCCCCATACACAAGCCGGCTCCATCTGATTAACCTCAACGCACTTAAGGAGCGCAGAATTCATGCCGATATCCTTTTCATCCACCGTCTCCTCTCATGCCCAATCAACTGCCCAAGCTTGTTCTCCACCGTCGCACTCCACACTAACCCCCGTAACCTACGAAACCCTCGTCTCTTCTATTTGCCCACCCACCACACTTCTTACGGCTCTAATAAACCCATTTCGCGAATGTTGAGGTGGGCAAACTCTTAACCTACTGCACTCAAACTCCGTCTCATCTCTTTCCCCTCCCGACCTTGCCACAGCCCGCATCTACACCCTTACAACCCGTACACATTCCAACACATGTGCCGTTCACTGTCGCTGTCTCGCAAATGCCACCTTTACCACCCCCACATACGCTCGCCCTTCTCCAGCCTCCTACCTCCCCTACCAAGTCCTGTTCTCGTTCCTTGTTTTTTCTTTTTTTTCTCTTCTCTTTAATTATTTTTTTAATTACTACTTTAGAGTTTAAGTTAGTCTGTAAGGTATTATATTATATTAATTTATCCTTAGATTAAGCCTAATAAATAAATAAATAAATAAATAAACAATGTTTTGTTGCCGAATTGGAAGAGCTATATCGCAAACCTACAATAGTGAGAGTAATCAAGTCGCGAAGATTAAGATGGACCGGACACGTGGCTCGAATGGGGAACGATAGGACCGTGCATAGAATTCTTGACGGTAGACCAACGGGAAAGAGACCGGTAGGACGGCCGCGACGGAGATGGGAGGACAATGTTAGGTTTGACCTTGAGGAGATCGGATCGAATGGTCAAGCGTGGAAGGAGAGTGCCCAGGACAGGGAACGATGGCGAAGCCGAGTCGGTGAGGTCATGAACCTCCGGGTTCCTACAGGCCAATAAATAATAATAATAATAATAATGTTTTGTTGCATGTGATCTATTATTATCGGATTATATTCATAGACTCTTAATTTCAAACATCCACACAGATATAATATATAATCGCATGGCTATGGACACTGTAGCATTGTGCCAGATAGTGCCATCTCGTTGAAACCTAGTCCAAGGTCAATTGTTGTGTCTGTTGAATTTTATACACGTTGAGACACACAAATCGCGATGCGGAATTCGTCTCAATATTTGAGGTTGAACTTTTTATAAAAGTCGATCATTGTGGATTATTTCTTACCAACACGCTGAATAACCTACGTTGTCACTGTTCACTACCGAGATAAGATGGGGAGACCGTTATTCATTATTTTTACTATTGGCCTGGTTGTCTCAAACATAGTAAACCAAAATGAACACGGTACATTAATCTCGCAATCGTCACAAAATAATTGTTTACGTAATACGTGCGACACAAAACACACGCTGACAAGCGAGAGGTGGAGTCCCAACACCCTGCCGGCCGATGAAATACCGCCCCATCAAGCTACAGGCTCCAAGAAAAGGGTCGAGAGAAATCCCTGGCCATCTTTCGGATCTTGACCGATGGACCAACTCGAAAAAAAAGTTGCCTGATACCACCCCAGTTCCACCTCAACTTGAGCATAAACAGCACACCACGAGCCAGATTCACTTTCGAACGCGTACGTTGCCTGGGCACTCAAGGAGCTAAACACAAACAAATCCCCCAGTCCTGATGGCATTTCCCCAATTCTCTCGACGATATGTTCCTCTCGCTAAACCACTGCGGAAACTCTTCCATTTGTCTTATTCTACTGGCCGTTTCCCAAATAGATGGAAGTCAGCGAACATTCAGCCAATTCTCAAAAAGGGTGACAAATTATCCCTCTCTCCTTATCGCCTTATAGCACTAACTTCTATTCTCTCGCAGGTAATAGAATAACTTATCAACCGTCAAATTTTGAAATATTTGGTTTCAAATGGAACTTTCTCAATCACCGCTAATATGGCTTTCGTAACAACAGCTACACATGAAATGTGATTGTGTACCTTACCGAAAGCTGGAGCCATCCCATCCACTACTTCTCCGAAAGCAAGGTAGTCGCATTGGATATTTCTGAAGCCTTCCCGAGCAAACTCTTCGAATGTCATTAACAAACAGCAGGTTATGCTTGATACATTTAATTCCGACCTCAACAAGATATATCAATGGTGATTATCTAACCGAGTAGAATTCAATGTCTTGAAAATTCAGGGCTGCCTCTTGTCATCAAGTAGATGAACGGCACTTGCATCAACGAAGCCACGGAACTATCAATTAATTTGACGGCGCTCGAATTAATTTGACTCTTAATTGGAATGACCAGATATTTAAAGCTGTGAAAAGTGCAGCCAAATGTATGGCCTTCGTTAAGAGATGCAAAAGATATTTCACTCCATCCAATTTGGCCACTATTTACAAGGCGTATATTCGTCCATAAATGGAGTTCAACTCCCATATTTGGTCAGGCGCATCCAAAACTGCACTACGCTTACTCGACAGGATGCAAAAACGAGCAGTGAAACTTATTGGGGACCCACCCGTAAGTCGATAAATTCCGTTGTTAGAACATAGGCGTAACGTATTATGCCTATCTCTTTTCTAAAAGTATTACCATGGTCATTGCTCAACTGAACTTGCAGCATGAGTTCCGCCCCCTCAGACATTTTCCCGCGATATCCGTCAATCTGTGAATGCGCATCAGTTCACGTTGAAAGGCAACTTCAGGCACACAAGTAAACATAAAGTCATTCTTTAGCCGAACTACACGAATGTGGAATGCTCTATTTGATCATTTGTTTCTTTGTCGTTGTAATGTCCAGGCATTCAAAACCAATGTCCTTTCCTTATCCACATCCTCTCGAACCGCTCGGACTTTGCTCTGAGATTTAACGGTACTTCAAGATCCACTTTTTTTCGCGTTAGTGTAAAAAAAACAACCGGCTTTTCCAGCCCATTGAATCATACGAACTAATAATTAATGCTATTGACTACATAATAGATGTATGCTATTCTTAGGACGATATTATCGTTTTTGGCGACTTTAATCTCCCACATCTTCAATGGACTTTATCAGATGATCAGTCTATCTATAGCACCTCCGTCTATAGTGCCCATGGATGTTTCTTCATCGACCATTTAATAGCCAATATCAAATTAACAAAAATTAATTGGCTCCTCGATAGTATAGTGGTTAGTATACCCGCCTGTCACGCGGGAGACCGGAGTTCGATTCCCCGTCGGGGAGCCTCTGACGCAAGACTAATGACCTTGCTCGGAAAAATACAATTCATTATGGAAAATTTAACAAGCCTCAGGACTTGCTAAATAAGGCCAAGACCGGCGCCCGATTGTAGTGTCGATGATAATAATAATAATCAAATTAACAAACTATCAGGGTAGTGGAGCACGAATTTGAAGTAGTGCAATTCTTTAACTGCCTTGGGTCAATAGTATCAGCCGATAACAATATGGAAGAAGAAATACGCGAACGGCTGATCAAATCCAACAAAGCCTACTATGGTCTATCAAGGCTCTTTAAATCCCGAAATTTATCCAGAACATCCAAGGTGCTACTGTACAAGACCATGGTCTTACCAGTACTCATGTATGGATCTGAGACCTGGGTGCTCAATAAAAGGCACTCTGACCTCTTAGCCGCGTTAGAGAGGAAGGTCTTAAGGAGAATTGTTGGCCCTGTATGTGAGGGAGGACGATTCCGGAGACACTACAACCATGAGTTGTACGCAATCTACCTTGAAAATAATTTTGTAAGAAAAATCAAGCTCGGTAGACTCCGGTGGGCGGGACATCTAGCTCGAATGAGCGAAGAGGAGCCTGCCCGGAAAGTCGTTTGTGGCAGGATGTATGGAAGGAGACAGCGCGGCAGACCTTGTCTGCGATGGAGGGATGGCATTGTGACGTTTCTAGCAGATACACACACGACTAGTGAAGAACAACACCACCAAAAGCACATCCATTAAAGCCGTATAGCATAGCAATAATATAGCATTTCCACTTCAGTCGAATGTATTTGAGTTTGGAAATCGAATTCTCATACGCGGCAGTGGCCTGATGCGTTGAGCTTTGGTTCTATATTTTAGTGATTCTACCCGTGATAGCATCGGTTCGAATTACGCGCTCTTCACTATCGTCGCAAACGCTATAGCATAGCCCAGGATGCCCAGAGCCTGGGAGTGCCAAAATCGATGACATCGGCTCGAAATCGGTGATGGTGGAGAGTTTTGTTAAATAAGTCCAAGACCGGATCCCGGTTATAGTGCCGATGATGATGATCAAATTAACAATATCTTTAACCGCACGGGTAGGCAGCTAGACCTAATTTTCACATCTGACCTTATTAATTTCTCAACCCCATCCTCTCCCCTGATCCTCTCAACTATCGACAACTACCAAGCAGCCGTTATTCTGTCCTTTTTTCACAAGTCCACCCCGCCGCAAGATCATTATTCATATAACGACTTTTCGCCTTATTAACGATTATCTTACCAACATTTTATTCTGTTTTCATCAACTAACCGCTAACTGTAGAAGATGCTATTTCTAATCTCTCCATAAAAATCTTCAATTCCATTTCCTTTTATTTTCCCTATTCTAGGAATAACACTTTAACCTCTTCACCTCCTTGGTATAATTGAAAAGCTTCACCCGTTACGTAATAAGAGGAATAATCTACTTTCTTACTACTTTCCGCCGTAGTGGTTCTGTCTGCGACTATTCCAATTATCTAAGTTCCTGTCTCCACTTCACCCAACTATACAATTACCTCTACCAAAATTACCCAATGTAAACACAAGCCAACCTAAAAAATGACCCGAAAGCTTTCTTTCAGTTTGTTAATCACAAACGTAAATCAGATGGTTTTCTCGCCTCACTTTCCTTTATTTCGGAAACGTTATCAGATCGATTTCATTCCACACTTCTTTGCCTCCTTCTTCAAACAATCCTTCACTGGCGAGCCTTTTGTTTCCGACTCTTTTGTTTCCGACTCTTTTGTTTTCGACTCTTTTGTTTTCGACTCTTTCGTTTCCGACTCTTCTTATTTCAATTACCTAATTTCTTCTTTGGCCCAATTATATCCTATTTTATTGTTCGCCTTACGATTAAAAACAAACTAACTCAACTTAAAGATGAATTCACGTCCAGCCCTAATGTTCTGCCCGCTATATTTCTTAAAAAACGTCCCTGCGTTCTTTCATCCTCTCTTTCGATAGTCTTCAATCTGTCATTTTCCCTCGGCGTATTCCCTAACATAGGGAAAACTTCTTTCATCTCCCTTATGCATAAATTGGGATCCAACGCAATGTCTCGAACTATCTTCCCTTTATCAAGCTTTCGCACATCCTTCAACTTTTTGAAAGCATTCTGAATGAAGCATTACCCTTCCACTACAAAGCCCTTATTTCACGCAAGCAAAACCGATAAAATCGACCACCACTAATTTAGTTGTATTCACTTCGCACGCACTCCTCGCCCTAGAGGACAGCAACCAAATCAATGTTATAACAACCGATTTCAGTAACGCCTTGATAAAATTTCGCGCAAGCTCATAGTTTTGAAATTAACCTCTCTTTGTTTCGAACCCATATTGACAAAGTGGATTTCTTCATATCTGAGTAATCGACTCTTCTGAGTATATTTCAAATTCATTCTAGCAAATCCTTTTCTTGTTACCCCGGGTGTCCCTCAGGGCAGCCACCTAGGTCTCCTTGGCTTCATATTAATCATAAATGACTGAATGATTATCAAGCATTTTTGTATCTGTCTACATGCCGCCGATACTAAATTTTTTAAAACCATAAGACCTCGATGTCTATTTGGAGAAGGGAAGAATCAAGAGAAGAGCAGATAGTCTTAAAAAACAGTCGAAAGCTTTTCGATTTGGTGCCAGAAAATTGCTTGGAACTTAATGTTGGCAAATGCCAATCATTTACGTTTTACGGAAGCGCACACTTTCCTCTCGCCGTCTGTACTTAATGTTCAACCAACCTCTATCCTCTGTTCACCCAAGATGCGACATGGGCATCTTATGTGACAAGGAGCTAAGTTTCCTCTCACACATCGACGACATAATCCTAAAGACCAATTCTGCTCTCGGATTTGTCAAACGCTGGTCGAAGGAATTTGCCAACCCCTATGTAATCGTATCCCTCTACATTTCCTTTGTTTGGTCCCATCATCAGATAACTCACATACACAGAATTGAGAGCGTTCTTACATTTTACTCTCCGTGGATTGAGATGGAAAACCCAGTTCCTTCTGCTCCCCTATAATCAACTTATAAACACTAGAAAAATGCCGTACTCAAGTCAATATCCTCTTCATCCATCGTACACTTTCAGGATCAGTTTTACGAAATGTTAACCTCTTTCGACTTTAACGTTACTACTTTTGCTCTCAAACATAACCATCCAGCTCTCATATCTCCATATCTCTCACAAGTTCTCTTACTAACCATCCTGATTCCACATATCTATTTGTTGTTCTTCATTTCTTTTTTCTACCTTCCTCTATTAAGTTAGGTTAAGTCTAGATGAGTTAGCTCGTACGTTTTTATTGTAGTATCTATCTATAACTGGGGCGTTCTACTCACCAAATGTATCCACACTTTGACTTAAACACTGCAAACACTTTTTGTTTAATTTAATACTTTATTGCAAATATGTTGATATTATACACACTTATATATTCAAAACACAGCAAAAGGTGAAGTGCTGCTAGGATTGAAACGCCGATCAGAGGCCACCACTGACATACTGAAAGGAAAAGTACAAGTGCTACAGAAAAATGCCAGTGTGAAACCAGTGCCACAGGAAACAATGGTCGAGTGTTAAGACCTAGATGCGATTACCACCGTCAAGAAAACCTGACAGCGATCGCCACAGAACGCGATCCCAAAGGCGTTCTGTGCCCCAATTCGTCCGAATTAAATACTTGTAACAACCCATGGGGCAGCGCCTACAGGATAGTCATGGAAAGACTACACAACAAAAGTAGTCAAATGCAAAGAAGCAAAAGTGGCATGGCTCCCTGCTGATCCCTCCCCGCAGCGTGAAGATAGAACAGCAGAAAAGGAATGGAACATCATTGAAAGAGCAATAGTCCCAATGACCATCGAAGAGGTGCTCCTGGCTGCAAGGGTCATTAAAAACACTAAAACCCCGGGAATGAATACAATTCCTAACGCTGTGGTCTGAAAAACTGCTTAAGCGAGTAATTGTCACTCGACTGGAACAATTCACCAAGGGCACACCGCAGCTATTTTTTTTTAAATATACTGCTTTCGAAGGAGCCGAACCTATAGCGCCGACACAGCGACCCCGAAATGCCACCAAACAACTGTTGCAGTTCTTCTTGAACAGTTGCAGGTAACGTTCCGCGAACACTTGCGCGGGGTAAGAGTTCCACATTTTTTCCGCTCTGTAGCAGAACGAGTTCTGACGATGGTGTGATCCCTCAGATCTTGTGGAGCACATATAACTGAATTGCGGAAAACAATACCACGAATCCCCGAAGAACAGTACCCCTAATAATATCTGTAAAACAGACAGGGGTCGGTTACGCGCCTTCGATGTGATACCGACTGTACTCCCGATCTCAACGCCGTGTCCCCGATCAGCCGGATCGCTCATCTATGTATGCTCTCAAATAGGTCGAAGATATATTTAGGATCAGAGCTCCAAACTTGAGAGCAATATTCGAGCGCGGGTCTAATTTGAGATTTATACAGGAGAAGAAGTTGGACCGGAGTAAAATATTTCTTGGCTCTAAAAAGATAACTCGGATTTCCAGAGGTGGACCTGGCGATATTCGACAAGGGTTTATGCCACGATAGATTCTCACAGACCGTGATGCCGAGTAAGTTAAAGCTTTCCCTAGATTCGAGGGCCTGGCCAATCATCATCAGCCGTGGAACCGATGATCCACTTCTCTTTGTGAATATTGTATACTGTGTCTTCGTTGCATTGAAGTCGACAAGGTTCACCTTTCTCCATTGCAGGACCTTATCCAGGTCCCGATTCAGAGTCAACCTGTCTATATCTCAGCTGGTACGACGTTGATGCACTAATCGGTCGATCACTCGAAAAAGAGAAAACAAGGATAGTATCATCCGCAAAACTGAACACTTTGTTATCCGTTGACTCCAACAAACCATCCACGTGAAGCAAAAACAAGGGTGGAGTCAAAATAGAACCATGAAGCAGCCCGGAATGAACTGGATACAGATCACAAGACTAGCCGTCCACAACAACCCGAATCGATCGATTTTCCAGGAAGCTCTTCGTCCAGTCGCAAAGCTGCTGGAAAAGTCCGTGTGAACACAGTTTGTTCAGCATGCTTTCAAGGATTTAGGACTCTCAGGCCGAGAAATACCAAGGAGGCTTAACAGAAGTAAGACTGTTGTAAACTTATTGACTGTTGTATCTTGGGGATCCACAAAAATATGGGACAAATCAAAAAGGACGCACTTCTGAAGCAACAACATCACGAGAAAACCGGTTGATTCTACGGCTCGCCTCAAATTCTACTCTACCAGCGACTAAAGTAAGGGCCAAAAGCGGAGTATCAGCCAGCATAGCAACTATCCGAATAATAATAAAAAAGATTGATACTATCAAGAGAAAAAAAATTAAAAAGAAACCAGTTTTGAGTCAAGTACCCAACAAGCATCGAAATAATTTTGCCAGAGAACATGTCGCTTGGACCAGTGAATGGAAACGCGTTGTCTTTTCGGATGAAAAAAAGTGAACTGAGAAAGGGGGAGCTTATTTTGACAAGATATCACAGCCGTACATCAGATGTCATGGTGTGGGGAGCTATTACCTACTATGGCACAATCGAGTTGGAGTTTTTGCCCACAACAATGAACAGAAACAACCGCAAATGTTTGCTGGAACGGTTATTTCCAAAAATTAAAAACATTTTCGGACCCCTGTCTTGGATTTTCCAACAAGACAATGCTCCCATCCACACTTTCAGGGTTGTTAGAAGTTGGATTCAATCAGAAGACGTGGAACTTTTGCCATGGCCGCCCTATTCGCCGGACTGAAACACAATCGAAAACGTTTGGTCATGGCTGTCTCGTAAAGTGTATGAAGGCGGCAGACAATTTGAAGATAAGGACACCTTAATCGAAGCTATTCGTGATTCCTGGGTCCAAATTTCCATAGACTATTTAAAAAAAACTCGACGTTTTTTTATTCCAAACCGCCTTATATCCAAAAACGGCCTGCATACTCATCGTTAATGTAGAAAAACGTTATAAATAAATGTTTTAAAACCATAAAATGTAAACATTTCATTAATTTGTTCCTTCTTTTTTAAAATTTTGCATGTGGCCTCATCCTAGCGACGCAATTTTTTATACCCTTTTTAAGTAGTTTATTATTTGATCTTGGGAAATTACAACGGTCGTTTCTTAATTACCCTTTAATTTTATGAATTTCTTTTGAAAAAATACGTACCTATTCGCAGGTAGTATGTTTCCGTTTTACAAAGTTTCCAACCGGTATAAAGAGCGAATATCAATTGCAAAATTGGTAGCCTCATTCTAGTGATTGGGAGTATATATATATATATATATATATATATATATATATATATATATATATATATATATATATATATATATATATTATATGTATATCTTCTTCTTCTTCTTCTTCTTCTATCTTCTTCTATATATATAAAATTCTCTTGTCACAGTTTTTGTCCTCGAACTCCTCCAAAACGGCTCAACCGATTTTAATGAAGTTTTGTATATATATTCGGTAGGTCTGAGAAGAGGTTTCTATCTATTTTTTATGCTCATAAGTGCAATTGTTTAATAAATATTAATAATTTATTAATTTTCAACCTCGGTCGATAACTGTGTAAGTGATAATTGATTAGTTATCCCCACCAGCTGATATTATAACATTATGTAATTTTACCATTTCAGTGTAATCTTCAAGTGAATTTGTTCCTGTCTTATTGAAAAGTAAGTGAATTTATTATTTCTGAGCGTAGTTCTCACGTTTATTCTTTTAGTGTAACCTAAATAATACTTAACACATATCACGAGCTCCCGTCAACAACAACTATTGTGTTAAACGTATTATTTATTACTTATTAATAATTTGTACAATGCCAGCTAGACGCAGAAGAACTTCTTTAGGCCGTCAAACACGTGGAGCTGCACGCAAGCGAACCGCTAGAGCCCAAAGAACAGAAGACCAAATCCAGCAAGATAATACTAATGTGCGTGTGAACATGGCGCGATTGCGTCGATACGAATCAGCAGATGCGCGAACTGAACGAAATGAAGAAAGAAGATTAGGACAGAGACAAGCGCGCCGTTTTACAATCAGCAGACGCAGAGCAAATGATCAACAACGCCAACAGGTCCATCGATCATTTACATCTAATTCATTCCTGCGTCTAGCATTCGAGTGTGAGCCCGATATTGAATATCATGCTCTTTCGAAAGTGGTAATTGGTGCTATGGATAAGGAATGTCCTCATTGTCATGCTCTTAAGTTTAAAAACGAGCTAGCCGGGATGTGTTGTTCGTTAGGAAAGGTGCAATTACCAGCAATTGAGACACCGCCTGAACCATTAAATGGTTTACTTATCGGTACAGATCCAGATTCTAATCTGTTCCTAAACACAATTCGAACATTTAATTCATGTTTCCAAATGACATCGTTCGGAGCAACAGAAATAGTTAACAATAATGCTATCAATGGTCAACAATTCAATTCAACATTCAAAATCAAAGGCCAAATTTATCACAAAGTGGGTTCATTGCTGCCAATGCCAAACGAATCACCCAAATTTTTACAAATTTACTTCACGTGTGGTGAGGATGCACGCGTGGATGCACGTTGTGGCTATAATCACCTTAATTCACCTTTTGCCAGGCGTATCATCGGCGATATGGATGCTCTATTGAATGAGCACAATGAATTGTTAAAGATATTCAAATCACACATGCACAAATTACAAAGTGATAATCACGCTATTGTAATCAATCCTGATAAAACACCTGCTGGAGAGCACATTCGTAGATTTAATGCACCTGTTCTTGATGATGTTGCTGGAATCATGGTCGGCGATCGTACAGCTACGCGGGAAATCGTGATTCGTAGAAGAAATAATAATCTACAGTTCATTGCTGATACACACTGCTCATATGACGCTCTCCAATATCCGCTAATGTTCTGGAAAGGCCAAGACGGGTATTGCGTAAATATTAAACAACGAGATCCAGCAACAGGAACTGAAACAATCAAGAATGTTAGTTCGAATGATTATTATGCGTATCGGTTGATGATCAGACGTGATCAGGACAACGTTATTCTACGATGCCGTGAGCTTTGTCAACAATTCATGGTCGACATGTATGTGAAGATAGAGAGCGAACGACTACGATACTTGCGATTTAATCAACAAAAGCTACGTGCGGAAGAGTACATTCACCTGCGAGACGCTATTGTCAACAACGCCGATGCCATCCAAATTGGTAATTCTGTCATTCTACCATCATCGTACATAGGCAGTCCACGTCATATGCAAGAATATATACAAGACGCCTTGACTTACGTGCGAGAATATGGACGGCCGTGTTTATTCATCACCTTCACATGTAATCCAAAATGGCCGGAGATCACATCCTTACTATTGCCTGGCCAAAGCGCAATACACCGTCATGACATTACAACACGTGTTTTCAGACAAAAATTGAAGTCTCTAATTGATTTCATTACAAAGTTACATGTATTTAGTCCCACACGTTGCTGAATGTATTCCGTTGAATGGCAAAAGCGCGGATTACCTCATGCACACATTTTGGTATGGTTAATCGATAAAATACGTCCTGAAGAAATCGACAGTATAATTTCTGCGGAAATTCCAGATCCGTTTCATTCATTTTCATTTTTACAACATTTTTTATTTTTCTTTTTATATTCTTAATTTCTAAATTAAAGGCTAGACAAAAAATGCTTAAATTCTAGCTTAATTATCTTATATAATAACTTACTGGTCCTTCGCAGACGCTCTAAGCTAAACATTACTTAACAAATTCCAGATCCGTCTACTGATCAAATGCTGTTTGATATTGTTACTGCAAATATGATTCATGGCCCATGTGGCAATATGAATCGTTCATCGCCTTGCATGGCAGACGGGAAATGTACTAAAAGTTTTCCAAAAAAATTCACTGACGATACGATCACAAATGTTGATGGATATCCAATATATCGTCGAAGAAATCCCGATAATGGAGGACAGTCTTTTGTTAAAAAGATCAATAACGTAGACATTGACATTGATAACCGTTGGGTGGTCCCATATTCGCCTTTGCTGAGCAAAACATTCAATTCTCATATTAATGTCGAGTTCTGCAGTTCAGTGAAGAGCAGCAAATACATTTGCAAGTATGTAAATAAAGGCAGTGATATGGCTGTATTTCGCGTTGAAAATACCAATGTGAATGTTCCTCCGGTGAATAACAACGATGAAATAACGCTTTACCAAATCGGTCGGTACGTCAGTTACAATGAAGCTGTTTGGCGTATCTTTGGTTTCCCAATTCATGAACGAGATCCAGCAGTCATTCATTTAGCCATCCATCTTGAAAACGGCCAGCGCGTATATTTCACGAGCGAGACAGCAATTGATCGTGCGGTAAATCCACAAAAAACTACACTCACCGAATTTTTTTAATTGTGTAATCGTGCGGATGCTTTTGGTGCTTTTGCACGAACATTACTCTATACGAACATTACTCTAGAAGTACCACGTTATTTCACATGGGCACCAACAAAAAAATGGGTGCCCCGTAAGCAAGGCACACCAATTGATGCATGTCCCGGTTTATTCAAATCAAACACCTTGGGACGAGTATTTACAGTTAATCCAAGGCAGACTGAGTGCTTTTATCTCCGGCTGTTGTTGGTTAATGTCACCGGCCCATTGTCATTTCAAGATATACGTAAAGTGAATGAGCAACAGTATCCAACATATAAAGATGCATGCCTTGCACTCGGTTTACTGGAAGATGACAACCAGTGGGAATGTATGCTTGGTGAAGCAGGAACTGTACAGCAAGACAAATTCGTCTACTGTTCGCTATAGTGTTGACTACATGTTTTCCGGCCAGAGGAGAGACATTATGGGATAATCACAAAGATTCAATGACTGATGATATATTGCATCAACATCGTACACAATGCAATGATCTAACGATAGCATTCAATGACACTATGTACAATGAAGCATTGATTGCTATTGAGATCTTTGCATTATTATTGCCAACTTACCTCTCAGTCATTTCGGTATGCATTCCCCAAATCGAAATGCATCTGATTTAATTAACACTGAATTGAATCGTGAACTACAATACAATACTACGGAAATGGCAGCGATTGTTGCTCGCAATGTCCCACTAATGAATGACGAACAAAGAGCCATTTACGACCGTATCATGCTCGCAGTTGCGGCAGGACAAGGTGGTTTCCTTTTCTTGGATGCACCAGGTGGAATTGGTAAAACATTCCTTATTTCGTTAATTCTCGCCGAAATACGATCAAATAATGGCATCGCATTGGCTGTTGCATCATCTGGCATTGCGGCAACTTTATTGGATGGAGGTAGAACAGCTCATTCAGTATTTAAGCTGCCACTAAATATTCAAAATAACCCAGACGCAGTGTGCAACATAAAAAAACAATCTTCCATGGCCACAGTGTCATGAAACAGTGTAAAATTATCATCTGGGATGAATGTACTATGGCGCACAAACATTCAGGTGATTTCAGACAAACACTTCCTGTCATTCCACGTTCAACATGCTGATGAGATCAACGCGTGCTTAAAATCATCGCCACTGTGGCGTAATGTTGAAAAAGTACAACTGAAAGTAAATATGCGCGTTCAAATGCTTCAAGATCCATCTGCTGAAACATTCTCAAAACAACTATTAGATTTCGGCGATGGAAAAGTTACTACAGATGAAACTGGATGCATAATATTTCCGACCGATTTCTGCACAATCATTAATTCGCAAGATGCTCTCATTATCCAAATATTTCCCGATGTTCACAGACAATACACAAATCATGAGTGGCTGGCAGAAAGAGCAATTTTAGCAGCAAAAAATGTTGACGTCAACGAATTGAATCTTAAGATACAAGATTTATTGCCAGGAGACTTGGTGTCATACAAATCTATTGATACAGTTTGCGATACCACCGAAGCTGTGAATTATCCAACAGAGTTTTTAAACTCATTGGATTTACCAGGCATGCCACCATATAATTTACAACTGAAGGTTGGATCTCCGGTTATTTTGCTTCGTAATTTGAATATGTGTGTGTATTCCGCAGTACCAAACTGACCATCATCCGGTAAACATCATTAAACATAATTAACATAAAAAAACAATTAGTGCCGATACGCGTTGTTCGAAGTGTTTCTTTGCATGGGTGTGGGCACAATATTAATACTTGTGACGATAATACATATAAAAACGGAACGTGTGAACCGTATTTACGTGTGAGCGCGCAAACATTGTGGGTGTGCGCGTGAGTCCACAATCTAATTGTCCTTCGCGCAATAAAAAAAACGAAAAAAAAATAAATTAAAACGAAAAAATAAGTGAGAACGTATGGACGTAATTCAAAAATGCAAAATGGCAGAGAAGAAACAAATCATTAAAAAGCTCAAATCAATTACGCGTTTATAAAACGCCCTGCGAGCTCCCCACTGACACGAGCGACAACAAAAGTTAACAAGCCAAACGAGGCCATAATAGACTTTCTCGAGAAAGGGCAACAAATGGAAGAGGACAACTCATTCCCCCCGGTTCCATATAATGACGACAATGTCGCAAATAACATGTTTGCATGTTTAGCGACTACTGAAACTGAGGACGAGGAGGAGGAAATTAGCGATCTTGAAGCAAGGCTAGTCTGAGCAAGGGCACAATTAGCAGAGAAGCGTTGCAGAAAAAAGGAATTGGCTGAAAAGGAGCAGCTAATGGTGAAACAACAGCAGCAGAAAAAAACAGCAACAATGTGAACAACAAAACACTAACCAGCAAAAAGAATGTCCACCACAGCAGCTGACACCACAACAAGAGCAACAAGCAGCAAAAACGAAAGCGAAGATGCCACCCATCAACATTACAGATATGGATTGTAACGAACTGGTAAGTCTATGTAAGCTTTCTATTGGGGAGGATTTTTCAATTAAAAGTCTGACAGGAAACAGGTTTGCCATACAGACAAATTCGGTTGAGCACTTTGAAAAAATGAAAAATGTGCTAAAAAGGGCCACCTCAGAAATAAAGAATATAATGGTTCTACTAAAAGGCGTCGACCCTGAAACAGAACCAGAAGTTCTTTTACAAACACTACGAGAGCTTAACTGTAATGATATTGAGTTTATCGCGGTAAAACCCTTCAATACAGTTAAGGCTACACGGGAGAATCGTAAATTACCATTCTACCCGGTGCAGCTGGGCCCCGGTAGCAACGACTTAGGAAAATCACTATCCTGAACCATCAAATTGTCACATGAGACAAATTGAAAAACGGCAGAGATATAAGTCAGTGTCTTCGCTGCCAAATGTTCGGGCACTCAGCAGCAAACTGCGAAATGCAGTATCGATGCGTAAGATGTTATTATCCCCCCATCTTTATAGTTAGAGACGTCCCCTTGACTAACTCAGTAAAAAAAAAATGTGGATAATCCTTCCCCCTTTCTACCCCAAAAGCCTTGCCTAACATCCCCATCGATGTGGATAGTTCTGGAAGTCGCAAACCGGCCAAAAGGCAAAAACAAGGATAAAGACATACTTGTTCTAATCTCGCAGGCCGGGCTCTCTATCGCTCTCTTTTCTCGTAAATTCCACATGCGAACCCCAATTTAAAGAGTTTTATGGTAAATGAGAATGCAATAATATTTAATCGTATATTAACAACAAAGAGGGGAGGCGATCCGTTTAACCAGCCAACACGGTATCTATATTATATATGCCGTCAACTGAAGAGAGTGTGGCGGTTCTTTAATACATTCCCAAAGAGCCGCCCATCCTCTTAAATTAACCACCTTCCTCTTTCCATGCAAGCCCATAGTACTTACCTGCAATTAGGGGCAGCGTAAACTCCCCTGCAGCATCATACCTGAAAGGAAAACCTACCCGACGGCATCCACACATTCTGAATTTCCCTGGTTCATGTTCCATGAACCAGTTCATCTCCTATCTGCTCAGCCTGTCTTCAATTACGATAAACAAACGCCGGCCAGCGTATTAGTGACATAGCTGTAGCCCATATTCTTTCCACAGTTTACAATTGTATATCGCGCCTATACCCTTAGGTCTGCGACAGTTGCGACAATTCGCCGTTATCGGCCATCAACCGATCATGAATTTGGGCCTGGATATGATCATTGTTTAGGTAACCTTGCCCATGCCATGTCTATGATGACCCGCCTGAAAACTAAATTAAACCAGCCTGACTCTTTGCCGCCGTCGACGAGGTTTCTGCTGACTTATGTCAACAAAATAATTTGCCTCCTATCTTGCCTACATCGGTGTTTCCAAGGTATCTTAGGCAAATACCATGACGCCCCCTTTATATCATAGGCACATCATGTACCTCATGTGTGCCACCATTTGATCTGTGAAATAGCGTTTTTGTTTACTTTGAAACAAAAATCTATTTCAATCCCTGGCATACATCATCAACGATGTATGGGTACATCGCCGCAGCCCCCGATGATCGTACGTCTGTTTAATCAGGTGTCCACCGATCATTGTTTTCATCGCATAGCATCGTACTTGTCCTATACATATAGAATCCTCCCCTATCGATGCAATTTGCGGCCATTGAATCTGATGCATGTGAGTTGCATCGTGGAATCAGATTTCCACCATCACCGCGATCGTGCGAGTTTCGAGAGGAGTTCGATGGCATTTCACCGTTGAGTCAGATTTCATCGCCCGTGGAGTCCGCACACACGCTGCTGGTTAATAACCTTACATCATTTTCAGTCGAGTCGCTTGTCGCAGTTTAAGTTTTACGGGGAGTTTTCTTTTAAATAACTAATAAGAGTCGGTAACCAAAAGAATCGTAGTGCTCGTAACCATAATAAATCGTTAGTGAGTTAATTATAGACATTGTTAAATAAGAAGGAGTCCCGGTAAAATAATTGACATTTTAACAATCACCGGAACATAGTGTATGTGCAGAAACCAAATATATTCGGATTCGATTGCTGCCCACTCCAGAGATATGTTAGTACATAGATTTTTTTTAATGTTACGATTTCCAAATTTAATGACATTTGTATTAGCTAATACAAGTTCCACTGCGATTCGGAGAACTAGTCAAAATAAAACGAAAATCTGTGAAATAAAAAGAACGTTAAATGACAAACTACACCTGTGTGTTCTTATTTGTTTTCTTTTCTATTGGTGCACACACACTCGTAGACAACACCTCCGTTTGTTTGTTGAAAAGTTCTCCCCAGATGTTCTTCTTCTCTCAGAAACTTGGCTTAAATCAAACTCTCGAGTATACATTCCTAATTACACATTTGTGTCCAACCCGCGAACCACTGGCCCTCATGGTGGTACTGGAATTCTAATACACAAGAAATTCCAATTTACTGAAATCAGGTTCACTAACATAACTAATGTCGAATACACGGCAGTTAAACTCTTCTGCAGAAGTAATAAAGTACTGGTTTTGTCGTCTATATACATTCACCCTTCTCGTGAACCTAACTTCCCTAGTGCAGACATTTCTCAAATAATCCAGCAGTCTCTGCCGGCACTTTTCATCATAGGGGGAGACTGGAATGCTCGACATACATCATTTAATGACATCAAGTGCAACAAATACGGCTACCAACTCCTAGATCTCCTCCCACTTCATCCATATGTTTACGCAGACTGTCCATTGCAACCTACTCGAATTTGTAGTACAACCAAATCAAAATTTATTCCTAAAATCCACAGATATCTATTCATCTAATCCCCCTACAGTGTCCTTTACATTCCCATCCGATCATGGGTCCGTCCACTCCACGGTTCAAATCCCTTCGCTCGAACCACTCTACACAGTGAATCCTATCCCAAATTTTTCCAAAACAAACTGGAAAAAAGTTAATAACGATATTGCTGCCAGTTTTTCAAATTATTCTTTACCGGAATCTTCAAACCTATTCTCTACTGAAATTGACCAGGCAGCTGTAAAAATAGAGCAAATACTGGGAAATGCTCTCTTCAGCCATACCCCTACGACCGTCCCTCATAACCACTTAGGAAAACCATTACCCAACCTCCTCACAAAATTATTGCGCATAAAAAAACAACTCTGACGTAAATTGCATATTAGCTACTCACCTTTTATTAAACAACAGATACAGCTTTTGACCACCCTGATAAATGGACAACTTAAAAATTTCACCGATCAGACCTACACGTCTACTCTAAACAGTATCAAACCAAACCGTGACCTATTTAAAAATATAAATCGACTAACTGGTCGTAAATTCAAGCCTCGAATAGACTATCTCATCCAACCAACTAATAGTAACATCGCCCAATCGGACATTAATATAGCATACTATCTCGCTGAACACTTCTGTAAAACTCATAAACAAAACGATTCCCTCCCAGTCACTAATTTCCACGACACCGTGAATGAATTCATCTCAGGCACGCTGGAGCCATCCCTCCCACCATTCATTACTGAATTCAACGAAACAAATAAAGCGTCACATCCCATGGGAACCGACACATTCCTAAGCTTTACAGAATTATCTGA
The DNA here is from genome assembly GCA_963931805.1 of Microdon myrmicae. Classification (NCBI taxonomy): domain Eukaryota; kingdom Metazoa; phylum Arthropoda; class Insecta; order Diptera; family Syrphidae; genus Microdon; species Microdon myrmicae. The sequence goes on along the minus strand of OZ007497.1, from coordinate 151,277,162 downwards.
ATTGATTACTTCGCGTAACAATAAAAAATCTGTAGCGGGTCCGCCAAACCCTACGGTCTACTTACCTGAAAAAACCCCCATAACTACTACCCCACAAACTTAAGTTTGCTAATGCAACAGTATTAGTATCTGTAAATGCTTCACGCATTATATAGATCACCATCTATAATCCTAAAATCCCTATAAAGAAAACTTACCTTTTCATGCATCCCTTCGCATACAATTTCCGTAAGATTTCTTTCTTTGCTTATCTGGTATTCTAAACCAATTCGGTACCAGACAAATTCCTGTAAACAAAATAATTCGGATTGCATTCATTGTAACCGTCATGACAGGGACCATAAATATTGGGCCGTCTATTTTCCCAGCCGCGTCATGTACCTTTTCATACACATTGCCTGGCAACCTTTTTTGTTTGTCTTATCAATAAACAACCCAAGCATGCATATAATTAGCGCAATAGATGCCGAAGCCAAATTCTCCAGCATTTCCTAATGCAAATATGAACCCGGTTTCTACTGCAGCCAGAGATGCCATAAACATCCAATTTGCTTTTAGCACCTTTTTCTCCCAACGTCGAAAATAGCGACGAGGCATCGTGTAAACAATGACCCACATTACCAACGGCGCATTTGGTCATTTTTCCCTATTGTCTTTGCCGCGTGCCTGTTTCGTTGTTCCACTGCTGTCAAGCACGTGTGAATAGCATCGATCTGAACGATCACCACACATACTACCATGACCTTTATCACAAGATCTGGTTTCCTATACCACCAAGAGAGATTTTACGTGTCTCTGGTGTTAGGTAAAAACGATATCCTTATTGGAGAAGATATCGAGTGAGTGGTATTCCAACCTTCAAGGCGGTCGGGTCACTGCCATCCACCGTACCGGCGCCGGTACAGTGTGTAACACCAAGTTAGTTCGGGTCGAGCGCGTTAATTATTATTATTATTATTTCGTTAAATTAAAAAGTAATTTTTATTGGTGCCTCCCATATAAAGCCATACCGGTATATGTAAGACTATCTTTATAATTAAATTAATTAAGTAGTGTTGCATCTTGTTAATTATATCACCAGTTCTTAAATATTATAAACTCACCTTCAATAAAATAGCATAATGCTTAATTAAACAATAAATTAGTGTGTTTAACTTTTCCTGTGTTGATGTCGCGGAGTTTCGCTTTGTGTTTCCCTCTCGGTGCACCTGTTTTCCCCTCAATATATTTGCATCGTACTTTTCGTTTCTGGGCGTCTATTGTTGTCAGTGTGTTTGGTGATTGTGATTGTTATTTTCGGCGGACTTCCTAACAATCGCGAAATTGTATCGGTGGAACAACTATGATGGAGGAAGAAGGGAATCTCGTGCCCTTGTTAGGTACATACTTCTTCCCCACAAATCTACAGGCTTGGATAGAATCCCTAACCTTCTATTTAAAAGACATCACCCGGAGAACTTACTCCCCATTCTCGTTCTTCTCAACCACATAATAAACGCTTCACATTTCCCAAAATGTTGGAAAACAGCGGTGATAATCCCTATTAGTAAATCCGGTTCTTCCAACAACCCGGCTAACTTCCGTCCCATGTCACAGCTAAATTCGCTTAGTAAGGTTTTGGAATCTAAGATATACAAAAATCTTCTCTCATTTGCTAGAGACAACTCCTTTATCCCCAATTCTCAATTTGGCTTTCGTCCACAACACTCAACTTGTCATGCTCTGCTAAAACTGACACATGATGTGACAATGAATCTCCAAAACCAATCCCCAACAATATGCGTCTCTCTCGAAATAGCAAAAGCATTCGATTGCGTTTGGATTGCAGGACTGCTATACAAGCTACATTCAATGTTCGGATTAAACACCCACACCATAAAACTTCTCGCTTCCTACCTTTCTGATAGAAAGTTCATGGTGAAAATAAATTCAACTCTTTCGACACCATACAGTATAACCGCGGGTGTTCCTCAAGGTTCTATTCTCGGACCATTATTATACCTCCTTTATACTTCAGACACCCCGCAGCCACTGTCACCTAATACAGTAATGCTGAATTATGCCGATGACACTTTAATTTATTCAAGCAACAAGGTTGTCAAGGAGGCAAGAAACTGTATTAACAGCTATCTCCCGAATCTCTCAGCATATTTTAGTAAGTGGAAAATCCGACTCAACCCAGCCAAAACTCAACTCATAGTGTTTAAAGGCAGAAATGCGAATTGTACTAACAACACCATACGCTACCATAACAAAATCAGAATCAAGTTAAATAACAATATAATTAAACCCTTCAAAACCTTAAAGTACCTGGGAATAACCTTCACCAACAATCTGTCCTTCTCCGCAAACACCAAAAACTCGATTCGCAAAGCCGCAATTCAACTTAATCTCTGCAGAAAAGTGATGTACAAGCCGAATGGTCTCTCTCCCAAAGTTAAATCACTTATCTACAAACAGATAATCAGACCCACTCTCACATATGCATGCCCGATATGGTACCATATCACACCCGCCCAAATGGAGAAGCTACGCATTTTCGAAAGGAAATACTTCAGACTTATCACTGGCCTCAACCGACATCCCAACTCCCACAAATATTACAACAGTAGTTCGCTCTACTATGCCGCTAATATTGAACGTATAGATCGACGCTTCCTCGAACTGTCCATCAAATTTATCGAAAATCTTCCCAATAATCCCAACCCGATAATAAATGCGCTCACATCGACTCCGTCAGATAACCGAACTGCCTACCCGAACTGTCTCCACATCAGAACGTTCTTCACCTCTGGCAGGTTGGTTAATAACTCTAATGAGATTGTATACCACAATACAGAGCTTTCACCTCACCCATTTAAATATAGTAATATTCAACCCTTCTCCAATATTTTGCGTTTCAACGAACAAACGGAAAGTATTATTGTTGTATTCCAGAATACTGCCCTTATTAGTTTTAACACTGAATCTCATTACTTTTCTAACAAATCCTTAAAAACTTCCTCTTAACATATCTTACATTATCACTTAATACATACCATTCATAAACATTCACAATATTCTATATCAAGCCAGTTACAGCACATTTAATAACATGCACCTTTTTGCATTCAAAACATAGCACTCTGATTTTCGTTTAAGGTTTATTCAAAATTTAAAAGTCACAGAGACTAAAGGAATACTTTTATAATATTAGTTTGGCTCACATTATAATTTACAACCAATTAGAACAATAAGTAGCATAAGGAGAGAGAAATTTTAATTGTAAAATCAGTTTAGTTTTGGCAGTTGGAGATTGAGTATTCAGTTCTAAACAATTGAAGGATAGAGTTGAATATACAGCTTAGAGTTCAAGTTCAGTTCTGAGTTATCAGTTAAGTTGTAAATTAATAGAGAAATCAATTCGTTTATGAGAAATTAAATCAAAAGAATAAAAGAATTTAAAATGAAAATGAAATAAAATTATTTTAAACTAAACCAAAGAAGAGGAGATATATGCTTATATCAAAACCTCCACGCTCTTTCCTCGATATAAAGAGGAAGCACGGCGCTGGAGACGTAACACTATTATTATTATTATTATTTATTACGATGTAATTAATTACACAATAACTTAATTCTAAAATAGCACTAGCTGCTAGGGCTTTCGGCTAACAAACGGAAAGTAGTTCCCCAACCCACATCCCTGACTGACAATATCCTCACTAACCCATAACCTACCTATTGACCACTATGCTTCCCCCTTCCACACCACACTAACTTATTTCAATAATAATTAGGTAACTAGACTAAGTTAAGATAAGTTAAGTTAAGTAAATTAGCATAGGTTAAGTAAATAACTATATCCTGGTTTTCTGGCCTTTTCCAGGAAGCTCTACCCACTAAATCTTAATCCATAACCAATATATAACTTTTATCATATTGTTTGAAAAATGTACTAGTAAGTATATGTAAACAATTATGGCTAAAGTATCATAAGTTATCTGTATTACTTCTTGTAAAAATTATTGACGGTCAATAAATACAGAAATTAAAAAAAAAAAAAAAATTTGGCGCTCAATCTCGACAGCGGACAGTGGAAGTTTAGTGAATCCTGCGCCCTTGCCGGTGCCGCTACTAAACTTACGCCACAAGAGTTTTGAGCGTCCCATCTAAAACTCATTGAGAGTCTACATACAACAACAGGTCCATTGAAAAGTCCCCGGCCTAACACATAGATGGCGGCACTAGAATTAAATCCGTATGATGATTAGTTAGCCCCAACCTTCAAAAGACGCGTGTATATCATCAGATCTCAAAAGAATGTTCGCTGGGAGGAAATTTTCGTCGAATGAAGAGGTGATCGCCGAAACTGAGGCCTATTTTGAAGCTCAAAGCTCAAAATACTATAATTCACAAACTAATGATCCGACATCTGTCAAATTTTTAGTGCCGCCATCTATGTGTTAGGCCGGGGACTTTTCAATGGACCTGTTGTTGTATGTAGACTCTCAATGAGTTTTAGATGGGACGCTCAAAACTCTTGTGGCGTAAGTTTAGTAGCGGCACCGGCAAGGGCGCAGGATTCACTAAACTTCCACTGGATTTAATTCTAGTGCCGCCATCTATGTGTCAGGCCGGGGACTTTTCAATTAACCTGTTACATTCTTTTACCAAAATTGTTGACCAAATAATTTTTCTTCCTAAAAGATCTATAGAAAGAGCTATGAAAATGGTCCGTGCGTCTATTAAAGTAAAATCTATTCATGTAGATTATGACCTTTTAGCAGGAATACAAAAAAAATGTTCGAAGCTCAATCCTTTTACCGGCATACACGTAAATCGAACCCAACCATTTCACCTAAGTTTATCGCAACTGCTTCAGCTGCTCAAGTTGTAGAATTTGTAGTATATTGCTCAAGGTTGTGCTTGCACAAGACTTGGAAAGATATTTTTTTATTATTACCGTTATCACTTATAAAAATAATATTACAATATATTATTTAAAATTATATTGAATTAAAAAAAGCTATTCTAGAAAAATAAACAACAACTAAAAGTCCATAGAATGCTTTTAGCTCACTCAGCTCCAAATTGTTGTGGAACATATTGATCATTTTCAGCTTCCTATATTCTACCCATGTGTAACTAGTTACAAAAACTACATTGGTGTTAGTGGCAACATCAAATGGAAGTCGAAAAAGACCTTCCAAATCACTCAACACATCTTCACAAGTAAATACCACGTTTCGCATAATTTTCCTTCCCCAACACTCAAGAAAATTTACAGGAACTAACTTCATCTCGGGGGCTATCAATGACCTCAGTAAACGATAGGGAGGTGTTTGGATTTCAAATGTGAAAAATGAATCAGTAAATAAATAAAGCGAAGGAAAAACAAAAGCACCAGCAGCAAAGGCGCAGCACGCACATACGCGCATCGCTGATGTCGGCCATTAGATCCCCAAATGTTTTCAGCCAGATTCCAAAATTAGCTCCAACTTCCAACGCATTTCACCCTTTCCATTCACACATCTCATTGCATTTCGCTGCTGCATTTTTTCTACAAATCCAAAATCAGGAGGGAGAAGTATCAAAAAAATCACCAAAAACGAGCAATTTGACTTTTATATGACCCTGAAAATCTTGGGTTAACGAACCCACGCACAAAATTCTCCGATGCGAACGCCACGACTGAAACGGCCGCCAGAACAAATGAAAGGAGAGGAAAAAATGCATAAAAACGCGTAACACGCACAGATCTGCTGGCGCGACGCGAAGGAGCAACCGACGAACAGAAGGGAGTCTGAAGATACGCTGGTTGATTGGGTCCCGCAGAAAGGAAAGAGATGAATGAATCAAATGCGATATCTGAGTGTTTTTCATTTCAGTTGCGTATTTCTAACGATTCGATTCTCTCTACTTCAACACTGTGCACCATTGCTGTTCGCTCCCCACACCTTTCGCTAGTTTCGGTTTATTTATTTATTATTAGTTTTTTTGGATATTTTTTTTTTCTTGAGAAGAATTAGCGGCGGCGACGACTCGCCTCGGGGAGCCCTTTACTCCATGTTCACTCTTATGGCGAGTCTCGATCGCTGTTGCAGTTTCGAGGAGCCTCGAAGAGGACAGCTCTTCCCCGGCGAAGTAAATGTTTTTATTTGCTGTATTTTGATCGTGCCCTTCACCTGAGTCTACGTGTACGCGTCCGCTTCTCGGGCGTTGCCTGAAAAGTCAGATATATTACCTTTTTGGCTGATATTTGGTTTGTTTTGTTTCTTTTTTTGTTTTGGAAAACTGGTTGGGAGCAGGTTGGAGTGATGCTAAAAAAATGTATCGGGTATCTTGTATTGAAATATAAAGGAGGTACAAGTGACAAGGAGCGCGATGATTCTGAATGCTTTGTTCTGTTTGATCAGATTCTTTGAGGGAATTAACATATTGTTACATTAGTAGATGTATAGTTAATGTATGAGGCGCACAAGTTGACGAGCATCAAAATTTGTAATGCACATTAGTCAATTTAGGATCCCCTTACTTAGTACATGTTCAATTATGTTACATACCTGCTTACCCGGCTTATTAATTAGCGACTAAACTTTGCATTTCCAATTAATGATTCCACCATGCCAATATGGTATTTACAAATTACTTACGCTGCGTGAGGACATGTATTAGTAATTTCATTATTGGCTTACAGGTTTTTGGGTAGGGCGTTGCTGTCTTGTGAGTAGGGCGTTAAAATATACTCACAGCTAGGTCGGTTTGTCGTGAGAGGCGACAAAAGGCCGAGTGGGAGGTGAGGTCCCAACGCCATGTCGCCCGATGAAATACCACTCCATCAAGGTATATGCTCCATGAAATGGCCGGGAGAAATTCCTGGTCATCTTTCGGAGCTTGGGTGATGAGGTTAACACACTATCGGTGGGAAGAGTATTAATACCTTTTATGCAGAACGTACGCTAAGTGTTAGTAAAGCATTTACCAATGCTTGTTTTTTTCATGTCCTGAATATTTGGTTTTGCACAACTCTTTGTAAGCAACCTTCAAATATTTTCGCCCGCTAGACATGTGAGTCAAGCCCATGGTGTTACCCGCCGATCATCATCATCATCGGCACTACAACCGGGATCCGGTCTTGGCCTTATTTAGCAAGTTTCTCCAACAGTATCCGGTCCATATACGAGACTTGTTAAATTGTCCATAATAATTCGTTTTTTTTTAGCCTTGCACCAACCTTTCTCAGGATGTCGCTACATGTATTGGTTCACTACTTGGAGGGTGCCAAATTAGCTGTCCAGGGGTGTCACGTGGAGACTGCATGTCAACTTGAATTGAACAGGGACATGGATTGTCCTTCGCCGGGTTGAAAGCAGAGACTTTGCCCTGAATGCCCCTTAGGCGTTCTGCTAACGCCACTGCCACCTTTTCAACTTACCCCCAAATCTTCCTGCCCTAAAGCTCTAATGATCTTACCATTTTGTCGCTTATGCAAGCACATTAACTCCCCCAAGCATTTTCCCACCGATTTTATCATCTTTCGATTATGTAAATCGCATCCAACACCGCAAGCATTTTCCTCACCCAGGACATTTTTCATTTTCATTTTTTAAAACATTTTTTATTTTCTATTTATATTCTTAGTTTCTAAATTAAAGGCTGGACAAAAATGCTTAAATTCTAGCTTAATTATCTTATATAATAACTTACTGGTCCTTCGCAGACGCTCTAAGCTAAACATTACTTAACCATAATATAATTTGCCTTTCGGCGACAGAATTTTATGGCAGTACTTATGATTATTTGAAAGACAAAGAAAAACTTTGTCATTTTTTTTTTCTGAAAATTTAACTTACTTAACTTACCTAAACTTACCTACTTTTTTTTTTTTTTTTTTTTTTTTAAATTTAATTTTATGTAAAAGCACTTAACCTAACTTACCTTAAATCTTATACTACCCTAATTCTAGAAAAGCTAAGTCTATGTAAGCTAGTCTCACCCAGGACATTCACGCATTCAATGCTTAATATCGTTTTTCCTGGAAAAATTCGGTACGCCAGTACCGCATACATCAATGCATCTCAGCATTGCTCTAAAGAAAACATTTTGGTTGCCATACTAGATAACCGAAATGAACAATGAAACAATCAGCGGAATCCCTGCTGCCTGCGTTGTCTGTCCCACACGTGCGCGCCAGATTTTCATGCTATACCCGTACTCAGGGCGGCTTTTATGCAACCTTCAAAGCACCAGCGCAACTCGCGCCTGGCTACCAAGAGCGGAATTCATTGCCAGTGTAAATACTCACACTGGAATGCGACCCGTGACTCCCTATGAATGCAATAAGCAATTGACATGGCTGTAAACACAACCATCATTGTGTAATCATCCCAAACGCATCCTAATCGCCAGCGCAATATTTGAACGGCTGCATATATTTCTCCTAAAAGACGTTCTATCTTGTAAATGTGCATTTCCCACGGTTCGTGCACCCATGAGCTCGCATCACGAGCAAACAAAGTGATCCGCGCGCAAATGGACACACCCTAGTTAGGATCTATGTACTGCAGATCCACTCCTATTGGTCGAGCCAGCAGGAAAATTTCATTGTCTTTCTCACCACAGCGCCCATCTCTCCCCAAACGAAAAGAAAGTAGTTTAGTCGATGTGAGTGTTTCAAAACGGACGAGTGTCCAATACTTTACGTAGGAGTCGAGGAAAGATAATAATTGAGAGTTGTCGAAGTTACCGAGTGTGCGAAATAGGCAGGGTTCCCTGTAATATTGCTAATTGAGACGTGTAGTTACAACTTAAAACGATCATAGTCACTTTTGTAGTTACAACTTAAAACAATCGAAGTCACTTGTGTAGTTACAGCTTAAAACAAATAAAGTCCCTGAGCTGTGTAATAAAAGTCACCATATACTGGAGTTCTATTTTCTTTGCTGGAACAGTGGCAGTAACCAGTTGGACATCTGGGTGTTTCTGTAAGTATCCTGAGTGCGTCGGCAAAGTGAACTTGTCAGGAAATCTTAGTCAACCCGTGCCAATATGGGGACATAACTAAGATAATACCCCCCCCCCCCCCCCCCCCCCCCCCCCGTTGCCCGCCGATAGTGTGTTAATTCAGCTGGTACGTCGGTACCATGGCGAGATATCGCCGCGCCATGCTGTACATTCCGCGATATCCTCGGCTGAAATCTTCGACTATGTTTCAGATGTATGGCTGATAGCTCGGACCGACACGGAGATAAGTAATGATGGTACTATCGCGTATTGCGACGCTAGTGAAGAACGCGTGATTCGAACTGGGGCTATGACGGTTAGAATCACTAAAAATGTAACCAATGCTTAACACATCAGGCCACTGCCGCATGTATGAATTCGATTTCTAAACTCAAGTACACTCAACTGATGTGGAATTGTTATGTTATCGCTATGGTATACGGCTCTGATACATTTTCTTATTCGATTTTCGTTCGGTGTTTTTCACTATTTGCTTGTGTATTGTGTGTGTGTCTCTTAGAAAAGCCACAATACCTACTGAGATAAAAAATTACAGAGGTAAATTAGTTTCCCATTCGGTTCTCCAGGGGGGGGGGGGGGTTATTATGTAAATATTCTGATAAATGCTGCCTGGGGGAACATTATGTAAATATTCTGATAAATCACCGAATTTTAAGAAATTCGTCATCGCATGATCGGACTCGTTCTCGAGGCTCTGTCGACGTTCAATTGATAACGGCATTTTGTAACATCGGGGACATCGGTTTCACCAATACGAATGTAAGCACCGTCCACCAATATTTGCAAACAACGAAACGTGATATCCTTGGCCTAACTGAGACCCAAGTCGATTCGTCAACTGATTCGACATATCTTCGTTGCTCAGGATATGACTTACATTCGAGATTCCGTTTTAAGGGCGGAGTCTGCGTCTTCGCGCGGTCCAATCTGGTTTGCCAGAGGATGGAGGCGTTGGAACCCAATAAGATGGGCATCATATGGTTGAGGGTCGTGTTGAGGAATTCTGTTAAATTTCTTTGTTGTCTTTACCACTTCCCGAATAACAATCGACCAGCGACATTTCTCGAACATCTTTCACGTACCGTCGACCGGATACAGATCAACCACCACAACAATCAACGGAGTCTGAAATTGTCGTCTTTGGCGATTTTAATGTACACAACTCCAGCTGGTTGGTACATTCTAACAGAACCGACGGTGTGTGGAAGGCTGGCGAAGATGTTTGCTGTTAGCCACAACTTGACTCAACTCGTGGAGGAATCTACGTGAGTGCCGGATGCTCGAGGTGATTATGCGAACACCCTGGATCTGCTTTTGATATCCGAACCGAGAATTTACACCCGAGCGGTGTCTGCGTCACAGGGAAACTCAGATCACTGCTTGGTATCGGTCGCGCAACCGCTTACATTCCAAGCGAATAACCGACCTAAGCAGCTTCGCCATGTATGGAGGTATGGGGCAGCTGAGTGGGACGTTTTGCAAAATTTCCTCGCATCCTTTCCATGGGTCCATTTTTTTTTTTTAATTTTATTTAAAAGAACTTAACTTAACTTAACTTCAATCTTATACTACCCTAATTCTAGAAAAGCTAACTTTCTGTAAGTTGGCTGGTGATACTGTTATTCTATACTGACTTTGATATCCAGGTCTTTATATGCCATTCAACCACCAGAACTATTGACGCTGTTCAATACTATTTTCCCGATCTCTGTGGGAGATAGCCCTACTGAAGCGTAATAGCTCTTCTTCGGTGCACAATCGCCCGTCTACGGATGATCTACTTACATTATAGCTCAGTGCAATTCCGGATCTATCCTGTATAAGCCCTTTCATGCCAAAATCAAGGAACGGCTCTGGTGGAACAAAACCGTTGCGCCGTACGTTCTCATAGCACAGGGTATTTGAATAATAAGCCCCAAAAATTAGGTCATTGGACGAGCTTATTGCTCTCGCAATATGTCCTCTGATTAATTTAATCATAAAATTATCCACCCTATTTATGTACGCTTCATTATATAAAGTCTCATTTGAGAAGTACTTTTTGTAGTCAGATTCCGGTGTTCGATATAATTTGCGCCAAATTCTGAGACACTTCCTTTCGAACACCCGAATCTTTTCCATCAAATTTGGACCTATGTTAAACCATACTGGACAACCATATCTGAGCATTGGCCTGATTAGCGTCATGTAGCATATGACTTTTACTCTGCTGTCAAGTTGGCTACTGTGAAATCACCTCCTTGTCATAGCAAACGTTTTCGTAGCCTTGACCAAAGCAGCTTTACATGTCTGTTGAAACACAGATATTGATCTAGCCAGATGCCAAGGTATTTAACTAAACTCTTGGTTTCCAGTTTATCTCCATGCGGTCCCACGGTAACTCACTTTCGCTAGTTTTTCCCTGTGTCGTTCGTGACTTTATATAATGGGGTTCTAAATTGGATGGCTTCACATTTCTGGAAGTTGATGTTAAGTTTCCAGTCATCGCAATAGCGCAGCACTTTGTTGAAGTCTCGCGGTATTAAACTATTTATGATCTCAACTTTCGGAGCTGTTCTGTAAATTATGAGATCGTCTGCGTACGCAATAGCCTGCGGAAGTGCATCCAATAAGTCGCTAATGTAAATGTTAAAAAGAATCGGAGAAAGTACCGCTCTCTGTTGCAAGCCATTCTTGATATTATACGTTTTATTAGAAGTCACATTACCATTTGTCACCACGAACCTCCTGTCCTTTAACATATCGTAAAGTAGATATAGTAAAGGCTTATGTATGCCATGCCTAATCAGTTTGTAATATAACCCTTCGATTTAGACGGTATGAAAGGCTTTTTCCAAGTCGATCAGACAGGCACCTGTGCATTGGTTCCAACATATATTCCATCATATGTCGAAGACCAGTTCAGCTGCGGCATGTGTGGTTTCATGACCCACCTTAAAGCCAAACTGGTTATTCGGAATAATGTTGTTGTCGTCTACCCGTTTTAGCAGAACTTTGTTAATAGTCTTTTCAAATGCTTCACTGATGCTTGGGAGTAAACTTATCGAACGCATGTTCATTGGGTTTGTACAGTCTTTGCTCTTTTTTGGGTTGGGCTGAATGATTGCCGTTTTCCAACGCGCGGGATAATATGCATTATTTAGCGCGTTGTTAAACAGGACCGTGTATATATCTATTGCCATTGGGGGCACGTTCTTGAGTATGATGTTAGGTACTCCATCTATTTCCACTGACTTTTTGCTTCTTAATGAGTCGAAGATAATCTGGATTTCTTCCCTCGTAATTAAAAGGCTGTTAGGCCCACCATTGGCATTAATGTCAATTGACAGAGTATAGTCACTGAATTCGGTAAAACCCGGATTCTCCGATTGCCAAAGTGAAATTTCATTTCGGAGGTGCAGGTGATTCAGTAGAATTCTGTCCCCCAAGTCGTGATTTCGGCGAATGCTTTCATTCACCTTGTACATTTCCTGAAAGACAGCTCCCACAGCATTCACCTTTGCCAAAGGATCTTCGATCACGAAGAGCTCACTATTGAGGATCGCGTTCTCTGTATCTATGCCAATGTTGATTAGCAGCTGCTTGTTTACATCAGTACGTGGGATTTGGAGACACTGAATCTCATTTTGATTATTTCTCCTGAATATTTTATTTATTTGTGGGAACATATTCGGGTTATTGGCTCCTCAATGGTATAGTGGTTAGTATACCCGCCTGCCACGCGGCAGACCAGGGTTCGATTCCCCATCGGGGAGCTTCTGGCGCAAGACTAATGACCTTGCCCGGAAAAAAACAAATCATTATGGAAAATTTAACAAGCCGCAGGACTTGCTAAATAAGGCCAAAACCAGTTCCCGGTTGTAGTGCCGATGATGATGATGATGATGATTCGGGTTATTAGTTTTTATAGCTCGAATTCTGTTGTTCCAATACAAATTTGTTGCTAATCTATAGTTACCTTTAAGTAATTGTTGGAGGTTTTTTAATCGGGATTTCAGTGATATTATCTCCTGGTCTTGTCTGTCTGTAAACTGTCTTTGTAGTTGTTTTAGTTTCGATAGCAGTCTGCTCTTTTTCTTCTGGAGTGCGTTTATTGTTGTGTTTCTGTACATGTTAATGTGATCTGTAACTGTTGTTTTGGGGATTGTTTTGTCCGTTGTTCTTTTTACGGTTTCCTCCATTTGTAGGATGTATTTTTCGATTTCGTCATTTGTCAGGTTTCTGTTTATTGGCAGATTAAAATCGTTCGAACGAAGTTCTCTTGCTAATGATCCGGTGAACGGCGGCCATCGCATTGCCCCGTAGTTGTAGGGTTGTGGGATCACGAATTCCTCCAGATCTGCGGGATCGCTGGCATTATATAGTTCTACCCTGGCTATGTTGTTGTAAACCGCCTTAAAGTCTATAAATAGATGATATAATGGGATATTAAATTCCAGACATTTTTCCATCTCCTGCCTAAGGGTGAATATATGATCAATCGCTGATTTGCCTGGGATGAAGCTACACTGATATTGACCAATGATGCCTTTCGCGTATGGGGCTGCCCGGCCTTGTAGGATAGTGAAGCGCACTTCCCATCGCTCCAGAATGCTTCAGGATCGGTGATCAGATTACCCTCTGTATCCTTGCAGTAACTGTAGCGTGGTGTGTACCGCGTCATACTGCGGATTATTTGGTAGAACTTCCGAACCTCGCTCTCTACTTTTCTCAATTTCACAGACAAGGTTTTTTTCCCAGGCACTTTTCTTTTGTCTGCGAAGCCTTTTTTCAGTTCTTCTGAACTCTTTATATTTCTTAGCGTACACGCGTCCTATGAGATTGCTGCATTGCCCGGTATGCAGAATTCTTACGTTTAGTCGCTAGTTTGCACTCATCATCAAACCACTTGCTCCGATCTCTACGGCTACTGCCTAGAATGGAGTTGGCAGTGCTAATGACAGTATTCTTAAGGCGTGTGCATTTCTCTTCTACGCCCGGCATTCTGGCCCTAGGATTTACTCTTCCTTCGTCGAGCACTCCAAGGGCGAGTCCTAGCGCTTGACCAAATGTGTTACTGGTATTCTCCTTACGTAAGGCAGCCATATTGATTCGAACCGCGCTCGGTAAACTGCACCAACAAGATAGTGATCCGAGTCGACGTTGGCACCTCGGCACGTTCGTACCGTCATCAGGCTCGAGGAGTGGCGGAGATATATCAACACGTGGTCAATTTGGTTACGAGTGACTCCATCAGATGATACCCAGGTGGGTTTGTGGATATCTTTACGCGGAAACCTTTCATTAGTGTTCTCATGCAAACTATGGGAACCTGCGTAGTGCCTGAAAACCGGCTCCCGACCTATTTTCGCATTCAAATCACCAAGAAAGATTTTCACATCGCATCTTGGATAGGCATTGAGGGCCCGTTCGACGTTCTCATAGCATTCTTCCTTTTCGTCGTCAGGAGACTTCTATATAGGTCGGTGAACGTTTATGAGGCGTATGTTCATAAACTTGCCTCGCACGCGAAGAGCGCATAGCCTTTCGTTTATTGGATTGAAGCCGATGACGGCAGGGTTCAGTTTTTGGCCAACTAGAAAGCCTACTCCGAGCACATGGTGTTTTGCATGACAGCTGTAATAAATGTCATACTCGTTTCTTTCAATAACACCACTCCCCGTCCATCTTATTTCTTGTAATGCTGTTATGTCAGCCTTATATTCGGACAGGGCATCGGCTAGCTGCCGTGCAGTTCGAGCTCTGTAGCGGACGTTCCATTAGCAAATTCTGAAAATCGTTTAGCCATTTTCGTTTCCGTGGTCGTCGTCGTATATCCGGTTCATATCCAAGGCTTATTAAATTTGCCATAATAATTTGTTTTTATGGGCAAGGTTATTAGCCCTGCGCCAACACTTCTCAGGATGTCGCTGCATGCATTGGTTCACTACTTGGCGGGTGCCAAACTAGCTATCCAGGGGTGTCACGTGGAGACTGCATGTCAACTTGGATTGAACAGGGACAAGGATCGTCCTGGCCTTCGCCGGGTTGAAAGCAATCAGAGACTTTGCCCTGTGTGTTCGCTCCCCCCCCCCCCCCCCCCCCCCCCCCCCCCCTCTGTTCGCTATAGTTGTAAATATATTAAATTTGAGTCAAAATATTCACAACTGGATGTTCCTGTGTCAGTAAAATAACGCATCGATCGAAGTGCCGAAAATTCCGTTGCGGTAAGTACTCCAGTTCAAAGTTAGTTAAATCAATTGATTCAACGCCGTTCATTCAGAATTGGGAATCTCTCAAACCATTTCTGTAGTGAATTTTGCATAAACATCTCGACCTACATATACTACACAAGATCGAATTAATCTAAAAATCGAAGCCCCTTGACCATATGAAACGCTGTACATGTTACAAAGTAACTCCCCTAACGTATTTCTCCTTTTGAGTAGCCAAATAAATAATTTATCATGAGATAAATCCTTTTATATCCCTATTGAAAAACCCGATATAAGGCAGTTACTTAATTTGGGAGATGGGGAAAATGTTTCACAACCGAGGTAAGATCTGATCGTAGAACTCTAGTTCGCAAAGATGCCACCTTTTCTGATTTCCTCTTCAACCTGTTATCAAAGACAATTTCAAGAATGTTTTTAATTCCGTGTGAATGCAAATGGATATATATCAAAACTATACTTTAGATTGATAATTATTATGTAAATCCGGCGTAAATAGGAAATATTCCCAAAGCAGCTACCGATTCCAAAGCTCATTCAGGACATTAAAAATGTTATCGCACCACACACTGGTGTGTAAATCTGCCTAATCAAACTTCACACTCAAATAATTGCATACATCGGAAAATGGAATACCCTAAGTACGCTGAGTACAGAATTTACTTTTCCTTTCGAGTGAAAATCCTAAACATTAATCTTTTTTGTATTCTACATATTCGTCAAGGTTATTGGTATTTTCCCTACTTAATTGGCGACCATTTTCAGCCTACAACAAGCCATCGGGAACAGGGCTTCTCTATAAGTGCCGACAATTTAACTCCAGCTGCTCAAGCACGCAATGTGCATTGCCTGCGTACTCATACACGCGTGCACTTTTATTGAAGCCATTTCTCCGAGTTTCCGCTCTACAAATTACCAAAAGTGTGACTAAACATCTTGGCCATCGTACCCACCAAAGAATCTGCCATTTCGTCGATGCGAAGAGGTTTGTGGATGCACACAAGGCAAACGCTAGCCCGGTACACATTTGTTATGTGCGCCTCGCCTATGCTAACGCACACCAGGGAACTTCTTTTTTAACGCGTATTATCTAACTTAGCGCTAGTTCTTGTTACTCAAGGTTCTTTTTTTCTTTTGTTTTGTTCATTTCAGGGATTCGCTCAGGAGTTCTAGCACTTTCGTTTGTCCGCACCGAAAGATGCGCTTCCCATGTTTGTGCTGTGTTGGCATCCACTTCACGAGAAGTTGTTCTAAGGCAGCTCTCGATAGTGTGAGTTGTGTGAATTAGATTTCAATTTGAATAATTCTTAAAATAGACGTGCAGCGGAAGCGGGAGAGGTACCGAACCCGAAACCCGAAATTCTAGAAAACGAAAATTTGTGTTGGTGTAGGGCCGTTTCTTCGCGACGCGAATGCATGCGACTACCTACTGACGCGGACGCATACAACAAGCATCACGGCATTCTAGTCACGAACAGGCAAAGCGGAGGGGAAATCTCTAGGGAAAAAAATTGATGTTAGAACGAAGATACAAATTTTGAATTTTACCCATGCGGTGGGTTTGAGGAACGTGCGCATCGGTGAATGATTTTGAGACATACGCGCTCACGTACGAATTGCCAACAAGCGGACAATGGCATGTATGGCATACCGATGTTGGGCTTACAATGGGCAATATGTCCATCGCCTATATGCACTGCATCATGCGATCAATCGAAATTGCTATGATTAAAATCTATATGAAGTATCAATCAAGGACAATGGTGCCGCTGACCATACGACTTGTATCTCTTTTACCTAAATCGGTATTATGCTAAGTCCTTCAACTACAACTGCCCATTAGCTTCAAATCCACTTGTCGCTGCCACCACAAATTTATCTATTAGCCCTACCACTCATTTGTTAAATAACAAGGCCGATCTATGGTAGATTTTATTGCAGTTCCAGCGTTTCAGGTAAATTGGTTTCAGCTCTTCGAAATTGAATCGAACTTCTCTTTATACAGGCTGGAACTTAACTGTCTGCCTTACCGTTTACCTTTTTAATACTATGACAAATGGCATTTTAATCATATCTACATTTTAAAAATCATGTTTTAAAAGTGACTTCCATCAGCTTTTCATCAATGGTCAAGTCGGACTTGCAAATCCTCAAAAACACATCGGAACGGCGTTGTTTTCTTGTGAGCAGTCTATTGTTGACGCGTTACCTCCATACACTTTCGATTTTAAGTATCCAGAAAATAATCACTCACAGTAAGATGCGAGCTCCGTATGGGCCATTCAATACCTACTCTTCGTGATATAACTTTTCCAGAAAACACATCTTTCAATATGCCCATGGCCACATTGTAGCAATTTGATATGTGGCGCGTTGCAATTGGAACCAAGTCCTGGAATTGTAGCCTTTACATTTTTGAAGTGCTGGGATCAAGCACTCTTGAAGCACCCGACAATAAAACTCAGCTTTCGCCCACATGGCAACTTTATCTTCATTTTCAAGAAGGTACGGTCCAATGATACCCTTCCATCGGTGTTTCTGTTGGGAATTATTCTGAGACCAAAGATGAAAACTTTGTTTGTTGATATCAAATTTTGTATAATACGCATGCAAAACGGACGACCCAAGGCATCTACCTGTTGGAGAGAATAATGTTTTTATTTCACTTTTTGGTCATTTAAAAACTTTTAAGGGAGTCTGGAATTTTCAAAAGATCGGAAATAGTTTTCAAATTTCAAAAACTCTTAAATATAAGAATCAATGTCAAGTATCAGCAGAAATCTTTTAATTGCGTATATTTTAATCCCACCGCGGGGGGGGGGGGGGGGTAAAGTCTCTGATTGCTTTCAGAGGTTGCCGCGGGGCTAATAACCTTGCCCGGAAAAACAAATTATTATTCTCTCCACCGGTATCCGGTGCTTATCCGAGACTTGTTAAATAAGGACAAGACCGGATCCCGGTTGTAGTGCCGATGATGATGATGATGATGATGACCTAAAGTGCCCAAGGGTAAAGAAAACCCCTCAAAGATTAGAAATCAATTGAGAGTATCGATGCTTAAGAGACGTAATAAAGGTTGGAAAAAGAGGAAAAACTGACGCAAGGAAAGGAAAACGTAGGAATTTTTCTCATACTGCACATCATTTCCATGTATATTTTCACACAGATAATGCTGAACCTATATTCACAGAGTGAGTGTGATTTGAGACCACACAAATGACATTGAAACGACGTTTGAAACCGACAGTTACTCCAATAGCAGCAACAGAGTGCATGCTAACCGATTAGGAGTACGGTCCAAAACAAATGGTATACTGTATACTACTTCCCTACTTCCTCCAAGCTGGACTTTTTGACAGTCAAAATCACTTTTCCTCGGAAATCAATCTTTGTTATGTGTTTCCATATGTTGCCATCCCAGTCTATTGAAGTTTACGAGCTCGCTCTTAATACTATCGACCACATAATCGAGTTAAATAATTGCGAGGACGATATCATAGTCTTTGGAGATTTTAACATCCACAACTCAATTGGGCATTATCTGACGATAATTCACACTTCACCTCCCACCCCACCTCAGCCAAGGAATGCCTCATCATTCATCGACTTTGATTGATTCTTGCCTCTGTCAGATCAGCAACGTTCGAAACCTCTTGGGTAGGCAGCTAGACCTTATCTTTACAACAGACCCTATCAATACATGTCTCACCCAGCCCCTTGGTCCTTACATCCATAGGCTACCACCCCGCCCTCTCTTCTCGTGACCGTCTTCCGAGTCCACTTGCCACCACGCGAATTACCGCCACATCGCCAAACTGTCCCACTTACCCAAGATTCTCGAAAGCATTTTATACGAATCTCTTAGTTTTCGTTGCAAATCTTTCATTGCACCAAGGCAATATGGTCTTCTCAATGGCCGAACAACTACAACCAACCTTGTTGAGTTAACTTCCTTCACACTCTCAGTACTAGAGAACGGTAAGAAGGTGGACATGGTCTCAACTGACCTCAGTAAAGCATTCGACAAAATCTCCCACAATGTAATCCTTTTCAAATTATCCGCCCTCGGCTTTGAACCTGGACTACTGAAACGGATTTCTTCCTATCAAAAGGATAGACTTTATTCAGTTCGGTTTGGGTCCATGATATCCAAACCATTCCTTGGGGCCTCAGGGAACCTATTACCTTCATAAACAACACCTGACCATTGTCCAATCTATTCGAGACCCCGGGGTCCTTTGCTACAGGGAGCTTAACTTCCTCTCTCACATTGATAAGACGATCTGGAGAACCAATTCTGCCCTCGGATTCATGACACGATGGTCTAAGGAATTGTCCGACTCCTACGTAGCTTGAATGTGCTAGCCAGGTATGGTCTCTTTATCACAAGATCCGCATCCGTAGAATCGAGAGTATTCAACGTCGCTTCCTTCGGTTTGCTCTCCGAGGTCCAGGATGGGTAAACCCCTTACTCCTCCCCCCGTACATCACCCGTCTAGAATTAATCAACTTTAGAACCCCTGAGGAGCGCAGGGTCCTGGCTGACATAGTGTACATTCGTCAAGTTCTCTCCGGCTCGGTCGACTGCGCCTACCTCCTTAACTTAATTCCTATGAACACAAACCCTCGAAATACGCGTAATCCGCGACTTCTCTACGTCCCCCCTCACCGCACCTCTTATGGTTTCAATGAACCCCTTTCGCGGAAGCTGAGAAATGTCAATCCCAATTCCACCTTGTTCGACTTTGATATCTGTACACATACAAGCACCACCTCCTAAATCATTCTTACCACTAGTCTTAAGCGGCGCTTTCTACAATTTCTTCTCTAACCTGCTCCCACCTCCCGCCCCTATTCGTACCATCATAATATGTCCTGTTTACCTTAGGTTAAGCTTAGTTAAGATAGTTCTTACGTTCTTTAGTTTGTAAAGTTATATATACTGGGGGGATGGGAGCGAACACACAAGGCAAAGTCTCTGATTGCTTTCAACCCGGCGAAGGCCAGGACGATCCTTATCCCTGTTCAATCCAAGTTGACATGCAGTCTCTACGTTACACCCCTGGACAGCTACTTTGGCACCCGCCAAGTAGTGAACCAATGCATGCAGGGACATCTTGAGAAAGGTTGACGCAGGGCTAATAACCTTGCCCGGAAAAACAAATTATTATAGCAAATTTAACAAGTCTTGGATATGGACCGGATATACGACGAAAACGAAAATGGCTAAACGATTTAAGAATTTTCTCATGGAACGTCCGCTCACTATACAGAGCTCGAGCTACACAGCAGCTAGCTATTGCCATGTACGAATATAAGGTTGACATAACAGCATTACAAGAAATAAGATGAACGGGGAGTGGTGTTATCAAAGAAACGAGTATGACATTTATTACAGCTGTCATGCAAAACACCATGTGCACGGAGTAGGCTTTCTAGTCAGCCAAAAACTGAAGACTGCCATCACGGCTTTAATGCAATAAACGAAAGGCTATGCACTTGTGGGGGTTCTCTAACCTTACGCAAAGAACCACCCACAATTCCATCCCAATTGCCCCAAAGCTTCCTGTCCTGAAGCTACAAAAATCCCTTTGTTTTTTGCTAATGGAATTGCATTAGCACCAGCAAATATTCCTCCCCAAGGCCATCATCATTTCCCTGCATCAAGCAACATCGAGTTTCCTCAGAAAGCATTTCGGGTCACATTCAACATGAACCATTAAGGATCATATCGATTCTCCTCGCCGGCAATCTCTCTCCCACATGTGCACAGTAATTTTCCTGCATACACATGTCTAGCCAACCTTTTACCCTAAGGCGATGGAAAAATGTCTGGAATTTAATATCCCACCATATCATCTATTAATAGACTTTAAGGCCGCCTACGACAGCATAGCCAGGGTAGAACTATATAATGCCATGAGAGAGTTCGGCAGTCCAAACAAATTGAGACTTTGTAGGTTGACCATGACCAACGTAACTAGTCATCAAATCCAAGAAAGCCTACTATGGTCTATCAAGGCTCTTTATATTCCTAAATTTATCCAGAACATCCAAGCTACTACTGTACAAGACTATGGTCTTACCAGTACTCATGTATGGATCCGAAACTTGGGTACTCAATAAAAGACACTCTGAACTCTCAGCCGCGTTCGAGAGGAAGGTCTTAAGGAGAATTGTTGACCCCGTATGTGAGGGAGGACGATTCCGGAGAGAGTACAACCATGAGTTGTACGCGATCTACCTTGAAGCTAATGATGTAAGAAAAATTAAGCCCGGTAGACTCCGGTGGGCGGGACACCTAGCTCGAATGAGCGAAGAGGAACCTGCCCGGAAATACCTTTGTGGTGGGATGTAAGGAAGGAGACAGCGCGGCAGACCTTGTCTGCGATGGAGGGATGGCGTAGATGACATCGGCTCGAAATCGTCAAGACCGGTTTCCGGTTGTAGTGCCGATGATGATGATATATACTTTAGCTTGTATGTACTTATATTGCTTGAATTAAGCTTATAAATAGGGTGGTAGCCCCACTAAACTATGTATGGTGTAATGTAATGATAAACTCCGTTCCATTCCATTGTGGAATATCCAGACAGCAACTTTAGCAGAGAATAGCGGGTATATTTGCTGACGGGAGGTGGTTTTAGTCCGTAAAAAGCCGGCGCACTTTTGAATCAGTCCAGAAGTATATTTTGAAGATTTCCAATAAGCCAAAATGCCGAACACAATAAATGTATGCTAAAATAATACACCACAATTAAGTAAAATTCTTGAAGTTAAAAAAAAGAAAATAAATAAATAAATGTAAAACAGTTTTCTAAATAACAGAAATTCTGTCTCTTCAGAAAGGTACCTTTTAAAAAGTTCCACATGCACGTTTCCTTAGTTGTGGTTAATTGGGCGTTTCCCTAAAATGTGTTGCTCAGTAACAGATCGAAGAGCGTTCTTATTCTCGGCCACTATTAGCCCATTTAACGGACTTCAATATTCAATACTAACTAAAAATAAGTCGGTTCGTAAATTGTAGTAAACATTAAATCTCATTCAGTATATCTGGTCGATACAATTTAACCTAAAAATACAGAGAAATGTATTTTGAAAATTTTACTGATAATAAATGTGTTTTACTTCTTCTACTCTTCTGTTATTTGATAACTTGCAAAATTATGGTTATATTTGCAAGATTTATATTTGGCCTAACTCCTTATACTAACCACTCAAGATGGTCCAATTCCTTATCTCATATTCCAAAAGCTCTGCCAGAAATTTGAAATCTGAACGCGAAGACGTTGATTTCAGTTTTTAAAATCACACAAAATTCCTTCCGTTTCACGCTGCAATGATTCAACAAGATACTTTTGTGTTTATATATTATTAAAAAAACTACTTACTTCACCGATGCCAAAATTAAATATTTGTATTAATATTTTGTCTCCTCTTTACAGTAATCATACAGTGGAGGAAGTATGGATCACCCTGTAGAAGAATTAGCAAACGAAGATGTATGTGACTACAGTATACAAAGTTCGAAGCAACTATGACTAATATCATAATACAAGTTATTCTTATATATGCATAATTGTATAAAAAATTTTATATAAAATAAATGACATTTGCACAATTTATAGTTTTGATAGGATCAATAATTAGGGACGAAATAGCTATCTGAAATACAAACTAATAATAATAATGCATGCAGAGTCACGTATTTAAATTAACTTCGGGTTCAGCAACTTGTCATAATTTGACAGGAATAAATAGTAAGTTTATTGTGTAAGTACAAGGTGGCGCAAAATTAATCACTCTATCGGAAGATGTTATAATTTTTACAAACAGACAAGCAATGGAGGGCGTGCGAACATACAGACAAGGTCTCTGCCTTCAACCCGGCGAAGGCCAGAACGAACCTTGTCCCTGTTCAATTCAAGTTGACATGCAGTCTCCACGTGACACACCTGGATAGCTACTTTGGCACCCGCCAAGTTGTGAACCAATGCATGCAGCGATATCCTGAGAAAGGTTGGCACACGGCTAATAACCTTGCCCAGGAAAGCAAATTAACATAGACAATTTAACAAGTCTCGGATATGGACCGGATACCGGTGGAGAGACTTGCTAAATAAGGCCAAGACCAGATCCCGGTTGTAGTGCCGATGATGATTATGATGATGATATAAAGTCGGGGAGCCTCTGGCGCAAGACTAATGACCTTGCCCGGAAAAAACAAATCATTATGGAAAATTTAACAATGCCTCAGGACTTGCTTAAATAAGGCCAAGACCGGTTCCCGGTTGTAGTGCCGATGATGATGATAAAGGGTGGTTAAATTTTAAGGGCCGATGTTAATTTTGAATAAAACACAAATTATTTAGGAAATTATTGTCATTTCTTTTTATTATAATAATATTGACATGGTTCAATTATGTATGGAACAAAATATCGGTCAAATGGCCGCCGCGACCTCGGCGGCACACCTCCATCCGATGGTCGAAATTTTCGATGACGCTGAGGCATAATTGAAGTTCTATGCCGTTAATGTGCCGAATTATCTCATCCTTTAGCTCTTGAATTGTTGCTGGCTTATCGACGTACACCTTTTCTTTCAAATAACCCCAAAGACAGAAGTCCAACGGTGTCAAATCACATGATTTTGGCGGCCAATTGACATCGCCACCACGTGAGATTTGTCGCGCAAAAGAGCCATTGTTTCGTTAGCTGTGTGGCAAGTGGGACCGTCCTGTTGAAACCACATATCGTCCACATACAACGATACACACTGACCGAGTGCGGACGTGTTTTCAATTCGCCGATCGAGATAAATGTAAAAGTTACTTTTATGAGTCGCGAGTGAAATTTGAAATAATAAGACTGTTTATAAATAAATCAATTCTAGTGACAAGAACAGTCAAAACAAAGTTATTATACATAAATATAAACAAATAAAAGAGAACGAAGCCACGTGTTTTGACAGTCAAAACAAACAGCGTTTAATACTAATCAACTGTGAGAGTGTATGTGAACACGTGTTTAGCGAAAAAAAAAAAAAAATTAAAGTAAAGAAAAACAAAACAAAAACAATAAATATAAATAAAAAAGAAACAAAAGGAACTAAAATATATAGTGAAATTACAAAGTGAAGCCAACCTAATAACTGGTTTACAACAAAGACTGGCCAGCTGTCTTGGATGCAACAAGCTCGGTGTACTGGCCCTCAGCATGCAGAATGGCAGACAAAAAACAAAATATTAAAAAATTGAAATCAAAGTCCGCGTTAATAAAACGCCCGGCGAGCTTCCCACTAACACGAGCGACAACAAAAGTCAACAAGCCAAACGAGGCAATAACAGACTTGCTCGAAAAGGCGCAAAAAATGGAAGAGCACAATACATTCCCCCCGGTTCCATATAATGACGGCCATGTAACCAATAACATGTTTGCATGTTTAGCGACTACAGATACTGAGGACGAGGAGGAGGAAATCAGCGATCTTGAAACGAGGCTAGCCCGAGCAAGGACACAATTAGCAGAGAAGCGTCGCAGAAAAAAGGAATTGGCAGAAAAGGAGCACCTAATGGTAAAACAACAGCAGCAGAAAAATCAGCAGCAATGTGCACAACAGAATCCTACCCAACAAAAAGGATATCCACCGCAAGAGATTACAAAACAACAACCACAACAAGGGCAACAGGCAGGAAAAAGGAAAGCGAAGATGCCACCCATCAACATTACAGATATGGACTGTAACGAACTGGTAAGTCTATGTAAGCTTTCTATTGGGGAGGATTTTTCAATTAAAAGACTGACAGGGAACAGGTTTGCCATACAGACAATTTCGGTTGAGGACTTCGAAAAAATGAAAAATATTGTGACGCATATGACAATCAGTACTAGAATATTCTAGAGAGTCCGAAACAGAGTACTAGAATATTCTATAAAGTAATGGAAAACTGGAGACTAGGAACAGTAGAACATTCAAGGCAATGGAACGGACGGAAACGAAACGCTGAAACAGTATAAATACGTCGCACACAGAGCATAGTGAGGAGTATGAAGTAGGAAGTGAAAGAAGCGATTGCTGAGGGGTAAGAAGTAGAACGTGAAGCAAGCGATACGTCTCGAGTGAGAAGTAAGCAGTAAAATACGCGATAATTACGGAAGCGATAATAAAGAAAACGTTAAGTGTACGGTAAAAAGTAACGATTGTTATTACGGACTAATAAAGTGTTATACTAATTCAAAATCGATTTAATGGCTCTTATTTATTTTAAAATAATTAATCCAGCGAACCCTAAGCTCGCTACAATTGGTGTCAGAAGTGGGATTAATTATTGTTTAAGTAAATAAGTCTGTGGAAGTGTATTGTGACGATGTCAGATCCACATTTGGAGGACCGGAACCTGGATACCAGAGGAGAGAAGCCAATTCTTCGACAGCGTCTGCAAGGAGCAATGGAGGAAGAGGGTATTGATGTCGACACATATGTTTTTACTATTGGGCCAGACTGTCCGGATGGAGAAGAAATAGCGAGTCAAGATGGTGCCAATGTGATGGAGAGGAGTTCGCCACAGTTGGACATTTCGGAGATGTTCAGGATGATGATGGCAAAATTGGACGCGCGAGCTGCAGAGTTTAAGGCAAAATTAGATGCGCGAGCTGCAAACTTGGATGCACGAGCTGCAGTCGTTGATGCAAAATTGGATGCCCAAAGGCAGTGTATGAAAGAATTCTGGGACTCGGAAGCGGAAGAAGCTGAGGATGAGGAGGAATTGGAGCCACATGAAATGAAGAAACTCAGGAAGAGCAAAGCTATGGCCAACAGCAGTGAGGAAGAGGAAGAAGATGACGATGATGTGTTACGTGAAGAACTGAAGGATTTCATCGATGATAACCCGATTGAAGAGGACGGCAGTGATGATGAAGACACTGATGCTTCAGGCTGTTCCCTGAAACGGATTTACAATGATGATGACAAGTCGGGCGACCGACTGGATAACGACGACTGTGACCTTATTGAAGAGAATCTTGGTTTGAAAGTCGAAGGCAGAAAGCGTTCCAAGCGTCTGCGTCGTACACAGGACGAAGAAAGTGATGGAGAGGAAGACGACGACTGTGACCTTATTGAAGAGAATCTTGGTTTGAAAGTCGAAGGCAGAAAGCGTTCCAAGTGTCTGCGTCGTACACAGGATAAGGAAAGTGATGGAGAGGAACAGCACGTCGATGAAGGTTCAGCACGTGAGGCTATAGACGAACAGCTATTCGACGACGAAGACGATGTTGAACGCCACTCTGAACGTAGTCACAGGGAAACTGAGGCGGCAAAACATTTCAATGATGAATTGGAAAGGGGTCACTTTACTGATTTGGACAATGCAATCCGTAAAACACATATTCCTGAGCGAATGCAATTGCGCGAAGTTCCGGTTACGCCTGTTCCAGAGGGACCCAATGAACTACAAGATGAAGCTGAATGGATTTACAAACATGCGTTTTGTAAATCAACTGTTTCCGACCAAGAGAGATCAACGGATGTTGGAGGTCGAGACCGCTATTGTAAGCCACCACATACGGGGGGAAAGATCAAGCAAGCCCTAGATTGTCGGCGTAATCAACAGCTAGAGGTGCCGTTCATTGCGTTCTACGGAGAAGAACACGTGAAACCAGGATTAACGTGCGACGATCTATGGAAAGTCTATTACTACGACGCACGTTGGTGTTTACTGTCAGCTCCAAAGAACAAACTGCTCCAGTTATTTGAAAAGATGCGGAACTACCAGTTGGATACGGTTATGAAATCGACAGATGCTCCAATACCAGATGATATGCGTGTAATTAAAGATGAAGATCTAGACCGCTTACGTGATGTGCAAACTCCAGAAGAGCTTAAGGGTCTGCACATGCATTTTCTCTTATACTATTCGCATGAGATCCCTAAAATGCAAGAGGAATTCCGTCGTCAGGAAAAGGAAGAATGGCGGCAGGCTAGAGCTGACGCGAAAAGGAGAGCAGCAGAAAATTTGGAAGAAGGTCAAGAACTTCCACCGCCGAACGCCAGGATGAAAGTGGTGCATCGCGACCGACTGGCGGCTTTTGTTGGCCCGGGAGACCAGTGAACTTAATTCGGGACGAACTAATCTAGGCGGAGGGTAGTGTGACGCATATGACAATCAGTACTAGAATATTCTAGAGAGTCCGAAACAGAGTACTAGAATATTCTATAAAGTAATGGAAAACTGGAGACTAGGAACAGTAGAACATTCAAGGCAATGGAACGGGCGGAAACGAAACGCTGAAACAGTATAAATACGTCGCACACAGAGCATAGTGAGGAGTATGAAGTAGGAAGTGAAAGAAGCGATTGCTGAGGGGTAAGAAGTAGAACGTGAAGCAAGCGATACGTCTCGAGTGAGAAGTAAGCAGTAAAATACGCGATAATTACGGAAGCGATAATAAAGAAAACGTTAAGTGTACGGTAAAAAGTAACGATTGTTATTACGGACTAATAAAGTGTTATACTAATTCAAAATCGATTTAACGGCTCTTATTTATTTTAAAATAATTAATCCAGCGAACCCTAAGCTCGCTACAATGTGCTACAAAGGGACACCGCGGAATTTTACACCTACACCCCGAAAGAAGTAAAGAATATAATGGTTCTACTAAAAGGCGTCGACCTTGAAACAGAACCAGAAGTTCTATTACAAACGCTACGAGAGCTTAACTGTAATGATATTGAGTTTATCGCGGTAAAACCTTTCAATACAGCTAGGGCTACACGGGAGAATCGAAAATTACCATTCTACTTGGTGCAGCTGGGCCCTGGGAGCAAAATTGGTGGACTTAGGAAAATCACTATCCTGAACCATCAAATTGTCACATGGGACAAATTGAAAAACGGCAGAGATATAATTCAGTGTCTTCGCTGCCAAGGTTCGGGCACTCAGCAGTAAACTGCGAAATGCAGTATCGATGCGTAAGATGCGGACAGGACCACAGCGCAGAACAATGCACGTTAGGTAAAGAAAGGGTAGACGACAGATCTCTTCTAAAGTGTGCAGTTTGTAAGAGTGAGGGACACCTCGCTGATTATCGAGGCTGTCCTAAGTTCCGCGAACTACAGGGAAAAAAGTTTTCACAGCAACGAAAATTAGAACGCCCGATAGTTCAAGGCCGACCAGCACTAAATGTAACACCCCAGTATGCTCAAGTAACAGCTGGTAGGAGAAACACGCCACAACTCGCCACACGGGTACCGCCGCAACATACTGTGCCTCCAGAAACAGTAACACTAGCAGATGTGCTCACAACCTTGCTCGCTATACAGACGCAGATGACACAAATGCACACACTAGACTAGACTGGGTCAATTCGCAGTTGTCTAGCCAGCCGTCAATATAAACCCCCCAACAGAAAGCACAATTAAGGCTTTAGTCGTAAATGTAAATTCACTTATGAGAATCGAGAGAAGAGCCGCTCTCTTTAAACTGTTGCAAGACGAAAGTCCTGACGTGCTTCTGGCTAGCGAAACTAAGCTGAATCAGAGGCATAAACTATGTCACACAAACTACGACATTATACGAAGAGACCGACCCAACTCCACACAAGGAGGAGGGGTGGCAATCTTTGTTAAAAAAGAACTTTAACATAAGGTAATATATAGTGGTGAGATGCGCAGATTTCAGGTGCTTGAAGCGTGCATTATCCGCATACCCCCCCGACAAGGTAGGGGGATTTATGTGATATCTGCCTACGCACCAGAAGCACATCAACAAAATCAAATTATAGTGGAGCTAGAGACTCTTTTCCAATGCTTACAACTTTACTCGGAAGGGAACTATTACATCGTAGGTGGCGATTTAAATGCTAAACACCCAAATTGGGGAAATATCATATCCAACACGAGAGGGAATCAACTAGCTAGTTGGCTAGATCAACATCACATTGAATATAAGGCTGACCTGCTAGCTACAGAATATCCTTCTTTCCCCAGAGGGGGATCGTTCCTCGATATTATGCTTATTGACACACGACTTAAACATACACATATTAACAGACCAAATATAAACTGCCTACGCACAATTGAATATGACAGCGATCATTGTGCATTATCGATCGTGATAAAAACACCAAGCGAAGTTGTGGAGCTCGGTGAATGTATGATACCGCAACCCTATAACTATGGGGGTATGCGATGGACGCGTTTCACGAGAAGCTTAACAAGAGAAATTCGCTTAAAAGATATTAACCTTCCTACCAACAGAAACATATCCAACGATGACATCGACAAATACATACAAAAAATGGACGAAACCATAAAACAAACTATGGACAAAACAATACTAAAAACCACACCTACGGACAACATGAACATGTACCGAAACGCCACAATCAACGCACTCCACAGAAAAAGAAAGTAGACTTCTGGCGCAACTAAAACTACGGTACAGACGATTTATTGGTAGGCACGACCAGGAGATAATATCACTGAAGTCCAGATTAAAAAATCTCAAACAGTTGATAAAACTTAACTATAGGCTATCAGCAAATTTGTATTGGAACAACAAAGTTCGGGCGGTAAAATCCAACAACCCTAGTATGTTTCCGCAAATTAATAAAATATTTAGGCGGAGTAATGAAAACGAGATTCAGTGTCTCCAAATACCACGAACTGACGAATGCTGGCAAATATAGGCATAGACACAAACAACGCCATCCTAAATGACGAAGTTTTTGTGTTTGAAGATCCCTTGGAAAAAGTGAATGTTATAGGGGCCGTCTTTCAAGAACTGTACAAGACAAATGAGGTAATTCGTCGCAACCATGACTTGGAGGATAAAGATCTACTGAATTATCGTCATCTTCGAAATGACATTTCACAGTGGCGATCAGAAAACCATGGTTTTATCGAATTCAGTAAAGAAAAAACGCAAACCCCGAGATCACTGTCGAAAGCGCTAACAGCCTTTTGATCACGACATCCATGGCGTCTTTGCATCATTAAGAAACAAAATATCAGTTGGAATCGATGGGGTACCCAATATCGTACTCAACCATCTTCCTCCAATCGCAATGGACATATATGCAGTCTTGTTTAACAACGCTCTGAACAACGCACACTATCCAGTACGTTGGAAAACGGCCATCATCCAACCGTTACCAAAAAAAGGGAAAGACAAAACCAACCCAAAAAATCTGCGATCGATCAGTTTGTTACCGAGTATCAGTAAAGTATTCGAAAAGGTTCTAAACAAGGCTACTTAACTGGGTTGAGGACAATAATATTATTCCAAATAACCAGTTTGGTTTTAAAGCTGGTCATGAAACCACACATGCCGCAGCTAAACTGGTTTCAGACATGCAGTGGAATAAAAATCTGAAACAGTGCACAGGTGCCTGTTTGATTGACTTGGAATGGGCCTTCGACACCGTTTGGCTAGAAGGGTTATACTACAAGCTAATGAGACTAGGCATTCATAAACCACTACTGTATATACTACACGACATGTTGAATGAAAGGAAATTCGTCGTCAAAAGTGGCAATGTGACCTCCAACATTACTTACAATATAGAAAACGGTCTGCAACAGGGAGCGGTGTTATCTCCGATCCTTTTTAATATTTACACTAGCGACCTGGTAAGGTCTCTTCATCAGGCTATTGCGTATGCAGACGATCTGATAATATATAGAACAGCTCCAAAAACTGAAAGCATTAACGGATTATTACAAGGGGATTTCAATGATGTTCAGCGATACTGCGACAACTGGAAACTCAAAATCAATATCCAGAAGTGTGAAACCATCCTCTTTAGAACACCACTCGCTGAAACTACCAGGGACACCAGGAAAACCTGGCGAAAGCTAGCTATTATAGGACCACACCAACAAACACTGGAAACCAAAAATGTAGTAAAGTACTTAGGCATCTGGCTGGATCAGTATCTATATTTTAACAAACATGTGGAGGCTGCGCTGGCCAGGGCAAAGAAAGCTTATGCTATAATAAAAAGACTGTTTCATAGTAGTCAACTTGACAGGAGAGTTAAAGTTATATGCTACATGGCTCTCATCAGACCGATGATCATATATGGATGCCCAGTGTGGTTTAATGTGGGACCTAGCTTAATGGAAAAGATTCGGATTTTTGAGAGGCAGTGCCTCAGGACGTGCCTTAAGTTACATCGGACTCCTGAATCCGATCACAAAAAATATTATCACAATGAAGCGTTGTGCAGTGGGGCCAATATAAACAGAGTGGATAACTTTATGATCAAGCTGATCTGAGGGCATATTACGAGATCAATGGGCTCACAGAACGATTTGATTTTTGCTGCATATTACCCAAACAATATGTATTATGCGGGGGTACGTCGCAATGGCTTTATTCCACCAGAAGCATTCCTTAGTCTTGACATGAACGGCCTCATACAAAATGAATCCGCTATACCGTTGATTTATCACGTGCGTCGGTCGGGTATAGATAAACGAATATATTGTAGCGAGCTTAGGGTTCGCTGGATTAATTATGTTAAAATAAATAAGAGCCGTTAAATCGATTTTGAATTTATATAACACTTTATTAGTCCGTAATACAACCGTTACTTATACCGTACACATAACGATTTCTTTATTATCGCTTCCGTACTTATCGCGTCTTTTACTGCTTACTTCTCATCATCATCATCGGCACTACAACCTAGAACCGGTCTTGGCCTTATTTAGCAAGTCCTGAGGCTTGTTAAATTTTCCATAATGATTTGTTTTTTTTTTCGGGCAAGGTCATTAGTCTTGCGCCAGAGGCTCCCCGACGAGGAATCGAACCCCGGTCTCCCGCGTGACAGGCGGGTATACTAACCAGTATACTATTGAGGAGCTACTGCTTACTTCTCACTCGAGATTTATCGCTTGCTTCACTGTCTTACTTATAACTCTAACTTATTCTTCCGTTCTGCGTGCGACGTATTTATACCGTTTTTCCTCATTCTGATTTGGTGTATCGTTTCCGTCCGTTCCATTGTCTTGAATGTTCTATTCCAGTTTTCCAGTACTTACTAAAATAATCCAGTACTTTGATTCGGACTTTCTCGAAGATTCCAGTACTGATTGTCATATGCGTCACACTACCCTCCGCCTAGATTAGTTCGTCCCGAACTAAGTTCACTGATCTCCTGGTTTAACAAAAGTCGCCAGTCGGTCACGATGTACCACTTTCATCTTGGCGTTCGGTCTTCGCTGAATCCTATAGACAACGTCGTTAATTTTTGTGAGAATCTTATACGGTCCTTCCCAATGTTGCTGCAACTTCGGAGACCTTCCTTTTTGCCGATGAGGGTTATAAAGCCATACGTTATCGCCCGCATTAAATCCGGATGCGTTGGCTCGAACGTCGTACCTTGTTTTCATCCTGTCACTGGATACCTTGATTTGCTTTCGAACCAAATGATGAATCTCATCGAGGCGATTTCTCCATTCGGCTACGTAGTCTTCGGTCTTGTCTATGGCCTCTGGAGGTATTCCGAATCGCAGATCGGCTGGCAATCGTATCTCCCGTCCAAATATAATTTTTGCTGGAGAATGGCCCGTCGTATCGTGATTAGCCGATCTATAGCTCATGAGAAAGGTTTGTACATATTTGTCCCAATCTCTTTGGTGATCACTAACGACCTTCGATAAGTGCTCTTTCATTGTTCGGTTGAACCTTTCGACCATTCCGTCTGACTGCGGATGTAAGGGTGTGGTTCTGGTTTTCCTTACGCCCAGTGCCGCACAGATGCCTTGAAATATCTGTGATTCGAAATTTCGGCCTTGATCGGAATGAAGCTCACAGGGAACTCCATATCTGCTGATCCAATTATTGATTAGCTGCTCAATGACGGTTGTTGGTTCTTGGTTTGGAATTGGAAGGACTTCTACCCACTTGCTGAAGTAATCCATGATAACTAACATGTATTTGTTGTTGTCGTTTGTTTTTGGGAATGGTCCTGAGATATCAATCGCAATTCGCTCGAAAGGGGCACCCACGTTGTACTGCTTCATAGCGCTCCTTGGTTTTTCCGTTGGTCCTTTGGTCGCAGTGCAAGTTGTGCACTTCCTATACCAAGACTCGACCTCATCTCTCATGTGAAGCCAGTAAAAACGAGATCGTAATTTTGAAAGTGTCTTATTAACTCCCAAATGTCCACCGGAGGCCCCGTCGTGCATTTCTGTTAGAACCTCTTTCACTTTTGATGGTGGGCCTAGAATCTGCATTCGATGGGATTTTCCGTCCGCGGCTTCCCATTTACGCTTTAGAATTCCATCTTCCACCAGCAAGGAATTCCATTGTGCCCAATATGCCTTAAAAGTTCCACTCTTGTCGGAAATATTGTTCCAAGTTGGCCGCTCGTTCTTTTCTTTGTATTCCAGAATTAGCGACATATCTTCATCCTGAAGTTGAGCTGCGCGTATAGCATCACTCGTCCACCCATCTAGTACTTCTACTTGTACATTTCGCAGGTCGTACGCCTCTTCTTTCTCTTCCGCTCTATGACAATGTTTACAATCTGGCTTACATGGTCTTCTTGATAGAGCATCAGCGTTATTATGCACCTTCCCTTGACGGTGGGAAATTTGGAAATCGTACGTTTGAAGTCGTTCGATCCATCGAGCTATTTGTCCTTCCGGATTCTTAAAATTTAACAACCATTTCAGGGCCGCATGATCCGTCCGATGGTGGAATCGACGTCCGTAGAGGTATTTATGGAAATTCTTAACGGCTTCTACGACAGCCAGCAGTTCCTTTCTTGTTGCGCAGTAATTTCTCTCTGGCTTAGATAGAACTCGACTATAATATGCGACAACTCTCTCTTTACCATCGACTTCCTGTGGCAACACTGCTCCGATTTCTGTGTTACTTCCATCAGTATCCAATATAAATGGGCAATCCGCTCTTGGGAATGCCAATGTTGGTGTCTTGCATAACTCGGCCTTCAATGTGTTGAATGCTGCATCCCACTTCTGACACCAATTGTAGCGAGCTTAGGGTTCGCTGGATTAATTATGTTAAAATAAATAAGAGCCGTTAAATCAATTCAGAATTTATATAACACTTTATTAGTCCGTAATACAACCGTTACTTATACCGTACACTTAACGATTTCTTTATTATCGCTTCCGTACTTATCGCGTCTTTTACTGCTTACTTCTCACTCGAGATTTATCGCTTGCTTCACTGTCTTACTTATAACTCTAACTTATTCTTCCGTTCTGCGTGCGACGTATTTATACCGTTTTTCCTCATTCTGATTTGGTGTATCGTTTCCGTCCGTTCCATAGTCTTGAATGTTCTATTCCAGTTTTCCAGTACTTACTAAAATAATCTAGTACTTTGTTTCGGACTTTCTCGAAGATTCCAGTACTGATTGTCATATGCGTCATAATATTATAATCGAGAGGTTGCGCACACTAATGAAGAGAGCCTGCAGTTCAGTACGGCAGTAGCACAGAAAGACCGAAAAGACACGAATAAGCAACACCAGAGATCTTGGTGGCTGAGTGGCAATTAAAAACCTGTTTCCTTATAAAACTAAAGCAATAATAATAATATTAATAATAATTACAAACAAACAACGGAAAGCTTACATAGATTTAGCATTTCGAAAATTTAGTTTTGATGTTAGGTTTAGAATAGAGTTAAGTTAGAATAGAGTTTTTAGTAAAAAAAAAAAAAATCTATAGATAGTTCCGTATTTAAGTTAGATATAAGATAAAAACATAGCTCCTCAATAGTATACTGGTTAGTATACCCGCCTGTCACGCGGGAGACCGGGGTTCGATTCCTCGTTGGGGAGCCTCTGGCGCAAGACTAATGACCTTGCCCGGAAAAAAACAAATCATTATGGAAAATTTAACAAGCCTCAGGACTTGCTTAATAAGGTCAAGACCGGTTCTAGGTTGTAGTGCCGATGATGATGATGATAAGATAAAAACAATAACAAAAACAACGTTTTTTCTTTTCTTCATTTTCTTTGTATCAAATTAAGTTCCCTAAAACTTCATGTAAATAAAATAGCCATAATGTCGAAAGACAAATTTTCATGCTTTAAGCGTATGCATGTAACTTAGAGAGCCCGCAAGGGACCAGTAAGTTAAGAAATAAGCTAACATAAGCTAGAGTTTAATCATTTTTGTCTAGCGAGTAAGTAAATTATAATAATAGGAAGAAATAAAAAAATGATATATTAAAAAAAAAAAAAAAAAAAAAAAAACCACATATCGTCCGCATCCACATCTTCCAATTCGGGCCATAAAAAGTTCGTTATCATCTCACGATAGCGAACACCATTCACAGTAACTGCCTGATCGGCCTAATTTTGGAAAAAATACGGCCCGATGATGCC
Source organism: Microdon myrmicae (assembly GCA_963931805.1). NCBI lineage: Eukaryota > Metazoa > Arthropoda > Insecta > Diptera > Syrphidae > Microdon > Microdon myrmicae. The sequence continues at coordinate 151,241,570 of OZ007497.1, read as the reverse complement.
GCCAGCCCATAAACCGCACCAAACAGTCACTCTTTGTGGGTGCATTGATTTTTCGACAATCTCTCTTGGATTATCATTCGCCCAAATGCGGCAATTCTGCTTATTGACGAATCCACTGAGGTAAAAATGTGCCTCATCAATGAAGATGATTTTCTTCGAAAATTGATCATCCGCTGTTGCCATTTCTTGCCACCATTCTGACCATTGACGACGCTTGAAATGGTCAAGAGGCTTTAGTTCTTGAGTCAATTGCACCTTGTAAGCGTGTAAATGCAAGTCTTTATGCATAATGTTCATCAACGACGAGCGTGAGAGGTGCAATTGTTGGGCACGACGACGAGTTGAGGTGGACGGCTCTTCAGCCACACTGTCGCGAACAGCAGCAATATTTTCTGCAGTACGAGCATGTACTGGTGTTTTTACATCTCCTACAGACCCGGTTTGCTCAAATTTTTGCACGATTTTTCCAATTGTACGCACATTTGGACGATTAAATAGACCGAAAAAAATCACGAAGTGCACGATATGCATTTTGATTTGAACGCTCATTTTCATAAAAAGTCTGAATAACTTTAACGCGTTGGTCGATTGTGTATCTTTCCATGGTTCAAATTGAGTTAGTCTGAAATTGAGAAATGTCAACTGAAATGCAGAAAAAACCTTGACGCTTAGGTGTGATTCACATTCAATATCGGCCCTTAAAATTTAACCACCATTTATATATATATATATACAAGGTGGCGCAAAATGTATCACCCTATCGGAAGATGTCATACTTTTTGCAAATGGCGTCGTACGTCAATCATATTTGACATTTGTTAACAAGACAGATGTGGTATACAAACAGACAAGCGATGGAGCGCTATGCTCCACAAGAGCGTGGACTAATTGTGTCGATTTTTTTGACCAATAATCGGTCGGTGGTGTTAGCGCAGCGTGAATTTCGACGTCCTTTTCTTAATCGTATCGCGTCAACTGGGAAAACATTCCGGCGCTTAGCTACTCGACTCGACCAGCCTGGAAACACAGGATACCATGCAGGGTGTGGCCGCCACCGGATTGAAGTTCGGCCGAGAATATCGCGGCTGTGGCTGCCGATGTCGCTGAGAACAAAGAAACATCAACCAGACGACGGGCCACGCAAATGGGCATCACCAGACGGACCCTACAGCGAATTTTAGTGAAAGACATACACAGGTTCCCGTACAATTTGCAAACAGTGCATCAGTTAATGCCTGCTGACCGTCGGTCGCGTGTGAATTACTGTCAAGCCGTCCTTAATCTCAAAAACGAAGAGGACGATTTTGTGTCGAAAATCATCATGAGTGACAAGGCGCATTTCCACTTAAGCGGTTACGTCAATAAGCAAAATCTTTGTTTCCGGGGGACTGAAAATCCGCGTGTGATGCACGAAGAGCCATTACATCCACTCAATGCCACTGTGTAGTGAGGCGTTCATGCGCGAGGAGTGATTGGGCCGTATTTTTTGAGGACGTCAGCGGCACTACAGTCACTGTTATTGGGGAACGCTACAGGGCCATGATAAACGACTTTTTATTGCCGGAATTGGGTGAGCGGGTCTTGGTGAACATGTGGTTTCAACCGCACACACAGTACGAGCCACAATGGATTGTTGTGAAGGAAGCGTTTTCTGGTCGCGTAATCTCCCGTTTTAGGGATTTAGCATGGCCAGCAAGATAGCCCGATTTAACCATTCCAGACTTCTTTATTTGGGGCTACTTGACGTCGCGGGCTTATGGCAACAAACCTCAGACAATCACAGCCCTTAAGGAGAATATTCAACAGGAATACGAACAGTTATCACTGGAAATCTTGCGGAAAGTAATGGGAAATGCGATAAAACGAGTACAAATGTGTATCAACACTGGCTGCAGCCACTTGACGGATATCATCTTTTCCATTTAACAGAAAAAATGTAAAGACCCAAATAAAGATTTCCATCACTCAAAACCTTTTTTTTTTTATTTAGTAAAAAAGTAATTCAAAAACAAAATTGTATGATTAATTTTGCCCCATATTATATTAGCAAAATGATTTGTGTTTATGGTCTTACCCCAAAGTTATTTTAGACTTCTGGATCCATTTTTAATTGTTTTTTATTTGACTAATCGGAAGAAAACTAACAGTAATAATAAAACAATGCTGTTACAACTCACATGGCATCACAACATCCCAAGCAGCAGCTTTTTGGTTTGTTACCAAAGCAATTTTTTTGGTTTCTTTGATGCTTAGTCTCGCAAGTCATCGTTCTCTACCACCCTTTAGGATATGCTTAATTCACAACGACACAATTTCCCATGTTTGTATCTTAGTTACTACTAGGCTTTTATTGAATACGGTGCCATCGAAGGTTATTGGCCAGATTGTGTACCTAGAACGGATCGGGTTCTATAATTAATTTTCTTACCAGGCTTCAAAAATTAAATAATTGGTTGTGCTGATCAATGTAAAATTATCTGAATTCTGCCGTTAGAATACGTATTTTGTCTATTTATTTTTTGTATTTATGACCATGTGGCGTTTCTAAGAGATACACACACAATACACAAACAAATAGTGAACAACAATACATGCCTGATGTGTTGGTTCAATCTTTTACTGATTGTAACCGTTATAACCTCGGTTCGAATCACACTCCCTTCGCTATTGTCGCAAACGCTATAACCACGTCGCTCAGCTGGACTAGATGACTGCATTCCACCTCTGTTACTGCAATATCCGTCAATCATAGAACGCGCATCAATTCAATTTCAGGCGTACAAGTAATCATAGAAAACTATTCTTCAGCCGATGCACAAGATTACCCAATGATCTGCTTGTTTCCTTATCGTTGTAATGTTCTAGCATTCGAGACCAATGTACATCAATATCTCTGCTTCTTGTCATCTCCCGCTTCAAGCTTACATCGGGTTTTCGAAAAAAGAAACTCGAAAAATGTCGATGAATATAGCACAACAACAATAACCAGTATATAAATACTAATTTTTCTAATTTACAACAAAGTCTTGTGTTTTCCATCAAAAATTCTCTTATGAATTTTGGAGATGCCATCATACAACCCCATAACTTTCTTTAGATCAACTTATGACAGCCCCATTATGTTCAAAATGTGATTTGGACAAATTCGGAAGGTTCAAAATTACTTCTCAGCAAAGAATTTCTGTTTTCTCTTAAAATATTTATCAAAAAATATCCTGAAGATAAAAACAGCTTTTGGAGAAGTTCTCCTCGATGATTGATTAGAGATGTTAATCTAAAACAATAGATTCAATTCTAATAGATATCTCCGCGTGTTTGCTTTCCAAGGATTGGTTTATCTTGAATAACGGTAGATTCCTCTCAGCCTCTGCGGATGTACTATAGAAGCCAAGAAACAATCAATTTTTGGAACTCGTATTAATTCCACTCTAAATTGGAACGACGACATATTTAAAGCTGCGAAAAGTGCAACTAAATGTGTGGGGTTTCTTAAGAGATGCAAAAAATACTTCAATCCATTCAACCTGACCGCAATTTACAAGGCGTATATTTGTCCAAGGCTAATAACCTTGCCCGGAAAAACAAATTATTATGGACAATTTAACAAGTCTCGGATAAGGACCGAATACCGGTGGAGAGACTTGCCAAATAAGGGCAAGACCTGATCCCGGTTGTAGTGCCGATGATGATGAAGATGATGATATTTGTCCTAAACTGAAAACAAATAGAAGTCAATCCTCGGACAATGCTTTCTACCATTGCCGAGGTAGACAGTCCAATGAACGGCTTTTGCACCGTCGAAGCCAAGAAACTATCAACTCTTAGGGGTCGAATAGGTTCGACTCTTAATCGGAACATCCACCTAAGCCACAAAAAGTGCAGCCAAATGTACGGGGTTTCTGAAGAGATTACTACCAACCTTACCAAGAATTACCCAATTTTTATTTAAACTGGAATTAATTCCCACAATTGGTCAGGTGGATGTGAAAGAAGTGTATGTGCTCTATGCAAAAATGAGCAGTGAAACTCAGTGCGAGTATAGGCGACAGTCTTTCAATTCCGCCGATCAGAGAATGTACTTCTCCTCATAGACAAAAGACACCACTCGAACATCCTTGAAGTAAGATCATATAGAGGAGCAGATTGCGATTCATCATCTACTAGTGATGGGCAAAATTAGGACTCGCCTCGCACCAAACCCACACGGGCAGTCACGGGAGACGAGCAAAAAGTTCGACAATGATAAACTTAAAGACCTGCGTAAAAGGGCTGAATATCAAAATCATCCTAGTGAATGCGAGTAGTGAGGAAGTGGAAACCAATAATGTGGACACTAAATGGGCATCTATCAGAGACGTCATCAAACAAACAGCCCAAAAGGTGTTATGATTTAAGAAAACAATTAAGTCCTAACCTTAGTTTGACCATAAGTGCCGGGCGAAGATCGAACAACGTAAGCGCCTCAGAGTAATCCACTTAGAAAGATATGATGAAGTCAACGCAGAAAGATACGCGACGATTCGGAAAGAGACAACGAGACTTTTCAAGAGCAAAAAACATCAGAGGTATGTATGGAGGGATAAATTCAATTATAAATGGGTACTGACGGAGAGCCAAAATAATTCGAGATGCAAACGACTGCCTGGTCGCAGAAACTAACTTTGTCGTGGCAAGATGGAAGCAGTACTTTGAAAACCCGCTCAATGTACGCATCCATCAACCACAAATAAACGAACCAGACATACATACAGCCGAGCCTCAGATCACAGAGCCCTCTTTCAACGAAGTTGTAGACGCAATAAATCGATTGAAAAATAACAGGACCCGGAGTAGACTGCATACCGGCAGAGCTTGTGAAGCATGGAGAAGAGGCAACCGCTCGAAAGCTCCACCAACTGATTAAAACCATGTGGGATAACGATGTCATTCCGGAATAATGGAAAACCTCAATAGTCGTCCCCATCTTCAAAAAATGCGACAGATCTGACTACGAAAACTACAGAGAAATATCATTGCTCCCAATCATATACAAAATACTAACAAATGTTTTACTGGCAAGAATCACACCGTACACAGAAGAAATACTGGGAGACTACCAGTGCGGATTCCTTAGGAACCGGTCAACTAGCGACCAAATGTTCACAGTAAGCCAATTTCTTTTTATTGCACTACTCTCGGGAGAGGCAAATCTATAGCGCCGAGGGGGCGCCCCGACATTCCACCAAATAATTGTTGCAGTTCTTTTTAAACAGTTGCAGGTTGTAATGTTCCCGGAACACTCGTGTGGGAAGGGAGTTCCACAGCTTCCCCGCTCTGTAACGGAACGAGTTCTGATGCAGGGATGTTCACGCCGTCGGGATATGAGCCGCAAACTGGTGTCATCCGTCAGATTGTCTTGTGGAGCGCATATAAACCGAATTACGCGGAACAATGCCATCTCCGAAAAACTGTACCCCTGATAATATCTGTAAAATAGACAGAGGTCGGGTGCGCGACTTCGATGTGATAGAGACTGTAGTCCCGATCAGGCGGATCGCTCGTCTCTGTATGGTCTCAAGTAGGTCAAGCGTATGTTTAGGAGCAGAGCTCCAAACATGAGAGCAATATTCAAGCGTGTGCCTTAATTGAAATTTATAAAGAAGAAGAAGTTGGGCGGGAGTAAAATATTTCTTGGCTCTAAAAAGATAATCAGTTTTCCAAAGGCTAATCTGGAAATGTTCGACACGTATTTATGCCACGATACATTCCCACAGACCGTGATGCCGAGGAAGTTCAAACTTTCCCCAGTTTCGAGGGCCTGGCCATTAATCATCAGCTGTGGAACCGATGGTCCACTTTTTTTTGTGAATGTTGTAAACTGTGTCTTCGCTGCATTGATGTCGAGGAGACTGGCCTTTCCCCACTGCAGCATCTTATCCAGATCCCGATTCAGAGCGTCAATCTGTCTACATCTCAGCTGGTGCGACGTAGATGCACTAATCGGCCGAACACTCGAAAAGGAGGAAACAAGCGTACTATCATACGCAAAACTGAACACTTTGTTATCCGTTGTCTCAAACAAATCATTTATGTGAAGCAAAAACTAGGTTGGAGCCAAAATAGAACCTTGGGCACCCCCGAATTAACAGGATACAGATCCGAACACTCGCCGTCCACAACAACCCGGATCGATCGATTCTCGAGGAAGCTCCTCGTCCAGTCGCAAAGCTGTTGGGAAAGTCCATATGAACGAAGTTTGCTCAGCAATGCCCCGTGCCAGACGCGGTCAAAAGCCTTGGAGATATCCAATGCGACCGCTCTTGACTCACCATGCCGTTCAATCGCAGATGTCTATATATCGGTTATAAGTGTCAAAAGGTCTCCTGTGAACCGCCTGCCACGGAATCCGTATTGACGATCATTCAGAAGTCCGTTGCACTCCAAATACTTAACCAACTCTGTTTTGATGACTTTTTCCATTATCTTAGATAAAATAGACAGTAATGCTATCGGCCGGTAATTTTGTGGGAGACACTTTTTTCCCCTCCTTGGGATTGGCTGCACTGTAACGATTTTCCAGCAAGTATGAAATGTCCTCCGTGTATAAGATAAGCGAAAGAGTCTGCCAAGAACCGTAGATAGTTTTGGAGTACAGTTCTTAAGGATTATTGTTGGTTTTCTGTCCGAACTTACGAATTTCTTAAAGTTCGGTTATTTATCATAATATCTGCATGATGTCCCCCCGGTAAATATGACGAAGAAGCAGGACAATGGAGGAAACTTCTCAACCACGAACTGGTAGAGTTATACGACAAACCTACAATACTAAGAGTAAACTGGGTCGCGAAAATTAAGATGAGCCGCACAGGTGACAAGAATGGGCAACGATAGGACCCTACGTAGAATTCTTGACGGAAGACCAACCGGAAAAAGACCAGTAGGACGGCCGCGACGGAGATGATAGGAAAATGAGAGGTTTGACCTTGAGGAGATCGGATTAGATGGTCAAGCGGGACGGGGAGCCATGGCGCAGCCGAGTCAGTGATGTCATGAACTTCGGTGTTCCGTGAAAACGTAATTGAGTGACGTTTGTTGACATTAAGCTCCAGACAATTCGTCTGACACTATAACGAAAAGTTGTCAAGGTCTATCTGGAGAAGGAAAGAATCAAGCAGAGAACAAATTATTTTTAAGAATTTGGTGTCGTCGGTGTAAAGGGAGGTAGAGGAATGCTTGATAATCATATCGATGTAGTTTATTGTTAATATGAGCAGAAAGGGGCCCAAATAACTGCCCTGCGGGACTCCAGGGGTAGCACGAAGAAGAGTTGAGAGAACGGATCTGAAACGCGCTCTGTGGAGGCAGTTACTCAAGTATGACGAAATCCACCTTTTTAATATGGGTTCGAAGCCCAAGGTGGATCATTTGAAAAGTATCAGTCTGTGCGAAATTTTATCGAAGGTTTTAGGAAAATCCATAGTAACAATGTCTGTAGTGCCGATGATGATGATAGTAACAACGTCGGCCTCGTTGCCGTTCTCTAGGGCTAGGAGTGTTTCTGAAGTATATTTGACTAAATTAGTGGTGGTAGATGTCCAACGAAGAAAGCCGTATTGCCTGAGTGAAATTAGGGATTTGCAGTGTAACCATAACCTTTGTTAGAGAATGTTTTCAAACACTTTGGGATGTGGGATAGTTTGGCGATGAGGCGATAGTTTGAGATATCACCTTTAGGTACCTTTTCATGTACGGGGTGAAACAGATTGAAAATAGTCGAAAAAGGGGAAGAGAAAACGGAAGAGCATTTTTAAAGGAATATTGCGAGGAGACCATCAGGCTCGGGGGTGAATTCGTCCTTGAGCTGGGTTAATTTTTCAATCGTGGGTGGATCGATAAATTGAGAAAGAAATGGACCATGGGGGAAATTTGGTAAGTAATTAAAATAGGTGAAATCGGGAAAGAATCATCTATGAAGGATTGTTTGAAAAATGAGGCGAAGAGGTCCGCAATCACATGTGAATCCGTTGAGGTTTCCAAGTTATATCAGATGGAGGTGGGATAATCATCGGATTTACGTTTGTGATTGATAAAAATGTTTTTAAGTCATTTATTAAGTCAGCCAGAGTTTTTGTTAGGTATTTTTGGTAGCGGTCATCGTAGAGTGCGTTGAATTGAAAATAAGCCCGAAGGTAATTGGAATAGTCGCAGACGGAGCGATTACGGAGAAAGGTAGCCCACAGCTTGTTCCGTTTATTACCTAGCGAACGAAGCTGGCGATTAAACCAAGGAGGTGAGGCGGTAGGATTGTTTCGCCTAGAATAGAGAACGTAAAGAGAAATAGATTTAAAGATTTCGGTGTATAGGTTAGTGGTAGCATCTTCTACTGTAAAATGATAAAAATGAATGAAATTTTGCTGAGGTAATCATTAATAAGGCGGCGCAAGGCTAATAACCTTGCCCGTAAAAATAAATTATTACGGAAAATTTAACAAGCCTCGAGACTTGATAAATAAGGCCAAGACCGGATCCCGGTTGTAGTGCCGATGATGATGAATCGTTAATAAGGCGCAAGTTCGCTTTGTGTAAGTCATGTGAGCAATTGGTGGCGTGGGGGGGGGGGGGGGGGGTGCTGCGCTGCAGAATAATGAAAAAAAGACAGGGTAAGAGCCGGTGGTGATTGTCGATGGTAGGCAGAACAAGGGGAGAGGGGCTGCTGAGGAACGTCGTGAAAATAAAGTCTAGTTGTCTGCCTAGGTGATTTACGACATTACTAACTTGATATAGGCTTCCTTGCTACCGGAGGAGGTGATGATATAGAAGAAATAGTCTTCTGAAAGAGTCCATTATAGATGTGGGAGATTAAAGTCGCCAAAAACAACGACGTCGTCCCGAGAGTCGGTTATCTCGATTACGTGGTCGATAGCTTTAATTGCTAATTCGTACGCTTCAGTGGGCTGGGGTGGCAAAATGTAGAAGCAGATGACGTATATTGACTTGCGGTATAATTTTATTTTGACAGAGACATAATCTAACTTGGGCGAGGAGGATATAGCGACGAGGATTAAGTCAAGGTTACTTTGGATAGCTATGAGCACCCCACGGCAGGGGGAGTCAATGGAAGGACGATTTCCAGCATCGTCGCGATATACAGTAAAGGAGGGGGGAAATAACTCTAGATTGTTAATACTAGGTATTAGGTTGGTTCTAATTAGTGCGTATATGTCAAAGGGGAGGGAGGGAATCATCCGCAAGATTTGTCGACACTTAGAACGGAGACCTCTCACATTCTGGTAATAGAAGATAAGAGGGAGATTATGAGGGGGAAAAATACGGCGACAGTTCCGGATCGAAAATGTTTATTACGATCAGCTCTATTGCGTTGAAGATTTATGCTCATGGAGTGGACAAAATGACCGAAAGCCCGGAGGTCCCTGGACACTTTATGTGGCAAGTTCAGATTTACATGCAATTTGATAACAAGTTTACGAAGGCTGGGGACATCAGTGGGTAAACCTTCTTGTTGAATGGCGACCATAACGCTGATTTTGGGTTTTCCCTCGAAGCAGACTGGGTCCAGTTTGTCACAGAGATAGGCCAGGAAAAGGCGAATTTTTTCGTACGTGTGTTTGTTTCTCGGTTTAGAGAGCATGTAGCGACAATCAGACGAGTTAAGAGTTTTCTGAATGATTTTTACAGCTGATGGAAGGAGCGGGTTGAAAATTGGGCGAGTGGAACTTGAAGTTGAGGAAGGGTGAGAAAAGTTGAAATAAGGGGATATGGGGATGCTCTCAGATGGCCCGATGACTGGGAGGAACTGATAAGGGAAGAGATCTTAGGGTTAGGGTTATGAGGGTGGCTCCTCGATAGTATAGTGGTGAGTATACCCGGCTGTCACGCGGGAGACCGGGGTTCGATTCCCCGTCGGGGAGCCTCGGGCGTAAGACTAATGACCTTGCCCGGAAAAAACAAAGGAAAGGTGTAGGGAAGAACTAGTTTGAGGGAGGGTGAGGGGGGATTGCAGGGTAGAGGGGTTATTGAAGGGAGGGGGCGGATTTAGGGCGGGTTTATTCTGATACGTCGTTTAAGAGCGGGAGTGGAGATGTTGAAATCGAAGGAGGTGGGGAAAGAGTTGGCCTGTCGTAGCATACGGGAGATGGGTTCGTTAGCGCCGTGAGAAGTGTGATAAGCGGACACGTAAAACAGTCGAGGGTTACGTACGTTATGGGGGTTTGTATGCAATGTTAAAGTGGAGAGCAAGCTTGGGCAATTGATTGAGCCAGACAGAAGGCGATGGACAAAGATGATGTCGGCATGGATTCTGCGCTCTTCAAGTGTGCTTAGATTGATTAGAGGGGGCCGGCTTGTGTATGGTGGTAGAATCAGCGCTTTTCTCAGTTTAGTCCGCGGAGAGCTAAGCGCAAGAAACGACGTTGAACACCCTCAATCCTGCGAATGTGAGTCACTTGATATTGTAATCAATATGTGCGGTAAATTTGAGCTCCTTATCGCATAGGACGCCCAGATCGCGAATCAATTCAACCGTTTGTTATTGGTTGGTTCAGTAAGAGATAGGAGCGTGGGTGAGTGGGGGAACTCTTCCGAGAGAAGGTGATTGCGTGACATTTGGCGATATTCATTTCTAGACAATTATTTTGGCACCAAGTCGAGAAGCTGTCAAGATCTGCTTGGAGAAGTGAGGAGTCCAGGGGAGAGCGGATTGTCTTGAAAATTTTGGAATCATCCACGTAAAGCGAGATGAAGGAGTGATTAATGCAAGACCCTATGTCGTTTATGGTTAGGATAAATAGGAGAGGACCGAGATGACTGCCCTGGGGGCACCTGAGGTTGGGTAAAGGATCGGAGAGGGTGGATCTAAAACGCACGCGGCAGGTTCGATAACTGAGATAGGATGAGACCCACTTAATCAGCAGGGGTTCGAAACCGAGGGAAGACAGCTTGAAGAGAATGAGGTTATGGGAGATTTTGTGGAAGGCGTTGTTAAAGTCGGTAGCGACTACGTCGACCCCATCGACGTTTTCTAGGGCAAGGAGTGTGTAAGATGTGAATTCGACAAGATTAGTAGTAATGGACCTGCCTGAGAGGAAGCCGTGCTGGTTCGGAGAGATGATAGGTGCGCAGCGAAAACATAACGCCTCATATAGAAGGCCTTCGAACAGTTTGGGAATGTGCGAAAGCTTGGCAATGGGACGATAATTGGATATATCTTTCTTTTTTTCCTTTTTATTTATGGGGGTTATGTGAGAGGATTTCCAAAAGTCAGGGAATAGACCTTGCGCAAGGGATAGATTGAAGATTGACGCGAGCGGGAGAGAGAGAGAAGGAACATGTTTTTAAGAGGATAGCAGGGAATCCGTCTGGTACGGGACTGAAATCGTCTTTCAGTTCAAGTTTTTTTATGACTTGGTGTTGTTGAATGTGTATAGGGGTGAGAGGGCCGAGGGAGAATTCAGACATGCCAGTAAAGTAGGAGGGGTGATGAAGAACCATTCATAGGATGAGATGGGATCTGGAAACGGAATGAGTTGGCTTACGGGTTCTCTTTGACGTTTTTAATGCAAATGGCGAAATTGTCGTCGATACTCATGAAGCATCAGTGATTTTGGGGATCTTCCGTTGTTCTCGAAGGAGCAGATGTGGGATAACAGTATTGCAATGATGTTCAGAAGTTCTTCCTATAAAAAAACAATGTTGAATCAAGATGCGATATTCCTGTTTTTCCATTTTTTTACGAAGACAAAAGTAACGCCACTGAAACGACTGTAGCTTGTAAAAACTTCATAAAGAAATTAGTGACAATGATCCTCTCGAAATGACTCATTCGAGTGGCGCACCTATTGAAAAATTCCGGGCATTTTCAGCCCATGTAGCATTTATCATATATACATATATATATATTATATATATATATTGTGACGCATATGACAATCAGTACTAGAATATTCGAGAAAGTCCAAAACAAAGTACTGGAATATTCTATAAAGTACTGGAAAACTGGAGACTATGGACAATAGAAAAGTCGAGACTATGGAACGGACGGAAACGAAACACCAAATCAGAATGAGGGAACGGTATAAATACGTCGTACACATATCATGGAGATGAGTAAGAAGTAATGAGTAAGAAGTAAGCAGTAAAATACGCGATAAGTACGGAAGCGATAAGTGAAGAAATCGTTAAGTGTACGGTAAAAAGTAATGGTTGTTATTAACGGATTTATAAAGTGTCACATTACTTCAAAATCGATTTAACGGCTCTTATTTATTAAAAATAATTAATCCAGCGAACCCTAAGCTCGCTACAATATATATTATATATATATATATACATATATATATATATATTATATATATGTAACAGGTCAATTGAAAAGTCCCCGCCCTGACACATAGATGGCGGTACGTGAATTAAATCCATATGATTTTTAGTTAGCCCTAACCTTCAAAAGACGCGTGTATAAATTTGACAGATGTCGGATCATTAGTTTGTGAATTATAGTATTTTGAGTAAAGCAACTTCTGTTATTGTGAAAAAAATGGATAAAAAGGAATTTCGCGTGTTGATAAAATATTGCTTTTTGAAGGGAAAAAATACAGTTGAAGCAAAAACTTGGCTTGATGACGAGTTTCCAGACACCGCCCCAGGAAAATCAACCATCAAGGATTGGTATGCTAAGTTTAGACGTGGTGAAATGAGCACCGAAGACGGTGAACGCAATGGACGCCCAAAAGAGGTTGTTACCGACGAAAACATTAAAAAAATCCACAAAATGATTTTGAATGACCGTAAATTGAAATTGAATGAAATAGCAGGCACTCTAAAGATATCAACTGAACGTGTACATCATATCATTCGCGAATATTTGGGTATGAGAAAGCTCTGTGCAAAGTGGGTGCCGCGCGAGCTCACTTTTGACCAAAAACAACGACGAGTTGATGATTCGGAGCAGTGTTTGGAAATGATCAAGCGTAATAAACCCGAGTTTTTGCGTCGATATGTGACAATGGATGAAACATGGCTCCATAATTTCACTCCAAAGTCCAATCGACAGTCATCCGAGTGGACTGCACACGATGAACCCGCCCCAAAGCGTGGAAAAACGCAACAGTCGGCTGGCAAGGTTATGGCGTCTGTATTTTGGGATACGCGCGGAATAATTTTCATTGACTATCTTGAAAAAGGAAGGACCATCAACAGCGACTATATTACACAGCGTTATTGGACCGTTTGAAGGACGAAATCGCCGAAAAACGACCGCATTTGAAGAAAAAGAAAGTGCTGCTTCACCAAGACAATGCACCGTGTCACAAGTCAGTGAAAACGATGGCAAAAATCCATGAATTGGGCTTCGAATCGCTTCCGCATCCACCGTATTCTCCAGATCTGGCCCCCGGCGAATATTTCCTGTTCTCAGATCTCAAAAGAATGCTCGCTGGGAGGAAATTTTCGTCGAATGAAGAGGTGATCGCCGAAACTGAGTCCTATTTTGAAGCAAAGGACAAATCGTACTACAAAAAAGGTATCGAAAAGTTGGAGGGTCGCTATAATCAGTGTATCACCCTCGAAGGGAATTATGTTGAATAAAAAAAAAACGAATTTTGCAAAAAAAATGTGTTTTACTATGGAAGGCCGGGTACTTTTCAATTGACCTGTTATTATATATATATATATTATATATATATATATATATATATCAGTATATACCTATATATATTATATATATATTATATATATATATATATATATATATATAAACATATATATATATCAGTATATATATATATCAGTATATATATATATATATATATATATATATATATATATATATACATATATATATATATATATATATATATATATATATATATATATATATATATATCAGTATATATATATCAATATATATATATCGGGTGACCTCACGGGAAAACGAGCCTTTTTGATAAAAAAAAAAATTTCAAAGTCGCTGACGACTTACCGCCATACACACATATTTACCTTCTTATTTTAAAAGTATCGTCATGATTTTGTTTTGAAGCAGTGATAGCCAATCATTTTGGGAAGTAAAACTGTAATTAATATTTTCATGAACATTGGGAGCACAATAGTATATTTTTATTATTAAACACTTAATATATTCTCATTATTAAATTATGATGATGATGGTGATTAAATACTTTAAAGGGTGTCCCACGATTCACGCGATAAAGAGTGTCCCAAAAGAAGTTTTTAATTCTAAATTGTACATTCTTTTACGGATTCAAAAAGTATATACAGTTTAGTGTTATGTGGGGAACAGCTTATCTGATAAATGGTTTCCGCAGTTTTGCTGACGCATACGTACTCATTTTTTGAGGTTTATCAAATTTCGCTGAATTTCATAGATACGGCACTCAATTCTTTCAAATCGTGAGTACTCGTAGCCGTTATTGGTACAAGTCTTAGGCTTCAAAATTCCAAGCAAAATAGCATTAATAGAATGATCTGAGCGGCAGAATCCGGTCACCAAAACGAGTCATTGGAGGATAGATGAATGACTCAACAGCAAACGTGGTGCTCTTTGGTGAAGCACTCTATTAATAACTCTTAATTTTCAGCTGCCTCGCTATCTTCGTTGTTTTGATGTTGGCAACAACTTATCACACCAACGGTGGAAATTATAATCTTCGCTGATTCTTAGCACACCCTTTATATTGTTCAACTTAATTTTATAATTTTATTGAAATATAAATCAATTGCAGCCTGAATTATAGTACTACGACTATGTGCCTAAAACGCCAAAAATGAGAGAATTTTGAAAATAATTTAGTTATTTCAAACAGCACAACCCAAAACATACTTCGATCAGCAACCTTAATTTATAGCACCATCCAAAGATAGTAAAAATAAATTGAATGTTTCTCAGGATTGTGAAGAATTTTAAATGATCGGTGGGCCGTTCCCATCAGATACTCTGTAAGGCATAACATATGCAAATGGATTTACAAATGTAATGTTGTGTGGTTGCAGTCAAACACTTCTGTGTGTTAACTTCTTCCTCCATAAAGTCAAAAAGAAATAAGAAGACATTTCGAACATGAATACAAGATGTCTTTTTCCCCGAGGACAACCGAAATGCATCTGTCTTCAGATAGGATCGGGCCAACAAGTCGCACACCCAGCCAAGGTAATCCAATCGTCCAGAGCAGCGTGCACTCGACGTTAATTGCACATTCTGTCTAGCTAATTAATGCAAACAGCCGCAGCAAGAATTCATCGAACCTCTCGGACCTATCCCATCGCGGCCCAGAGCATCGAAGAGGAGACTACGACACCACACACGTTACATAAATTATACAAAACTCTATTATCCGTATGCCATGATTGTCACAGTGTGGACTTATCACTGGTCCTGAATATATACGCACAACTTTATTCTGTAGCTAATCTAACCCCACTCTACTTAAACCAACAAGTTTTGTGAAAATCTCCAGAGTCGAGGGAAAATTTATTGACCGACCATTGGGACAATTAAACAGGTTCGATAGGAAGTCAGAGTAGCACACACAAGTCTGCGTGGGGTGGAAATGTGATAGGGAAATCAAAAAGAAAAAAGACGTAAAATGTATAGATTCAAAGTAAAAAAAGTGAGATGAAAAAGTTAACTATCCAGAAACCTGTTGCATCTTTTTCCTTGCTGGCCGGTGCATCATCGTAAATTCCACGCAGGAGCGAATGAAAAAACAAAAAACAACAACCCCTATGTGTACACATATGTGATGTGATTCTGTGAATTCTTCTCTTGCGGGCGTTTCTGATTTATATGCACCTTTCTCAATTAGCAGATAGTCCTTTTTTTATTTTTTTTATACAGAAAATGTGACTCCTTCAGGAAAGCATTCGTAATCTCCTCGCCACGACTGAGTTCGTTGCTCCCGAAATATTTGTACAGACACAGAGGACAAAACCGAAAAAAGAAAAATTATATAAACCTGCTGCACTAAACACTTGAACCGCCAGGATGCAGTTGAGTTCACTAAATAAAAATCAACACAGAAAATAAGGAAAGATAAAATGAAAAAAAAAAAAAAACACCAAAGGAAGATATGTTACTTGCACAAGTCACACGAAACAACGCTCAATATCACCACGCATATGGAACCGATACATCCAATAGATAAATCTGTCCGTGCAGCCATCCTTTGTCACAATACACTGGCAGGGCAAATGTTGCCGATCTATAGATCGACCCTGTGTGCGATCGTTTGACTTTGTGGATGCGCTGGGCACTTATATGGGGCGGATGGATTGCGCACATGTTAGCTGATCGAACGCTTGGGAACCGTTCTTGTCTTCAACACTCCCCGCTTTATTCTAACAAAATAAATAAGATAAACCTGCAGATCCTTGTGTAAGGAATTGGATTTTCTCATGACTTGTCTTCTTTATGATGACACCTTGTATCTATTGTTGAGGTTTTTCGGATCCATTCCTTTTCTTCACATTTCCCGCCTTCCAACTATTGTACTTCTTGTGCACGGATTAAATCCTGTTCGCGCCGTTTACTTAACAAAGAGGACAATAGATTCGACGAATAACCTGCAACACCTTTCTCTTTAAAGGAACTGAAGCAAAACGAAACGGCACAACGAAACAATCACGAATGACGGCGTCCTCGAGCGAACTGATCAACACAACTTTATGCGAATGCGAGCAATTCGCCAAAGTCAGCGAAATCACTCAAAGTTCGTGTTTTATTTTTTGCACTGATCGTGCAGAATAGTTGGAGTGAGAGAGTAAAGCTTATTTGGAGATCAGCTGGGTTGCCAAGTGATCGAGGACAATTCCATATAAGTAAGTTAAGATAAAATGCGGGATATGTAGATTCTATTGTAATCAAAAAATTAAAAATGGGATGGGAACGAATCTGACATGATAAAATCAAAATGTTTGTAATTTTTCATATACAAATAAATTCGCAGGATGTATTTTAAATTTATGCTCAACAGATACGTGTAAACAGAGAGCTAATGAATAATTAATAACAAACATTTTTAATTGTGATTTTAAAGGTTTCTTTCTGATTTTCCAGCTGACATGAATCACTTTAGGTCGTAAAGTAAAACAAAATACAAGCCCTAGTTATTTATTATTTTATAATTACTTTTATGTCACAAAAGGAGTTCAATTAGGTTAGACAATATCTAATTGTTATTTGAATGTAATGTCGATGTGCGTCCAAACTGTGAATGGGTGCTAGTTTTAGCAACGTTGGACTCTGCAAATGTTGTAAATAATTGTAAATCGATTTAGAGCTTCTTACTCAGGACAAGCATTTTTACAAAATACATCCACTAAAAATATCGGTGTGTATATTTATTTGGCAGATTTTTTATGACCGTTGGGAACATTTGACAGTAATTTTATGACTTTAGCTTTATTTAAGTTAGGAATTAATGCGCCATTTGTGTTCGAAGACAATTGTTGTTGGCGTTATCTTAAACTGGTTCACCTGTAGCACAATAATTATTGGATTGTTAAGCTGTTTCAAAGTCATAAGCATGGAACAAAGTATTCTCGTCGGTAATTATGCATTTCAGATCATCATCTGTCGAAGACAAAATCATCTCTTCAGCCATTTGGACAAGAGGTTGTTTTGCAAATTCAATACTTTTGCAACAAGATGAAAAATCAAGCCCAGATCGTCCTTTGAATTTATTTGTATTAGCGCTTTTGATATATTGTACTAACAATGTCCGTAGAGTCTCTAAAACAAAGAAAAGTCACGATGACAAATGCAATAGTGGAACAGCTGTAGATAGACATTACAGCTCTTGGTACAAAGTTATCATATAATGAATGCTAGTAGAGGGTGTTTCTGGAATAAAATAACGAGTTTTTATACGACTTCACATATTTTTATTCGATCATTTTGCTTGTTAAATAACATCCTTTATTGGGTATGAATAGTACAATCTTAACATGTTGCTTTAAATCTATATCTGAAATGTACTTAATTCAGTTGAGTTAAGACGTGCCAGGGTTTACTGGACTAGGGCGCAACTCACGTGTTCAAATCTAACATATCATAAGACGGAGTTGGCAGTACTAATGACAGTATTATTAAGGCGTGTCCATTTCTCTTCAACGCCCGGCATTCTGGCCCCAGGACTTACTCCCCTGCGTCACGGTCTTCGAGGACAAGTCCTAGCACATGACCAAAGGTGTTACTGGTATTCTCATTGCGTAAAGCAGCCGTGTTTATTCGAACCTGATCCACGGATGCAATACGTCTCCGTAAGGCAATCCGCGCGCGGAAAACTGTACCAACAAGATAGTGATCCGAGTCGACATTGGCACCTCGGTACGTTCGTACCGTCATCGGGCTCGAGGAATGGCGGCGATCTATCAACAACGGTCAATTTGGTTGCGAGTGGCTCCGTCAGGTGATACCCATGTGGCTTTGTGGATATCTTTAAGCGGAAGCCTGGTACTTGCAACGACCAAGTTTTTTTATGCTGCCAGTTCGATGACTCGTAGTCCAAATTCTTAAATCGTTTAGCCATTTTCGTTTCCTTGGTCGTGTTCGTGTATCCGGTTCATATCCGAGACTTGTTAAATTTTCCATAATAATTTGTTTTTACGGGCAAGGTTATTAGCCCTGCGCCAACCCTTCTCAGGATGTCGCTCCATCCATTGGTTCACTACTTGGCGGGTACCAAAGTAACTGGAGACTGCATGTCAACTTTGATTGAACAGGGACAAGGATCGTCTGGCCTTCGCCGGGTTGAAAGCAATCAGAGACTGCCCTGTATGTTCGCTCCCATCCCCCCGGAATTGTATTTCATTGGGTTTTTTTTTTTTTAGAAATGTTGTTTAGTATGAGCATAGTCCTTCCAAGATAGGGTCGTTGTTGGCATCCTTAAATGGTAGGGTGTCCGCAATTTAAAAAGTACCTAAAAGTGCTAGAAAAAACTGAAAAAATGCATGTTGCTACATTAAATATCCTTCTATAAGGACCAATCGCTATATTAATAATTTTTTAATTCATTTAAGAATAGAAGTAAATAAGTAAATACCTTCCCCACTTTTCGAAAAGGCAGGAGTGACCTATCATTTAAGGGTTAAAAAACTCGAAGACAGTTTTTATATCTGAACCTGAAAAATTTCATTAACTATCCTTGTATATGGACTAATCGCTATATTAATGATTTTATACGCCTACGCCTGTCACGCGGGAGACTGGGGTTCGATTCCCCGTCGGGGAGCCTCTGGCGCAAGACTAATGACCTTGCCCGGAAAAAACAAATCATTATGGAAAATTTAACAAGCCTCAGGATTGCTAAACAAGGCCAAGGCCGGTTTCCGGTTGTAGTGCCGATGATGATACTTTATTTAATCAGTAGAAGTAAATAAACAAATACAAAGTGAAGAATGTGTAATTTTATTCAAGAAATCATAACTTTGGACCAAATAAATATTATTTAAAAAGTCGAGGGGCAGATTGCAGTTTAAAGATTGTAGTTTTAAGAAACAAAATTGCAAATATGTATTTAAAAGAAAAGCTTAAATTCGGACCATCAAAATCGCGTTTTTTCAAGGTAATTCTTCAGTACAATAAAATAGACAATAAAATGGGCAAAATATAATTTCTTTTTATAAAGAAAGACATGAATGAATGTTCATTATACAAAAAAGCAGTAATGTGAAAAACAAAAAGGGATGGCAACGCCAAGGTACAATTATAGAACGCAATCGATACATAAGTCGTACATACGTCGGAGTCACTTTCTGTTGTACCATAATACTAGGGTTGCCTCTTATGTTTCGGGATTTGGCAATCCTAGTGTTGCAATCCGGCAATTGGCAGCTCTGTCGTAAAGTTGGACATTTTTGAGGTTATACGCACTCCGAACGTTTTGACATACGAGCGCTATTTGTGTTGTTTACAGTAACTTAAAAGATTCATCTCGGCCCAAAAATGGAATTAAATCGTCAACATTTTCGTGCGATTATTTTTTACAACTTTCGGCGTGGATTAACTCAGCAACAGTGCATGGATGAACTTAATTCAATTTTTGGCGATGAAGCTCCATCAAGGACCAGTGTTTATCGATGGTATGGTGAATTCAATCGTGGTCGTAGTTCACTCCAAGATGAATTTCGTGAAGGTCGTCCAAAATCAGTTGTTGTTCCCAAAACCATTGATGCTGTGCGCGAACTGATATTGGAAGATCGTCATATGACCCCTCGTGAGATTGAGACAACCTTAGGCATTAGTGGGACCAGCATACATTCAATATTGCATAAACATTTGACTGTCAAAAAAATTTGTTCGCGTTGGATCCCACACAATTTGTCAATCGCCCAAAAAAAGGCTTGTGTCAATTGGTCGAAAGAAATGCTCAAAAAATACGGTCGCGGTGCTTCGAAACACGTCTATGACATCGTGACAGGTGATGAATCGTGGATTTACGTCTATGAGCCCGAAAGTAAACAGCAGTCGACTGTCTGGGTGTTTCAAGATGAGCCAAATCCAACAGAAGTTGTTCGCGCACGAAGCACTTCCAAGCAAATGGTCGCCTGTTTTTTCGGAAAAACTGGACATGTCGCAACCGTACCACTAGAACAACGCAGAACAGTCAATTCTGAGTGGTACACAACCATTTGTTTGCCAGTTGTCTTCCAAGAAATCAGGAAAACCAACCGCCGAAGACGGATCATTCTTCACCACGACAATGCGAGCTCTCACACATCGGCTGCGACAACTGCATTTTTGAGCACCCAAAACATCGATTTGATGGGTCATCCGCCGTATAGTCCTGAGTTGGCACCGAATGACTTCTTTTTATTCCCGTACGTAAAAAACAAACTGAGAGGTCAACGTTTTTCGACACCTGAAGAAGCGGTTGCTGCATTCAGAATGCATGTGTTGGAGATACCTCAATCAGAGTGGCAAAAGTGCTTCGACAATTGGTTCAAACGCATGCAAAAGTGTATAGATCTTCATGGGGAATATTTTGAAAAACAATAAAGTGATTTTCGATGATCAATATTTGTTTTTATTCTCTAATCCCGAAATATAAAAGGCAACCCTCGTATACTTCTAAGTTTCGTGGGCGCAAGATGCGATCAATATCCACGTGCGAGCGTTGAGACATTCTTTGAAACAGTATAGTCATTCAAAATTGGTATCAAAATTCGTGTTTTTACTAATTTTATTGCAATTTTTTGGAGTGTTTACTTGAACTCACTTGCAGGTTTTGACAACAGTAAATTGTATAATCGGGCCATTCATGCCTTTTTGAAATTTACAGTGGCTCTCGCAACGGCTGTTTACCCAGTAAACCGTCGGGGCCTGGGCAGCTAATAGTCTACTAGTATACAATTTTTTTCAGTACAGTTAGACCTTCCCAACCGAGCTAGCACGTGAGGACAGTTTCGAAAAGGGACAATCTACCCGACCCTACCATTTAAGGGACAAGGATCCTATTATGACCCATATTTTATTTAAATCTGAGTTATTGAATTAAATTGTTAGGATGCGGATAGTGTAGTGGTTTAGGATCACCACAATTTGTGGAGGTTATTTTTTTGTTAATTTATCTTACCTCTTTTGGGGAGATCCGGTTGTTTCCGGGGTCCAATAATGAAAGACGATTTAATTGTTTATTTATTTAATTACTTTATTAATTTTTATTAATCTATTTAAATTCTTTGTGGCTGTTGCCTTGGCCTCTGAAACTCGATTGAATCTCGAATCCAAAAAAAAAAAAATGGGGTGGCGAGAGGCCGACTTTAGGGAGACAAAAACGAATGTGTCCTTCATCTTGTCTCTGGCTTCTGGTCATCTTGCTATAACCGGAATCACCCACATCCGTGAGGATGTTGGGCTCGGTCTCGAGATATTTGAAAAGAAAGGGGGGAAGGATAATGTGGACAGGGTTAGTTCAGCGTTCTCTAACTACTCGGATGGGGGGAAGGTGGGAAAGAAATCGTACAAGACCGGTGGGTCTTGAGTGTAGTAATCAACGCAGATCACGTCTTTGGCGTCTGATAATGTGCGCTTTGGTCGGGGTGTTTGTGTGTGCTTGTGCTGTCTTGTACTGTGCGTGCGTGTTTGTAGTGTGTCAGCAGTATACCCTATGGGATGGGTCCAGGAATCCTCTATTATAGAGGAGAATGTTGTTGGGAAGGGTGATTTCTTCAGTTTTGTACCGAAGAAGAAATTGTGGTGGTCTGATCCGAAGAGATCGAGAGAGAGAAGGGTTAACAGCGCAAGACTCCCGTACAAGTGGGTTCTCGCTGTTCTGAATGCTTTCAAGGTACTTATATGATAATTGTAGCAAGTATTCGTCGATAATGATAATGTAGGCACCTTCGTATATGTGAGAGTTCGGCTAATGGCGGCCGTCAGGCCTTCTAGAGTGGTTGGTGCATCTTCTGGGGAGGTTTCTTTCGAAAACCCGAAGTCTTTCCATTTGGGCCGAAGATATGCAGGACCATATGTGAAAGGCGTACGTATTCCAGATCGGATTAGCTGCTTATAGCAGAGAAGCTTAACTTTGGTGTCAACTTTGCTCCACTTTAAGATGTTGTGCAGTTGCTTAGACCGACCGAGGCCCCTTTGAAGAATGTGGGTCACAGGTTTGATGAAATTCATTTTTGGGGTATAAATGACCCCAAGATATTTCATCCTGTCCTGTGGTCTAATCGTAGTACCTCCTATTTGTATTCGGATATTCTGTGAATATCCAGAAGTTGGTCGGGAGTGTTTACTACTCAGAATTATAGCTACTGCTTCGGATGGGTTACGTCGAATTTTCCATCGACTGTAGTACTGATACAGTTCGTCTAGATGACGGTTGAGTCGGTTTGTTGTGAGTTTTGAGCTTTTAGATGACATATATACTAGGACGTCATATGTTAGTTTGCCAGCCTTGGCTATTGGGCAGACAACAGCATGCTTCCAGGCTTGCGGAAAGTACCCCATGTTGTAGACATGGCCGAACAGAATGGAGAGCTTTATAAAGAATAAAGCAGAAAGCCTTCGCAACGAGTGGTACGTCATGTTGTTGATAGCGGGTGACTTCCTGGGGTTTCGAGATTTAACTAGATTTTGTAGCGTATTTGTCGTGACGAAAACGTGACCATTATCATGTGTGTCATCGAAGTATGCACTAATAGATGGGTTGAAGACAACAATTGGCTCGTTAAAGTTGTCTAGTTTATTTTGGACCTCTGAATTAAGGGATGCATTAGTATCCGGGTCCCCATCCTGGAGAGTAATTCTGTGATTGTTTACAAAGGTCTCTCCGATAATATTTGCTTTATTGGTGTCGTTATTAACAACAACACCATTGTGTATGATTGGCCCAGTGATACGAGAAGTGCCACATATCTTTTTAACATTTTTATAAACGTCCTGGTCCATCTGAATACCCTTCAGTTTGTCTTCCAATTGTCGGGTACGATTGTTTTGGATTCTCTGTTTTATCAGTGTACCAATATTGTGAATAATGGATCGCAATAATGGCTCCCTTTCCGTAAAGCGGTGACGATATCTCATGCAGAGCTTTTTACGCTCCCGGATGAGACGAAGAGTGATGACGGGACATGAGTCTCCGAAGTTTCAACTAGAATGTCGTGAAGTCGTTTTGCAGCGTTGTTTATCTCAACCGTCGTTAGGTTCCTGTCAGCGGGAAGAGAGAATTGGTGGAGTTTATCGTTCAAAGTAATATTGAAGATGTCCCAATTTGTCCGCCCATAATCGGGTATGTATCTGGTATGAGCCCGGGATGCTCGATACCCGCGAATGAATGTGGTCACAGCGTTGTGGTCAGATACACCCGCTGAAACTTGAGGAGGAGTGATTTGTGGAAGTAAGTCTTTGGACACAAAAAATATGTCCAGAATTGAGTTACCTCGAGTACCAACCGTAGGTGCGACTATTTCGAAGTTGAGGGTATACGTGTTTTCGGTGTACCATTGGTACAGTTTTGTGCCATTTGGGCAAGAGACAGAGTTGTTCCAGTGGGGATGTCTGGAGTTAAAATCGCCTCCTATGACGAAGGGTGTATGCCCCGAGGTCCTTACTAGTTTGCCAATATCTTCGGGATTAATGGGGCCATTATTGGTTTTATGCGAGTGGTATACGGAGTATACTCGTATATTCACTCTACCATTATTAGTCAGATGCAGTTCAACCCCAGACACCTCTATGGAGTCAAAGTGTGGGAGGTCAATAGCTTCATGGCGAAGTCCGCTTGTATCCAACAAGCGTTGGATACACGCGGTCAGGAACACGATGGTGTCTCCTGGTCAAAGAGATTTGTGTGTCAGACAAGCGCTGAACACACGGGGTTTGAACACGGTGGGGTTTCCTGGTGGGTTGAGTTGAGAACAAACTTGATTGTGTCTCCTTGATTGATGAGTGCTGTAAACTAATTGGGATGTTAATGGGCAAATAACAACGAATGCCTCTACAGTTGTAAACAATCCACAATCTAGCAAGACTTCTCTAAAGTTGTAAAATCCACAATCTAGCAGGACTTCTTAAATAAATGAAAGGCAAGTTCTTTAACGTTTAAATACTCAACTCTGAGTCACAATCTTTATTTCAATTAATAAGATGGCTTTGATTGGATAGGATCAACTAATGGTTAAGCGCCAATCACAAGGATAACAAAATAGAAAAGAAAAATGGTTGTCTTGTGACAACCAACAGAAAATTCACAAATGTCAGCTGATTGCTGGCTGCTCTTAGCCTTGGTTGTTAGTTTCTCATATCGGGGTCGAATATCTTCAATCACGCGGGAGAAACTAAGTAGTTTCTCGAGCATTGAAGATTGCCCCCTCGGAGGCTTTTGCACCGCCGTTTGAATTTGAGGCGTCGTGTTGGCCTTTACCAGGGCTCGCTAAGGGACTTGAATATGTTTTTGAGGTGGGGGAGTTGGGAGAGTTTTTATATTCTTTGTTTGTTGTCCCTTAAGCATGTCGGCAAATGTAAATCCATTTTGGATGAAGTGTTGTGTGCAACGAACGCAACGGCGACTCATGTTGCAGTTTCGGGAAACATGCCCGAAACGTTGGCAACGTCTGCATTGAGACATTTCACTGTTATGAAAGACCTCGAAGACAACTTGCTGATGCAAGATTGGAAACGACTTTGTCCGTATTATGGAATCGATGTCGGTCCCTGGGGCAAGGTGAAACTCCCATATGTTCACCTTGCTGTATTTTTCCGGTCTGATTTTCACAAACCGTTGTGGGGGACAGAATTTTTTGACGTCCGTGAAGTTGACGTTGGGAAATGTTGCCTCGAGGGCAATTACGATGTCGCTCTTTTCCCAACAAGAAGCGACTCGTTTTAGAAGGATGGTCCTCGTCTTTTCGTCGGCCGGTGTGAATGTGTAATAATTCACCTCCTTGGCCTTGAGGTTGTCGTTAAGCTTGTGGTAGGTTTCCCTATCGTAGGTTATGATTTTGTTTAGGGATGGGCTTAAGGCCTTTGCCTTGAAGTTGGAAATCCCTTGTCGGTTCATGTCATCGACCAAGTTTATTAAATTGAGGTCTCGTGCAAAGACCCCGGGTTGCTGTTTCTTCTTAGAAACATTTGGGCCGACCCCGCCCTCTGGCTGAAGACTGTTGGGAACGTAAGCGGCCTATGCTTTTGGGTTAACCACCGGAGTTGGCCTCGGTGGGCAAGGCTCCTGCGGAGGCACGATTTTCAGGTAATTTTGAGTTATCGCGGGGTTCGACAACTTTTTGGGGACAGCTGATGATGATGATGGGGGTGGTATCGGCGGGCAGCCGGTGGCGACACGCTTATTGGAGGGTCCTCCCTCGCAGCTTATTGTTGGGAGTGGTGTTTTCCGCTTGGGGGCCCTACATGAGTTTGGGGTGGGGTACGCAAGTCTCCGTCGTCCATTGAGTCATCAGAATTGTCGGTGACAATCTCTAACTCGAGCTCGAGCTCTGATTCAGAATTAGTAGCTTCCGAACCGGCACCGGACGGGGACGCGGGTGGGGTGGACTCCAGTCGCGACAATCTATTTTTTAGGACCGCGTTCTCAGTCCTGAGAGCCTCGAGGTCCTCCTTCAATCTCTTTATGAGAGCCATCATGCCCTGATCCGGCTGATGGCCCACACTACGAGAAAAGCACAAAACATGTAAACAGATAAGCGAGAAAAAGAGACAAGAAATGCGCGGAAAGCAAGGAAAAGAGAAAGGGGAACAAACAAAAACCAACAAACAAAAACCAACAAAAAACAAACAAAAATTAATTTAAGTTTTAAATTTTTTTTAAATTCTAATTAATTAATACGTTTAAATTTGTTTTTATTATTATGTATCTTGTATCAGCTCTCACTGTGAAGTATAGTCTTGGTTTGATGAGTATGATGTCTTTTACCTCTTGGGAGTAGTATCAGTATGTCTTGATGAGTATGAAGATGGGCGTCGTACCAGTATGATATGCGATCAGAGTGGTATGATGAGTATGTCTTGATGACGATGGGTATGCGTCTTGAGTCTTGAGTATGACTTACTTCTTACTTCTGTGTGTGACGTATTTATACCGTTTCCTCATTCTGATTCGGCGTTTCGTTTCCGTCTGTTCCATAGCCTTGAATGTTCTACTGTTCATAGTCTCCACTTTTCCAATACTTTCTAGAATATAATAGTACTTTGTTTCGGACCTTCTCGAATATTCTAGTACTGATTGTCATATGCGTCACAATATTATCAACATAACTACAAAAAACTTTATTGGTGCACTTAGTTTCAAGTGAGGACATGGACTCAGAAACTGAAATCAAAGCCTTCAATAAAAGGGATGCAGTTTGTTTGCTAGCTAATGCCTGGGAAAAAGTAGACCCTTACACGATCCAGAAATGTTGGAATGTTTAAATGCCTACCAAGGGCGATTGGGGTGAGGAGGACGAGCTTCCATTATCTACACTATCTGCAAACATCTTAGGGGAAAGAGAATTGATTTCATCCGTTTCTAGTCTGCTTGTTGAAATTGTTCCCAGCATTAGCCTCTCCAATGAAGAAATCATTGATTGGTTTAATGAAAACGTTGAGTCATCTGGTAATTGTGACGATCCAGCAGAAATTGAGAGCGCCGGTGAAGGTGAAGGTGAAGCTGAGTCGGCCCCCACTTTATCAAGAGTTAAATCAGAAGATGCAGTTCGATCCTTAAACATATGTTTGCAATGGGCCGAAGAGAACAACATTCCAATAGAAGAGATTTTAATGCTACAAAGGAAAAAAAAAAGAGAGGGCAGATTTAAAAAAACATTAAATCGCAAAAAACTCAAACTAAAATATCTAACTTCTGTAAGAAAAAAAATTAATATTCTGTATGTATCACATATTAATTTTTGTATAAATTTCGAATATTTCGTTTTCGTATTTAATAAAAATATGTTCAGAAATAATTGTTTGTTTTGGTTTCACTAAAGTGTTTTCATAACATTGTCGTTATCTATTAGAAAATAAGCTATTTCAACTATAATTTATATTAAAAAAAACTACAACCCAGTGCAACAACCTCGGTTATTGCAACTGCCCCAATTTCTATTAGTTGCCTAAATCGAGTTTGTACTATACCCATATTGCCCCAAAAGCACTCAAAATGACTGCTTTTGGGCAATATGGGAATAACACACATATATATATATATATATATATATATATATATATATATATATATATATATATATATATATATATATAGCGGAAATGATGGAGGAGGAGGTAAATACAATTATTAATAAACGCATTTATATGTTGTACAAAAAGTCACAAAATTCAATTTTTTTTTTTAAATTACTGCATTTATTTGACAAAACATTAAGAGTTACAAAAAGTAATACAGCTAACTTATAATAGATTGGTTACATAATAAGTGTTTACATGTTATTTGTTAACATTTTTCAAACAATTCTTTTTAGATGTGCTTAAAATTTAATGTGATTTATATATATTGTTAATTTTGTTTTTCCTGGAAAAGGTCAGAAAAAAAAACCAGGAACTTTGTTTGTTTTAACTTAGCCTACTTAAAATTACTTAACATAACTTAATCTAACTTAATCTAATCTTATATACAATTTACAATATTTGATATTACAATGATAGTGACAATTTGATACGACTTAAAAATAATATTTACAATATTGATTTATGTGGATGTCGGATTTCTCGTTTTAATTGAGGATAGTAAGGGATATGGTCAGGTATGTTCTTGAAGGAGAGGGGAGCCATTCGGTTCTGTGTTAAAGGTAAGAATCTTGGAGAATGGTTGGATGTTGCTGTATTTGAAATGATTGGGTGCCAGTTCGGTGTTGTGGTACACGACCTTGTTTAGATCGTTAACCAGTCTGCCTGAGGTGAAGAGAGTCCTGATTTGGAGACAATTACGGTAGTGAGTTCCCGTATTGGAGGAGGGTGATGGTAGGTCTGTTATTATCGGGTTGGGATTGTTAGGAAGGTTTTCTATGAAATTTATCGACAGTTCTAGGATCCGTCTATCCAGTCGTTCGATGCCTGCGGTGTTGTAAAGATCGTTGTTACAATGGTATCTATATGAGTTGGTTTTGCGGTGTAAGCCAGTTTTTTTTTTATTAGACTTCTCTCGGGAGAGGCGAACCTATAGCGCCGAGTGGGCGCCCCGAGATGCCATCAAATAACTGTTGCAGTTCTTTTTGAACAGTTCCAGGTTGTAATGTTCCGGGAACACTCGCGTTGGAAGGGAGTTCCACAGCTTCCCCGCTCTGTAACGAAACGAGTTCTGATGTAGGGATGTTTGCGCCGTCGGGAGATGAACCACAAACGGGTGCGATCCATCGGATTGTCTTGTGGAGCGCA
The DNA here is from genome assembly GCA_963931805.1 of Microdon myrmicae. Lineage (NCBI taxonomy): Eukaryota > Metazoa > Arthropoda > Insecta > Diptera > Syrphidae > Microdon > Microdon myrmicae. The sequence continues at coordinate 151,212,721 of OZ007497.1, read as the reverse complement.
TATAAGTCGAATTGCGTGGAACAATACCACGAATCTCCGAAGAACAGCACCCGTGATAATATCTGTAAAACAGACAGAGGTCGCCTACGCGCCATCGATGTGATAACGACTGTAGTCCTGACGTCAGCGCCGAGTCCCCGATCAGGCGGATCGCTCGTCTCTGTATGCTCTCAAGTAGGTCGAGGGTATGTTTAGGAGCCGAGCTCCAAACATGAGAGCAATATTGGAGCGCGGGTCTAATTTGGGATTTATATAGGAGAAGAAGTTGGGCCGGAGTAAAATATTTCTTGGCTCTAAAAAGATAACTCAGTTTTCCTGAGGCTGACCTGGCGATGTTCGACAAGTGTTTATGCCATGATACATTCCCACAGACCGTGACGCCGAGCAATTTCAAACTTTCCCCAGCCTTGAGGGCCCGGCCATTCATCACCAGCTGTGGAACCGATGATCCAGTTTTCTTTGTGAATGTTGTATACTGAGTCTTCGTTGCATTGAAGTCGACAAGATTGGCCTTTCCCCACTGCAGGACTTTATCCAGATCCCGATTCAGAGAATCAATCTGTCTACATCTCAGCTGGTGTGACGCAGATGCACCAATCGGCCGATCACTCGAAAAGGAGGAAACAAGCGTACTATCATCCGCAAAACCGAACACTTTCTTATCCGTTCTCTCCAACAAATCATTTATGTGAAGCAAGAACATGGTTGGAGCCAAAATAGAACTCTGGGGCACCCCCGAATTAACAGGATACAGATCCGAACACTCGCCGTTTACAACAACCCGGATCGATCGTTTCTCGAGGAAGCTCCTCGTCCAGTCGCAAAGCTGTTGGGAAAGTCCATATGAACGAAGTTTGCTCAGCAATGCCCCGTGCCAGACGCGGTCAAAAGCCTTGGAGATATCCAATGCGGCCGCCCTTGACTCACCATGCCGTTCAATCGCAGATGTCCATATATCGGTTATAAGTGTCAAAAGTTCTCCTGTGGACCGCCTGCCACGAAATCCGTATTGACGATCATTCAGAAGTCCGTTGCACTCCAAATACTTAACCAACTCTGTATTGATGACTTTTTCCATTACCTTAGATAAAATAGACAGTAATGCTATCGGGCGGTAATTTTGTGGGAGACACTTTTTTCCCGTCTTTGGGATTGGCTGAACTCGGGCGATTTTCCAGCAGGCAGGAAAGGTCCTCCGTGCATAAGATAAGCGGAAGAGTCTGCCAAGAACCGGCGATAGTTCTGGAGCACAGTTCTTAAGGACTATTAATGGTGGGTCCAAAGGCCAAGATCGAGGTTTGAATTCGCCGAAAATAAATTTTCGAATACATTAGCTTTATCCCTTGAATTCGTGACTAACGTCCCGCTGTCTGTCACCAACGGAGGGAAAGAAGAGGATGCAAAGTTACCGCTGACAACTTTTGCCATTGACCAGAAGGAGCGCGAACCAGTTGGGCACCGAAGCTTATTGATCACCCTGTTGTTGTGAGCCTTCTTCACGGTATCAATCGCCTGGTTGCACGCGTTTCTGATTCTAACAAAATTCGTTCTGTTAACATCGGTGGGATTGGAACGCCATTGCTTAAAAGCTCTATTTTTTGCCGCTGTAATCAGCTAGCACTTTTTGTCAAATCAAGGTTTATCAGACGAACTTCGTTTGATGGAATGTGGAATATACATCTCCATCCCCAGAAGAATAATCTCTGATACCGACTCCGCGCAAGCGTTAACATCGGAGTTTCCGAAGCACACCTCGGACCACGGATAATGCGAAGAAGTCTCGCAAATCGTCCCAGTTAGCGGCCCCATACTTCCATACATGGCGAAGCTGCCTAGGCCGGTTATTCGCTTGATATGCAAATGCTTGCGCGACAGATACCAAGCAGTGATCTGAGTTTCCCAGTGGCGCAGAAACCTCTACGGTATAAATACTCGGTTCGGATGTCAAAAACAGATCCAGGGTGTTCGCATAATCGCCCCGGGCATCCGGCACTCGCGTTGGCTCCCCCACGAGTTGAGTCAAGTTGTGGCTTACAGCAAACATCTCCGCCAGCCTCCCAGCCTCGTCCGTTCTGTTAGAATGTCACAACCAGCCGGAATTGTGCACATTAAAATCACCATGGACAACAATTTCAGAAGCTAGGTGGTTGATCTGTATCCAGTCGACGATATATGAAAGATGTTCGAAAAATGTCGCCAGTCGATCCTCATTCGCGGAGCGGTAAAGACAACAAAGAAATTTAACGGAATTCCTCAGCATAACCCTCAACCAGATGATGTCTATATTATTGGGTTACAACGCCTCCATCCTCTGGCAAGCCAGATCGGACCGCGCGAAGACGCAGACTCCGCCCTTAAAACGGAATCTCGAATGTAAGTCGTATCCTGAGCAACGAAGATATGTCGAATCAGTTGACGAATCGACCTGGGTCTCAGTTAGGGCAAGGATATCAGGTTTCGTTGTTTGCAAATATTGGTGGACGGCATTTACATTCGTATTGGTGAAACCGATGCCCCTGATGTTACAAAATGCCGTTACCAGTCGAGCGTGGGCCGAACCTCGAGAGCGAGCCCGGTTATGCGATGACGAACCTCTTAAAGTTTCATTATTTATCATGATATCTGCATGATGTTCCCCCTGACATAGTCCCCCCCGGAGATCCGAATGGGAGACTAGTTTACCTCCGGAATTCTTTATATCAGAACGTACCATCATGACTTATCCCCGTGTCAGTCCGGGCCATCAGCCACACATCCGAAACACCGTCGAAGATTTCTCTCGGCGATATCGCGGAATGTACAGCGTGACGGGGTGGTATCTCACCTTGGGGCCGACTACCACCTAACCAACCTTTTCTCGAACCGGTCCATCAGCCAAGCCCTGAAAGATGGCCAGGGATTTCTTCCAACCATTTCACGGAGCCTATAGCTTGATGGGGTGGTATTTCACCGGGCGCACAGGGCATTGGGACCCCGGCTACCACTCGGCCTTTAGTCGCCTCTTACGACAAGCTGGCCTACCTATTCTAACGCCCTACTCACAGGGCTGGTGATAAACCGGAAACATTTTCGTTCAAACACTCGTAATTTCTCCATTTGGGAGGGTGAGATGTGGTACCATAATGGGCAGGCGTATGTAAGAGTGGGTCTGATTATCTGTTTGTAGATGAGCTGTTTGACCTTGAGAGAGAGGCCTTTAGGTTTCCCCAACACTCGTCTGCAGAGATTAAGCTGTATTGAGGCTTTATGAAGGGAATTTTTGATATGGGTTGAGAATGACCAGTCGTTGGAAAAGGTTACTCCCAAATATTTTAGAGTTTTGGAAGGTCTTATGAAGGTGTTATTAAGCTTGAGTTTAATTTTGCTGTGGCAACGTTTAGTGTTGTTTGTGCAGTGAGCGTTTTTGCCCTTAAACACTGTTAGCTGGGTTTTGGTTGGGTTGAGGCGAATTTTCCATTTGTTAAAGTCTGCTGAGATGAGCGGGAGGAAGTTGTTAACGCGGTTTCTTGCCGCTTTGACAAATCTACTGCTAGAGTAGATTAAAGTATCATCAGCATAATTTAGCATTACAACACTAGGTGGAGGTTGGGGAATATCGGATGTGTATAGAAGATATAAAAGTGGTCCGAGAATGGATTCTTGGGGAACTCCCGCGGTTATGTTGTGAGTTTGTGAGTGGGAAGCATTTATTCTGACCATGAACTTCCTACCAGAATGATAAGATGCTAGGAGCTTTGTGATATTGGAATTCCGACCAAATAAGCAGTGCAGCTTATAAAGAAGTCCTGAGATCCAGACACAATCAAACGCTTTAGAAATATCGAAAGATATACATACGGTAGGGTATTGGTTTTCCAGACCAGTTGTGACATCGTGGATAATTTTAGTAGAGCGGGGCAAGTGGAGTGTCGCTTTCGAAAGTCAAACTGAGAATTAGGGATGAGAGCGTTATCACTGGCAAATGAGAGAAGGTTTTGGTAGATCTTACATTCCAATATTTTGCTTAGGGTGTTCAATAAAGATATCAGACGATAGTTGGAGGTGTTATTGGAACTGCCGGACTTTTTAACGGGAATTACTACCGCAATTTTCCAGTTCTCTGGGAAATGTGAAGCATTTATGATATGGTTAAGAAGGACTAGAATGGGAAGTAGATTTGGCGGGCGAAGTCTTTTAAATAGAAGGTGTGGTATTCCATCTACACCGGTCGATTTTTTGTTGCGTCGTGATTTTATCATCATCATCATCATCATCGGCACTACAACCAGGAACCGATCTTGGCCTTATTTAGCAAGTCCTAGGGCTTGTTAAATTTTTCATAATGATTTATTTTTTCTGGGCAAGGTCATTAGTCTTGCGCCAGAGGCTCCCCGACGGGGAATCGAACCCCGATCTCCCGGGTGACAGGCGAGTATACTAACCACTATACTATCGAGTCGTGATTTTATGAACTTGATTAATTCATCTGTGGTTAGAAATGTGGTGGTGTCTGAAGGATGTGACCCCTTGTTTGTGTAGTTAAATTCTCCGATGAAAGGAGTAAAAGATGCTGGTAATCTGTGTGAGATATATTTGTTGACAGTATTTCGAAAATTAGGGACTGAGAGGGCATCATTTTGTTGATGGATCTTTGAGAAGTGATCAGCGAGGCAACTGGCTATGTCCGTGTCGGATTGGATAAGATTGTTGTTGAATGGGTTGATGAGGTGATCGATTCGCGGTTAAAACTTCCGACCAGTTACTCGGTTGATGTTTTTGTAGAGATCACGGTTGGGTTTGATATTGTTAAGTGTAGAGTTATAGGTCTGATCCGCGAACTTTTTTAAATGTTCATTTAATAAGATGGTCAGGAGTTGGATCTGACTTTTAATAAAGGGGTAGAATCTTATATGAAGTTTTCGGCGGAGTTGTTTTTTGAGACCTTGAGAGGAGAGCCTTTTGTGTTTGTGGTGAAGTTGCGGTTTCCTAGGGCATTTTCTACTATTATAATTATTTCTTTAATACTGGTCACGTTTTTTATGTAGAAACTCTTCAAAACTCAGCGAAGAAGACCATATGAAAAGTCATGGAAAACACATTGACTACGGAAAAAAATTCCACGAAGCCGTGGAATACATCCATCAACTTACAACACAGGTGAAGCAGATCCGGGAAGAAATTCACTCCCTAAAGCAACCCACCAATAAACAGTGACGATGCCAGTATGAAGATAACGCCATCTCCCAGCTTAAACCATCAAACATCTTCACCCTAACAACTATCATCAGCCCGTAAGGAATCCACCAAACAAGCCAAGCCAGCACCGAGTCCCCCGCCTGCCCAGCATAAAAATGTTAGACCATCACCAATCTACATAAAAAACGTGACCAGTATTAACCAAGCGTCTAACCACCAAGAATCGATTTCTCCTGCATATAAACATGCATACAAAGAATTCGACCCTTTCCGCCAGCAAAGATACAGTACACAACCACCATTGTGTATCTGAATTGCTTTTAGTACCAATTTTCCTAATGGCTTGCAGACTATTTACGCAGCTGCACCATGTCTCCTATGAATTTTCATTCCTATCAATTTTCTTTCAACTTCCGAAAAGCTAATTTCCGCCTCATAAATGAGTACCTCAGCAATATCACACTCTGCGTAAAAGATATAAGTGTAGAGGACGCCACAGCCTCGCTCTACACAGAAATCCACAACGCCATATCCCTATATATCCCATACTCCCGACATAGGTTATCATTCTCATCGCCCCCATGGTATAACCACAAACTACGTACCCTTCGTAACAAGAGGAATAAGTTGTGGAATACTTACCTAAACGCGCTTTCTCCCCTTGACTACTCCAACTATCTGGGTTACTTTTACAACAATTCACCGAGCTTTACAGCTCTCTCTACCACAATCACCTTGCCAAAGCTCAATTCAACCTGATCAACGACCACAAATCTTTCTTCCACTTCATCAACCACAAACGGTAATCTGATGCCTATCCCACATCCCTTTGCTACGGCTCAACTACTACAACGGACTCCCAAACCATATCCAATCTTTTCGCGTCCTTCTTCAAACTATCCTTCATGGACGACTCGTTCGAGCCTAACCCCTCCCACTTTACTGGCATGTCTGAATTCTCCCTCGGCCCTCTCATCCCTCTACACATACAACAACACCAAGTCACAAAGAAACTTGAAGAACTGAAAGATGATTTCAGTCACGGCCCAGACGGACTCCCTGCTATCCTCTTAAAAATATGTTCCTCTTCTCTCTCTCTCCCGCTCGCGTCAATTTTCAATCTATCCCTTGCTCAAGGTGTATTCCCTAACTTTTGGAAATCCTCTTACATAACCCCCATACATAAAAAGGAAAAAAAACGATATATCCAATTATCGTCCCATTGCCAAGCTCTCGCACATTCCTAAACTGTTCGAAGGCCTACTATATGAGGCGTTAAGTTTTCGCTGCGCACCCATCATCGCTCCGAACCAGCACGGCTTCCTCTCAGGCAGGTCCATTACTACTAACCTTGTCGAATCCACATCCCACACACTCCTTGCCCTAGAAAACGGCGATGAGGTCGACGTAGTCACTACCAACTTTAGCAACGCCTTCCACAAAATCTCCCATAACCTCATTCTCTTCAAGCTATCCTCCCTCGGTTTCGAACCCCTGCTGATTAAGTGGGTCTCATCCTATCTTAGTTATCGAACCTGCCGCGTGCGATTTAGATCCACCCTCTCCAATCTTTTTTTCCCAACCTCAGGTGTCCCCCAGGGCAGTCACCTTGGCCCACTCCTATTTATCCTAACCATAAACGGCATAGGCTCCTGCATTAATCACTCCTTCATCTCGCTTTACGCGGATGATTCCAAAATGTTTAAGACAATCCGCTCTTCCCTGGGCTCCTCACTTCTCCAAGCAGATCTTGACAGCTTCTCGACTTGGTGCCAAAATAATCGTCTAGAAATGAATATCGTCAAATGTCACACAATCACCTTCTCTCGGAAGAGTTCCCCAACCCACCCACGCTCCTATCTCTTACTGGACCAACCGATAACATCGGTTGAATTGATTCGCGATCTGGGCGTCCTATGCGACAAGGAGCTCAAATTTACCGCACATATTGATTACATAATCCTCAAGGCCAACGCTGCCCTTGGGTTTGTCAAACGCTGGTCGAAGGAATTCCTAAACCCCTATGTCACCCGATCACTCTACACAACTTTTGTCCGGCCACTACTCGAATACGCTAGTCAGGTCTGGTCCCCGTATCAAGTGACTCACATTCGCAGGATTGAGGGTGTTCAACGTCGTTTCTTGCGCTTTGCCCTCCGCGGACTTAACTGGGACAATCCACTGATTCTACCACCATACACAAGCCGGCTCCTTCTAATCAATCTAAACACACTTGATCCATGCCGACATCATCTTTGTCCATCGCCTTCTGTCTGGCTGAATCGATTGCCCAAGCTTGCCCTCCACTTTAACATTGCATACAAACCCCCGTAACGTACGTAACCCACGACTGTTTTACGTGCCTGCTCATCACACTTATTACGGCGCTAACGAACCCATCTCGCGTATGCTACGACAGGCCAACTCTTTCTCCACCTCCTTCGATTTCAACATCTCCACTCCCGCTTTTAAATGACGTCTCAGAATAAACCCTCCTAGCGTCGGAGATCATCAGGATTTGCCCACAGCTGAAAATCCACAGGCTGGACTATTTTCAAACTCCGTACATGCGGGAAAATAACTTAAGGAACCTACGGATTATCCAAATCCCTCCAAATGAAGACACCAACAAGCTCAAACAAATTGAGTACTTGTTTACGCATAAAATCAGCATCGAGGAGCCTCATAAACAAAGCATCCTTCATTGCAAGAGATGCCAAGGCTCGGGACACTTGGCGGTGTCATAAATATCGTAAATATTCGATGCAGCAGATGTGCCGATGAACATCAACCAGGAGAATGTAAGGTCAATCCACAAGGTATGGAACCAGGAAAAATCCAAAACACAATTCTAAGAAATTGTGTCTTATATACATAATTGTTTTTCTAATTGAAATTAAAACGCATTCAAAATTACTTCCTTGGGCAATCTAGTGTTAAAAACATTCCGCCTGTCCTACATTGCCACTGGAGAACCGCTTAGGCTAAGAATTTTTGTAAGCTAAACGTGACTAAAAATGAGATAATCGTACTAACGACTGTGTTAAACATAAGTGACTAAATATTCCTCGTATTCGATTCACCCATTTGTCATATAAATATTTTTGTTATGTGTTTTCTGCAGACGGTTGCAACAGATCCTATTTATATTCAAACATCTGTTACACCGCATAACCCACAGTCACAAACAAGCAGATGTTTCCCTTTACATGATCTTCGATAAAAAGAGCTTCCCACAGAACTGCTTTACCCCCTGATATTGGGCAAACGCAATAGAGCGATAGTCTCCGTAATTTAACGTGACGGAAATCTGTGAAATTCAGCAAAAAATAATAATACTAAAATAAATGTAGTTCAACAAGTGGCTACTGGATACCATGGGCTTTTACAACGCCTCAAAGCACTCAAAGTATTCTTCGACGTGATTTTGATTATATCCCCACACACGTTCACGAAGTTTGCCGCCAAACAATAAGAATCATAATACAACTAAGAAATAGGCAAAATTAAAGTCCAACATAATTACAAACCCATCGTCATAGTATTGTTTTCCCTACACTAGGCCAAGGGCAGCATGTTCCCATTTCATGCCGCCAGAATTGTATCTGAAATCACAATACACCTTTATGTGTATCTCTTTCGCACACGCTCATCCGAACACAAAGCCACCAAACGCATGCAAAACCAACACTTCAGCTTTCAGCAAAATTCTCATTGGCACACAACGAATTCATGCGAAAAAGCGATACGCTTATCGCGACAGCGTCAAAACGAGAAACCATATACACACATGCAAAATAAAAGCAACAAAAAAGCACAACCAAACGGCGAAAGAAAAACCAGCAAAAATGAGCTTTTTTCGCAATGTGCTGATTGGTTATTTCGCACAACTTCGGCTAACCTTCGTTCCTGTTCGGCTCTTGTTCGCTAAACGAATTCACACACGACATGTAGCGAAACCACTTCGGCTAAGTTCTCATCTTTCGCCCAAATTCGCATTTCGCCGCTATCGGTGGCAGATTGTGGTAGGTTAAGGTATTCCCGCCAAAGATAAGTGAAAGCTAATTCATCGAAAAACGAAAAAACTTGCTGAATTCTACGGTGAATGGTGGCTGGCGGTGGTGCTGGGGCTTTTTTCGCGCAACACGCACCACGATCGTCTTCAGAATGGTGAACTTGAAAACGGAATTTCAAGTTCAAGTTTATTTACAACGCGTGGTATGTTGGTGGATTCTTGGCGAATTGACGCATTCGACGTGCGAAAAACTGAAATACATGGAAATGTAAACTATGTTCTATTAATCAATGGAATTGTTTTATTGATATTTACGGATTTGGGGATATTTCTCACTTTCGCCGTGCGGTTTTTGAACGCGTTTTTGAGCACTTTGTCAAACAGATATTTTCCAACTGCACTTCGGTTTTTTGCACTACGTTTAATAATTAGTCCGAGCTATCTAATGTTGAATTGGATGAATAATTTGAAACGAACGCCATCAATACCGCCATTATCTGTACTCAGATGTTCTATAGTTGTCACATGCGACTAGAATAGAAGACATTGGGAATAAAACGAAAGCTTTGGCTTTTTCTATAGCCTACAGCACTTTGTATAGGTGTCAGATATGATAAGTCTGTGGTAGGGGGGACAGCAATGTAAAATTATGCTTACAAATATAGATCTGCAGATCTAGCCCTATACAGGCACAGTTCCAATACAATCAATCGTATACGATGTACGTCAGAAACATTATTTATATGAATACCTATATAAATAAATATACATATGTATAGCAATTTTTTCTTCTAAACCTAAGGCCTAAACAGCCAAGTCTTATTCAAGGTCAGTACGCATAAGCGAATCTGCTTAAGAGTGCCGTTTATTGTACTTCGTATGTGTTTGATATTTACAAAAGCGAAAGCAAACGAAAAAACAACAACAAAAAAACAAAACCTAACTAGAAGTAAAATAGCAATCGGAAGGGAAAAGTAATCGCAAGAAAAAAGCTTCGTTCGCACACGTTGTAAAAATGAAACATTTTGTTACAAACATTCTCACCTACAAAACCCGATGAATTAAACTGCGAACACGTATGTGCTAGAACCATAGAAGAATATCTTTTGCAATCCTGTCCAACGTTTTGGCGTTTCATTTAATACCCATTTCCCTGGCAAAGTGAAATTAAATTGACACAGACCTGTGAATTTTGATCTTTTGTTTCATTTATTTATTTATTTATTATTGTTTTTTTTGTTAGTATTCTTCCTTTTTAATTTTGTTTGTTTTCCATTTTTTAATTGGTATTTTTGATTTGGTTTTTCCGTGTGATCTACATTTAAAATCGTCTCGGAAGGTCGTTTTACTGTAAGCCAAAACAATATTCAGCAGCAACGAATGCTTGTGATTCTCGCAATTTAGTTCTTTTTTCCCCTTATTTTTGTTTTTTATTCACATTCTCTTTGTTGTAAAATGTAAAAGCCGGTGATAATGATGAGTGAGAATCGATACACCCTCAACCCAGTACCCCATGGCATCATATGTCCACTATCAATAATATGCAAACTTACAACAGTGTCAAAGACAACTAAATAATTTTTTAGAACAACATTTCTAAACAAAACAGTTGTGTTCTAAGTACATAAATCATTAGATAAACGTGAATATTGTATACGTTTTGTGATTGTGTCGAACTTTGCAGGTTTTCGCAAACGTTCCGACGACCGTTCATATTTAGTCGAGATCAGTAATCTTTGGAGAGATACTTCAGATTCAGTATGATACGAGTCTAGTAAGCAGCAAACAACATCGACAAATTGTAACTTTAATAGCTTTAATCAATTGAGGGTTTTTACGCCTCCCTAAAACTGTGTCAAGGACTGTGCTTTATAAAGATATATTTTCGTGTGTGACGTGTCTAGTGGTAAAAGGGGAAATCATCGCCCAACCGGCATCGAATACAGCAGATGTAAGTGTAAGTTCACATGTGATCTATATATATTTCGATCTGTTTACGTTTGCCGATAAATTCGCTCAGCAATTTTCGCAGAATAACATTTACAAGAATTTGCCATCGTAGTTTAATTACAATTACAACTTGCATATAAAATATGCCACGAGGTGAATATTATTTAAACCCCACCCATAGTTATCGTCAAGCCTCCATTTTTAATGCGAACTTTTATTTTTGATTTTAACTTTTTGCAACGTTTGATATTATAGCGCGTGCTAGCAACTGGATGAGCATGTGTGGGTGCGTGTGCTGACGAGCGCGTGGTGTTCTTTGTGCGAAAGTTTTGCAAGCACTTAAATTTTTACCACAACTTTACTATTATTTCTTTTGTTTATATCAAAATTATATTAATTTTTTGTTATATATATATATACAATAAATATAAATATAAGGAAAACAAACAACAGCAAAGATACCATTGCATGCCTTTGAAGACGCCTTTATTTAACGGGTGGCATTCTTTTTTCGTAACACCATATTGTTTAATATTATTTGTGCTGTAGCAGAGGAATAAAAATATATTACTTACACTTTTATTCCATCAGAGCTTATCGTTTGTTCATCTATTTTTAAAATTTTAGTAACTACAGTTATCGTCTTCAGACTTATTGGTTTTCGAAGACCTTAGCAGATACAATTGTTTTAAAGTTGTCTTGTAATTAATTTTCATTAAATGTATAATAAAATAAATGAATGGGTGTCATTGCGGTTTCAAGAGACGAAGAGTTTTGCTCCATACCATTACGTCGGCATTTTTTTTTTTTATATTTACTATTATTATAACAGTAAATATAATTTTTTTTTGTCACTCGGAAGACCGGGATTCGATTCCCCGTCGGGAAGCCTCTGGCGCAAGACTAATGACCTTGCGCGAAAAAACAAATTATTATGGAAAATTGAACAATCCTCAGACTTGTTAAATAAGGCCAAGACCGGATCCCGATTGTAGTGCCAATGATGATGATGATGATGATTATTATTATTACAGAGTTTCCCTATTGGGACTTTTCAAAGATCTTAAGCTTTGTGAATGTTTTTATATGATATAGGATATATGCAGCTTCGAACTAGACATCAGATGCCGTGAATGATAAACCGTTGCATTTATTTCATTTGCGTAAAAGGATTTAGAAACAAGTTTAAGACGCCGGTCGTTGGAATCATAATAGAACCAATTCTGATACGTTCAACCCCATAGTTGCTTTTCATTTCACTTTTCTATTCCGTACACATTTGTATTTTCGAGCGGTATGTTACTTGTAGATTCTAAGTAATAAACTAACTACTTTATGTACTAATGAATTATACTTATTTATTCATTTACTTATTTATGTATTTACTTATTTATGTATTTATTTATTTAGTTACTTATTTTTAATTACTTCTTTATTTGCTTATTTATTTACTTAGTTATTTACTTATTTATTTATTTACTTATTTATTTGTTTCCTTATTTATTTATTTACTTATTTATGTATTTATTTATTTATTTATGTATTACCAATTCTGATACGTTCAACCCCATAGTCGCTTTTCATTTCACTTTCCTATTCCGTACACATTTGTATTTTCGAGCGGTATGTTACTTGTAGATTCTAAGTAATAAACTAATTACTTTATGTACTAATGAATTATACTTATTTATTTACTTATTTATTCATTTATTTATTTATGTATTTACTTATTTATGTATTTACTTATTTATTCATTTACTTATTTATTTATGTACTTACTTATTTATTTAATTATTTATTTATTTACTTTTTTATTTATTTACTTATTTACTTATTTATTTATTTACTTATTTATGTATTTATTTATTTAGTTACTTATTTTTAATTACTTCTTTATTTGCTTATTTATTTACTTATTTGTTTACTTATTTATTTATTTACTTATTTATTTTTTTCCTTATTTATTTATTTACTTATTTATGTATTTATTTATTTATTTATGTATTACCAATCCTGATACGTTCAACCCCATAGTCACTTTTCATTTCACTTTCCTATTCCGTACACATTTGTATTTTCGAGCGGTATGTTACTTGTAGATTCTAAGTAATAAACTAATTACTTTATGTACTAATGAATTATACTTATTTATTTACTTACTTATTCATTTTTTTATTTATGTATTCACTTATTTATGTATTTACTTATTTATTTATGTACTTATTTATTTATTTAATTATTTATTTATTTATTTATTTATTTATTTATTTATTTACTTATTTATTTATTTACTTATTTATGTATTTATTTATTTAGTTACTTATTTTTAATTACTTCTTTATTTGCTTATTTATTTACTTAGTTATTTACTTATTTATTTATTTACTTATTTATTTGTTTCCTTATTTATTTATTTACTTATTTATGTATTTATTTATTTATTTATGTATTACCAATTCTGATACGTTCAACCCCATAGTCGCTTTTCATTTCACTTTCCTATTCCGTACACATTTGTATTTTCGAGCGGTATGTTACTTGTAGATTCTAAGTAATAAACTAATTACTTTATGTACTAATGAATTATACTTATTTATTTACTTATTTATTCATTTATTTATTTATGTATTTACTTATTAATTCATTTACTTATTTATTTATGTACTTACTTATTTATTTAATTATTTATTTATTTACTTATTTATTTATTTTATTTACTTATTTATTTATTTACTTATTTATGTATTTATTTATTTAGTTACTTATTTTTAATTACTTCTTTATTTGCTTATTTATTTACTTATTTGTTTACTTATTTATTTATTTACTTATTTATTTTTTTCCTTATTTATTTATTTACTTATTTATGTATTTATTTATTTATTTATGTATTACCAATCCTGATACGTTCAACCCCATAGTCACTTTTCATTTCACTTTCCTATTCCGTACACATTTGTATTTTCGAGCGGTATGTTACTTGTAGATTCTAAGTAATAAACTAACTACTTTATGTACTAATGAATTATACTTATTTATTCATTTACTTATTTATGTATTTACTTATTTATGTATTTACTTATTTATTTATTTCTTTATTTATTCAAATGTATTTATAGGGAACGTTTGTTGTGTACGAGCCTTATATTTTTTTTATTTGGTTGCTATGACATCTGTCAAACATATTTAATATGCATCAAGTCATTGTACAAACATCATTTTTTTTAATCCTGTTAAAGATGTCGAATTTTGTACCAGATAATGATGTTTTGCGGAAAGCATTAATTTTTTGTTTTCATTTGAAGAAAAGTGCTGCAGATTCGCATCGAATGCTTGTCGAGGCTTATGGTGATCATGCTCTATCGGAAGCAACATGCAAAAGATGGTTTAAGCGGTTCAGAGATAATGATTTTGATGTGCGAAATGAAGAACGTGGAAAACCACCAAAAAAGTTTGAAGACGCCGAATTGCAAGCAATATTGGGTCAAGATGACACTTTAAGTCAAGAACAAATGGTACAAATGTTAAATGTTGCACAGCAAACAATTTCTGATCGTTTAAAAGCTATGGGGAAAATCCAAAAGTTTGGAAACTGGGTACCACATGAATTGAATGACAGGCAGATGGAAAAGCGAAACACCACATGTGGAACGTTACTTCTACTACACGAAAGGAAGTAAGTACTGCATCGAATTGTGACTGGTGATGAAAAATGGATTTATTTTAAAAATCATAAACGCAAAAACCCATGGGTACATCCAGGAGAAGTGTCAACATCGACTGCAAAGCCTGATCGGTTCGGAAAATAGACAATGCTCTGTGTTTGGTGGGACCAGAAGGGGGTGGTGTATCTAAAACCTGTCGAAAATGTTGATGCGCAACGCTACTGACAGCAAATGATCAGTTTGAACCATATATTGATCCGAAAACCACCAGAATGGGCCACAAAACACGGAAAGGTAATTTTGTTGCATGATAATTTTCCGAGTCATACAGCAAAACCTGTCAAAGAAACAATAAAAGCTCTCGGCTGAAAAGTGTTACCCCCCCCCCCCCCCACCCCACCCCTCCAGTGCAATTCAACAGACTTGGCTCCTTCCGACTACCATTTGTTTCCATCGATTGGACACGCATTGGCTGAGCAGAATTTCAATTCCTACGAAGGAGTCGAAATTTGGAACTCCGAATGCTTTGCCTCAAAAGACGACCGGTTTTATTGGCGTGGTATCCACAAATTGCCAGAAAGGTGGTCGAAATGTGTAGAAAGCAATGGCCAATACTTCGAATAAAATGTTTTTTACTTTCCCAAAAAAAAAACTTTTTTTACTTGAAAAAAAAAACGCTCACTTCATACCGGTACACCTGATATTTATTTATTTACTTATTTCTTTATTTATTTATTTATTTACTTATTTATTTACATATTTATTTATTTACTTATTTATGTATTTATTAATTTATTCACTTATTTATATATTTACTTAATTATTTACTTATTTATTTACTTATTTATTTACTTACTTATTTATTTATTTACTTACTTATTTATTTATTTACTTATTTATGTATTCATTTATTTATTTATTTATTTACTTATTTATTTATTTACTAATTTATTATATTACTTATTTATGTATTTATTTATTTATTTATTTATTTATTTATTTATTTATTTATTTATTTACTAATTTGTTAAATTACTTATTTATTTACTTATTTATTTATTTACTTATTTATTTGTTTTCTTATTTATTTATTTGTTTCCTTATTTATTTATTTACTTATTTATTTATTTACGTATTTGTTAAATGACTTATTTATTTACTTATTGATTTACTTATTTATTTTCTTATTTATTTATTTCCTTATTTATTTATTTACTTATTTATTTGTTTCCTTATTTATTTATTTACTTATTTATTTGTTTACTAATTTATTTATTTCCTTATTTATTTATTTACTTATTTATTTATTTACTTATTTATGTATTTATTTATTTATTTACTTATTTATTTATTTATGTATTAAGTGTACAAAAAAGCTGCCGCCGTTTTCTATAAAAAAAAGCAGGAATTTATTGTGAAAGAACGGTACATTACGTTTTATTCAAAGTATTGTCCATTAGTAGACACTACTTTTTCCCGCCTTTCTGGCAACATCCGGATACCACGTCGGAAGAACTCTTCATCTTTTGAGGATATCCACGAATCGACCCATTTTTTTGTATCTTCATATGTTGTAAATGGCCGCTGGGACAGACTATGTGCCATTGATCGACATAAGTGATAATTGGAAGGGGCGTGGTCCAGTGAATACGGCGGGTGGTGTAGGACTTCCCAATGAGGTGTTTCCAAATAGTTTTTCACCAGCACCACAACATGCGGACTAGCATGCGGGATGTGAGATTTCGCCCGCGCACTATTCAACGCATTCTACGTGAACTGGATTGTAGGAAGGCAACCGGCCCGGACAGAATACCAGCAATAGTCCTTAGGAACTGTGCTCCAGGGCTGTCGCCGGTTCTTGGAAGACTCTTCCGCTTATCTTATGCACGGAGGACCTTTCCTGCCTGCAGGAAAATTGCTCGAGTTCATCCAATCCCAAAAACGGGAAAAGAGTGTCTCCCACAAAATTACCGTTCGATAGCATTACTGTCTATTTTATCTAAGGTAATGGAAAAAGTCATCAATACTGAGTTAGTTAAGTATTTGGAGTGCAACGGACTTCTGAATGATTGTCAATACGGATTTCGTGGCAGGCGGTCCACGGGAGACCTTTTGACACTTATAACCGATATATGGACATCGATCGATCCGGGTTGTTGTGGACAGCGAGTGTTCAGATCTGTATCCTGTTAATTCGGGGGTGCCCCAAGGTTCCATTTTGGCTCCAACCTTGTTCTTGCTCCACATAAATGATTTCTTGGAAGCAACGGATAACAATGTGTTCAGTTTTGCGGATGATAGTACGCTTGTTTCCTTCTTTTCAAGTGTTCGGCTGATGGGTGTATTTGCGTCGCATCAGCTGAGATGTAGACAGATTGACTCTCTAAATCGGGATCTAGATAGGGTCCCGCAGTGGGGAAGGGCTAATATCGTCGACTTCAACGCAGCGAAGACACAATATACAACATTCACAAAGAAAAGTGGATCATCGGTTCCACATCTGATGATGAATGGCCGGGCCCTCGAGGCTGGGGAAAGTTTGAAATTTCTCGGCGTCACGGTCTGCGGGAATGTATCATGGCATAAACACATGTCGAGTATCGCCAGGTCAGCCTCAGGAAAACTGAGCTATCTTTTTAGAGCCAAGAAATATTTTACTCCGGCCCAGCTTCTTCTCCCATATAAAAACCCAAATTAGATCCGGGCTCGAATATTGCTCTAATGTTTGGAGCTCTGCTCCTAAACATACCCTCAACCTACTTGAGAGCATACAGAGACGAGCGATCCCCCTGATCGGGGACTCGGCGGTGACGTCGGGACTACGGTCGCTATCACATCGAAGGCACGTAGCCGACCTCTGTCTGTTTTACAGATATTATCACGGGTGCTGTTCTTCGGAGATTCTTGGTATTATCCCACGCAATTCGGCTTATACGCGCTCCACAAGGCAATCCGATGGATCGCACCCGTTTGTGGTTCATCTCCCGACGGCGCGAACATCCCTGCATCAGAATTCGTTCCGTTACAGAGCAGGGAACCTGTGGAACTCCCTTCCCACGCGAGTGTGAACTGCAACAGTTATTTGATGGCATCTCGGGGCGCCCACTCGGCACTATAGGTTCGCCTCTCCCGAGAGAAGTCTAATAAAAAAAAAGTAGCTAGCTTGCACTCATCATCAAACCAGTCGCTCCGATCTCTACGACTACTGACTAAGATGGAGTTGGCAGTACTAATGACAGTATTCTTAAGGCGTGTCCATTTCTCTTCTACGCCCGGTATTATGGCCTCAGGACTTACTTTCCCTCCATCAAGCTCTTCGACGGCGAGTCTTAACGCATGAACAGAGGTGTTACTGGTATTCTCATTGCGTAAGGCAGCCGTGTTGATTCGATCCTGATCCGCGGTTGCAATACGTCTCCGTAACGCAATCCGCGCTCGAAAAACTGTACCAAGATAGTAATCCGATTCGACTTTGGCACCTCGGTACGTTCGTGCCGTCATCAGGCTCGAGAAGTGGCGGCCATCTATCAACACGTGGTCAATTTGGTTGCGAGTGGCTTCATCAGGTGATAGCCAGGTGAGAGCCAGGTGGTACCCTGGTACCTGGTACTCACAACGACCATGTTTTTTTATGCTGCCAGTTCGATGACTCGTAGTCCATTGTCATTAGTGTTCTCGTGCAAACTATGGGAACCTACGTCATGCAAACTATGGGAACCTACCGGCTCCCGACCTTTTTTAAGCATTGAACGATTTTCGGATCGTATCTTGGGCAGACATTGAGGGCTCGTTCGACGTTCTAGTAGTATTCTTCCTTATCGTCGTCAGGGGACTCCTCTGTAGGTCCGTGAACGTTTATGAGGCTTCTGTTCTTAAACTTGCCTCGCACACGAAGAGTGCACAGCCTTTTGTTTATTGGATTAAAACCGATAATGGCAGGCTTCAGTTTTTGGTTGCATGACAGCTGCAATAAATGTCATACTCGTTTCTTTGAATAACACCATTCCCCGTCCATGTTATTTCTTGTAATGCTGTTATGTCACCCTTACATTCGGACAGGGCATCGGCTAGCTGCTGTGCAGCTCGAGCTCTGTATAGTGAGCGTATGTTCCATGTAAAAATTCTTAAATCGTTTAGCCATTTTCGTTTCCGTGGTCGTCGTCGTGTATCCGGTCCATATCCGAGGCTTGTTAAATTTTCCATAATAATTTGGTTTTCCGGGCAAAGTTATTAGCCTTGCTCCGACATTTCTCAGGATATCGCTGCATGCATTGGTTCACTACTTGGCGGGTGCCAAATTAGCTACCCAGGGGTGTCACGTGGAGACTGCATGTCAACTTGGATTGAACAGGGACAAGGATCGTCTTGGCCTTCGCCGGGTTGAAAGCAATAAGAGACTTTGCCCTGTGTGTTCGCTCCCACCCCCCGTCCTTGAATCTTTGCCAGACAAGTATTGATTGGTGTATCTGATTGCAATTCTCTAATAACCTGCATTTGCAGCTATTGAGCCTCTCGAGCTCTTCTCAGGTATGTATCCGATTAGAATGCACGAGCTGGAAAAACAGGGAGGATAGAATCCATTTTAATAGATTCTTGTGGAAAATTTGAAGACACACTAACTGAACCCCAATTAGTAATTACTGATACTGATGTTTCGCATCTCAGCCTGGTGGATATAACGTAATGTTTCTGCCTTTATCACATCATTGCATACGAACTAATATTTTTTAACAACTCATTCATTTAACAACTCATCATTTTAACAATTACTATACATTTTTTTCCTTTGATTTTTATCTTTTTTACCAGGCAAAAATGCTTAATTTCTAGCTATGTTAAGTATAAACTAATATTGTTTATTGGCCCTTGTTGTAACCAGGAATTTATATGGTCGTTGATATATCATTCATTAAAGTTTTCTTTGGACAGAAGCTAGAAATTAAAATGCATCGATGTTCTGTCAGGTTCTATTGAAAGGATATCTATACTATATCCGCGTACTCAAGTCACTATAGCGTTCAATTTAAATGTGCGTAGTTTGTGGTGGCTTTGTATAACAGCCGAACGCAGGTGTTTCGCTATTTGCCGAATTGAATAAATATAATTAATAAATAATAATTAAACGTGGATATCAGACATACCATAGAAAGACTGGATCTTTGCATACTTCTCTCTTCAATAAATACACATTTGACGCCATTGGATTTAATAAACTATTGTTTTAAGTCAGCCAAATTGTTATTAATCAACAATAAACGTCACGTAAAAGTTGGCAAAACAACCGACCCGACGTGGGAATTTAAATTTTTCGTGAACTTTTTCATCGATGATATTGACACAGAAGCTGATGCTATAATAAATGTAATTCCTATTGTACAAGGTGTTATGTAAATACATTTTAAAATGTGGTTCAATTTCGGGTGTAGGGAAAACTAACCCATATGTGCTTGCATAACGCGAGTAAAGTGACCTTCAGAAGCGCACCTTGCGGCAAGCATTCCTTTTTAATCCGCACGCATGCCCAAGCCCGAGATTGTGCGTTCATCCAGTGTCTTTGGAGAGCAGAAAGTATGGCGGCGTGTTCTAGCGCTATGTGAACGCTACTTAAACAGCGTGCTATTATCGAATTTTAAATGCTGAATAAGTGGGTCATACTGAAATTCATTATCGTTTAAAGGCCGTTGATGGGGATGATGCTGTTGGTAGGTCTACCGTAAATCGCTGGGTAGTATAATTTCATGTTTACGAGTCTGGAAAAAACATAATTGTTGATGGAGCACGCAGCGGACCTGCGATCCGATCACTGCGACAGATGATAGTCACCGCAAACTCGCCAACGACTTGATTCAATATGACAGGCGAATCTCTCATAGCCGTATCGCAAACCATATTGGAATAACCAAGGAACATGTAGTTTTATTATTAAACAATTAGTATACCGTGAAATTTGTGCACGATGTATTCCACGCCGTCTCACAAACGAAACCAAGCTGCGTCGATTGGACTGCTGCGAGCATCTGTTGCAGAGCTATCGTGACAAAGAACACGACATTCTTTTGAAAATTGTGATAGGGGTTGCCCCACCATAAATCATTACGATTCGGAAGAGAAAAGATAGAATGGTGGTAAACGACATCCGTCTTCTCTACAGTTGATAAAGTTCGAAACACAACCATCCGCAAAAAAAGAACTTCTTTTGACTGTATTCTGAAATGCTCATTGAGTTTATGTGACTGATTTTCTGGAACGAGAGGCCAGGGTAAATTCTACTCAATACATCCAGACTCTAAAATACCTCCGTCGACGAGTTTGTCATGTTAGGGGCAACCTGGCTCCAATAGTCTTCTGGCGACTCTAACAGATACACACACAATTCACTAGCAAAATACTGAAGAGCACCGAACGCAAAATCGAATAAGAAAATACATCAGAGCCGTATACCTTAGCGATAACATAACAATTCACATCAGTGGAGTATAGTCGAGTTTAAAAATCAAATACTAAAATCGGCCAGTAGCCTGATGGCTGACGCTTAGGTTCAATATTTGGTGATTCAAACTATCATAGCGTCAGTTCGAATCATACGTTCTTCTTCACTATTATTTCAAACGCTATAATTGGTGACTACGACGTGATCTGTATACACAGCATACACTTTCCCATAGTAAACAGAACTTCACACACGATCACGACTTCCGCATAGAGCACCCTCCGACGTTCTCTCGTTCGCTCCGTCGTTCGCATAAGAATCTGATCGTAACGAAGTTACTGCGGAGGGAGTGATGTGGCGACTCTAACAGATACACACACAATACACAAGCAAAACAGTGAAGAGCACCGAACGAAAAATCGAATAAGAAAATACATCAGAGCCGTATGTATACCTTAGCGATAACATAACAATTCACATCAGTGGAATATAGTCGAGTTTAAAAATCAAATTCTAAAATCGGCCAGTAGCCTGATGGGTAACGCTTAGGTTCAATTTTTGGTGATTCAAACTGTCATAACGTCAGTTCGAATCACACGGACTTCTTCACTATTATTTCAAACGCTATAGTCTCGCAACAGGACCACGCTCACGAGGGGGTGGGAGCGAACATACAGGGCACAGTCTCTGCTTTCAACCCTGCAAAGGCCAGACGATTCTTGACCCTGTTCAATCCAAGTTGACATGCGGTCTCCACGTGACACCCCTGGATAGCTACTTTGGCACCCGCCAAGTAGTGAACCAATGCATGCAGGGACATCCTGAGAAAGATTGGCGCAGGGCTAATAACCTCGCCCGGAAAAACGAATTATTATGGACAATTTAACAAGTTTCGGATATGGACCGGATACCAGTGGAGAGACTTGCTAAATAAGGTCAAGACCTGATCCCGGTTGGAGTGCCGATGATGATGATGACGGTCACCATGCTCGTCCACAAACCTCGCTCGCAACTAAACAAAACCTGAAGTTTGAACCGATTCCACACCCTCCTTTCCCCTACTGATTAAGTGGATTTCTTCCTATCTTAACAATCAAACCTACTGTGTCAGATTTAGATACACCCACTAGAATCCTTTTCTTCCCACGTCAGGAGCTCCCCAGGGCAGTCATATTGGACCACTCCCATTCATTTTTACTATTAACGATATAGACTCAAATATCAAGCACTCGTCCATCTCTCTCTACGCGGACGACACTAAACTCTTCAAGACGATCCACTCCTCTCTCGACCTCTCACTTCTCCAAATGGATCTTGACAGCTTTTCAACTTGGTGCCAAAACAACAGCCTCGAACTAAATATTGCCAAAAGTCACTCAACCACTTTCTCCCGTAAGCGCTCTCCCTCCCCGCCACGTCCCTATTTCCTGCTCAACCAACAGATATCACCTGTACAGTCAGTTCGTGACGTTGGCATTTCATGCGATAGGAAGCTTAACTTCATCCCACATATTGATGATATTATCCTCAAGTCCAACTCTTCCCTTGATTTTGTGAAACGCTAGTGGAAAGAATTCTCGAATACCTACGTTTTCCGATCGTTCTGTATAGCCTTTGTCTGTCCCCTTCTTGAATATGCTAGTCAGATCAGGTCTCCTTACTACTCGCGCCATATTCGAAAGATCGAAACCGTGCAATGTCGTTTTTTCCGTTTTACCCCCGAGGATTGAATTTAAAAAATCCTTCGATTTTACCCCTATACAGAAGCCATGTCCATATAATTAACCGTAACACAGTTAAAGAGCGCAGAACTCATGCCGACATCCTATTCATCCACCGTCTTCTCTCAGATGGAGTCAACTGGCCACGCCTGCTCTCGTCCATCATATTTTACACTAACGTTCGAAACCTGCGAAACACTAGTTTTTTCGACTTTTTTCGAGCCCGACCATCACACTTCTTACGGCTCTAATGAAGCCATTCCGCGAATCCTGCGATGGATAAACTCTTACCCCACCTTCTTTGACTTAAACCTCGCCTCTCCCACTCTCAAACGTCGTCTCCTCTCTAACCTCTCCTGACTCCGCCCCGCTCTCCGCCTACACTCTCACAACCCGCACTCATACTCACACCCCAGCCTCCGACCTATCCTCACCCTCCCCTGTCCTACCACTTATACTATTGTCTATCCATCTTTGTTTAGTTCCCTATTCCCCAGTGTTTTCTTTAAATACTTTAATGTTAATCCCTACTATTACTTTTCAGCCTACCCTCGTGCTAGCAGCACCGCGTCCACCTTTCGGTTGTATTAATCGAAAGCCTTAAAAGAAAATTGAAAAAAAGGACAAAGAATGATAGCACTACCCATCTTTAACGCCCAAAGATTTTATACCATCAGAAGGTGAGACAAAAAATAGCACTCTACAAAATTTCTGCGCAATTATAAGGAACACGAAATACTGTACTTAGCCATACATCCTATCAGATATAGTTGACGATAGTCAAGTCATCAACACAAAGAAAAAACTTAACAATCCAATCCGTTCAAGCAGGATTCCATTAGCTCGCTTACCCAAGTACGACTAATGTTCTAAACTTCAGCAGTGGCGTCGCTTCGAATAGTTGGTTCTCTTCCGAAGAGATGCCGCGAGATGTTTTTCTTCATCGCTGCGAAAGCTCTATCATTTGTTCTATTAATCTGCTGAAGTCCTAAATAAAAGGAAATCACCGTATTTCCAATCGATTTCCAAACTATCGTCCCCCACTTCCTAGAGAACACTTATATAGGGTGGCGCAAAATTAACCATCCATTTTGTTTTTTAATTACTTTTTTACGAAATAAAAAAAAAGATTTTGGGTGATGGAAATCTTTATTTGGACCTTTACAATTTGTTCTGTCAAGTTAAGAGATGACCGCAGCTGTCTAGTTCATCATCATCATCGGCACTACAACCGGGAACCGGTCTTGGCCTTATTTAGCAAGTCCTGAGGCTTGTTAAATTTTCCATAATGATTTGTTTTTTTTTCCGGGCAAGGTCATTAGCTGTCTAGTTCACAAATGTCAAATATGATTGACGTACGGCGCCATTTGCAAAAAATATAACATCTTCCGATAGAGTGTTGAATTCTGCGCCACCCTATACTAATTTGTATTCCATCGAAGGATACAGACACTGATTCACCGGCGAAATGTCTGGAATCAAATGACCGCCTTACCGTGTGTGACCGTCAATATGGGTTTGCTAACAAATCACAAAGAAAAATTTTCTGAACAACTGGTAAAGACATGTCAGACGTGTGAAATATTGTTTCACCCTGTTGGAACCACATATTACGAGGGTGAATCAAATATAAACGGTAATTTATCTTTATACATTTATTGATAACGTTACACACTAACTATACTATCAACATTTTTCAATATAGTCTCCTGCGTGACGTACACACTTTTGTCACTGATTTGGAAGCTTTAATATCTCTTGTTCGTAGAAATATTTAGGGCGAGTTATTAATCAATTTAGCACGAGCTCCTCGGCTTCTTCATTACTTTCGAATTTTTTCCCTCCAAGTGATCCCTTCAAGGGTGCGAACAAAAAACAGTCACAGGAATACAAGTCTGGGCTATAAGGATGTTGTTTGGAGGTTCCTCACCCCATTTCTTCCAATGTATCCCTTGTCAAGGATGCGGTGTGAGGCGTGGCGTTGTCATGAATAAAAATAACATCTCGAGGGGGCATACCTCGTCTTTTGTTTCGATATGCTACTTTTACCGACTGTAACAACTGACAGTAGTAAGCTGCTTTCACTGTTCGTTGTTCGTGAAAAAAATCAATCATTAAAAGTCTTTTTGAGTTGAAAAAAATCATTCCAAGAACTTTTCTGGCTGAGAGACAAGTTTTGGTCTTCACTGGGCAGTCTTCATCCTTCCTTCGCCACTCCTTAAGAGCCAATACACGCGATTCTGAGACAGTATATCATCACCAAAGTGTGCCTTCAATCGAGAAAAAATTTCCGAGGGTTTAACGCCTTGATTTGTGAAAAATTTTATAATAATCCGTTTCACAACGGATTATGTACCTCTTGCTCGTTCATGGTTGTACTGACTACAAAGTCGACTGCGACAGCTAGCGAAGCCGGCTCCCCTACTCTTCATAAGCCAAACAACAGCCACGCACAAGATTATCTAGCTCGCAACTTGATACTAAGCAAAAATGAAAAATGATTTGAAGTCCGAATTTATTCTAATTCAAAATCAATTTATACAATTTTCTTCATGTAGGGCTAAATGCGTGTCCCATTTTACAAATATTGTTCTTATGTTAACTTACTGGCTCTTTGCAAGCACTCTAAATTATAAAATTTATACTTTTTGTTTATGCCTTCCGACGTACATTGTCAATGGTCTTTAGTACATTCGCAATGTCAGTCCACATAATGATCTGGATGTGGGAAATCTTGATAGTGTCATTAAAAAAAGTAATGTCCTCAATGTCTTAAACTGTGACTCCGATAAGGACATTGTGAGTTAAACCCTAATAAATTGCGGCAGCAACAAATACTTTAGTAGTTACTAGATTATTATTAAATAATTTCTTCAGTGGGTGTTTAAATGAAATTTTAAAAAATGGAAACGTTGATCTTAAACATTGATCCAGTGAAAACAATAGTGACTACATCAGTGAAGCTGTGGCGCTTTTATATCTAAGAAGACGCGCGATCAGCTTTGCCACTGTACTAACTAATTCATTGAATGAAGTTTCAAAAAGCGAGCAAAGATTAATTACAGAGAAAAAAGCAATTAAACAAACACATAACAGTAGTAGGGTTATACGGGTTCTGGCTCACTTTTCTGCCCCAAATTCTATTTATAGACATGATGACTCATCACATCCGAAAGCTGTATGTCAAGGTTGAGATATGTTTGGTGGGTGGCGAAGGCAGTTTGTGGGAGTGATTCATGGTTGGCGGGGGGTTGTGGACTCTTATCAGGGTAGTAATTGATGCTCTTATCAGGTGTAGTAATTGATGTTCTTATCAGGGTGTAGTAATTGCTGTTGTGTGTAGTACGTTTCTTATCAGGGGTAGTAATTGCTGTTCTTATCAAGGTGTAGTAATTGCTGTTGTGTGTGTAGTACGTTTCTTATCAGGGGTAGTAATTGATGCTCTTATCAGGTGTAGTAATTGCTGTTCTTATCAGGCGTAGTAATTGTTGTAGTTTGTAGTATTCTTATTGGCTGTAGTAATTGTTGTTCTTATCAGATGTAGTAATTTGAGTATCGGGGCTTTTTGTTAATGGATTGTCGGGCTTTTTGCTAATGGTTTGTGCTTTTTTTTGTTGAGTCATTGGATAGAGTAATATATATGGGGATTTTGTGTTGTTCGTGTATTTGCGTTGTCTTTGGTGTGCTTTTTAATCTTATTATCATTAAGCTGAGTAATATAAACGGGGATTTTGTTGTTTGTGGGTTTGTATGGGAAATGGGTTGTTTTTTAATCTTATTATCATTAAGCTGAGTAATATATAAACGGGAATTTTGTTGTTTGTGGATTTGTATGGGAAATGGGGTGTTTTTGCTGGAACTTAAACTGACTTCCCCTAAGACGCAGAGTTAAGCTAGTTGACTTCACCTAAGACGCAGACCTAAGCCAGTATTCAAACAGATGCAATAACAAGGCGGGGGCGGGGGCCGGGGGCTTTTTGCTGTATGATGTTGATGAATGGGTTGTGCTTTTGGCTTTTGTCTCGGTTGTAAGCTGTTAATTGCGGCGGAAATAAAAACAACATACAAACCCAGTGCAGAAAAAACGTAGATTTCTTGATAATCATAAATGAAATAAAAACAAATTCATATTTTAAAGAAATAACATGTTTTATTTTTATCGTCTTCCATTTAGGAACTTTTCCAACAGAAAAACATTTTGTAGTGCACAGCATTTATTGTGGTTTGGACATTTCATTTCATTGGGGTAGAGACGCTTCAATTCCCTTAAATTAGGACATCCAACTTCTTCAATGTCCGTTACTTCAACATTTTCATTCTGTAGTAATTCTTTCATCCATTGAGTTTTTTCCATTCCTTTAACGTAAACAATAGAATCTTGTATATTATCTTGAAGATATTTTCTAACTTCTGAGAATGTTGTGACTCCTCCATTCCAGGATAAACCATGATGATTGTGATAAAGCCATTGAGCTTGCCTTCTTAGCGATGGTGATAGCTGATTAAACTTGTATGGTGGTTTTAAGATGAAATGCTGATGTTGTCCATTGCGCAGTACAGCTATTTCCTTTGGAATAAACTTATTATTTGATCCTCTGAATCCTTGAACGTCGAAAATAAAATACATTTTATATTGTGCGTGCGTATATGTGTTTCTTCAGCGAGAGCTAACAGACAAGTAACGATTACATTTCTCGAGAAACTATTTGACTCAATGGATTATAGTTTATAATGCGATCGTGTAACATCAAACAGTATGCAGACGTATTAGGAGGGATTATTTTTGATGTTTTAATTTCAATACGAATATCAACTGGTCCGTTTTTTATTATTTCACTTTGATGTCTGCAATCTATTACGAAAATTGTCGCTTGTGATTTGAATGCTTCTCTTGACAATAAAGGTTCAGCAACTAGGCGATTATAGAAGGTTTTTTGAAAGTTACAGTACATATTGTATAGTAAACTGTAGTTATTTTTATCAAATGATAGATTTAAATCTTCACATGGATAAGCATCGGAATTTAAATAGGCTTTCACATTAGTAATGTTACAATGATCAAAATTAGCTGGATTTTCTTTAAGTAAATTACGTTTGTTGGTTTGCATAGCAATGATAATATAGCGCGGCTTTTCCATTTGAGAGGTTGTCTTCACATTCCAAATATGATGATTAGTACTAGGTAAGGCAGGATATTCATATAGATCCCAGTTCCGGAAAGCAATTTTCATAGATTGTCCATCATTAATAGGTTTGTATAGCTTTAATTTGAAAGAATCAGACAATGTAATGTGAGGAATTTTCCATTGTATTTTCAGCAAGTTTATCTTTGCTTTTTCATCTGCGTCAGAAATTAATGAATTGTCATCTGTACGGGAGCGTGTTAGAATTAAATCATGGCGTCCGTTTGGAATTACTCTTTTGTAGTCTTCAGCAAATCCCAATAATTTATTTAGGGGTATGCAAAAATTAAAGTAGAAACCATTGACATTGATTGAGGAATCAGGAGACCAAGATGCATTAAACAGCATATCACTTTCATTTTTATTTAAAGAAATATAATTTTTAATAGTTGATGTGATGCCAGCATTACGATTGCTATCAATTTCCACACCATTTAATTCATAACGAATTTCGTCGAATAAGAAAGCTACTCCATTATTCACAAGTTTTGTTTTCTCAACTGCCGATCCATCAGTTTTCGATACAGTACCTTCAATATAAATGTAACTTTCTGACGGCAAGATATTAAGATTTTGATGTTGGACACAGATTTGAATGATGTCATTTTTCTCGAAATTATTCAAGTATGGCGAGTATGTATGATATTCCAATTTTGAGATACTCTCCTCAAATTCTGGTTCTTCGAAAATATTCAGCATATCTTTTGTTAGATTTAATTTAATTTTTCAATTTGTATCCCAATGATAGCAGAAATTGTTGATTTTGTAGAGTAAGTTTTGATGTTCTCTTAGCAGAAGTTGAGAGTATATTGGTAGTGTTAATGGTAGCACCTGTGCTTTTATTATATGAGGGATGAGATGAGCTGTCATATATTATCATTGCTGACGTTTAAGGTGTAATCGAGCTGTTACCGTTTCACCTCGAAAGTTTATAAAATTTCCGTTTTGATCTAAGAGATTCAATGTTATAGAACTTATCCTCTTAGCGTTCACTGGTAAATAGATAACATTGCGAGGAACTTCAACTATTTTATACCCCGGACTAACGTTAACCGAAAATTCGTGTAGTATATGAGCAGGTTGATTATTGATATATGATTCATCAATTAAATTACATTCAATTCGCACAATGTTTACTCTGTTTATATCAACGTAAAGATCTGATTCATGCACTTTATTTGCTTCTAGCTTTTTCTTGCTGAACCCCAGAAGCGATCCAATAGAGTTAGGTTGGGAAAAATCAATTTCTACAGTACTATAAATTACACATTTTAACGTATTATTATTTGCTTGTATTTTGATTGATATTTTATTATCGTGGTTCTCATTATACAGTTCGATAATTTCTTGAATAATGTCATCTATATCTTCAATCTCATATGATCCAATAGGAAATTCTATTACGTCATCACCAAAATGAAATAAATTATTAAATACATCAACATTAGGTATAGAATTGTAGGTCTGGAAGTCAACTAAACCGCATACATAATCAGAATTTAGGATTATTGGAGGAAAGTACTCTGCGGTGAGAGTAGATTTGTTTCCGCTTAACGTTAGTGTTAACGACATTACTGTTTCGAATGAAATAAAACACAAACTCTAGTTTTCCTCTACTTATTTATATTTTTCTTCAATTAAAAACTTCAAACAGAGATGGCCACATATAAATGTATTGTAATTTTGATATTTGTTATAATTATAATGGATATTTTCACCCAGATATCTTACAACCTCTTTAGGCGGTCTTAAATTACCGAAACTGTCGAAATATTTCGCGATATTTTTATGTTTACTATATGCTACCCAATGGGTTCCTGGTCCACTCTCATTGTCTAAATTAATTACACCACATTCTATGTCAAGTGATTTAATCGGTAATTTATCTCTCATGTAAACACCCCGAAAATTGGGTATATTGATTTTTCCAAATTTAGCAATATCAATATTGGTGAGAGGACGATTGGGTAGCAAATTTAAAAGTTTTTTGAATCTTGAGGTTTTAGGAAAAGACCAAATCCCTTTTTATAGGGTTGTAGATAAAGCCCTTTGCCTTGATTAATTTTTATTCCTTCCATAGCTTGATTGTGCCGTTTGTTCTCTTCCAGCTGTTCTTTGGCTACTTTTGATTCTTTTATTGCTTTAACTACTCCTGCAGCTCCTCCAGATAAAGATCCAACCGCTGATAATGCAGCTAAGATGGGTAACAGTGGTAAGAAGCCTCCCCGTTTCGGTAGCGGTATAACTCTGGGAATTGTAATGTTTCTTCTTTTATTTTTGATAATCTTTTTAGCTGCTTGTAAAGCTGTAACTGCGATTGTGTCTGGATCCTCGGCTCTTGGCTCCCTAATAGCAGTTCTAGCCTCTGTTATAGCTTTTTTGAATAAACCGCTTCGCTTGCAACGTGAACGTCTTTTCAATGTTTTAGATTGACAGCCCATGCCGAGTGTTGTTTTAGCCTTCATCACGTTCGTAACCAATAGGCTATTTAATTTCTCTGATATAGAAGAGTCTTTCGCCTTTACCCTCTGCCAGGCTTTTTCCGTTAGAATTTTATCAGCAATATGTCGATCGGACAAGTTTTTATTATTATTGTATGCAATATCGTGTTCGCGACAAGCTTCATCCAATTGATTAATTCCACGATCTCCTCTAGCAAGACGTTCTTCTAATTTAGTTCCAGGTCCACAGAAATTATATGACGGAAGATGTAACTCAATCGGTAGTTTATTAATTAGGGAATTCACTAATCCGTGTCCTTGGAATGATTGTTTTCGACTGACTGGATACACTCGGTAGTCTATCATTTTAATAGCACTTTATTAGTATATGTGCTGATCAATGATTAAATGTCCACCTATAAAAACACTGTCTTTTATATTGATTAGATTCATTCAGTTGTAAAATGCGGTTCATAAAACAACAACAACAAAATATTATTAAAGTTAAAAATTTTGATACTGAAATTCAGGAACATAGGAAACATGGAGCATTTTTCCCAAATAGTGTTCGAGGAATAATTGTCGGACCATCAAGCTGTGGAAAGACTAATGTTATGCTGAGCATTATTGTCGATCCCAATGGGTTAAAATTTGAAAACCTATACATATACTCAAAGTCTTTGCATCAACCAAAGTATGCATACTTGAGAAGGTTAATAAAGTCTATCAAGGGTATGGAGTACAATGAATTTTCAAATAATTGTGAAATTATGGCACCTTCTGAAGCAAAACGAAATTCAGTATTTATATTTGATGATGTTGCATGCGATAAACAAAACAACATTCGAGAATATTTCTGCATGGGACGACATAACGATGTGGATAGTTTCTACTTGTGTCAATCGTATACGCATATACCAAAACATTTGATTCGAGACAATGCAAACTATATAGTTATATTTAAACAAGACGAACTTAACCTGAAGCACATATACAATGATCATATAAATTCCGATATGACATTCAATCAATTCAAAGAATTATGCGCAAAATGCTGGAAAGATGCATTTGGTTTCTTGGTTATCAATAAAGATTCTAGTGTAGATAAGGGACGATATAATAAATCTTTTAAAGAAATTGTATCTATATCAAACTGATCAGTCATTAATCAGCTGTTTATACGATAACATTGGAACGGTCCTCTGTTTTAACCGCCCTGCTTGAAGAAACAGCCCTGTTTGGAATCGCCCTGTTTAAAGAAATCGCCCTGTTTGGAACCACTCTGCTTGAAGAGACAGCCTGTTTGGAATCGCCCTGTTTAAAGAACCCGCCTGTTTGGAATCGCCCTGTTTGAAGAGACAGCCTGTTTGGAATCGCCCTGTTTGCAATCGCCCTGTTTAAAGAACCCGCCTGTTTGGAATCGCCCTGTTTGAAGAGACAGCCTGTTTGGAATCGCCCTGTTTGCAATCGCCCTGTTTAAAGAACCCGCCTGTTTGGAATCGCCCTGTTTGAAGAGACAGCCTGTTTGGAATCGCCCTGTTTGCAATCGCCCTGTTTAAAGAACCCGCCTGTTTGGAATCGCCCTGTTTGGAATCGCCCTGCTTGAAGAAACAGCCTGTTTGGAATCGCCCTGTTTGGAACCGCCCTGTTTTTTATATACAAATATGGACGTTAATGAAAATTTACTTAAGGATCTCATACAAACTAAAAAAGCTCTGAAAAGAAAATATATGCTTCTCAAAGCTGGAAAAACTACGAAGGAAATGGAATTTGAAAATACTTTTAAGCCTATAGTCGAACCCTTAA
The DNA here is from genome assembly GCA_963931805.1 of Microdon myrmicae. NCBI lineage: Eukaryota > Metazoa > Arthropoda > Insecta > Diptera > Syrphidae > Microdon > Microdon myrmicae. The sequence continues at coordinate 151,180,335 of OZ007497.1, read as the reverse complement.
AAGAACTCGTGAAAAATGTTAAAAGTGGTAATACTGATGCTGCCGATACCGAAACCGATATAATTGATAAAGTAAAGCATCAACAACTCAAACGACGCCGACTACAATTCCAAGACTCTCCAGAAACAATCCAAAGTTCTCCAGAAACAATCCAAAGTTCTCCAGAAACAATCCAAGGGTCTCCAGAATCAGTCTCCTTTCAACCATCTGACGGGGATCTTTCATTTAGAACACCTGCTAATTCCAATGATCTTAATCAAAGTACACCATATAACCGAGCTTCGCCATCAGATCAGAATCGTGATAAGATCTATGGTCCGTATTTCGACCTACAATCAAATTCAACGAAATTAGGTACATCAAGTTTTGTAATTAATGACCAAAAGGATTTCGTTATTGATGGTGAAATCTTCCATGGAACAGATGGTCTTTATGAATTAATTTTTAGGAAAATTCCTAGAAAAGCTCGATATGACAATGAAGATTTGGATCAATATTTTAAGATTTTACAAAAAACAAATGCACACTTGAAAAATCACGATAGTACCTCACAAGTTAAAGGCAACAGAGGACCCAAATATAAGCATATTATCCGACCTTTACTTCAAATGTCTAAGAAGAAGAAGACAATTGGAAAAGCATACAACGATAATTCATATTCTAATAACCCTGTTGATTATATCTATTGGGATAATGCTAATGAGCTCGTTGATAGACTAAGACTTTTAATTGCATCTCAAAGAGCGGGAAATAATAATCTCCAAAATGAAATAAACTCAATTGTTGAAGAACTTCGCGAAGCAAATATTATATATTAACATCAGTACATGACAAGTAAATAATTATAAGCAAGATGAGTGTTGACAAGTTCGGAAGGAGCTTCAAGCGCTCTCATAATTCAATTATTGGACCTCGAGGACCACCTGGAGAAGGATTTAAACTATTACCTAATGGTGATTTTGATATGAAAGGAAAATGTTTGAATAATGTCGGAATACCTAAAGCCATACACCAAGCTGTCAACAAAGGCTACATAGACGATACCATAGATTTTCAAAATAAATCCATATCTATACTTCAAGAATATGTTGAGAGTAATTTCAATGCTCTTACAGAGGTAATCAATGCAAAAACCTTAAAACTACACTTAAATGGGTACTTTGATGGTGATCATAAAGCTTTGAAGAATATCAAAGAACCAGCTGATGCTGATGATGCTACAACAAAAAAGTATGTTGATGAACTATTAGAAAATTATCTTCGGGTCATGGATGAAAAATTGGAAAAAAATGATGAAATATTACGCACGTACATTGATGATCAAAATTTTAATACACTTGATTTATTGAGAAAGTTTAAAGACTATTTCCTCGATATACTTGAGAAATTTAAAAAGAGCAATGATAAGAAACTCGAAGAGCCCACCCCAGAATATAATCATAAAACAAAGAAGTATCCTCCAATTTAAGAGTTGCTATACTAGTACGTATTAGAAATTCAATTGGAAACCATGTCAACTTTAATCTCGGATGAAATTTTAAATTTTTTACTAAACAATCAACCCAACACTATACTTGAGGAACATTACAAAGAGATCTTAAATTGTATCGGATTTCTAAGGAAATTTGAAAACGTTCCTTCCGTCGAGACTATTCACGGACACCATTACACCAATTGCCCTTGGTCTTCCAATACATGTAAAGCGGGTCCCGATACTTGTTCATGTCATAGAATTGAAAGGGTGTTGAACCGAATAAATACTTTATTAGCATTTTATAAGAACAAAAACCCCTAGTATGCTGTTGTGAGTCGATTTGAAACCATGTCCAATATAAATACTACTGCGATTCTTAAAGAGATTTTGAAATTTTTACAAAGCAAACAACACATTCTACTGGATGAGCACTATGATGAGATACTGGATTACATTTCATTTTTAAGGAACTTATCCTGCAACACGTGCCATTTTCAGGAAAATCTTTGCAAAAATAAATCAGACACTTGCGCTTGCTTTATGAATGAACATAAAATGGTTAAAATTAAGAAACTGATGTTACTGTATGAAAGATTAATAAAATAAAATTAAAAAAATTATAAAAGATAACAAATTTCGCTTTTTTATTCATTATTGTGCGGACGATGAGTAAACGAACTGTTGTTGAGGAATTGCATAAACCTGCACGAAGACATTTTATCAGACGGCGAGTTATAATCAAGGGGTTTGATGACACATGGCAAGCGGATTTGGTAGAAATGATACCTTATAGCAAGGAAAACAATGGACATAACTTTTTACTAACTGTAATTGATACATTTTCAAAGTATGCGTGGGCAGTTCCTTTGAAGAATAAAAGTGCCTCATCCATAACAGAAGCTATGAAATCAATTTTCAGTAGTTCCAATCGAATACCAAAAAATCTACAAACTGACGATGGCAAGGAGTTTTTCAATAAAATCTTCCAGGTTCTAATGAAGACGCATAAAATTAATCATTATTCGACGTATAGTATATTGAAAGCTTCAATTGTTGAACGGTTCAATAGAACGCTTAAAGAGAAAATGTGGCGAGAATTCAGTTTTAATGGCAACTATAAATGGCTACCGATCCTAAAAGGCTTGCTCCACGAATATAATAACTCTATACATAGAACAATAAAAATGCGACCAGTTGATGTAAATAAAAAAAATTCTAAAGATCTATTGTCATCGGCTTACAATCACATTAAAATCGCTCCAAAGGCTAAATTTAAAGTTGGCGATAAAGTTCGAATAAGCAAATTTAAACATGCTTTCGAGAAAGGCTACACACCCAATTGGACAACTGAAATATTCACGATAAAAAAGACCAACCTAACCAATCCTATCACATATTTACTTGATGATTCTCAAGGTCAACCCATTCAAGGGAGTTTCTATGAAAAAGAATTACAAAAAACCAACCACCCCGATATATTCCTTGTGGAAAAAGTACTGAAATCTAAAGGCAACAAAGTATATGTAAAGTGGCTTGGTTTCTCAAATGATCATAATTCATGGATTAATAAAAGCCAGCTGATATGACAAATCAAAGCATTATGGAAATAGCAAAGGATCTAATCGTAGAGTGTACTGTCACAAGAACATTTGGTGTAGGCTATCTTGTTCGCTTACCTAACAATAAAGAAGGGCTATTGAATTGGAGCAACCACAAAAGAAGAATATATAGACCATTTGTTAATGAATTGATTAAATGTAAAATTATAAATGAAAAGGATGGATACATAGACTTGATTAATGTTGAATAAATAAAACACACACAGTTATTTCAATAGTAATATTCGTATTATTTATTTATATATATATGCTTTCTTAAGATATATTCATGTGATATGTTTGTTTCGCTTTCCTCATATCTAACAATTCGTAATTTGATTTGTAATCTGTATCATATTTTGTTATGTGCTCGATTTCTCCATTGCTCAGAATTCTTTCAGATTCATATTCACGATATTCAAAGCATTTAATTATCAACGATCTTCTCTCAAAATTACTATCATAAGAACATCGGATTTTTAGTTCCTTGTCGCCGTCAAACTCCAATTTGAAATGTCTATAAAAGATGTGTTGACTTTCGATATATCCAGCAATATTCATTTCCTTTCGTATTAAATCTTGCCTGAACGCCTCTATTGCCTCCTCCACACTCACATATTTAAAGGTGTCAACATCTTCAGTAATTTCCTTGTCATTAGTTGTATTAGGCAATAATGTAGTGGCGGTAGTAGGACTAGTTGTTGTTGTTGTTGTTGTTGTTGTTGTTGTTGCATTTAAATCTGAATAATTCTGATGTTTTAAAAGTATAAATGATAAATCAATTTGTATGCGATCATTATTTGGTAAGATAATATCAAATTCAAGGTTTGATGAACTGCTACTGCTATCATTTAATTGAACCCTTGCTGTTGGCGCCGCAAAAGTTACTCCAACTAAAATTATCAAAAAGAGTTGTACTGCAAACATTTTTTCTTTTTTAATTATTGATCAGTTTGCAGTGAATGTTCTTGAACGACTAAAATGCAATTAGTATTCGGATTCGTATTTATTCACGTAATCTTCTTCTACAACCATATTATCTCCATTTATATTTTGCTTTGTTTCGTTTCGAATTTTCATGTACTCCAACTTTATTTTCATTTTTCTTTCAGCAACTGTTTTGTTTTTCCTTTGTTCGTTTTCCTCGTATATTTCATCATCAACCATTAACAGTGGTGCAAGTTCCCAATCATTTTCATCGGCGAATGGACAATCTGGGAGAAAGTAATCTACTCTCGACCTTTTTCTACAATTACTGTCAGCCTGTCCCATTACCGTTATATTACCTCCAATTGCTTCTATTTTTATGTGCTGACCTTTCTCAATACCTCTGATTTGTAAATCTTGTATTTTTTTTGATGATTCACCATTTAACATTTTTGCTAATAGTGTTCGGTTTCCATCTTCTGGTGTCGCATAAATTTTTAATATATTTCCAATTACTGTGACAGGTCCAAATGATAATTCGCGCCATGATTGAGTACAAACACAAAATTTGGTAGCATCATTTAAAGTTTCACACCAAAACATGACTATTTAACAGCTCTGCACCAAATACAATTCTTTCGGAATAAATTATAGATTAATCTCCCCAACGATTTCACATTAAACCTGAACCGAACTTTATGCTCCTTAAAATGTTCTTTAAAATGTATTGAATCTCTTGCTACTTTGCTTAATTCAAACTCAATTTCTTTATCTCTGCTCTCGTAGAACATTAATCATTCTGTGTTACCATCATCATTCAAACATCTTCTTTTATATATAATCGTAAAACAAAAAAAAAGTGACACAATTAACCTACGACCCAAACTTTAACCTTGAATCCAAACAGCTGATAGAATAATCAAAAATTCTCATATATTAAGAATCAGCCAAAAGCCAAAAGCACAACCCATTCATCAACATCATACAGCAAAAAGCCCCCGCCCCCGCCCCCGCCTTATTATTGCATCTGTTTGAATACTGGCTTAGGTCTGCGTCTTAGGTGAAGTCAACTAGCTTAGCTCTGCGTCTTAGGTGAAGTCAACTAGCAGCAAAACCATTCACCTCCTAAGCACAAATCCATTATCAAAAACAACCCATTTCCCATACAAATCCACCAACAACAAAATTCTCTGACAATAAGATTAAAAAGCACACCAAAGACAACGTTTTTTTATTTCTACCACAATTAACAGCTTACAACCGAGACAAAAGCCTAAAGCACTACCCAGACAACGTTTTTTTATTTCTACCACAATTAACAGCTTACAACTGAGACAAAAGCCAAAAGCACAACCCAGACAACGTTTTTTATTTCTACCACAATTAACAGCTTACAACTGAGACAAAAGCCAAAAGCACAACCCAGACAACGTTTTTTATTTCTACCACAATTAACAGCTTACAACCGAGACAAAAGCCTAAAGCACTACCCATTCAGCCCCGATATCACCACCTAAGCATAAATCCATTAGCAAAAACATAAACCCATAACAAAAAGCACCGACATCACCACAAGCCGCAATACTCACCACCACCTACAAAAAGCTCAATACTCAACACCACCTACAAAAAAAGCACAAAATCCAACAACTACAGCGATAAGAACACTACAAACTATACCCAATTAATACCAATACTACTATTTCCACCCCACATAAGAACCCACAACCATTAATCACAACCACAAAATATCACTATTAATACCAATACTCATAAGAAATACACTAAATACTACTATTTACACCTCACTTAAGAATCCCACCACCCATTAATCACATACCACTATCAACACTCACCACACAACACACACATCTACACCTTCACATAGAGCTTTGGGGCAGAAAAGAGCTTTTGGGGCAGAAAAGTGAGCCAGAACCCGTATAACCCTACTACTCATAACAATTACCATTCCACCATCCTGTCAAGTTTTAAAAAAAGAAGTTACGCAGTATTTTTGTTTTGTTGCTGACATTTACAATGATTCGGAAAAGTCGTTCGTTATCTTATAATTGTAATTATCCCTACAAGCTTTCTTGCAGTAAATCCTATTCAGTTCAACATAATGCCGAATAGATAACCATTCACCAACCAATCGTCACCTAAGCTACAAACGTTTAGATATGCCGCACGTTTTATTTACCCCACAGATACGAAGGTAAACCAAAAGCAACAAGAGACGGTGAAGTATCTAGGTAGAACGACGTAACATGCTATGATCCAAACTACAAAATTAGGTAATAAAGCCAAAATGAAAATAACTTACGATAAGGAAAAAATAAAATAGTAAAGAAGTAAATAAGCACCGAAGCAAAAAAAAAAAAATTATTCAATACAACACCATCATCATATTTTCAAAGATTTTGCGGTATGGAACTTCTTGGTTGTAAACATGAGTAATGACTCTGCCGGGTTAGCTTGATTAATTTATACAAAGCCCATGTCGCCTTACAACTAGGGCTACGGTTGATTTAAAATCATTTATTTATTACAATTTTTGAAGCCTTATATACTTGCCAATTATTAATTAATGTGATGGGTATAATGATTAATGGAGCATTTATGTATTTATTGTATATAATTTCGAACAAGCTTAGGTTGTACAATAATATTGAATTCAACTTATAAATAGATTAATATTCGCTAGTCCAGATTTGATTTACAAGTATAAAGCTAAGTTTAACTGTCAGTAAACCCAGTTTTACGTAGCATTTGATGATAATTATTGCAATTTATTTGTGTGTTATTAAGTTACATTTTGAAAATATTCAGACCCATACCAACCAATGAAAATTATCAATTAAATTGAACTTCTCATCTGAAATGTAATCGAGTCTGACGTAATGAAATGGGATTTGTTTTCAAATCTACGAACGGAGGTTTTATTAATACGAGTATTTGTACCAAATATAATGTCTGCAATTAAGATATTTGTGAACATAAAAGGAGATCAGGAGAATGAGTCATGATACTAATATATGATATTAGATAATCCCAATATAATATTAACATAAGTGTTATATACTCACAAAAAAATTTCATTTGGTCTTCGAAAGGAGTATGTATTGGGATGACTACTAAAAATCACAGTCTTGGGTTACCATGAGGAGTTGGCCTCTGCTTCTGAACGCTATGCCAGGTCGTTAAAAACCCACCACGATTGGGTTGAAAGCCTAATTGCCTCTACTGCCTACTTATTAAAAGCCGACGTAGAACTATGCATCAATAATGCCATTCGTGACCTTAGGGCAGATCTTGGAACGCAAATCAGGGCTCATGTCATTCAAAAGACATAACAGGAAGCATAAATGCCCTATCAAAAAATATTGATCTATCCCTACAATGCCCTTCCCTCAAACCTTCCCGCTCCCACTCTTGTTATGGGCACCTTTACTATCGGTACTGTCGGCACTGGCCGACAAAATAATTGACATGAGAAACGACCTCACTCTTAGGCCTGTCCTGATCAGCGACCAAACAGATGAGATTAAATCCATGTCGGTCAGTGTAGTCGAAGATTAGGAACAGGTCTCCGTCGCGTCAAACAATGTCTCATTACAAGCCGAGGTCCAATCTGCTCTTTGTTTTACTACTGATACACCGATCCTCAATTTTCCTCTCATGGGTGATGGGGATCCCGCCTTGGTTGAAACTAGGCCTGCGAAGCCCCCGAAACCCCCGACCACCCCCGCCCGCTCTATTCGCCGCCTTGGATCAACTTGGTCCCTTGAAGAGTGGAATGAGAGGACCGCTTAATTAAGTAAAAACAACTTCTCCGCTTTTAGTATCACCGGCAACCACTAACCATGATGCTTCATGGGTATCCAACTTTATCCTACGGAACTACGCAATCAGCATCAATAACGCCAACAAGATCCCAAACCAGGCCTCCAACTCATTTCGTGTTTTACCCCCTATCCCTATGAATGGCTATTCCATCACCCGATTGGTGACACTCTTAAGCTGGGTACATTTTACGTTTTCAAAAACGATACTGACATCAAATCTTCCCTTAATCACAAAAATAGCCCCACTCGTAAACGTCTCCACCCCTTTCACGGTTTTTCTACATGATCCAACCTTCTCACCAACATAGATTTTTACCATGTCACAGCCGATCCTTCAAACTCGCTAGCACGCCACACCCCACTTCCACCCTTAAATCTATCAACCGGGCAATGCATTCTCCCAATCTAGATAATACTCTTCGTACTGCCCGCCCCAAAGCCACACTAACCCCCTCCCGACATAATCAACACAATTCTGATTTCCCCAATAAATGGAAAACCGAATACCACAACCTCTCTCGTAACAAGAAGTTTACCTTCAAGCTTCCCCCTAATAGAGTCTCTTATAACCCTACCTCCACGCTTTCCAACGCCTCAAAGCCCCCAAGCCACACTCTCTCTGCTCACCCACACCACCCCTCGTCGCAATAACATCAAAAAATTACCCAATTTCATCAAAGCCCATTCTATTAACCCATCGCACCAGTCATTTTCCAAGTCGTTTCACCCTCCTAGATCTACCCAACTATCGATCGCCCTATATAATTCTGGCCACTCACCCTGGTCCCCTTTCTTGGAAACCCCCCCCCCCCCTGTCACCCAAAGCCCTCGTCCTCAACCCGCTTTTGACCCCGTATTCCCCCCCGCAAAGAAAATCACATAGCTTACCTCCCAAACGTCTGATTACGCACTATCCAAACTTAGAGACCGAAAGACATATGAAAATATTCGTCTCTTTCTAGCGTATCTCCACGATAAATCTGATTCTCCTTTGAAGGCAAAACCAAAACCAGTGCCACACTCTCTAGCCGACAGGAAGGTTTACCTACTGACTTTCCCAGTCTCCACAATTTATGCGTAAAATTCTACGTAATTTTCAATTTATCCTTTCATAAAGTGTCGGATGACCCAAAAGCTTTCGGCCACTTCGTTCAGTCCAGTACGTTATCACATCTTCAACGTAGTAAGGCCGTCCTCAACAAGTTTTTTTCGTTCCTAAGCCCCCACCTTCCCTACCCACTCCCAAAACCGATAGTATAACTCCACTTGCACTCTATTATCAGAACTTAAGAGTTCTTCTTCTTCTTCTCCTGAATATTTAATTTATTTGTGGGAACATATTCGGGTTATTGGCTCCTCAATAGTATAGTGGTTAGTATATCCGCCTGTCACGCGGGAGACCGGGGCTCGATTCCCCGTCGGGGAGCCTCTGACCTTGCCCGGAAAAAACAAATCATTATGGAAAATTTAACAAGCCTCAGGACCTGCTAAATAAGGCCAAGACCGGTTTCCGGTTGTAGTGCCGATGATGATGATGATGATGAAGAGCTCTTCGCTCAAAGACCGAATGCATTCTGAAAAACTCTCATGCCATACTTTAAGTGAAACGAACTTAATCCCCTATTACTACTATTTATTAGCCTGTAGGAACCCGGAACTTCATGACTTCACTGACTCGACTCCGCCATCGTTCCCTGTCCCTTGACCATCCGATCCGATCTCCTCAAGGTCAAACCTAACATTGTCCTCTCATCTTCATGGCGGCCGTCCTGTCGGTCTCTTTCCTGTTGGTCTACCGTCAAGAATCCTACGCACGGTCCTATCGTTGCCCATTCGCGCCACATGTCCGGCCCATCTTAATCTTCGCGACCTGATTACTTTCACTATTGTAGGTTTGCGATAGAGCTCTTCCAATTCGTGGTTGTGGAGTTTCCTCCATTGTACCGCCGCCTCGTCATATTTACCGCCGAAGATACCCCTTAAAACCTTATTCTCAAATACGCGGAATTTGTTTTCTTCCCGTTTTGTGAGACCCCATGTTTCGCGTCCGTATAGAACTTAGTCACCAGCATTCATATACTGGAACTGTTTCCCCCCACGTTCACCATCTTCCGCGATGACCTCTTCAACCATACTATTGACTTTTCTCCCAGCCAAGGAGTGCTCATCGCTGTCCATAGCAGCCTCGAGTCGTTACTTGTCGCTTTCCCCAAGTCCTTAAAGCTGGACTTTGTGACGGCGAAAATCACTCTTCATCATGATATCAATCTTTGTCTTGTTCTATATCTTGCCGCTCCAGCCTATTGAAGTTTACGAGGTAGCTCTTAATGCTATCGACCACATTATCGAGCTAGGTAATTGCAAGGACGATATCATAATCTCCGGGAATTTAATTTTCCGCAACTTAATTGGGCTTTATCTGACGATCATACACACTTCAACCCCCCCCCCCCCCCCGGCCCTCACCCTACCTTGGCAAGGAATGTCTCTTCATTGGTCGACTAGATGATTATTGTCTCTGTCAGATCAGCAGCGTTCGAAACCTTTTGGGTAGGCAGCTTGACCCCATCTTTACAACAGACCCTATCAATACATCTGTCTCACCCAGCTCTTTCCTTACATCTCTTGATCATCACCACCCCCCTTTTCTTGTGACCTTCTTCCGAGTCGACTCTCCGCCGCCCCCCCCCCCCCCCCCCCCCGCCCACAATCACTACGCCTACGATTTTCATTAAGGTAATTTTCGCCTCATCAACGACTACCTGGGCAGCCTTTCGTTCAACTACGATCACTTATCGGTTGAAGATGCCATCAACCACTCATATACCGAAATCATTTACTCTATTTTCCTGTTATTTCCCTACTCTAGTCAAAGAACGTTAACCTCTTCCCCCACATGGTAAAATCATAAACTTCGCTCACTGTGTAACAAAGGAATTAGTTGTGGGTCATCTTCTCTCGGAGTCGAATTATATCTGACTACTCCAACTATCTTGGCTGTTACCTCCAATTCACGGAACTTTTCAACATCCTTTATCGCAAATATCTTACCAAAATTCAGATCAATCTCAAAAATGACCCCAAAACCTTCTTCCAGTTCGTCAATCATAAACGTAGATTCGATGGTTATCTGATATCGCTTACCTTAAACTCTCATACCTCATCTGATCCTCTTACTATTGCAAATTTCTTGGCCATTCACTTCAATCAGTAATTCACTAATGTGACCTTTGTTCCTGACCCGTCATACTTCAACTACCTACCTAACTTTACCCTTGGGCCCCTTCTCCATAAGTCCTTTGATCCGATCTTAATTAAATCCAAGCTACTGCAACTCAAAGACGAGTTTACACTGAGCCCTGATGGTATCCCCTCCTCAAGAAATGCTCATCCATTCTGAACTTCATTTTCTCACTCCCAAAAGGCGTATTCCCCCACATTTTGTAAACCGCCTTCTAACCCGAATAGCGTCAGTTCGAATCACACACACTTCACTATAGACACAAACGCTATAGGGTAATAAAAGGAAAAATAGTAATAGTGGTAGTAATACGAGGGCGAATCAAATATAAACGGTAATTTTACTTTTTTGCTTAGCAACAAGTTGCGAACTAGATAATCTTGCGCGTGGCTGTTGTTTGGTTTGTGAAGAGCAGGGGAGCTGGCTTCGCTAGCTGTCGCACTCGACTTTGTAGTCAGTACAACCATGAGCGAGCAAAAGACACATAGTCTGTTCTGCAACGGATTATTATAAAATGTTTAACAAATAAAGGCGTTAAATCCTCGGACATTTTTTCTCGATTGAAGGCACACTTTGGTGATGATATACTGTCTCAGAATCGCGTGTATACGTGGGCCAGAGAATTTAAAAGTTGGCGAGAACGTATCGAAAACGAAAGTAATGATCGACGCCCAAGGACAAGTCGTACAAATGACAACATCCGTGCCGTTCGAGAGCTTATTGAAGGTGATCGCCGCTTAACAGTTGGAGAAATCTCACCAGAAGTGGGCATCAGCTATTGAAGTGGTCAATCCCTTATCACTGATTATCTCAGCTTCAAAAAAATTACTGCATGATGGGTTCCGAGGTTATTGACCGTAAATCAAAAACAGGTCAGGTCGGCGATCAGTGGAAGACTTCTGGATTGATTTCGACACGAAGGGGAGCATTTTTTGAAGCGTATCGTCACATGTGGTGAGTCGTGGGTACATCATTATACTCCCGAGACGCAAATGGGTCTTAAGGAGTGGCGAAGGAAGGATGAAGACTGCCCAGTGAAGACCAAAACTTGTCTCTCGGCCAGAAAAGTTCTTGGAATGATTTTTTTCAACTCAAAAAGACTTTTAATGATTGATTTTTTTCACGAACAACGAACAGTGAAAGCAGCTTACTACTGTCAGTTGATACAGTCGGTAAAAGTAGCATATCGAAACAAAAGACGAGGTATGCCCCCTCGAGATGTTATTTTTATTCATGACAACGCCACGCCTCACACCGCATCCTTGACAAGGGATACATTGGAAGAAATGGGGTGAGGAACCTCCAAACAACATTCTTATAGCCCAGACTTGTATTCCTGTGACTGTTTTTTGTTCGCACCCTTGAAGGGATCACTTGGAGGGAAAAAATTCGAAAGTAATGAAGAAGCCGAGGAGCTCGTGCTAAATTGATTAATAACTCGCCCTAAATATTTCTACGAACAAGAGATATTAAAGCTTCCAAATCAGTGGCAAAAGTGTGTACGTCACGCAGGAGACTATATTGAAAAATGTTGATAGTATAGTTGATATAGCTAGCGGTCGCGCTAGTTAATGATAGATCTGAGGGTTATAGTGAAAAATATATTTATTAATTTATAAACATAGTCTAACATTATTTTAACTCTTAATACTAATGTCTTCTGTTCTTATGAACATTCGTCAGCGCACTTCACCGGCGTGGAGATTAAGAAGCCTCGTTCATCCTGTTGTCGCTGCTCTTATAGATGAAGTTGTGTGTTCTTATCTGGTGTGATTCTCAATGTAGAAGATAACACCGTCTGGGAGTTTTCCTCGATGACATTTTGCAAGCTCTTATCGTAGATGATTTACGATGTAGGAGATAGGGAATTTTCCATGGCTTGGTATGTTGTGTTGTGTGCAGATGTTGACGATAAGGTCAGAGATGATCTGGGAATTTTCCATAATTAGATTAGGAAGAGAAGTGATTCCATTTTATCTGAGTCCAATGTGCGTGGGGTGTTAACTCGCTCGACTTTGTAGTCAGTACAACCATGAGCGAGCAAGAGGTACAAACGTCTGCTGCGCAGCGGATTATTATACAATTTTTAACAAACGAAGGCGTTAGATCCTCAGAAATTTCTTCTCGATTGAAGGCACCGTTTCGTGATGATACCCTATTTTAGAATCGTGTATATACGTGGACCAGGGAATTTAAAAGTGGACGAGAAAGTATTAAAAACGAAAGTTATGATCGATGCCCAAGGACAAGTCGTATAGATGACAACATCCCGGCCGTTCGAGAGCTTATTGAAAGTGATCGCCGCTTAACTATTGAAGAAATCTCATCAGAAGTGGGTATCAGCTATGGAAGGGTTTAATCCATTATCACTGATGATCTTAGCTGCAACAAAATTACGTTACGGTTCCGAGATTATTGACATCACCAGGCCTCAAGAAATACATTGGAAGAAATGGGCAGGGACACCCTCGAACACCCTATTTATAGCTCAGAATTGTCTCCCTGTAACTATTTTTTATTCACAGCTGTTGTATATTGCAACATATATACAACATATACATATACAACATTTATTTTTATTTATTTATATATATACATATATATACATATATATATATATATATATATATATATATATATATATTTATATATATATATATATATATATATATTACTTATTCTATGTCGGTGGCTTCCAGCTGTTAGAGCCCGTGCGTGTTGGCTTCCGGCTGACTAGCCCGTAGGTTGGTTGTTTTAGCCCCTAGTCGCCAAACGGGGTGTCCAATATGTGGTTTCTGTTCGTCCCAAGGATCACGTCAAGTGAAACACTAGTTGTGTCTAGATCGCGGTGCGATCATTTATTTTGTTCTTTTGTTTTAACTTAAAATGCAGTGCTACACTTTGGCTGTTTGATCTAATTAATTTTTGCCTTGAACCGAGCACCTTTTTATACCTAAGATCTAAATCAAAATTTGCATACCTTCCCACGGTTCATCGCTTACTTCTAGACAGCCACCCGATACTAGTTCCAGTCGAAGGCCATCCCAACGACGATGAGAATTCCAACGTTGCAATTTTGCCGCTATTTACAGTGAGGCGGCAACCTTACAGCGACTCTGGCTGCAGCTCCACCCCAAGGCCATGGGAAAATTTCGATTCAAGGTGATGCGAATCTGATTTGCCCATAGCAGACAGCATGCATGTGAATGGGTGGAATTACCTTAAAGGTGATGGGATGTTGGGTGATCATCAAGGTGATGACAACTTTTTGTTTGCTTGTACGGCATAGGTGGAACGGGGGAATTGCAGAATTGCAATTCTGATTATGAGAACTGGAAATGCGTTTAGCAACAGGTAGGCATGTGATAAGGTTTCACAGCTACACCGAAAGGATTCCATCGGATGAAGCACGAAATTATATTTTATGCTACACCGAAAGAATTCTTTCGGCTTAAAGTTAATAAAAGATGTCCCATATGCATGCAACATTATTGTATTTGCAGAATTTTGCGTATAGCATACTTGTAGAGTATAGGAATTCTCTGTGTAACAAATTTATTAGATTATGGGCTACATGCGTATAGTATACATATTATATGGAATGTATTGAGAATTTGCGTACAGCAAAGTGCAATATACATGTTATATCTAAATATATGGTACATTATTGGAGTATTGAATTTCTGTGTGTAACACACCCTTGAAGGAATCCCTTGGAAGAAAAAAATTCAAAAGTAATGAAGAAACGGAGGATCACGTGCGCAATTGGCTTTCTACCAACAAGAGATATTAAAACTTCCAAATCGGTGGCAAAAAGGTTTAAGATAGTTGTTAAGTTTTATCGCTTGTACTAAGCTAAATATACCCTCACTAAATAGTGGTTAGTATACCTGCCTGTCACGTCGGAGACCGTGGTTCGATTCCCCGCCGGGGAGCCTCTGGGGCAAGACTAATGACCTTGCCTGGAAAAAACAAATCATTATGGAAAAATTTAACAAGCCTCAGGACTTGATAAATAAGGCCAAGACCGGTTTCCGGTTGTAATGCCGATGATGATGATGAAATGAAATGAAATGAAATTAAATTAAAATTAAAAAGGAGCAAATTAAATAAAATTAAATCACACACTATATTGAAAAATGTTGATAATATAGTTAGTGTGTAACATTATTCAATAAATGTGTAAAAAGAAATTACCGTTTATATTTTATTCACACTCGTACTTTGTTCTATAATTTTTGTTTGACCATTCCATTCATTTGCCTGGAAGTTAAATTTAATAAATCCGCACTTGTTTCAGGACTTGTTAATACAGAAGTATGTCACCGTACGTGCAGGGGAATCTGATTTCGGCGTTGGATTATTGGGCATCCACAACATGCGTCGGGTGGTGTACCCTCAGCTTTAAAAGGCTTATCTCAGCGCCGGTGTCCACGATTAGGCACGTAGTGTTTTTACGGCTAATGTCCAAAGGGAGTTGGGCTATCGGGACTTTGGTTGGCTAAAGCTGAGAACGGCTTTTGCTAAGTTGCGAGTTTAGTGTGGCGGGGTTGAGGTTTTCCGACATCTCCCATTTTGCTTTTTGTCGACACTCTGCCGCCGTGTGTTTGCCGACCGCAAAATCCGCACCGTTGGCCGCTCTTAGTCGAATGTTCACTCTGCTTTAGAACCTCTGTCGACTCCGTGCTAACAGAGCTAAAGCGGTGTCGGCCTGCCTTGGACCGACGGTGTTGGAGTCGGTGCTTCCGACCGTAGTTAGTCCGTAGTTAGCTTCCGGCTCGTGGAGCCCATAGGTGAGCCTTTGCTCTGCTTTTAAGTAGTAGGCTTAGAACTGGCATATCTGGAGTAACTTTCACCCGCCGAGGGACGAGGGTGTTGTGGCCGGGGCATCTGGCATTTCCCGCCCTTAGTCGCGTCTACTCTGCTCTGCTCTCTCTCTCTATCTGGAACTAGCAGAGCTAAAGCAGTTTTGGCCTTCGTCGGGCCAACAGTGTTGTGGCCGGGATTTCCGGTATTTGCCGCCTTGTCGCGTGCACCTCCGCGGCCCTTAGGTCTCTTTTTTTTATTGCCTGCCACCCATGATTGATCATACGGCTCTGTGGATTTTGGCGTCGACGTTCAGTCATGGGCACTTGGGTGGGTGTTAGAGTCGGTGTCGCATGGGAATTTCTTCTTTGTTCCCACCTCACCTCGTGTGCACCTTTCCCACGGGTGACCTTTACGGCCACAAAATTCGCAGCAACATCAAATGCTATACACCCTGAGGTTAGACGTTGCTGGTTTTTTAGGAGGGTTGGTGTGGTCCCGGATGTTTTTTGCTCTGGGACTTCCACTGCTGGTGTGGTGGCCTTTTCTGTGGTGGAGGTCCGGGGTTGCGTTGTGGCGCAATATGGTGTCCACGGCAATCCTTAATGTCGTGTCCATATTGCCTGAAATCCCAGCAGAAGGGAGTGTTTTCTCCTTTCACGCACTCGTCGTGTAGATGCCCCTTTTTATTTCAAAAGGTGCAGACCATACGGGCAGCTAAAGGGTGCACCGACCGAGTGCATTGGGCCTGGGTAGGCTAGCTGCGTTGGAACTGGTTATTGCCCGTCTGTTGTGCAAATGGAGCCCCGGGCCCTGTTGGTGGGAACCCACCCTGTGGTTGGGGCAGGGTTGTTGGCGTCACATTCTGGGAGTCCTGTGTGTAACACCCCAGAGCATACTGGGGTTCACTTCTTAAGGTCTTGGTAACGTCGAATAGCCTACCAAATATATCCCCAGCAACATGACTCTCCTCATTCACCGGCAGGTATTACCTGTGAAGTGAGTACTGTGCAAACTGACTTTGGGTTGGGGAAGGCATTATGGTGTCGAATGACCTTCCGCTAGAGTAAAGCGAAACATTTAATGGTTTATTCACGGGAAGGGGTTATCTATTATCTACTTCCTGCGAATTCACCGGTGGATTTTGTTGTGAGTGGGTAGGACCGAATCACTCAGGAGTTGGTGGTAGTCTTGTGCTGGTAGATGAGCGAACAGGGAACCTGAGTAAAAGGAGTGACCTGCGGGTTCAGAGTTGATGCGGAGGACTGAGTGAGAATCGAGGAGGTCATTGGTGGGCCGAGTGTTGGGGACCGGCCGGGGTTGAAAGCCGTTGAATCGACTGAAAGATTGCCATATAATGCTCTAAGAAGACCTACCATTTTTTTTTTTTTTTTAAAAATTTTTTTATTTTCTTTTTATATTCTTATTTTCTAAATTAAAGGCTAGACAAAAAATGCTTAAATTCTAGCTTAAACATCTTATATAATA
The DNA here is from genome assembly GCA_963931805.1 of Microdon myrmicae. Lineage (NCBI taxonomy): Eukaryota > Metazoa > Arthropoda > Insecta > Diptera > Syrphidae > Microdon > Microdon myrmicae. Next base: position 151,162,956 of record OZ007497.1, on the reverse strand, counting down.
ACTTACTGGTCCTTCGCAGACGCTCTAAGCTAAACATTACTTAATATTTGTATAATTTGCCTTTCGGCGACAGAACTTTGTGGCCTAACTTATAATTATTTGAAAGACAAAGAAAAATTTGAAAAACTTTGTAAATTTTTTTTTTTTTTTTTTTTTCTTAAAATTTAACTTACTTAACTTACCTAAACTTATCTACTTTTTTTTTTTTTTTTTTTTTTTTTTTTTTTTTTTTTTTTTTTTTTTTTTTTTAATGTAAAATCACTTAGCCTAACTTAACTTAAATCTTATACTACCCTAATTCTAGAAAAGCTAAGTCTATGTAAGCTAGCTGATGATAGTGTGATTCTATACCGACTTTGGTATCCAGGTCTTTATATGCCATTCAACCACCAGAACTGTTGACGCTGTCTAATACTATCGTCCCGGTCTCTGCGGGAGATAGCCCTACTGACGCGCAGGAGCTCTTCTTCGGTGCGCGCTACTTCCCGGTCATAGCACAATCGCCCGTCTACAGATGATCTACTTACATGATAGATCAGCGGAATTCCGGATCTATCCTGTATAAGCCCTTTCATATCCAAGTCAAGGAACGCCTCTGGTGGAACAAAGCCGTTGCGACGCACGTTCTCATAGTATAAGGTGTTTGGATAATAAGCCCCGAAAATTAGGTCATTGGACGAGCTTATTGCTCTCGCAATATGTCCTCTGATTAATTTAATCATAAAATTATCCACCCTATTTATGTACGCTTCATTATATAAAGTCTTTCCCTCCCGCATACATATTCCCCCTAATTCATATACAAACCATATCCTGTCGAACAAAGCATTCATATCCTCAAATCAATGTTGAAATCGCTGTCAAAGAAATTGAACTAATCGTCCAATTGTCGAACATTGAATTCAATTCCTAAAATCCAAACATCACGGTGCATACCTTCACATCCATCTTATGTACAGACAAACAGGTGTTAAACGAACCAAATGCCAGAATTTGGTTCGCATACACACAATTCCGGCAATCTAAACATCACAATGCATTATAACCAGATGTTTTATGGTATGCAAATAAACCCAAAGTCCGATCCAATTCCCATGGACTCTGCCCCCATTTGAAGTGCATGTAAGCTCTTGTTTGCAATAGCCAGATGGATAACACAGACAAAGCCCCAGAAAGGTATCTGTAATATGGGGCCATGCGTCCAAATTTTTGACAAGGGATAAGATGAGATATTGATCAGCAGTCAGTTGGTATTGCTAAGAAACTGAAGATCGAACAATAAATGGTATGACAATGTATGACTTTGTATGACAATGCTAGACCCCATACCTCTCAAGTAACGGTGCAAAAACTGTGCAGTTGGGATTTGAAATTCTTCCGCATCCACCGTACTCTCGTGATATTTCCCCAACGGACTACCATCTTTTCCACAATCTGGATTCATTTTGCCGGCAGAAGGTCTTCCGGAACCGAGCAGAGATCATAAAAGCCTTTGAAGGTTTCATTGCCTCAAAAAGTTGGTATAGGATTATACAATAGGGACTTGACAATTTTGAATTTAATTTTTTGAACGCACCCTTTCACTAATCATGGAACTGTCACTGTCAATTTATTCAGTAAACTCAATATTTTCATCATAGTTAAATACACGAACGAACAACATCTGCAAGTTATAAAAATTTACTACCGAAAAAAAGTTGTCAAGTCCCTTTTGAAAAACCCATTACTTCTACTTCATTCACTTCTACGAAAAAGAAATATTTGACCTTGTATCACGTTGAAAGAATGTCATAGATCTTAACGGATCTTATTTTGATTGAATAAAAGTTTACGGAAAAATAATATTGGCGTTTAAATTTGTAATATAAAATCGGATATTTCATGTGGTACAACCCAATAGTTGGTAGGAACCTCTAATTTCGCGAACTCTCCTTACATATGCCCCGGAGGATAGCCCTGCTGTATTCCTAGGCTCGAATTCACAGAATATCTCGTCCGCATCCTTCACCGTATATCCAGTCCTTGGTATCGTTTTCTCCTCTGTTGTGGTTATTCTTTGTTCTGGCGCAGGCGTCTCCTTTCTCCGTTCATTTGGTCGGGTGAACTCGATTATCCCCAGCTTCGTCTTCATTACTTCAGTTTCGTTGCATGAGTTTCTTCACTGTGTTTTGTTTGTCGCTACCCGGTGTCGTTTCCTCTTTGGTATAGCCTACTTCCTTACTGCTCTCACCTGGTTCGTTTTTGGGTTGTCCTTCGGAACCTACCAACCTGTGCAAGATCTAGAACTTCTCTTCTCCCCTTAAGCCAAGCTTCTTCGACTCGACCTCCGCTTTTTTTATTCTGCTGGCTTTGCTTCTGGGCTAAACCTGGGCTAACTCTGGGCTAAATCCCACTTCTGAAGTTGAAAAAGGTTAGTTTTCATTATTTATTCTAATAACTTAACAAATGGTCTTATATTTCTATTAATAGACATGTCCTTCACCGCCGGAAAAAGAGAGACCGAGTGCCCGCCATGCGCTCTTTTTATATTGCATACTCAACGAACAGTGCGCTCTTTTTGTACTGCATACCCAGCATGAACAGTGAAGTTAGCGTTCGTTCAGTGGCCGACAACAAAAGTAGACGTCAGCCGCGCCAGAATCGGGGTTACACTGAACAGAATTTTAAATTACGGCTATTGGTGGCAAAGGTGTATTACACACTGTTATTTTTATGAACAATCTTCTTCAAAAGAAGTTCCAGGAATACTCATTGTAAGGGAATGGTAGGCGTATGTTAAATGTTTATTTGTCATCATCATCGGCACTCTAACCGGGATTGGCCTTAGTTCGGCACTCCCAGGCTCTGGGCGTCCTGGACGACGGCATCCTTCCATCGCAGACAAGGCCTGCCGCGCTGTCGCCTTCCATACATCCTGCCACAAAGGAATTTCCGGGCAGGCTCCTCTTTGCTCACTCGAGCTAGGTGTCCCGCCCACCGGAGTCTACCGAGCTTGAATGATTATTACCCCACATGAATATTGAAGTACTGTTACGCACAAACAAATCGCTTTTATCTCCACAGAAAGCAGCACCAAGAGAATATTTTTGCACCAAAATGGTTGAGCACTCTCATTTTCGTGAACAGAATTGTAGATAGGAGTGTATAGTACGAATCTCTTTTTATAGAATCTCCCGCACACAGTGGATTTTGAGATACTCTGTAAAGTGTAGCCCGAAGATGGCTGAGGGGACAAGGAAAAAGGATATCCATATAAACTGCGTTGATATTAAATCTCAGGACCAATGTACATCGTTCACATTCATCATTTGCCACAGGTATACCGATAAACACAGACAATTGTTCTTCAGCCAAAACACACAAATGTTGAAGGCTCTGCCCAATTATGTTTTTCCTCATCATTGTAATATTAGAGCATAAAGCTCCTCGTCTGAGGGTGATTGAAGAACCTTAAACTCTATCTTTCCGAAGTGTGTTGTATCTGGGGAGGCAATGCTCGACGTACCACTTTCTTTTCCTTCAGCATAAGGGCAATATTCTGCGCAAATGATATTTTAACCCTTCAACAACTTCGACGATGGCATTACAAACTTTATTTTATCGATTGGTGAGTAACGAAGAAAGAGATACCAATGCTTCCGAGCAGCTTAGAAGGTATTTTATCCTTCCAACGATTACGTATCAGTAAATATATTGAACGGATACGACGCGAAGGACAATTTTGTCACACGGTCTTCAATGAATATCAAATCCACGGAAACATGACGATGGAAATTTTTGACATCAGCTGCAGATAACCAAAACAAATAATTAATGCCCTTTATCGTACCTCTTTCTATTTAATAGTCGAGCATCCATCAAATGTCGTCATGGACATCTTCCAGGTAGCGAAGAAAACCTCAGACCTTTCCCATGAAATGCAAATTCTCTCATTAATATTCACAATTCTCTAAAATTTCGTACATTACCCGACTGTCCTTGGACACAATGCCCACACTACAGTGAAGATCATGGAATCGTATCGGAGTTTCTCGAGAAACCAATAAGACAATACTCACAACCCTTTGTGAATTTTCCGACCTCAATAACCCCTTCCATTTATCACAGAAAAAAAAAATGCATCCGACTCTTGCACCAAAGATCGCAGACATGCATTATAAGTACATGCCATTTGTTTCATGCCATTTTTAGCAATAGACGCGAACTGAAATTCTGGCAAAAAGGAACGAATTCATTTGGCGAAAGGGTTCCCGGGACATAAATCACCTTCAGCTAATTACACGGACAGCAATATAAATGATGACTCTATAGGACACCAGAGAGCAAGAGAGCACTTCAGGCATTTCCTACTAATTGAGGTCTAATAAACCAACAATATTGCACTCCTTTGTTTAAAATCTGAATGTGGGTTAGCCAAAGCCATACCGGCCTATAGACAATCCTACGACGGTATTTCTTTTCAAATCTGCCAAATCAAGTATTCTCATTTCATTATCCTTTTTCTGTTACATGTGCCGATTTTGTGGAAATTGTTAAATGGTAGAGAGAGGTCGAGAAGGAGAGGAAGAAAACAATACCCTGACAATTTACTGTATGCTCAGGCCATATTCAGCCGGGCGCTCCTGTTTATCGTTCTGTTTATGGGCTTAGCATTGTTTAATAATGAATGCCTGCAGAGGTGTTTTGACACAGCCAACGACGCCGAGTAGAAATAAGGAAAGCGAAAGGAGAATCTTAAAAGATATCCAAGGAAATTTGTCTCGCCTACTTTCGGTTACCCTTGTGAGTTTGTGAATAAAAGTCATCGATTAGATGTTTGTGTAAAGGTTTGCCGCGATGTAAGGGTTGAACACTGAATGTTCATTGTCCTTGAAAAAAACGGCAACCCTTTGAAGGTTGGCGGTGTCGGCTGGAATGGACACGAAATGTGCAGTCTACTGAAATTTATGAAATCTTCCGAATGATTGCTGGCAAATTTGGTACTCTTGTTCAAATAAGACATGAATGAATTATATATTGGTGAATTGAAACGTAATGTGCAGAATTCTACAATTGATACCTGTGGTGAAGGGTTGAGAAGCGAACGGCGAAACAAATGAAGTGGCATTAAGATTGTTTTAAAACATGGGACTAATTTAATTACACCTTATAAAACAAATTTTCGTCAGCCATTTAAACCTTCTCGAAAATCCGCTGGCATCGGTGTTTTTTTTTTTTTTTTTTTTTTTTTTTGTGACGGTGACCAATTATCTTTTTATTATCAATAAATATTTTGCTTTTGTAAAATTAAACTAACTGTGGTGTGTTTTGGAGACTCTGATGTTAAGACATCATCCTTTAGTGGATATGAATTTGAATTGTACTCAATTTAGTTTAATTAAGTAAAACATGTGAGAGTTTATTGGACCAGTCTTCAGTTCTCTAGGCGTTAGATTTTAATATGTTAACTCATAACGATTCGTCTGTTTTAGCCTTTTCAATTCGTGTGTGATATCCAAGAGCTGAATAACTTCTACGTTGGTGTGATGAGATAGGCGCTTTTCGTGATTGACAGCATATTCTTAGATAACTTTATTAATCCATTTGATTTCTAGTTTATCATGTACTTTCCGATTTGTCACAAAACGGTACGCATCGGTGATAATGCGAAGGAATTTGTTGTGGCTTCGTTGAAATTCAATCACATCATCACATCATCATCATCATCATCATCACCATCATCATCATCATCATCATCATCATCATCATCATCATCATCATCATCATCATCATCATCATCATCATCATCATCATCATCATCATCATCATCATCATCATCATCATCATCATCATCATCATCGTCATCATCATCATCATCATCATCATCATCATTATAATCATCATCATCATCATCATCATCATCGTCATCATCATCATCATCATCATCATCATCATCATCATCATCATCATCGGCACTACAATTGGGATCCGGTCTTGGCCTTATTTAGCAAGTCTTTCCACCGGTATCCGGCCCTTATCCGAGACTTGTTAAATTGGCCATAATGATTTGTTTTTCCGGGCAAGGTTATTAGCCCTGCGCCAACCCTTCTCAGGATGTCGCTGCATGCATTGGTTTACTACTTAGCGGGTGCCAAAGTAGCTATCCAGGGGTGTCACGTAGAAACTGCATGTTAACTTGGATTGAACAGGGACAAGGATCGTCCTGGCCTTCTCCGGGTGAAAAGCAGAGAGTTTGCCCTGTATGTTCGCTCTCACTCCCCCCCGCATGAACCTCATTCGACAAAAAAAAAGCGAAAAATAAAAATTTTACGACAAAAAGAGATAAAAATATTATTTTTTCATAAACAAGTTATTAAAAACAAAATTTATTGTTATTAAAACCGTTAAACCGTGGTAAACCGTTTCCGGCCTGACCTACAGATAGCACCAGCACGTCTAATTACTATGTCGGGTTCTATAGTACTATGTCTCATTAGCTTGTATATAAATTTTCAGGTCGGTTGCTCTGATAGTATACATTTGAGAGCCTGCTGAACAAGATGCCTCGAAGTGAAAAATAAACGACCTCGCTTTGGTTTTTTTTTTTTTTACACTAACGCACACAAAAGGGGATTTTGAAGTACCCTTAAATGTCAGAGCACAGTGCGAGCGGATGGAGAGGAAGTGGATAAGGAAAGGAGGTGTCGATGTATATTGGTCTTGAATGTCTGGACATCACAACTACCAGGAAACACATGATCAGGCAGAACATTCCACATTCGTGTGGTTCGGCTAAAGAATGACTCTCTATGTTTATTTGTGCGCCTAAAGTCCACTTTCAACGTGAACTGATGCGCATTTACAGATTGACGGATATCGCGGGAAAATGTCTGAAGGGACGGAACACATTCAGCAAGTTCAGATGAGCAACGATCGTGGTAATACCTATAGAAAAGAGATAGGCATGATACGTTGCGCCTGTGTTCTAAGGGCGGAATTGATCGACTTACGACTGGGTCTCCAATAAGTTTCACTGCTCATTTTTGCATCCTATTGAGCACGTGTAGTGCAGTTTTGGATGCGCCTGACCAAATATGGGAGTTGAACTCTATTTTTGGACGAATATACGCCTTGTAAATAGTGGGCGGGTTGGATGGAGTGAAGTATCTTTGGCATCTCCTAAGGAATCCCATACATTTGGCTGCACTTTTCGCAGCTTCAAATTTGTGGTCATCCCAGTTAAGAGTCGAATTAATTCCAGTGCCGAGGATTGATAATTCCTTGGCTTCGTCGATGCAAGTGCCGTTCATAGACAGTATATTTACTTTGGGGTTCACCTTTGACGACAACAGGCAGCACTGAGTTTTTAGCGCACCGAATTCTACTCGGTTAGATAATCCCCACTGATATATCTTGTTGAGGTCTGAATTCAATGTATCAAGCATAAGTTTGGACGGGAGTGTTCGTATGAGTATGAAAAAATCAATGTGCTACCATCAGCAAACGTGTGAATTGGGTTATGAGTACTTGACAAGAGATCATTTATAAAGATCAGGAAGAGAGTGGGTGGGAGTACCGAACCCTGGGGAACACCTGCATTAATTTGATTGGTGACAAATTTGACACCATCAAGGACCACTTGGATTGAACGGCCAGAAAGATAGTCTCTTATCCATTGGATCAGGAAATTGTCCACTCCATATGAATGCAATTTTGACAAAGGGCTGGATGCCAAACTCTGTCGAAGGCTTTTGAAATATCCAATGTGACTACCTTGTTTTCACCGAGGTAGTGGATGGAATGGCTCCACTTTTCGGTAAGGTACGCCATCAGATCTCCTATGGACCTGTTGCTACGAAAGCCATATTGGCGGCCATTGAGGGGGTCATTTGATTCCAGATATTTCGAAAGTTGACGGTTGATAAGAGATTCCATTACCTTGGAGAGAATAGAAGTTAGTGATATGGGTCGATAAGAAGAAAGGGATGATTTGTCACCCTTTTTGGGAATTGACTGAATGTTCGCTGACTTCCATCTATTTGGGAAACGACCAGTAGAATAAAACAAATGGAAGAGTTTCCGCAGTGGTTTGGCGAGTGAAAAGGAACGTCTCTTCAAGAGGATTGGGGGAATGCCGTCCGGACCAGCGGATTTGTGTGCGTTTAGCTATTTGAGTGCGCGGGCAACAGTACGCGTTCGGAAGTGAATCTGGCTCATGTTGTGCTGCTTATGCTCAAGTCGAGTTGGAACTGATGTGGTACCAGGCAGCGTTGAGTTGGTTGCAAAATGTCCAGCAAGTAGATTCGCCTTCTCTATTGCAGTGGTGACTGGTTTGTCATCGACTATAAGCGATGGAATGGATGAAGAGACTGAGTTTGGAATGTTTTTCACGAATTCCCAGAAGTTTCTACTACCTGTGGGAGAGTGTAGTATTTTTTGTCTCACTCTCTGGTCATGCAAGAACTTGGCGCGTTGAATATACGCATTGCAGTCATTCCTAGCTCTCTTAAATCTTTTCCGGTTTTCCTCAGTATTGTTTGATTTATACAACCGGAAGCTCAACTCTTTGGCCTTAATGGCTTCTCTGCACCCAGTATCGAACCACATATTTCTCGTGGGTTTGATATGTAGCGAGCAAAGTATTGTACCAAACACGGGCACTTGGTTCTACTTCACCCCCACCGGCGTCACTATAAGTTCATCCGCGCATTGTCCACAATGAAAAGAACAAACACACCCAGTATAAAACGTACACGGCAGGAAAAGGAAACACTGATTTTGTTTATTCCGTTTTATTCTCTCACTTAGACTTATTGTTAATATTAAATTGATCGGTATTCATTTTGAACAAGACGAACACTTCTTTTCACGACCCGACTTCAGGTATTTTCGCGTCCTCGGCGCGCGACGAGGAGCGGGAGCGGCATGTGACCAGCGTGGTCAGCGGATGAAATTCGACTCGTTTGGGGTGAGTTTGGTGGTGTGGTGAAAAGGGAAAAGTAATTTTCCTTCTGGGACCGATCAATAAGAGTGGATCTCCGGTACACAGATCCTAGCGATGGTGTGTCTACTTACGCGCGGATCACTTTGTTTGCTCGTGACGCGAGCTCATGGGTGGACGAACCGTGGGAATGAAAATTCGTGAAAGAGCATCTTTGGAAGAAGTGTTTGCAGCTGTCTAAATATTGCGCTGGGGATTAGGATGCGTTTGGGATGATTACACAATGATGGTTGTGTTTATATCCACGTCGATTGTGTATTGCAACCACAGCAAGTCAAGCGTCGAATTCCAGTGTGAATATTTACATTGGCAAAGAATTCGGCTCTTGGCAGCTAGGCGCGAGTTGCGCTATGCTTTGGAGATTGACTAAAAGCCGCCTGGGTACGGATACACACTCTGTCGCGCACGTGTGGGACAGCAAACGCAGGCAGACAGGGGTTCTGCTGATTGTTTCTATAATCCATTTCGGTTATCTAGTATGGCAACCGAAATGTTTTCTTTTTAGAACAATGCTGAGATGCATTGATGTATGCGGTACTGGCGTACCGATTTCTTCCAGGAAAAATGATATAACGCATTAATTGCGTGAATGTCCTTGATGGGAAAATGCTTGAGGGTGTTGGCTGCGATTGCATAATCGAAGAACTATGGGGTCGGTGGGGGTGTTAATGCGCTTGCATAAGCGAAAAACAATGAGGTCTCTAGAGCTTTATGGCAGGAAGATTTTGAGGTAAGTGGAAAAGATAGCAGTGTCGTCAGTAGAACCGCCACAGGTACTCTTTAGTCTGTGTGGAATAAAGGTCCGCATGCCAAGTAGAATCGTGTCTGTCAATGTGTCCGCTATAGAGTCAACATCGTTATGGAGGAAAAATAACGACCAATTTAACTTCCCAAAAAAGTCATTCAGACCTTCCCAGTTGGCTTTCTCGTAGAACCATACTGTTCTTTTGGGAGCTTTCTCATTCACGTTACTGTTGGTTAGAGAAAATTTAGCTGACACGACACAGTGGTCTGAAGTGCCCAAGAGCGAAGAAACTTCAATTGTGTATTTGTTTGGATGAGAGGTGAGAAACAAGTCCAGTGTGTTGTTGACAATATATGTCTGGTACCCGTGTTGGCTCATTGACAAGTTGAGTTAAGCTATTTGAATCAGCAAAAATCTGGACATATTGACCTTCGGGTGTTGTTGTTCCGGAGTGACGAAGCCACTGAGAGTTATGCACATTAAAATCACCCGCAATAACGATTTCAGTGTGCGGATATAGGGTCAATATCCTATCGATAGAATCAGACAGAGCATCAACTTCGTTAAAGAATGCATTTCTATCCAAGTTTGGGCTTCTGTAAAGAAAGCAGTAATGTATGATATGCTTACGAACGTGTAGTTTTAGCCAAGAGAAATTAAATTCTGGGCTGGAGCAGAGCCCATATTGTGGCAGAAGCTGATCGTATGTATGTGGCTATACCACAATGTGGAAAGAACAGTGGCACTAAGTTATATCCAGGTAGATTAAAATCGGAAATATCTGTATTAGTAATTACCTGTGTTTCGCTAAGTGCAAGGATAGTTGGATTCTGGCTAGAAACCTGGACAGACACAGAAGAGAAATTGCATTTCAAGCCGCGAATGTTACACAAATCAACGCGAAATTCCTGCTCCATTGAAATGGCCCTATACAGAAAACCAATACAGCCTCGGGAAGGGATGCAAGTCGGGACCAGCAATAGATAAGCGAAAGCAACCACTGCAGGTGTTATGCCCTTGTAGTAGGTGCCCCAGTAGATCTGTGCCGAAATCCAGTTCACATCCCTTCCATGATGAACATTAATGCCACTCAGACACAAAAAACTCTCCAAAGATTATTAATTAATCGCGAGTATCGATGCCTGAGGGATGCAGATAGAGGTGCGAAAAAAAGGAAAACAGACACAAGGGATCGAATGGGTAGAGAGTTTACCCGCACTGCACATTACTCGCGTGTATATTCTCGCACTTTTCACAGCACTAAGGCGCGTGTGCGGAGATCCGTTTGTTTGCGTAGGATCGCACAGAAAACTTTGCGCTGCATTCGGATGCGTGTGTGAAGATCCGTTTGTTTGTTGAGGACTTGACCTCTTTATGTTGTAACTTTTTTATAAAATTATTTTCGCAAAAACGGTGTTGGGGTCTTATTCTACACACCACCTATCTAATAAATGAAAAAGAATCGATTTTTTAGAACTTCTTGATAAGAACTGTGGCGGTTCCGCCAAACCCCGCTGTACACTTACCCGAAGAACCCCCATAACTACAACCCAGCCTTCATAACTTTCTGCTAATGCAATCGCATTAAGCACATGTAAATGCTTCACGCAACAAATGATCAAATGTATTTAGCTAAAAGCTTCTGGAAAAGAATTCTTACCTTCATTCATTAATTCGAATTAAAAATTCCCTATAAGAATTCTCTCCAAATTTACCATAAATTCCATGAAAGAAAACTCATCGGTTCACATATAGTGCAACCGCATAATCAGGGAATCTTAACCTTGAGTTGGCTATTCCCAGCCTCAACATGTGTACAATAAATTTACCTACATACACATTGGCTGGCGATCCTTTTACCTAACAATAAACAGTCCAACGCAGCTGAATATAATTAGCGTAATAGACGCTGAAACTAATTCCCTAGCATGTACCATGTACAAACAAAAGAACGCTGTCCTTCAGCAGGCATTCTGGCTATACGGCATACAATTCAAACGATTTAAGTATCCCAAATGCATCTACCATCTAATGAGTTACAACTTGTTTACTCAGTTGAACTCTCAGGTCATAAATTCCCTTTGTCCTACATATTCCTGGATCCGTTTACCATTGAACTTCTCACATAAGCAAACACAAACCCAATTAGCATCCAATAAGATTCGGCTTGTTTGCTTAGCCGAACTCACATCTCATGGATGCACAGTATCCCCTTTCTTTTTTCAGTTTCGTTCTCATGGCTTTGTACCATGAATGAACCAATGTACACACATACATGTGTACCACCATGATCTTTATTACGAGATCTGGTTTTCTGTTTCACAGAGAGAGACTTTACATCTCTCTTGTGGTAAGTAAAAACATATCCTTAGCGGAGAGGATATCCACCACCACCGAATCGAGGGTGAATCAAGAACCAGATTCCAACCCTCGATTGAGTCTTATTCCAACTACCGATCGCGACAGTAGGTTTTTCTTCCGCTCCCCGTGGCGTGCGGGGATGCATAATCCAAAGTCGAGTGGTTTTTATCCCCCGAGGTGCGTGCCGTTATTTTAGTGGTGTGTCAAAACTATCCATAAGTAATAACAAAGACCTTAAGTCAGCGATACGTGTACGTTTAAAGTTTAAGTGGTTTTCCCGACTAATAATAACTAACATTAAAAATAAAAAAGAACCTTTTATACAAATCCAAACCCGTGTTTAATTTTCCATGCTGCAGGTTTTTCCAGGAACTCCTGGGTGTGTTTTCTTCATTGTTGCTCCCTTGGTGATCGTGTTTATGTATTCAGCGGTATTTGTGATGGGGTTGAGAAGTGAATCAGCGCCGTACGCCGGCGCACAATAATTCCTCCCCACAGAACCTCCCCTTAAACCTTTGCTTTACCGGTATGTAATGAATTATGTTTAATCAAATTCGCTTTGTACCTTTAGTGCTCACCGCACATTAAAACCCGACGTTTTTATTACTTCAGCCTATATGAAGAGATATTCAACTCTGTTTTTTTTTCTTAAATTGTATAAAACATTGAATGTTTTCTATTTTTCTTATATTTTATTTCAATATGTTTGCATCTATTATATTTATTGTAACATTTAATTTTATTTGAATATCTAAGTAATAAAACCACCAACTACTACGGCTACTGCCATAATATACGACTACTACTTATTTTGATTAATATGTATTATCGAAATCAACACCAGGCAATTTGAAATCCGGAATTTTAGTATTAGTTTTTACTTGAGTTTTGCTTGCAACTTAAGTAAAAAATATAATTAAATGACATCGTGTAACAATAAATTGGGTTAACCACATACTATCAACGTGGCGCAAGACCTTGCCCGGAAAAAACAAATCATTATGGAAAATTTAACAAGCCTCAGGACTTGCTAAATAAGGCCAAGACTGGTTCCCGGTTGTAGTGCCGATGATGATGATGATGACATACTATCAACTATACAATAAGAGGAATATAGAAAAAAAATATACTAACAGGGTACAATGACGTAATGCTTCATGTAATAGACCACATATTATTCAGAGACAAGCGTTCGGCTACGGAAAAATCACCAGTAAATTCCCAATCATAAGTTGATTGTATATAATGATGTTAATGTAAATTAGTGAGAATTACGCCAGAAATCCGCCAGTCCTATGGCGCCTATCCCAGTTCCTCCAAGAGCCCGTGGTATGTTAAATACTCGACCTTAAACATTTTTTATGATCGTTTTCAACATTTGGAGCCTTTTTCACTACATCTACGTATTCGTGCGTTCGACTGATTTAGCATCGAAATGCAGAGTAGCAACCTCGTCTTCATTAGTTTGCTGAAGCACACTTTTCAAATTCAATGCCACACCACCTCTGATTTAAAGTGCCTGTGAATTACGTTCGTGCTTAGCCCTCCGTCACTTTTACCACCTCCAGTGTACCTAATTTGATATTCATGAAATTCAAAGGGTTCTACTGGTGGGCATGCAATTTGTTTGCGGGGATGATTATGCAAAATCGATTCTGGCGGCCAAGTGTCAAACTTCTACTTCCAAATATTGCAGACTAACTGCCTCAATCACTTCCGGCGCGTTCTAATCAAAAGGTGCCTATTTGCTTATTTTACACGGTTACAGTCCCCGGAATGTCACGTCTTGCAGAATCTATATTGTCGCTTGTGTGACCTCAAATCTTTTCATCTATCATAAAACAAATAAGAAAAAAAATGACATATGAGCCGCCCGATTAGATATAAATTTGGGCGCTTCAACCTTCGTTTATGTAAATTTTAGGGTCCAATTGTGCGATGCCCAAAATGAACAATGTTTAAAGCAGCGATAATTGAGAATTCACGCAAATATAATTGTGACTCTTCGTTTTTAGCGTTCGGCTTCCGATAACCGGTTGGTACAGCCATGGAAATCTATCCCATGGATGTCACTTGCAAGGAGAACGCAAGACATTTGCATTTGTGGGCCGAAACTGTTGTAATTGTCTCTAAGTAGCGCATAAATCTGAACAATAGAGTAGCCAAAACTATCGGATTGCCCTACAAAGTGGCGGTCATGACTGCAGCTTAGTGTTAGAACGGTTGCGGTCAATGCTCTTTTAGCAGAACACATTTCATAGATACTCATAGAGATTTTTATGCGGCGCATTCGTTCGTCGGCTAAATATAGCGATCCAGCAGCTCTATAGTTGTGTATATTTTTTGTTCGTTTTGTTCTATCGAAATATGCACTTTGGAACCGCATGCATTGGAGGAGCAATAAAAAAAATAGTACAAAGTAGTGGCAAAATTGGATTGGAAAAGCAGCAAAGAAAAGAACGTTGATGGTCTTTTGAAAAGGGGATGCGTTTATCGCTATAAATAGCAACGAAGGAAGCCATTGAAAACGTTGAATGGTGAAAAATGTTGGATATAGTTGATCTTTAGGTTCTTTTGCATTTGCCACACTCGCATTGGCTCTTCAAGATCGATGGTAGTCAAGTGGACTTTTACACGATCGAAGATTGGAATACATACAAACCCGCATTTTATGGGGGCCTCATGCTTATCTGAAGTAAAACGCGCTACTGAATTATTATTTCATTATTTATTGTATGTATGATAGTCAGTGACCGAATGGCAAAAGAAATATGTAATTTCAGTATTCTAATAATCTCAGTTATCTAAATGCATGCCGCATACCAAAGTATATGATGGATTTCGCTATTATAAATTCTTTTATTAATCTTATTATTAACAAACATTATTTTATTTTTAATGGAACAACTCAAAAGAATAGTATCAGAAATCTAAAGCGCGGGGAGAAAACAATTAATAGTGGAATCAGAAATTCAGGGGAAGCGCTAAAAATGTAGAGTTAATTACTTTTCAGTTTAAAAGATATTTCGAGGTACGATTATAATTTTGGCTTATGAAGGCATCATTTCTGAATATATTTTTCGACTTGTCAACTCATAACGAATTAAAAATTTGATAATGAAAGAAATTTATGTTATTTACTTAAGTGAAATATAACATACATCCCTGTGAATAATACTCTATAACATTCTCACAGCTGGTACAGATTGTCTTAATGAATAGTAAGTTCCAACACTCAACTGCATAGTGAAATTCCACGCCATTAATCTCCAGGGTCCGTGAAATAGTCAAAAGAAATCCTTGGCTACTTTTCGAGGCTAACGGATCCGGTCGAGAAAAAATAGCACCTTCGGACGTCGATTCAGGGCGGTAGGTTTTCTAGGAGATGTAAAATAGGGAAAATTATAAGCCACCAACTCTGAGATCATTTGGATGACCAATGTCTCTACTGTACCCCAACGACACTCCTTGAATACCTTCCACACGCCATCTTCTGAAATTCTTATACTTGGCGACTTTATTGTATAGAACTCCAATTTATTTACTAACAGGACAGGGAGATTACCTGCAATATCAACTATTACAGGATTTCAACCCGATTGGTTGAAAAGGCCGCGTGAGTGCTGAATAAACCGAGTGATAATACAAACATCTTGGATCTGTTTCACTCATCTGAAGCAAACGCATATAAACGACTTGGGGCATCTGTAGCGTATGCAGTGCCATCGGACAGCTCTTTGTGTAAATTTTTATATAGAGGTAGTCCCAAAAATATCCTTATTATTATTTATTGGCCTGTAGGAACCCGGAAGTTCATGACCTCACCGACTCGGCTTCGCCATCGTTCCCTGTCCTGGGCACTCTCCTTCCACGCTTGACCACTCGATCCGATCTCCTCAAGGTCAAACCTAACATTGTCCTCTCATCTCCGTCGCGGCCGTCCTACCGGTCTCTTTCCCGTTGGTCTACCGTCAAGAATTCTACGCACGGTCCTATCGTTGCCCATTCGCGCCACGTGTCCGGCCCATCTTAATCTTCGCGACTTGATTACTCTCACTATTGTAGGTTTGCGATATAGCTCTTCCAATTCGTGGTTATGGAGTCTCCTCCATTGTCCTGCCTCCTCGTCATATTTACCTCCAAAGATGCCTCTCAAAACTTTATTCTCGAATAGACGGAATTTGTTTTCTTCCCGTTTTGTGAGAGCCCATGTTTCGCATCGATATAGAACAATCGGCATGATTATGGTTCTATAGACACGGAGCTTTATGTTACGTGATAGCAGTGTGGATTTCAGCAGTTTACTGACTGCGTGCCAACTCGCGTTGCGACCTGACATATAGATAACAATTGTTGCTTTTTTCCACTACCGCGCGCACAAAAATGGATTTTGAAGCACATGAATGTGAACTCTGGTGGGAGTTGATCGGCCAGTGTCCACTACTGGTCCAGGTTAAGGGCCAAAATAAAATTAAAACACCCCTTTGTTTTTTCTTCTTGCACCGCAGAAGCGGTAACTTAATTTATTTTTATTACTTTAACTTCCAAGCGGTAACTTAATTTATTTATATTAAAGGGGAAGTTGAGATTCTAACCTTGAGTGGTGCACCCCTTGTGCCTGTCTAGAACTAATTAATTTAAATTCTAACGGAGCTCCCATTTTTATATCAAAAACCCAAATCAAAACATGCATACCTACCCACGATCATGGCTGTCCTCCAGACAGCCACCTGACGCCAGTCTCAGTCGAAGGACAAGCCAACGACGATGGGAACCACAACGTTGCATTTTTTCTGCAGTGAATCGTCCCCAGGTGGTAACTTTACGCCCACTCTGGCCGCGGTTCCACTCCAAGGCGATGGGAAAATTTCGGTTCACTGTGACGCGAATCTAATTTGCCCATAGCGAATAGCATGCTTGTGCCGGGGTAAAATTACCTTGAAGGTGATTGGGCGTTGGGTGTGAATGTCAAGGTGATATGAATGTTGGGTGTGGGAAATGCAGAATTGCAATTTTAGGGATGGCAATGGGAAATGCATGCATTTCTAAGTGATGGGGATTTGGTTTGCTTGTATGGCATAGGTGGAATGTGGGAAATGCAAGATTGCAATTCTGAGCATGAGAACTGGAAATGCGTTTAGCAACAGGTAGACGTGTGATAAGGTTTCACAGCTACGCCGAAAGGATTCCATTGGTTGTAGCAGGAATTATATTTGATGCTACACTGAACGAATTTTTTCGGTTTTAACGTTAATAAAAGATGTCCCATATGCATGTACCATTATTGTTTTTGCAGAATTCTGCGTAGAGTATCTGCGTGTAACAAATTTGATAGCCTATTGGCTACATGCGTGTAGTATATATATATTGTAGCGAGCTCACGGTTCGCTGGGTTAATTATTTTTAATAAATAAGAGCCGTTAAATCGATTTAGAATTAATCTAACACTTTATTAGTCCGTTAATAACAGCCGTTACTTTTACCGTACACTTAACGATTTCTTGACTTATCGCTTCCGTATTTATCGCGTCTTTTACTGCTTACTTCTTACTTTTTACTTCATGATCTGTGTGCGACGTATTTATACCGTTTCTTCATTCTGATTCGCCGGTTCGTTTCCCTCCCATCCATAGCCTTGAATGTTCTGCTTCTCATAGTCTCCAGTTTTCCAGTACTTTCTAGAATATTCTAGTACTTTGTTTCGGACTTTCTCGAATATTCTAGTACTGATTGTCATATGCGTCACAATATATATATATATATATATATATATATATATATATATATATATATATATATATATATATATATATATATATATATATATATACATATCATGGAAGGTATTGATGATTTGCGTACAGCAAAGTGCAATATTCAAGTTACGTGTAACAGTGATAATACCTATAGAAGAGAGATAGGTGAGATACATAACATAACAGAAGAAGTGGTAGGGAATAAGGAAAGACGGTGTCGATCTACATCGACTGGGCATTTCCGCGGCAACGAGGAAACACGAGGTGGAACACACTCAGCAAGTTCGGTTGAGCAACGACCTATAGAAGAGAGATAGGTGAGATACGTAACGTCGTAACGTAACGTAACGAAAGAAGAAGTGGTAGCGAATAAGGAAATAAGGAGTCAATCTACATCGACTGGGCATTTCAACGACGATAAGGAAACACGAGGCGGAACACATTCGGTAAGTTCATTTGAACAAGGACGGTTATAATACCTATAGAAAAGATACAGGCATGGAAGGTTGAGCCCATGTTCTAACAACGGAATTGAATGACCTACGGCGGGCTGCACAATAACTTACACTGCTCATTTTTGCATCCTATCGAGAACATGTAGCGCAGTCTGGGATACGGCTGACCCAATATGGGAGTTAAACTGTAAATATTCCCCAGGTTGGATGGAGTGGCGCAAGGCTAATAACCTCGCCCGTAAAAATAAATTATTATGGAGTTTAACAAGCCTCAAGACTTGCTAAATAAGGCCAAGACTGGATCCCGGTTGTAGTGCCGATGATGATGATGATGGATGGAGTGAAGTATTTTTTGCATCTCTTAACGGACCCCATGCGTTTGGCAGCACTTCTCGCAGCTTTAAATATGTGCTCGTTTCAATTAAGAATCGGATTAATTCGAGTGCCGAGGATTGATAGTTCCTTAGCTTCGTCGATGCAAGTGTCGTTCATCGACAGTATATTTACTTTTGGGTTTGCCTTTGATGACAAGAGGCAGCACTGAGTTTTTAAGGCATTTAATTTCACTCGGTTAGATAATCCCCATTAATATATCTGACTGGCAATGATGTTCGAAGAGTATGGTTGGGAATGTTCGTATGAGTATGAAAAACTGAACGTGATTATCAGCAAACGAGTGAATTGGGTTGTGAATAATTGACAAGAGATCATTTATAAAGATGAGGAAGAGAGTGGGTGAGAGTACCGAACCTTGGGGAACGCCTGCATTAATTTGAAGGGCGCAAGATTTGACACCTTCAAAAATCACTTGAATTGAATGGCCAGAAAGATAGTCTCTTATCCATTGGATCAGTGAACTGTCCACTCCATAGGAATGTAATTTTTAAAAAATGGCTAGATGCCAAATTCTATTGAAGGCTTTTGAAATATCCAATGCGACTCCCTTGCATTCGCCGAGGTAGTGGATGGAATGGCTCCACCTTTCGATAAGCCAGCTGTGGACCTGTTGTTACGAAAGCCATATTGACGGTGAGATCCACCTGCATTTGCCGTAATCATATATTTTACTTTGTCTTCATTTATTACTAGGCTCACCTCCTCTGCCGCTTGCATGATGATTTCACTGTTTTTAATTACAGTTTCTAGATTATCGCCCAACACGGCGATGTCACCCGCATATGCGAGCACTTGTGTGACCCCGTTCAGGGATGATACGGTCATGTTGTCGTCTTGTACCTTTCTGATGACATACTTGAGCACAAGATTAAAAAGACATGGTGAGAGGCCATCCCGCTGTTTTAGTCCGTCGTGGATTTCAAATTGTTTTGAGAGGTGGTTTTCTATTCTAATTCGCCCATTATTTTCGCCCATGCAGATTTGAATGAGGGCGGCATATTTTTTCGGGACTCCCAGTTTAACTATAATATGGTAAAGTCTTTCCAGGCTTTTTTGAAGTCCACGAACAGTTGGTGAACCGTCTCTCCGTATTCCCACTTCTTTTCCAGAAATTGCCACACTATACACATTTGGTCGCTCGTTGACCGGTTCCTACGGAATTCACACTGGTAGTCGCCCAGTATTTCTTCTGGGTACTGTGTGATTCTGTGGGGGTTCTCTATACCACATGGAGAACCAACCCACAATGCCAACCAATCTCGATCGCTAACAGCGCGTCACCCTACCCTAACCTATAAACATGCAAAAATAAATTCCAATCTGCAAGCGCATCCAGCCCGAACTTGCAAGAATTCATCTCCTAATCTGCAATGAAAAACACACTCCAAAACCCGCAACAAAATATAATTCAACAGAATATATTCTAAATCATCCCTGCATTCATTTGCCCAAAATTGCTTCGGTCAATTCTTTACTGAATTCATATTCCCTCCTTGCGACCAAGCACATGAATTTCGTGGAAATTGAGATTGCATATTCAAATCCACAACGGAACATTAACCATCGCCACCAACTATACCCAGCCGCATACGTTTCCCCGAAATTACCTCGGTTAATATCTAAACGATATTCCTTGCTTGCACCCAAGCAATTCCAACTTCCCCCGAAAATGCATGCCCATACTTGCTCGCGTTCCCAAAGCCAAGTTTCTGGTACACACAACCAACGAATCCAACTCAGCTTATACGGCGAGGATTCGCTGGAACTGAATTCCTATGCAAGCATAGCAATTCTACTCGAAATTCCTCGTAAGTGGCAGCGAATCCATTTTTGCTATGATTCACCGCCACGACGCGATGAGTGGATTCTTTCCATTCATAAGTCAGTCGAGTCACAGCAACCACCGAGCGCACATCGCTCCCGCATCACCCCAAGTCACACCTTAACCACCGCGGCATGCACACCAACGGTACCAAGGTCGAACGCGGCTGCGTAAGGAGCAAATGCGTGTCTAGTCCGGCTCCCCGAGTTTTAGTATACTTATTCGGTTCACGTGGGTCCGAAATTGTTTGCAACCGGCAACTGCATAGGCGGGCAATGACAGTTCACACCCGAGTTTTTTTGGAACAGTTAATTAGCGAATCAGGCGGATAAGCGGAGCTAGTCAGTGGAACTCAATCGTCAACTCACGTAGCGCGCTCCTCTTTCCCCCACCAAGGTGTTCAGTTAAGTGCATGCGTGACATACGCCGAGTGCAAAGATTTTCCCTCATTAACGCGCTCCCTTAAAATATAAAAGAAATAACAAGGAACATTTGGACCACATGTAAATAGAACAAAGAAGAAAAAAACAGTAAAGGACAAATAAAAGGCATTAACATTCAGACTACGCCAGTGTGTTTTCTTTCATGGCTTATCCTCTTGGTGACAATCCTTGTGTAAAAAATCGTTGGTGGGTGGTAGTGAACCCGCGCCATACGTTGGCGCCAAGACCGCCATCCCCACAATTTTCGCTAATATGACATTTGTCAGTATTTTGTATGTTGTTGAGCGCAATGATATGCCCCTGTCGTTTTCGAACTCAGATCTGTTTCTTTTTTTGAAGATGGGACGACTATTAAGGTTTTCCATTCTTCCGGAGTGACTTTCGTATCCCATATTGTTTTAATCAGTTGGTGGATCTTTCAAGCCGTTGCCTCTCCAAGGCAGCATAAGCAATGTCGGTATGCAGTCGACTCCGAGAGCCTTGTTGTTTCTCTATCTATCTATACGACTATTGAGGTTTTCCATTCTTCCGGACTTCCGGACTTCCTTATCCCATATTGTTTTGATGACCTGGTGGATCTTTCGAGCGGTTGCCTTTCCTCCATGGTTTACAAGCTCTGCCGATATGCAGTCGATCCTGGAGCTTTGTTGTTTTTCATTCGATTTATTGCGTCTACAACTTCGTTGAAAGCGGGCTCTGGGATCTGAGGCTCGGCTGTATGTATTACTGGTGCCTTTATTTGTGGTTGACGGGTGCGCATATTAAGCAGGTTTTCAAAATACTGCCTTCATCCCTTTGTGCCTCGAATTATTTTGGTCTTCCCTAGGTAGCCATTTCTAATTGAATTTATGTCAGCATTCATACCCCTGATGTTCTTTGCTTCGGCATTTTCTAGGATTTTTTCACTCCGAGTCTTTTCCCATTCGCGCTTTTGTCTGTTTGAAAAGTTTCATGGCTTATTTCCGAATCGTCGCGTATCTTTCTGCGTTGAATTCATCATATCTTTTCAAATGGATCACTCTGAGGCGATTACGTTGCTTGATCTTCGTCCTGCACTCATCGTCAAACCAAGGTTTGGGCTTAATTGTTTTCTTGAATCCTAATACTTTTTGGGCTGTATGTTGATTACGTCTCTGATCGATGCCCATCTAGTGTCCACACTATTGGTTTCCTCTTCCTCACTACTCTCATTCTCTAGTTCGTCTTGATATTCAGCCCTTTTGCGCAGGTCTTTTAGTTTATCAATGTCGAACGTCTTGCTAGATTAGGGGTGGCAGAACTTTGTGCGTTACTCCTCGCTAGCCTGTCTGATATTGGTGACCCTACTGGAAGCATATGCTTCCGTCAGCATAGCCTGAGTGATTCCTTGTAGTTTAAGCCCCCGCACCACGTCACGGTTTCTACCAAGCCGGGGATTGTATAATCCATAATCGAAAAAAATTAACGTGGCTTTTAAAATGCAAATTATTTTACAAACATTTGAATAAACATTTCTTCCTCATTAAAAAGATCATCAGAATTGTTTAAAAAGTACTTGTAACCTCTTAAAATATTTATAAACTCATCCCCATAAATGAGGGACTTTCAATTACCACCTAGAATATTTGAACAAGTTCATTTTTTAAGTCGCCACTTTGCAATCGTGTTCTTAAATAGATTTACTAATAATTTATAGAGTACAAAAATCACTTTTTTGAGTCTCTATTCTGGCTTTTCTCTTTAAGATCAACCTTTCTGTAGAGTTACTTCTGTGGTTATACTAAAATCGATTACATTTTCTTCTGATTCAATTTCTAATAATAACTAACAGTTGTTCTTGGAAATTGCAGCTAGCTCCTCGATAGTATAGTGGTTACTATACCCGTCTGTCACGCGGGCGACCGGGGTTCTATTCCCCGCCGGGGAGCTTCTGGCGCAAGACTAATGAACTTGCCCGAAAAAAAAAAAAAACAAATCATTATGGAAAATTTAACAAGCCTCAGGACTTGCTAAATAAGGCCAAGACCGGTTCCCGGTTGTAGTGCCGATTATGATGATGATGATGGGGTGGTGTGTAATTTTTTCCTCTTCTGTTTTCTTCTGCTTCTACTATTTTAGTCGATAGGTCATAAATCCATATTATATGTAAAAAATATTGGTTATTCAAATAAGATTTTCACTTACGTTTTTACTCATTTGTATCGAGTAAATGTTTTCTGGTGTATGCACGGTATAAAACTCATCACCCTTTATATTG
Organism: Microdon myrmicae; assembly: GCA_963931805.1. Lineage (NCBI taxonomy): Eukaryota > Metazoa > Arthropoda > Insecta > Diptera > Syrphidae > Microdon > Microdon myrmicae. Next base: position 151,139,762 of record OZ007497.1, on the reverse strand, counting down.
ATACACTTCTCCTGCTTTCCCTTTTGATACCAGAACATTATAAGAAAAGAATGTACACCCATTTTTTAAACTTATTTGAAAAGTATGGCACTGATTGGGATTTATGTAGACATACATCCATCAGATATTAATCAATGTGCTTGGTGCCTTCATTGGGATCACGTAAAAATACAGCATATAACAATATTGAGTTAGTGGAATATTGTGTTCCATATTAATGTGGATGAATATATCATACAATAATTATTTCGCAGCAAATAAAACTCCATAAAAGAATGGTTTTTCCGATTGTGCCACGCAAGTTTCATTCATGTATAGCAAGTCAATACTGAACAACCTGCGGTTACTGGTTTAGTATTAATTTTCACATACCATAGACATCTGTCAATTGTTCTACACTCTCTTAAAAAAATAGCGCACTGAACGCCGAGAAGCAATGTTTTGAATGTAGAAGGCCCATGAACACGTTACCAATGGTGAAAAATTAGTTTTATTGTCTATAAAAAATTGTAGCATTTGTTTTTCGGCACATGCCGCCATTATGTACCCGCCTTGCTGCAGTTTAGTGCCTATAATGCAGCTGATCAAACTCCATGAAGTATTTAAATACTTGTCTCTAAAACTTTGTTAAGCATCCGTTAGAATCATTTTATTTTCAAATTTAACACAAAACCATTTGGTAAATGATTAACATCCACGTGCGATTACCGATGCCGTGGAATGAGTAAACATCACCTTTAAGCTGCTCTCTGTAGGACTCTTGTACCGTCGATAGTGTCATTACATAATAATAGAAACTTCTTCCAGACAAACAGTCTGACAACTGAACAAACAGGTGTAGTGCCATGAATAAAAATTAAGAACCCATCAATAGCACGTTGATTACATGTTTCTCCATACAATTGCATTCACGACAAAGGCCGAAATTATATTTTAACTGCGATGGTGTTCGATTCAATGTTTCAAATATAATAGTTTCTCAACTGCATTAAAATGTAAACTGCTTCGATCCGTTATCAGATACAGACTTTGAAATATAAACAAAAAGTTTAATGTATTTCTAACATTGACGAGACTCTGCTCCTATTAGGCACGCTGGAAGTGTATTTAGATGATACTCTATTGCGATTTAGTTCACTGAAGCTCGAAAATTGGAAATTTCATTCTCATTAAATACAAAATTCGTCAACCAAATTCAAAGATTTACCATATAAGACAATACAGTTGAATCTTCTCTTGTAGTAAACCATCACGTATAAATACTAAAGCCAAATTTAATAGCAACTGTTCAAAAAAAACCCACACCTACCTTTTAGCAGCTCAGGGCACTATCTCAACATCTTCTAAATGTAAAAAAAATGTGAGGTTTCTATAAATAGTAAAAGTTATAGATTGACTTTTATTTACTTATCAATATATATATACACTTGGGAGAAGCTTCAAAAAATCATAATTATTTATGTGTAACTTTTACCATAGTCGTAATTCTCTCCCATGAATACCATAAGGGGTGTCAAAAAGGTTGCCTTAGTCCGCCTCAAAAGTGCAATTGGTAAAACAATAGAATTATACATAAGGAGCCCATTCTTCCCTTTTTCAATGGAATTGCCCCGTTTGCAGCTACTCTGACCCGGTGTCCCGTAGAGTATTTTAGGGAGGTAAAAATGTCCCGTTTTCGGAAAATTGTAAGCAACGACAATTGAACAGCGCAAAAAATTATACATTACTTTCAAATTCTTGCGGCAATCTCACTGGATGGCGAGTGGCGCGGCGACGCGCTGCGGAGGCGTGAACTCCCACAGCAATAATGTGATCGCACGACCTACTCATTGAATTGACGACTACTTTCGCTGATTATCACGTGGTTCTAGCATTTTGTAGTCTATACTAGTAGCAAAGTTTATCTTTTGTCAGTGTATTAAAACAAAAATGATGAAACAAAAGTAGACTTTTAATGTTACGAAGGTCAATAAGTCCTTAGAAACGCCTATAATAGCGCTCGTAGCATGGATAGTGATATGTTTTTAGTAAGCATCATACCTCATCTGCCAATTGTTGTTGTTGGAGTTTCTTACCGGCTATGGTTCCAGGTCGTTATTGCCATTCCCCCACCAAAATTGTTGATGCTATTTAATAATGCCGCCCCGGTATCTATGGGAGATAGCTCTATTGAACCGCAAGAGCTCTTCTTCGGCGCGCGTGACCTCTTGATCATAGCACAATCGCCCCACGGAAGATATACGAAGGTGGGTCAATAAGTCCTTAGAAACGCCTACGATGGCGCTCGTAACATCTTTAATGGTATGTTTTTTGTAAGCATTATTCCTCACTAGGTATCTGTCGATTTTCAATTTGTTTCATGTTTCAATTTAACATGATAAATTGGGTATGAAAAAAATATCTGTGACATGGGTGCTCTCAGCTGAGAACTTTTGGAGCGCATGTGTCGCAACCAGATGAGTTTCTACGAGGATTAGTAATTGTAGATGAAATATCGATACACCACTAGACTTCCGAGACGAAAGAAACGTCAAAACAGTGGTTTCTTAAAGGCGAACAGGCTCTAAAGAAGGCAAAGACGGTGAAATCAGCTGGAAAGGTTATGGCTACTGTGTTTTGGGATGTACGTGATATTATCTTCATTGACTATTTGGAAAAGGGATAGACGATAACTGGACAATATTATGCATCATTATTAGGTCAGCTAATTAAAAAAAAAATTAAAGAAAATCGTCCTCATTTTCTAAAGACTTATTGACCTGCCCTCGTACAATTTAAGAAAAAAATAGAGCTGAATGCCTCAACATAGTAAGAATATTGTGAAGGCATCCAATGTAATTATCAACTGGTGTCAGATGTGTAAAGTGTGGTGGTCCCCACAAAAGTATAATACTGGATGTAGTCATGGCTGTGATATTAAACAACATGTAAGGTGTGAAAAATATGAAAATGCTGATTGGGCCGCTGCTTCGGGTTCTTCAATGTTAACTTTTTGAACAAATCTGACACACTAACGTCTAAGGATTTGAGCATGGTGTTGTATCATTTTTCTATCAACACTCACTGGCTTCCGGCTGTTAGAGCCCGTGGGTAGTGGCTTCCGGCTCTTCTGCCCGTAAGTGCGTTTACGAATGTTGAATTGTCCCTGCTCGGGCGCCAAAATGTTGTATATCCCTATACAACACTTATTTGTGGGGGCTTCCGGCCCTTTGGTTGGTCATCTACTAGGGATTGTGTGTGTGTGTTCCGAATCGCTGAGCTCATGTGATGAAGGGCTGCCTTAGCGCCTCTAACAGATACACACACAATACACAAGCGAATAGTGAAGAACACCGAACGAAAATCGAATAAGGACATAACAATTCACATAAGTGGAATATACTTGAGTTTAAAAATCGAATTCTAAACACGGCCAGTAGCCTGGTGTGTTACGCTTTGGTTCAATTTTTGGTGATTCTAACTGTCATAGCGCCAGTTCGAATCACACGTTCTTCACTATCATTCCAAACGCTATTATTGGCGACCTACCGACGTAGGAAGAACATCGAACAAAAATTGATTAAGAAAATGCATCAGAGCCGTATGCCATAGCGATAACATAACAATTCACATCAATGGAATATACTTCTAAAGACGCCCAGTAGCCTGATGTGTTACGCTTTGGTTCAATTTTTGGTGATTGTAACTGTCATAGCGTCAGTTCGAATCACACGTTTTTCACTATCATTCCAAACGCTATACTGCTGCAGTTAGAAATTCTTTACTGAGTGGTAATGGTCGTCCTTTACGGCTGGCTCAACATCCGTATTTGTCCCTGCCCCACGTTGGGCGCCAAAATGTTATATATATATATATATATATATATATATATATATATATATTTATATATATATATATATATATATTTATATATATATATATATATATATATATATATATATATATATATATATATATATATATATATGTATATATATATATATCTTTATACAACACTTAAAAGACCAAAATGTTGTATATTTATGTTGTTGCAATACTCACCCACTGCTGTGGCTTCCGTTTTGGTTAAGGTCGTAAGCATGGGGTCTTCCTTCGGTAGGTTGGCTTCCGCTGATCGTTGACCCTCCAGGTTCATCAACAAATAAAAAGGCTCACTATTTGGGTTTGTCCTTATTTTAGGTGTTGTATATTTTATGATTTATTTCGTTTAATTCAAGTGCCACACTTGGCTGTCGGATTCTAATTGATTCTATTCTAACGGAGCTCCCCTTTTTATATTCAAAACTTAAATCAAAACCACATACCTTCCCACGATCATAATTGTCCTCCAGGCAGCCACCTGACGCTAGTCCCAGTCGAAGGCCATGCCAACGACGATGGGAACCACAACGTTGCATTTTTTCTGCAGCGAATCGTCGCCAGGTGGTAACCTTACGCCCGCTCAGGTTGCAGTTCCATCCCAAGGCCATGGGAAAATTTCGATTCACTGTGACGAGAATCTAATTTTCCCATTGCGAATAGCATGCTTGTGCCGGGGTAAAATTACCTTGAAGGTGATTGGGCGTTGGGTGTGATCGTCAAGGTGATGAGAATTACATTTTTAGGTATGGCAATGGGAAATGCATGCATTTCAAGGTGATGGGGATTTGGTTTGCTTGTAGGGCATAGGTGGAATTTTTTTTTTTTTTTTTATTAAACTTCTCTCGGGAGAGGCGAACCTATAGTGCCGAGTGGGCGCCCCGGGATGCCACCAAATAACTATTGCAGTTCTTTTTGAACAGTTCCAGGCAGGAACGCTCCGGGAACACTCGCGTGGAAAGGGAGTTCCACAGCTTCCCCGCTCTGAGTTCTGATGCAGGGATGTTCGCGCCATCGGGAAATGAATCACAAACGGGTGCGATCCATCGGATTGCCTTGTGGAGCGTATATAAGCCGAAATGCGTGGAACAATATCACGAATCTCCGAAGAACAGTACCCGTGATAATATCTGTAAAACAGGCAGAGGTCGGCTACGCGCCCTCGATGTGATAGCGACTGTAGTCCCGACGTCGGCGCCGAGTCCCTGATCAGGCGGATCGCTCGTCTCTGTATGCTCTCAAGTAGGTCGAGGGTATGTTTAGGAGCAGAGCTCCAAACATGGGAGCAATATACGAGCGCGGATCTAATGGGATTTATGTAGGAGAAGAAGTTGGGCCGGAGTAAAATATTTCTTGGCTCTAAAAAGATAGCTCAGTTTTTCTGAGGCTAACCTGGCGATACTCAACACGTGTTTATGCCATGATACATTCCCACAGACCGTGACGCCGAGAAATTTCAAACTTTCCCCAGCCTCGAGGGCCTGGCCATTCATCATCAACTGTGGAACCGATGATGCACTTTTCCTTGTGAATATTGTATACTGTATCTTCGCTGCATTGAAGTCGACGAGATTGGCCCTTCCCCACTGCAGGACCTTATATAGATCCTGATTCAGCGAGTCAATCTGTCTACATCTCAGCTGATGCAATGCAGATGCACCAATCGGCCGAACACTCGAAAAGGAGGAAACAAGCGTACTATCATCCGCAAAACTGAACACTTTGTTATCCGCTGTCTCCAACAAATCATTTATGTGAGCCAAAAACAAGGTTTGAGCCAAAGTAGAAACTTGCGGCACACCCGAATTAACAGGATACAGATCCGAACACTCGCCGTCCACAACAACCCGGATCGATCGATTCTCAAGGAAGCTCTTCGTCCAGTCGCAAAGCCGTTGGGAAAGTCCATATAAACGAAGTTTGCTCAGCAATGCCCCGTGCCAGACGCGGTCAAAAGCCTTGGAGATATCCAATGCGACGACCCTTGACTCGCCATGTCCATATATCGGTTATAAGTGCCAATAGGTCTCCCGTGGATCGCCTGCCTCGGAATCCGTATTGACGGTCATTCAGAAGTCCGTTGCACTCCAAATAATTAACTAACTCTGTATTGATGACTTTTTCCATCACCTTAGATAAAATAGACAGTAATGCTATCGGACGGTAATTTTGTGGGAGACACTTTTTTCCCGTCTTTGGGATTGGCTGAACTCCAGCGATTTTCCAGCAGGCAGGAAAGGTCCTCCATGCATAAGATAAGCGGAAGAGTCTTCTAAGAACCGGCGATAGTTCTGGAGCACAGTTCTTAAGGACTATTGCTGGTATTCCGTCCGGGCCGGTTGCCTACAATCTATCAATCCAGTTCACGTAAAATGCGTTGAATAGTGCGCGGACGAAATCTCACATCCCGCATCGAAGACTGTACCGGCGAGATCACAGGTGGCTCCAAAAGGCCGGGATCGAGGTTTGAATTCGCGGAAAATAAATTCGCGAACACATTAGCTTTATCCTTTGAATTCGTGACTAACGTCCCGATGACTGTCACCAACGGAGGGAAAGAGGAGGAAGCGAAGTTACTATTGACCAGAAGGAGCGCGTGCCAGTTGGGCACCGAAAGACCTTATTGATCACCCTGTCGTGATGAGCCTTCTTCGCGGTATCAATCGCCTGGTTGCACGCGTTTCTGATTCTAACAAAATTCGTTCTGTTAACATCGGTGGGATTGGAGCGCCATTGTTTAAAAGCTCTATTATTTGCCGCTGTAATCAGCTCGCATTTTTTATCAAACCAAGGTTTATCAGACGAACTTCCTTTGATGGAGTGTGGAATATACATCTCCATCCCCAGAAGAATAATCTCTGATACCGACTCCGCGCAAGCGTTAACATCGGAGATTCCGAAGCACACCTCGGACCATCGAAAGGATGCGAAGAAATCCCGCAAATCGTACAGTTAGCAGTCCCATTTTCCATACATGGCCGGTTATTCGCTTGATATGCAAAGGCTTGCGCGACAAATACCAAGCATTAATCTGAGTTTCCCAGTGGCGCAGAAACCTCTATGGTATAAATACTCGGTTCGGATGTCAAAAAGAGATTCAGGGTGTTCGCACAATCGCCTCGGGCATCCGGCATTCGCGTTGGCTCCCCCACGAGTTGAATCAAGTTGTGGCTTACAGCAAGCATCTCCGCCAGCCTCCCAGCCTCGTCGGTTCTGTTAGAATGTAACAACCAGTCGGAATTGTGTACATTAAAACCGCCAAGGACAACAATTTCAGAAGCCGGGTGGTTGATCTGTATCCAGTCGACGGTATGTGAAAGATGTTCGAAAAATGTCGCTGGTCGATCGTCATTCGGGGAGCGGTAAAGACAACAAAGAAATTTAACGGAATTCCTCAGCACGACCCTCAACCATATGATGTCCATATTATTGGGTTCCAACGCCAACGGCAAGCCAGATTGGACCGCGCGAAGACGCAGACTCCGCCCTTAAAACGGAATCTCGAATGTAAGTCATATCCTGAGCAACAAAGATATTTCGAATCAGTTGTCGAATCGACCTGGGTCTCAGTTAGGGCAAGGATATCCGGTTTCGTTGTTTGCAAATATTGGTGGACGGCGTTTACATTCGGATTGGTGAAACCGATGCCCCTAATGTTACACAATGCCGTCACCAGTCGAGCGTGGGCAGAGCCTCTAGACCGAGTCTGGTTATGCTATGACGGACCTCTTAAAGTTCCATTATTTATCATGATATCTGCATGATGTTCCCCCGTGGGAAAGGCAAGATTGTAATTCTGAGCATGAGAACTGGAAATGCGTTTAGCAACAGGTAGACATGTGATAAGGTTTCACAGCTACACCGAAAGGATTCCATTGGTTGTAGCAGGAATTATATTTGATGCTACACTGAAAGAATTCTTTCGGTTTTAACGTTAATAAAAGATGTCCCATATGCATGTACCATTATTGTTTTCGCAGATTTTTGCGTAGAGTATCTGCATGTAACAAATTTAATAGCCTATTGGCTACATGCGTGTAGTATATATATATATCTATTACATGGAAGGTATTGGTAATTTGCGTACAGCAAAGTGCAATATTCATGTTACGTGTAACAATGGTCACTGCAGAAGGCACACGATTATCACACGATACCGGAATATCACAATGTTAAATTAAACGATTGACCATGAAAATTAATATATGAGGATAGTTTGATAGGTCAGTGAGCTTAGTTCGCTTTTAGTCCAGGGTTCTTCCATTTTTATTTCTTCCAACTAATAAGTTTCCTCAAGGTCCTCAAAATAGGCGTTAGTTTCTCTGATGACCTCTTCATCTCTTATCGCCTAGTCATTACTTCAGGTTTGGAAATAATCGCAGTGGACTAAATCTATAGAATATGCTGGATGGGGTAGCAGTTCGTAATCCAATTTATGGATTTTGATTGATTATGCTCAATCAGCGCACGAAATCCACTGTTTTCCATTTTCACGAGGTTGTCTGCTTTCAATGGTTGTCAAACACAGAGTAAATGACACATCATCATCATCATCATCATCGGCACTACAACCGGGATCCGGTCTTGGCCTTATTTAACAAATCTCTCCACCGGTCCCGATTTCGAGCCGATGTCATCCAGTTTAGCACTCCCAGGCTCTGGGCGTCCTGGTCTACGCCATCCCTCCATCGCAGACAAGGTCTGCCGCGCTGTCTCCTTCCATACATCCTGCCACAAAGGACTTTCCGGGCAGGGTCCTCTTCGCTCATTCGAGCTAGGTGTCCCGCCCACCGGAGTCGACCGAGCTTGATTTTTCTTACAATATGAGCTTCAAGGTAGATTGCGTACAACTCATGGTTGTAGCGTCTCCGGAATCGTCCTCCCTCACATACGGGGCCAACAATTCTCCTTAAGACCTTTCTCTCGAACGCGGCCAAGAGTTCAGAGTGCTTTTTATTAAGCACCCAGGTCTCGGATCCATACATGAGTACTGGTAAGACCATGGTCTTGTACAGTAGTAGCTTGGATGTTCTGGATAAATTTCGGGATTTAAAGAGCCTTGATAGACCATAGTAGGCTTTGTTGGATTTAATCAGCCGTTCGCGTATTTCTTCTTCCATATTGTTATCGGCTGATACTGTTGACCCAAGGTAGTTAAAGGATTGCACTACTTCAAATTCGTGGTCTACTAGCCTGATAGTTTGACCAACGTTAGGTCTTCTCTTCGCGGAAGTTGCCACCATGTACTTGGTTTTTCCCTCATTAATGTGCAGTCCCAGTTTTTGTGCCGCCTGCTCGATCTGGGTGAAGGATTCCTGTACCGCCGATTCGGTTCTACCGATGATGTCGATGTCATCTGCGTAGGCAAGTATCTGGCTGGACTTGGTGACACTAGCCCATCTAGTTGTAACGCCAGAGTCACGGATTGCTTTCTCCAACGCCAGTTTGAAGAGGAGGCAGGCCAGACCGTCCCCTTGTCGGAGTCCATTATAGATGTTTATTGGTTTGGATAGCAATCCCGCTACTTTTACTTGACTAGTTACGTTGGTCATGGTCAACCTACAAAGTCGTATCAATTTATTTGGAATGCCGAATTCTCTCATGGCATTATATAGTTCTACCCTGGCTATGCTGTCGTAGGCGGCCTTGAAGTCTATAAATAGATGATATAGTGGAATCTTAAATTCCAGACATTTTTCCATCGCCTGCCTAAGGGTGAATATCTGATCAATTGCTGATTTGCCTGGGATGAAGCCACACTGATATTGACCAATGATGGCTTTAGCGTATGGGGATATTCGGTCTTGTAGGATAGTGGAGAGTATCTTATAGGCGGTACTCAGCAATGTTATACCCCTATAGTTGCTGCACAGTGTGATATCTCCCTTCTTATGTATGGGGCAAATTATACCACGACGCCAATCTTCCGGCATCTCCTCTTGCTCCCATACGTGCACCACGATCTCGTGAATTGCGTGATGTAACGCTGTCCCTCCTTGTTTGATCAGCTCAGCTGGTATGCCATCAGCTCCAGGGGCTTTATTTGATTTTAGCTGTCTAATGGCTTTTAGTGTTTCCTCAATGCTTGGTGGCGGCAGCATTTGGTCCTGGTCTTGCATTGGTGGAGCCTCCAATTCTTCTGTGAGCTGACCATTTAGCAATTCATTAAAGTGCACTTCCCATCGCTCCAGAATGCCTTCAGGATCGGTGATCAGATTACCCTCTTTATCCTTGCAGTAAGTGCAGCGTGGTGTGTACCGCGTCATACTGCGGATTATTTGGTAGAACTTCCGCGCCTGGTGCGGACCTCGCTCTCTACTTTTCTCTATTTCACAGACAAGATTTTTTTCCCAGGCACTTTTCTTTTGTCTGTGAAGTCTTTTTTCGGATCTTCTGAGCTCTTTGTATTTCTCCTCGCGTACCCGCGTCCTATGAGGCTGCTGCATTGTCCGGTATGCAGCATTCTTACGTTCAGTCGCTAGTTTGCACTCATCATCAAACCAGTCGTTCCGATCTCTACGACTACTGCCTAAGATGGAGTTGGCAATACTAATGACAGTATTCTTAAGGCGTGTCCATTTCTCTTCTACGCCCGGCATTCTGGCCCCAGGACTTACTCTCCCTCCGTCGACCTCTTCGAGGGCAAGTCTTAAGGCATGACCAAAGGTGTTGCTGGTGTTCTCATTGCGTAAGGCAGCCGTGTTGATTCGAACCTGATCCGTGGATGCAATACGTCTCCGTAAGTTAATCCGCGCTCGGAAAACTGTACCAACAAGATAGTGATCCGAGTCGACGTTGGCACCTCGGTACGTTCGTACCGTCATCAGGCTCGAAGAGTGGCGGCGATCTATCAACACATGGTCAATTTGGTTGCGAGTGGCTCCATCAAGTGATACCCAGGTGGCTTTGTGGATATCTTTACGTGGAAACCTGGTACTCGCAACGACCAAGTTTTTCGATGCTGCCAGTTCGATGACTCGTAGTCCATTGTCATTAGTGTTCTCATGCAAACTATGGGAACCTGCGTAGTGCCTGAAAACCGGCTCCCGACCTATTTTCACATTCAAATCCCCAAGAACGATTTTCACATCGTATCTTGGGCAGGCATTGAGGGCCCGTTCGACGTTCTCATAGTATTCTTCTTTTTCGTCGTCAGGGGACTCCTCTGTAGGTCCGTGAACGTTTATGAGGCTTATGTTTTTAAATTTGCCTCGCACGCGAAGAGTGCATAGCCTTTCATTTATTGCATTAAAGCCGATGATGGCAGGCTTCAGTTTTTGGCTGACTAGAGCCTACCCCGAGCACATGGTGTTTTGCGTGACAGCTGTAATAAATGTCATACTCTTTTCTTTGAAAAACAACACTCCCCGTCCATCTTATTTCTTGTAATGCTGTTATGTCAGCCTTATATTCGGACAGGGCATCGGCTAGTTGCTGTGCAGCTCGAGCTCTGTATAGTGAGCGTATGTTCCATGAAAAAATCCTTAAATCGTTTAGCCGTTTTCGTTTCCGTGGTCGTCGTCGTGTATCCGGTCCATATCCGAGGCTTGTTAAATTTGCCATAATAATTCATTTTTACGGGCCTGGTTATTAGCCTTGCGCCAACCTTTCTCAGGATGTCGCTGCATGCATTGGTTCACTACTTGGCGGGTGTCAAAGTAGCTATCCAGGGGTGTCACGTGGAGACTGCATGTCAACTTGGATTGAACAGGGACAAGGATCGTCCTGGCCTTCGCCGGGTTGAAGGCAATCAGAGACTTTGCCCTGTATGTTCGCACCCATCCCCCCAAATGACACAGCTTGCTCAAAATTTGACAGTAGTCTATTTATAGGTGGGAGTTGATGGAAGCTGTGTTGCATTTAAAGTTATTGCGCGGGAAATTCAAAAAGGTAATTAACTTATTAACTGCCCTCGTACTTTTGTTTCGAACCGAAATTCAGTTGCGTGCCTTGGCAAATCGAAGCCAGGGAGAAGAAATTAAAAAATTATTTAGGCATGGTCTTATTAGTAAATAGAACAGAACATAGTTGTGACATTTTGTGACGACAATACCAATTCTAAGTTTGTGGGTTCAGATAGGCGGGGAGTCTGTACTGTTGATGCAAAATTATTGTAAATGCTCATCTCCAAAAACCCAAAATAATAGTTGGTTGCATGCGGAGCACATATAAGACACAACACGTTGAAAACTGCAGCTGATTGGGTACCCGTCGATTTGGAAGTTATAATTGTGACGTCATATTCATCTGTCGTATCGCACATCAGCATTCTATTGGTAAAGTAGCTTTTGCCGATTTCTAGGAAATAGGGCGGAGTGCGTATTCGACTAAGAGTTCTTCTGATCCACAGGTAGTTGGCCGAGATAAAGGCGCTTTCTATGTCCAATGTTACCACTGCACCACTGCAATTGCTCCTCCTTTCCACCTTTTGCCTTTTATTGCTTCGGCTGCCTTAGCGACAACTGTTTTGATTGCCTCGATGGCCGATCGCGACTTCTTGTAGCCATATAATCCGATATTGCTCCGTTGTTTTCCGCTATGGCGAACAATCTACCGTATACAATCTTCTCCAGTATTTTCTCCATTGGGACGATAGGATGATGGACTATCTGGCGGTATATTTTGTCCCATTGGCAGAAGTACTAAGTACTGGACCTTCCATGCGCCGAGGAATATTTCATCTTTCCGGCATATTTAATTCGCGACTTGGATTATCTCCGATCTCATTCTAGGCGCAGTTTGAGATACTGTCGGGCCCAGAAAGTTTTTTACCAGGAATTCATTAGCATGCCCTCTGCATGGCCTCTTCTGTCGACAGACAAAATATAATATAACAATATCTTTTGTCAACAAAAGACCTAATCACGATAACCAATCATTTGCAAAACAGAATACACTAAGATAATGTTTTTTGAATGCCGTTCTGAGGCCCCTGTAACAGATTCAAATGTCAATAAATACAAATATACCCAAAATCAGGACCAAAATCCCCTAAAATTAATTACATATTCAGAACTTACCTCAATTCTACTGCCATAAATAGTTACAGCTGCACGCATGTCATAACCATCTTACCAATTCAGCCAGAGAGACGTCAAACACTTTTTTAATAAAGCTCATTTATAGTTATTGAAATATTCCGCCTTCCCGTCTATCAAGTCCATGTCTAGTGTCTAACAATAAATTCCTTCCAGACAGCAACTCGACGCATCTAATGTGTCATGAGAGACAGAAAAATGAAAGATTCGGGTCAAACTCGCCAACCAGAACCGCAGCAAAAGGCCCACAAAAATATTTAGTTCCATCAATATTTAAAACACTCGCGAAGATTGCCCAATCTCCTGCGAGGCAAAATTAGCGACATTTCGCTTTTCTCATAAATTTGAAATGAGTTTTCACAATCAATCCAAAGTAATCTGTAGACGAGATGTGTTTCGTCCATGTGTGTGTACATGTGATTTATGCCCGATTCGCCAAGGAGGTGTTGATAATTTCCAAATAATCTCGACAATCCCAAGTGCCCTTAAACGCTTATTAGAAAGCCGACCGCACCACCAGCCTTCAGTGATATTTCTCCATCTACCCACCGTCGAGATGACTTTCACTTCATGAATCAGATATTGAAAAGGTGCATTTGACGAAGCATCTTGATCAGAAGTTCGAGCCGCATTCCGCACTCGGTCGCACTTGGGGTTCCGAACAATAATTGCTCTTTGTTTTACTTCAATAAATTCTTTATTTTTCCCCCACCCACAGTTCATTGCCCTTAGGTGTATCAGTGCGTTTTCGTTCCGATACACTGATAAACGATATCTTTTCAAAAATGCATCTTTTCGTACGGTTCATCAGCTTTGCCCAATTCTCACTTGAGTTTCTTAAGCTACTTCTAATGCCACAAACAAAATATCAACAGAAAATGAAAAACGAAAAAATGAAAATAGAGTGAAAAATACACGAGCATGTAATTCATCTGATTAGATTACGAACGCACACAGCTACTAGTATAGTGTTATGCGTAGATTGCACGTAAACAACGAACAGTGCAACCCCACTAAAAAACTTAAGAAAACATTCAATTTCAACACCCGGATTGGCGGGTGTCTCTTTTTTTCATGTTATATTTGAATTTTTCGAAAACGAATGAGTTGGCCCCTTGAAAGATAAGCGACATTTCTTTTGCTCTCCTTTTGTTGTTGGAATTTTCATTGCGTGTGAGCCGCGCGATTTTTGTCCTCTCCTCGTTTCTGGCAAGTAGACCTTAAGGGCGGAAAGGTGAATGGCCTACAGCAAATTTATTCAACTGAATCCAGTGTTCTCCGACAAGTTGGTCCCACGCCAAGAAATGGCAAAGGTCAACATGGTCGAAAATATAAAATTAGAGTCCGACTGGTCAGATGGAAAATTCCGACACACAACTTTGGCAAAACAAAGGCAATGAATGCAATTTCATAATCAAATACAAACAGACTCACTGCGACGCAGAATCTATGAACATTTCGATATTTGCTTCGGATGATAAGAAGCTGCTACTATCATGGGTCCAAAAGGCCCAACCCTGGTTTCGAGCGATTGAAGAGAAATGACCGGACTGTTGCGATCTTGTGCAACTACTTCTACTGCAACAAAGCCGCCATTTCTAGTTAGATAACAATTGGATTTCCGGTGCAGGTTCATGCTTTATGACAAGAAAAACACGAAAATTATGCACGAATTCCAAAGTGATACGAAGTCATTGAGTGCGTAAACACTGATCGAAAACCGGACTGAGCTATTGTTCATTGACCCTGATGTAATATTATCTGCGGGTTTATTGCTGTCATACTATTCATTGCCATTACAGGAACTAGTCTTGGAAGTCTTACTTAAACATGTAATTATTCGAGTAAGATATTTGCAACTATAGGCATTTTCTATAAAGAAGACCGAATGACAGAACTAAATGTTTAATTTGTGTTACATTAGACGAAGAGAGCCTTAGGTTAGATCACCCTCTCCTCTTTTCCACTGAAACGACATCTGTTAATTATATATGATAAAAGCAATATATATTATCCACAAGACGAATTGATTGATGGACTAATTCTTTAAATACCACATGAATCTCGTACGCTGAAAAATATTGTTAAATGTGTCAAGTATAAGAAGCGCAAGATTATAGAGAATTTCCACGCAAAGAATCGACTCTAGTCATTTGTTTCATATTAAAAATGTATTATCATTGTTTTCAGTTTTTAAAAAGCAATTACTGTTTTCAAAGAAAATTAAGTATTGAACATATTATTTGGAGAGATCTTCTGTAATATCAAGAGATATATACAACATTTAATCCAGGTAAAGGCACTAGTTTGTATTTTTTTTATATCTATTGGGAATATTTTCAACTAATTACAATTTCATTCAATTCCATTTCACCGATTCAGCTATTCCATTATTTTTTCACATTATTAATATGATATAAAGCTTTTACAGAACCTAAATTTATTTCGAAGCATAATTGACAGCTTCTAGTATGTTTATTAAATTTTTAATAGGCCTTCTTTCGGATACTTATAAACTGTGTGCTTCTATTCACGGGCTATAATTTATAGACTTGCTGTTGCAGTAACCGAAAGATTTTTCTTGCATCAGTATAAGATTGGTAAATACGAACAATTTTGCGTTGATCTGAAATCAGAAGCGTATTCTTCTTCTGAGCTTCATAGACTAATGTCATAAAGAAGTACTCGTCTTTGGAAACCCACTTTCCAAAGCTACTGCTTTTCGTGAAATTTGAAAATAAATTTCAGATTGACATTTTAAAAAATTGTATTCTGTATTCCACGACCGGGTACCCGGGTACCCCATTTAAAAACATTGAGAATGATGGAGAATGATGCAAAATTGAATGTTAAATAGTTAATTAATAATTAATTATTGATAATTAACTATTTAAATAACTAATAATTAATGAAAAACAATAAAAATGCATTTAAATTAACAAACAAATTTATTCAGAAGGACTTCTGTGACATGCATTACATTCAACCAACGTAGTTGCGTGTTCGTCGAAAACCGGCATTTCACATTGGCGACACGTCTTTCTTGTTTTCTAAAAACAAAAATACAACAACAAAACTATTTAATATCATTAAGTACATTAACAATATTAATTTTAATATTATTACCTGTTGAATTGAGCACGTGTCAACAAAGTCGTCATTTTGAAGATGCTCAGATGCACAAAGGACGCTGACTGAACCACGCTTTCTCTAATGCCGGATTCGAATGGTTTCACCATAAACTCACAAGTTATAAATAGAAAGTTGACCGTACAAGTTATTCGTCAACCGAATACTCGAGATCCCTCTAGCAGGTATAACTGAATTTGTTACACACCTGCCGATCCTGACCTTGCTCTGCGCCGATTTCATTAGGCCTTTTGTAGCCGCAGATAGTCAAAATTCTTTATATTTATAAAAAATAATTATATAAAATACATAAAATATTCACAATATATTTGTTTCTGATAAACAAATTAAAATCTATCGCAAAATATTTGTTTTAACATTGTTAAAACAATGTTTCTATATGTGGGTACCCGGTCATTGACTACTGTCGGTAAAGTTGGTCATTGACATAAGGGTTAATATGTGGCAATCACATTCTTTGGACATTTGCAGAGCCTCTCCTATCTCTCTTCTTGTATTCGGCGGTCGTCTACCACCATTTGGTGTACTTTATCAATGTTATCGTCAGTTGTTGCAGTTTTTGGACGTCCCGAACGTCCATCGTGTCCCAAGCTCTCACAGTCACGTAAAAAATTCAGCTGCCCAAAATGTCACTGTGGTAAATGATGGTGGAGAAACCCCATACATAGAGTCCAATCATCTTTGCATTATTATTATTATTATTTATTGGCCTGTAAGAACCTGGAAGTTCATGACCTCACCGAACCGACTTCGCCATCGCTCTCTGTCCTGTGCACTCTCCTTCCACGCTCGACCATCCGATCTGACCTCCCCAAGGTCAAACCCCCATCTCCGTCGTGGCCGTCCTATCGGTCTCTTTCCCGTTGGTCTTCCGTCAAGGATTCTACGCACGGTCCTATCGTTGCCCATTCGCGCTACATGTCCGGCCCATCTTAATCTTCGCGACGTTCGCTCATAGCATAAGTTAAACACGTGTTTGTGAAAGTGTGTGAAACGCGCGTGTCAGTAAAAGTATGTAAAGTGCACGTGTAAAATACTTCTAGTATTTTAATATTAACAGAAAAGTGTAATAAAACAGTGAAAACAGTGAAAGCCAACAGTAACGAATGCTGGGCGACGGCCCCAGTGATGACCAAGAATTCATCATAAAGCGCAAAAGAAGAGCCACCGACCCAATCTAAACAAAAAGTCAATATAAACCCTCTAACCACAACATCAATAAAAGCTCTTGTCGTGAATGTAAATTCACTAATAAGAACTGAGAGAAGAGCCAATCTTTTCAACCTGTTGCAAGTTGAACAGCCTGATGTACTTCTGGCGGGGGAAACAAAGTTAAACCAGAGACACAAGATATGGCATAAAAACTGCGATATTATACGAAGAGACCGACCTAACTCCTAAATCATATATCTAATGCCAGAGGAAATCAGTTAGCTGGCTGGTTAGATCAGTTTCATACTGAATATAGAACTGACCTGCTAGCTACGGAATATCCATCGTTCCCCAGAGGTAGATCGTTCTTAGATATCTTGCTAATCGATTCACGACTGAGATTACTTAACACCAACAGACGAAACACAAACTGTTTACGGACAATTGAATACGACAGTGACCACTGTGCATTCACGGCAGTAATTGAGCTCCCGAACGAGCTCGCAGATCTGGAGGAATTCGTGATCCCGCAACCCTATAACTACGGGGCAATGCGATGGCCGCGGTTCACCAGATCATTAACAAGAGAACTGCGTTCGAATGACTTTAATCTGCCAGTAAACAGAAACCTGACAAATGACGAAATCGACAAATACATCCAACAAATGGACGAAACCGTAAAACGAACAATGGACAAAACAATTCCCAAAACAACAGTTACAGATCACATAAACATGTACAGAAATACAACAATAAACGCACTCCACAAGAAAAAGAGCAGACTGCTATCGAAACTAAATAATTACACAGACAGTTTACAGACAGACAAGACCAGGAGATAATATCACTGAAATCCCGATTAAAAAACCTCCAACAATTACTTAAAGCTAATTATAGATTAGCAACAAATTTGTATTGGAACAACAGAATTCGGGCTATAAGAACTAATAACCCGAATATGTTCCCACAAATAAATAAAATACTCAGGAGAAATAATCAAAACGAGATTCTGTGTCTCCAAATTCCACGTACTCATGTAAACAAGCAGCTGCTAACCAACATTGGTATAGATACAGAGAACGCTATCCCCAATAGTGAGCTCTTCGTGATCGAAGATCCTTTGGAAAAGGTGAACGCTGTGGGAGCTGTCTTTCAGGAAATGTACAAGGTGAATGAAAGCATTCACCGAAATCACGACCTGGAGGACAGAGTTCTACTCAATCACCTGCACGTCCGGAATGAAATTTCACTTTGGCAATCGGGGAATCCGGGTTTTACTGAATTCAGTGAAGATAAATTGTCAATTGACATTAATGCCAATGGTGTAGTGGCTAATGGCCTTCTAATAACAAGGGAAGGAATCCAGAGTATCTTCGACTCATTAAGAAGCAAAAAGTCAGTGGGAATAGATGGAGTACCTAACATCGTACTCAAGAACCTGCCCCCAATGGCAATAGATATATACACGGTCCTGTTTAACAACGCGTTGAATAATGCATATTATCACACGCGTTGGAAAACGGCTATCATTCCAGCCCATCGCAAAAAAGGGCAAAGACTGCACAAACCCAATGAACATGCGTTCGATAAGTTTACTCCCAAGCATCAGTAAAGTATTTGAAAAAAACCATCAACAAAGCTCTGGTAAAATGGGTAGACGACAATAGCATTATTCCAAATAACCAGTTTGGCTTTAGGGCGGGTCATGAAACCACACATGCCGCAGCTAAACTGGTCTCCGACATACAATGGAATAAATGTAGGAACCAATGCACAGATGCCTGTCTGATCGACTTGGAGAAAGCCTTTGATACCGTCTGGATCGAAGGGTTGTATTACAAACTGGTCAGACATGGCATACATAAGCCTTTACTATATGTACTTTACGATATGTTAAAGGACAGGAGGTTCGTGGTCAAAAGTGGTAATGTGACCTCTAATAAAACGTATAATATCAAGAATGGCTTGCAACAGGGCGCGGTACTCTCTCCGATTCTTTTTAACATTTACATTAGCGACTTATTAGGTGCACTTCCGCAGGCTATTGCGTACGCAGACGATCTCATAATTTACAGAACAGCTCCGAAAGTTGCGATCATAAATAGGTTAATACAGCGAGACTTCAACAAAGTGCAGCGCTATTGCGATGACTGGAAACTTAAGATCAACTTCCAGAAATGTGAAGCCATCCTATTTAGAACTCCATTATATAAAGCCACGTACGACACAAGGAAAAACTGGCGAAAGCTAGTTATCGTGGGACCGCATGGAGATAAACTGGAAACCAAGAGTTTAGTTAAATACCTGGGCATCTTGCTAGACCAATATCTGTATTTCAACAGACATGTAGAGGCTGCTTTGCTCAAAGCGAGGAAAACTTTTGCTATGACCAGGAGGCTATTTCACAGTAGCCAACTTGACAGCAGGGTAAAAGTCATATGCTACATGACGCTAATCAGGCCAATGCTCATATATGGTTGCCCAGTATGGTTCACCATAGGTCCCAATTTGATGGAAAAGATTCGGGTGTTCGAAGGAAAGTGTCTCAGAAGTTGTCTCAGATTATATCGGACACCGGAATCGGACTATAAAAAGTATTATTCAAATGAGACTTTATATAATGAAGCGTACATAAATAGGGTGGATAATTTTATGATTAAATTAATCAGAGGACATATTGCGAGAGCAATAAGCTCGTCCAATGACCTAATTTTCGGGCCCTATTATCCAAACACCTTGTACTATGAGAGCGTGCGTCGCAACGGCTTTGTTCCACCAGAGGCGTTCCTTGACTTGGATATGAAAGGGCTTATACAGGATAGATCCGGAATTTCGCTGATCTATCATGTAAGTAGATCATCTGCAGACGGGCGATTGTGCTACGACCGGGAAGTAGCACGCACCGAAGAAGAGCTCCTGCGCTTCAGTAGGTTTATCTCCCACAGAGACCGGGACGATAGTATTAGACAGCGTCAACAGTTCTGGTGGTTGAACGGCATATAAAGACCTGGGTACCAAAGTCGGTAAAGAATCATACTATCATCAGCTAGCTTACATAGACTTAGCTTTTCTAGAATTAGGGTAGTATAAGATTTAAGTTAAGTTAGGTTAAGTGCTTTTACATAAAAAAAAAAAAAAGTAGGTAAGTTAAGTAAGTTAAATTTTAAGAAAAAAAAAACAAAAAAAAAAATTGACAAAGTTTTTCAAATTTTTCTTTGTATTTCAACTAATTATCAGTACTGCCACAAAGTTCTGTCGCCGAAAGGCAAATTATACAAATATTAAGTAATGTTTAGCTTAGAGCGTCTGCGAAGGACCAGTAAGTTATTATATAAGATAATTAAGCTAGAATTTAAGCATTTTTTGTCTAGCCTTTAATTTAGAAATTAAGAATATAAAAAGAAAAATAAAAAATGTTGTAAAAATGAAGAAGAGCCACCGACCTTTTACCTAACACAACAAAGAAAGTGACAACCATGGAGACACAAGCTTTGGACTACCAAAAAAGGTATCTGGAAGCCGTTGAATACATCAATACACTTCGACTCCAGATGAAACAACTCCAGGGGGAAATTCACTCCCTAAAAGCACCCACTAAAAATAGAGATGACGTCTGCATAAAAGAAACGCCTGCTCAACATCCCGGACTAGTCCCATAATCTCCAAAGCAACAATTATTGTCCTCCGAAGCGCCATCTCCCCAAAAATAGAAGACAGCCGGGCATCAAATGCCTAACACACAGGCCAAATATATAAGACCGCCACTTATCTACATTAAAAATATCACGAATATCAAGGAGCTAATTAGACTGCTCGAAAGTACGTTAGGCCACCGCAATTTCACCACGAACTCAAGAGCAACTTCGAGTTCCATCACAACAAGCACTTTAACGGATCACAACAAGGCGGTAGAAAAACGTTCCCAAGTTAAGCTTGAATTTTTCACTTTTCAACATACACAGTTGAACCCAGCGACTTTCATCATAAGACATATTGATCCAGTGTGGACCAATGAGGTACTTGCAGCAGACATATTCAAGATCTGTCCGGAAGTGAAAATAAACAGGCTGGACTACTTGCAAACGCCATACATGCGGACTAACAAGACTCATTTACGTATTATACAAATTCCTCCAACTGATGTCACCCGGCTCAAACAAATAAAATATCTATTCACGCGAAAAATTGCGATTGAAGAACCACATAAACAAAACGTACTTCATTACAAAAGATACCAACGCTCAGGACACTTAGCGGCCGCATACCATCTAAGCATACGATGCGTAAAATGCGCAGAGCAACATTAACCTGGAGGATGCAAGGTCAGCCCGCCCAGGATGGAGCCAGGGAGAATCCAAACAACAAACCCCGATGAAAATCACAGTGGCATGCTGTAACTGCGGAGGACCCCAACCTGCTAACTTCTTGCAATGTCCTCAAAAGCTGAGGATTCTCCAAAGGCGAACAACGCCCATGGCAACGAGCGAACCTTCACCAACCAAAACAACATCACCTCAATCAACATATCTTACAAGTCCAGGAATGTCATACGCTAAAGTTGTCAAGGATTCCCTAAACATGACAAAAAATCACAAATTCAACTGCAACGATCTTAATCTGGACATCACAGGATACATAAGTAGTTTACAGAAGATGCTACCCACGCTGAAGCACAGCTCAAAAATAGAAAAATAAGGTCAGATTTTATCTCTTATAACTTCACATATCCTATCCCTTAATGGCTAATCTAGCAATAATTTCCCTCAATGCAGAGTCCATATATTCCAATATTCGCAGACAACACCTCCGGTTGTTCGTTGACAAGTTTTCTCCGGATATCCTCCTCCTCTCGGAAACGTGGCTTAAACCAAACTCCTAGGTATATATCCCTAATTATTCACTTGTTTCTAATCCACGAACCACTGGACCTCGTGGAGGTACTGGAATTCTAAAACACAAGAAATTCCAATTTTCCGAAATTAGGTTCACCAAATAATATTGAGTACACGGCAATTAAAATTTTTTGTAAAAGCAACACAGTGCTTGCACTGTCGTCCGTGTGCATTCACCCTTCTCGAGAACCAAACTTCCCTAGTTCCGACTTCACTGAGATAATCCAACAATCTCTTCCTGCACATTTCATAATAGGAGGAGACTGAAATTCTCGGCATACTTCATTCAACGACACTAGGTGCAATAAATACGGTTGCCAACTTCTACCACTCTTTCAACTCCATCGATATATTTACGCGGACTGTCCATTACAGGCAACACGTATGTATCCAAGTCTACTAAATCAACAAAAGATTTTTTCCTAAAATCCGTAGATATTTACTCACCTAACCCTTCGAATTCCCATCCGTTCAGGGGTCCGTCCACACCACTGTTCAAATCCCTGCCCTCGAACCATGCTACTCATTCAATCTGATCTCGAATTTCTCCAGGACAAACTGGAAAAGAGTCAATAGGGACATTGCTGCCAGTTTTACAGACTATACTTTGCCAGAGACTTCGAACGTACTCCCAGCTGAAATCGCAAAAACTAAAAAAAGCCCTTTTCAACCACACGCCTACATCCATCCTTCATAATCACCTATGAAAACTTTACCCAACAACCTTACAAAACGGTTACGCGTAAAAAAATAGCATAGACGAAAACTACATAGCAGTTCATCATCATCATCATGATCGGCACCACAACCGAGATCTGGTCTTGACCTTATTTAGCAAGGCCTGAGGCTTGTTAAATTTTCCACAATAAGTTGTTTTTTTCCGGGCAAGGTTATTAGCCTTGCGAAAGTACATAGCAGTTACTCCCCTTTTATTAAACATCAAATCCAACTCTTGACTACTCTGATAAACGGACAACTAAAATAATTTGTCGACCAGGCTTACACGTCTATACTTAACAATATTAAACCCAATCGGGATTTATTTAAAAACATCAACAGACTAACGGGTCGAAAATACAAACCCCGAATCGATTATATTATCCACCCTACTAACAATCACTCAGCCCAATCAGAGATTGACATAGCAAACTGTCTAGCTAATCACTTTTATAAAATCCATCAACAAAGCGACTCCCTCTCAGTCTCTAATTTTCAAGTTACCGTACATGACTACATCACATGCACAATCATCCCATCCTTCACCCCTTTCATCGCGGCATTCAATGAAACAAAAAAAACGTCACATCCTCTGGATAATGCGTCATTCCTAACAGAAGGCGAATTATCTGAACGACTTAGATGGAACTCCAAACCTTCTTTACAAAAGATAACTGGAAAACCACGGTTATAGCCGTGTATCAATAAGTCCACTCCTTCCAACAACCCCAGCAACTATCGTCCGATATCGTTATTAAACACATTAAGCAAGATGCTGGAATGCAAGATATATCGAAATCTCTTTTCATTTGCTAATGACAATGTGAGGGTTTTCTATATCACACGAAGAATCAACCCACAATTCCTACCTAACTTCGACCGCTAACAGCGCGTCAACATAACCCAAACCTGCAATAGCACACTTTCGCAGCATGCAAAGAATACACTTCCCAATATGCCCAGAATCTATTCCCCAACCTGTAATAAAATGCATTTTCAAACTTACAACGGAATATTAATCATCTCCCTCAACTACAGCAAACCGCATACATTTTTCCCAAAAACCACTTCGGTTAATTTCCTATTTAAACTATATCCCTCGCTTACTACCAAGCAGCACTAATTCCCCCGACAACCATTCCGGCCCACTTTCTGCTTAAACCATTTCCCTTGCTTGTAACCAAGCAACATTTACCTTCCCCGAAAGCCATTTCGGCTCCCATCCCAATTAAACCAATTGAAACAACACACATTCTCCTTACTGGTAAGTCACCAGCACGATGCGTTGCAGTTCCACGAAACAACCATCGCAACGACCAAGACCTATATTCCCTTGTCTAACCGACAACTCATGCCCATACTTGGTCGTGTTTCCAAAACCAATTTCTCCGTATACATAGTGACAGAGGATTCCAATTCAGCCCGTACGGCAGTAATTCACTGGAACTAAATTCCCTACGCACGCATAGCAACCCTTTTCAAGTTCCTAGTAAGTGGCAGTTCATTTAGCTATGACTCCACTGCCACGACACGATGAATGTATTTCTCGCCCCTTCCTGGTCAGTCGAGTCTTAGCCATCCGCAAGCGCAGTCGAGTCGAGTGGAAAACCCGCGCCAGTATATTAACCAAAAAAAAAGAGAATTAAAGAAACGGATCCAACCGTGGTAGTGTACACGCGAACAGTAGTCATGAAATAAAATGTCGCAAATACAGAAAATTTGATAAACAATGTAACATTTCATTGAGACACAACGTGCGGATATTGAAGAAATAAAGAACAATTATCACTAAGCCACTCGGAGTGTTTTATTTGTGGTGTTGCCTTGTGGATGACAGTTTCGCATCAGGTTTTCAAGTGCTCGTAACGCGCCCGAAGTGCGGTCTTCTAGTGAACGGCTGCCAGCGAATGACCCAATTGATCGAGCCTCAGAAATCGTTGCAAACGATCTGAACTGACTCGGTGGTGACTGATCCCTGGCTGTGAGCTCTGAATAAGAAAAGAAAAATAAAAAAACACGAAGTGCGAATGAGCTTACCATTACCAGTGCCGTTACCCGCAACTATTCGCTGTTTCCGTGATTCCGGTCGGTGGGTGATAGTGAAACCGTGCCGTACGTCGGCACCCATATATCCACCCCCACAACAATGCAATTATCCCAAATTCCCAGTTTGGCTTTCGCTCACAACACTCCACCTGTCATTCTCTGTTAAAACTAACGCACGATGTCACAACTAATCTTCAAAACCAAAGCCCGACGGTCTGTATCTCTCTCGACATATCTAAAGCATTCGACTGTGTTTGGATCTCAGGACTGCTTTACAAGCTGCCCTACATATTTGTATTAAACACCCACACCACCAAACATCTCGCTTCCTACATCTCTGGTAGAAAATTCATGGTCAAAATAAATTCTTCTCTCTCCCAATCGTATAATATAACCGCAGGGTTCAATTCTTGGACCACTGTCTAATTTGTTTTTTCAAACTGCTCATCTATAAACAAATAATCAGAGCCACACTCACATATGCATGTCCACTGTGGTACGAGTATCATATCATCATCATCATCGGCACTACAACCGGGAACCGGTCTTGGCCTTATTTAGCAAATCCTGAGGCTTGTTAAATTTTCCATGATAATTTGTTTTTCCGGGCAAGGTCATTAGTCTTGGTATCATATAACACCAGCCCAAATGGAAAAGCTACGCACTTTCGAAGGGAAATGCTTCAAGCTGGTCTGGCCTAAACCGACAAACCAACTCTTACACATATTACAATAACAGCTTTCTATACAATGCCGCTAATATTGACCGTCTCGCTAGACGCTTCCTAGAGCTGTCTATCAAATTTATTGAAAACCTCCCAAATAATCACAACCCCAAAATAACTTTACTACTACCAGCTCCTCTAGATAACAGGGCTCACTACCCGAATTGTCTCCACACCAGAACTCTCTTCACCTTTGGAAGACTGGTTAATGACTCCAATGAGGTAGTATACCATTACATAACACCGAGCTGGCACCCAATCAGTTCAAATACTGTAAATTCTCCAACATTCTGCGTTTTAACGAACAACCGGAAAGTGTTACCCCACCCGAGACGACTAAGTGTCCCACGTCAACCTACCTCCTTAACCATCATTCCCAAATTTCCCAAATCACATTACATAACATATTTAACTTATTATAATATTAATTAAGTTAAGCTAGGTTATGTCAGATTAATTAGGTTAAGATAGATTAAGTTAGAGTTAAGTTAAGGTTTAGATTAGATTTTTTTTTTTTATTAAATAGCACCATATGGTGAATTTATTATATAGCAATCTAGTAACGTATTACTAATAAACTATTTATGTCTAACTTAACTTGCTACGGGTATATATAATCTTTTAGGGTACTTGTCCTACGACGGTAGCTTTTATTCTAGTTTGTATTACATTATTTGTGTACATATTTTTAATAATTTTGTTTTTAAATATATTTTGTAGCGAGCTTAGGGTTCGCTGGATTAATTATGTTAAAATAAATAAGAGCCGTTAAATCGATTTTGAATTTATATAACACTTTATTAGTCCGTAATACAACCGTTACTTATACCGTACACTTAACGATTTCTTTATTATCGCTTCCGTACTTATCGCGTCTTTTACTGCTTACTTCTCACTCGAGACTTATCGCTTGCTTCACTGTCTTACTTATAACTTGAGACTTTCGCTTCCGCACGTATCGCTTGCTTCACTACCTTACTTATCGCGTCTTTTACTATGCTTTTTTTTTATATAACGCTGTCTTTATTGACCATTATAAGTTTAGTTACATAAGTTTACAGCTAACTTAACTAAGTTGTGACAATTTTACTTACAATGTCTAGAACATTTTTTCAAGTAATATTTAATTTGAGGTCTTACGTCTAAAGAGACCTATTCCAGATGCAATTTATTAGTAGGACTCCTGGAAAGGTCATGAAAACCAGGATGAATTACATATGTTTAGAATAAATATTCTTAAAACTACTTACCACTACTTAAATCTAGCTTATATCTAAGGTAGTTAAATAAATTTACATTTAGCCATGTAGAACAATTTTGCCTAGTCTTAAGCTTAAGTAGAGATTTCATACTTTACATAACCTAAGGAGGGAAGGGAGCGGCAGAGGGAGGGCTCTCCACCGACTGCTCGTTAAAGGAAAGAACCCGAGAAAAGGGTTGAATGTTTGAGTATTTGAAGTGGTTAAGATCGGTTACCCTGTTATGGTAGATGATTTCGTTCGCATCATTTACTAATCTTTTTGCGTAGAAGAGAGCTTTTAAATGGAGTGCATGAAGATAGGGATTTGATGCATTGAGGCTGGGGAGGCTAAGGGAATTGATGAGAGGGTTTGGATTGGCTGACAGGTTTTCAATGAATCTTATCGACAATTCCAGGAACCTTCTATCCAATCTCTTCAGGCCGACGGAGTGGTATAGCGTAAGGCTTCTGATATATTGGTGGGAGTCGCGCTGTCGACGTAGCCCTGTGATTAGTCTGAAACACTTCCTTTCGAAGATACGAAGTTTTTCCATTTGAGAGGGAGAGATATGGAACCAGATGGGACAAGCGTAAGTAAGTGTGGGCCTGATGATTTGTTTATAAAGTAGAAGTTTGACTTGCTGAGAGAGACCATCTGCCTTCCACATTACTTTCCGACAAAGGTTCAGCTGTATCCCCGCTTTGCGGATGACATTGTTTATGTGAGTCGTGAAAGAGAGATTATTTTCAAAAGTAATGCCCAAGTATTTTAGTGATTTAGATGGTTTTATGAGGGTGTTGCAGAGGTTCAGTTGGATTTTTGAATGGTTACGTACCGTGTTATTGGTACAGTGAACGTTTCTACCTTTAAATACCATCAGTTGAGTTTTGTTGGGGTTTAGGCGGATCTTCCATTTAAGGAAGTAGGAGGAAAGAATTTGGAGGAATTCATTTACGCGGTTTCTGGCAGATAACACGAGCCTGCTGCTGGAGTAGACAAGGGTATCGTCTGCGTAATTGAGGATTCGAGTATTCGGTGAGAGCGGTTGAGGAATATCAGATGTGTATAGTAAGTATAAGAGGGGACCCAGAATGGATCCTTGGGGGACTCCTGCTGTTATTGAGTACGTCTGGGAAAGGGTGGAATTTATCTTGACCATGAATTTTCTATTTGATAGGTACGAGTAGAGAAACTTGGGAGTGTGATTGTTGAGACGATACGTGGAATGTAATTTGTATAGAAGACCCACAGCCCACACGCAGTCGAAAGCCTTGGATATGTCAAGGGAGATACACACAGTAGGGCACTGGTCGTTAAGAGCCATAGTGATGTCGTGAGTAAACTTGAGGAGAGCGTGACATGTTGAGTGTTGTGCACGAAAACCGAATTGGAAATCAGGGAGTAATGAGTTAGTTTCCGCGAAGGAGAGTAGGTAATGGTGAATTTTTAATTCAAGTAATTTGCTTAAATTATTAAGTAGTGAGATGGGTCGAAAATTGGCCGCCATCAGGGATGCGCCTGATTTTTTAATGGGGATGACTATGGCAGTTTTCCAACACTCCGGTATGTGACCAGCATTTATTATGTGGTTTAGCAGGGTCATGATGTATAGTCGATTTGAAGGGTTGAGGTTTTTGAAAAGCACACGTGGAATTTTTTCCAAGCCGGTTGAGTTTTTATTGCTACGAGAAGATATCATTTGGTTAAATTCCTGCGGTTGTAAAAAGAAGTTTGTATCGGTGGGTTGAGATGCTCTATTGTCATTATTAAATTCAGTTATGAATGGAGTGAATGAGGAGATTAGTTCATGGGATGTATAACGGTTGACCACTTCCTCAAACTCGGAGTTGCCTAGGCTATCATTTTGCCTATGCACTTGGGAGAAGTGTTCCGCTAAATAGTTTGCTATTTCAGAATCAGAGTACAGAATATTATTTCTGGGACCAATTAGTCTGTCTATTGAGGTGTGTATTTTTCGTCCTGTAAGGCGATTGATGTTTTTGTAAAGATTACGGTCGGGTCTGATACTATTTAAAGTGGAGATGTAGTTCTGCTCTACGAAAGCATTTAACTGCTGGTTAATGAGGGTAGACAATAATTGAACCTGTACTTTCAGGAGGGGACAAAATCTTCGAAATAGTTTTCGGCGGAGCTTTTTTCTTAATGAGATGAGTTTGAGGGTGAGATATGGAAGTGGTTTACCTACGAAGGAGTGTGGCATCCTTGTAGAGGTATTAGAATACAGGGCTTGCTGTAAGATCCCTTCCATCTTACAAGCTGCTTCTTCAATTTCGTTAGGATCCAAGTTATTCGTATCTGTGATGGGAAGCGTTTGAAACATATCGCCAACGGATTTGTTGACCTTTCTCCAGTTAGTTCTGGAGAAATTGTGGACTGGGTTGAGAGATTGAAGCGGATTTAAGGGGCCAAGGTCAATTACCGAGTGGATGGAGGCATGGTCCGAGGGGAAGAAGTGCGACACAGTAGGGGGAGATACAGAGCGTAGGATCGCAGATTTTAAGAAGAAGTCTATAGTTGATTGAGTAGAGCTGGAGCAATGAGTAGGTTCTGTAGGGGAGTCGATATAGACGTAGGGGTGGAGAGGTAGGAAAGCAAGTAATTGTTTGCCAAATTTATTGCAAGCGGTGTCGTTGAAGGCGGTATGACGGGCATTCCAGTCGCCTCCGATGATGAATGAGTGGGGGTGGGATTGACGGAATATTTCATCGAAGTCTGAAGATGGGAAGTTAGGGTACCTCTTGGGTTGTAAATAGATGGCTACTAGAACCAAGACTTTATTGTTGTCACAAAGCAGTTTGACAGCAGTGTATTCGACACAGGAGATGTTGCTAAATTTGACTTCACTGAATTGGAATCTTTTATGAATAAGGATACCGGTACCTCCTTTTGTACCGTCAATTCGAGGAGTTGAATCAAGTTGGTAATTAGGAATAGAAATGCGAGAGTTGGGTTTGAGCCAAGTTTCACAAAGAAGGAGGACGTCTGGAGAAAACTCCTTCACTAGCAGTCGGAGGTGATGCCTCCGTATGTTTGACGAAATGGAATCTACATTGAGGGCAACTACACTTAACTTAGACATTTTGGGATAATATATGTGAGGTTATAAGAGAAAGTATCTGACCTTTTTTTTCGAAGTTACTTAATCCGTTTAGCGTCGGTAAGAGAGCATGCAACTCTCGGATGTATCCCATGATGTCGAGTCCTAGGTTTGTTCCTGGTTGTGATGAGGGTGCGTTGTTTCCTCTGGTAATTTCCGCATAGGATTTCGATTTCGTTGTTGTAGTAACTGCTGCTGTTGGTTGCGTAAGTTGGCCAGTGTTGTTTTTGATTGGAGGCACTCTCTGCTTCAGTAAGCGGAGCTTGTGCGGGCATTTTGTGTAGTTTGCAGGATGCGGTCCTCTACAGTTGCAGCATTCGACTGATAGTTCCTTCATGGAGATGGAGCCATCAGAATTTTCAGTGTGTATTAGTTCTGGGACATCCCCCGGTGCTTTTACTTTGCACTGGTTAGGCTCATGTTCCTGCGCGCATTTTACGCATCGTCTTGGTAGGTGACACGAAGATGAGAGATGGCCTGATAGCTGGCATCGCTTGCAGTGGAGAAGCTCCTGCTTGTGAGGTACCTCTATCTGAATTTTGTGGGTGAAGAGATATTTGATCTGTTTTAGCTTGTTAGTGTCTTCGGTTGGTGCCAATTGGATGATCCGTAGGTTGAATATGTTGCTCACCCTCATGTGAGGAGTTTGGTAGTAGTCGACTTTGGATATTTTCAAGTCAGGACTTAGTCTAGTCAATTCAGCGCTTATTTCTTCATTAGTCCAAGCAGGGTCGATGTGCCGTATTATAAACGTTTTCGGCTTGAGATCCGCCCTGAGGAAGGTGAAGAACTCCAGTTTAGCGCTTTTTCAGCTAGCGCGTGGTCTTTTAAAGAGGAGAGTGTTACGGACACGTTGTCACCTCTCGATCTGGTGGTAAAATTCCGGTGCCCCAGGGCGCTCTCCAGAAGCTGAATAACTTGTTTGATGTTATTTACCTTTTTGATGTTGATTTGTGGGGGCCTCTCGTTCTTTGGAACACTTCCATTGGCAGCGGCGTTATTTATTTGGGGTTTCGGTTGGTGTTGACTTCCAGACATTTTTTGGATACTGGAGATTTTTAGTGTTGGCTTGGCAGCTGGTGCTGATAGATGAGACGGTTGCTCCTCCATGTCAGACTCGTCCAACATTTCAGGAAAATTTGCAGAGCTGCTTTTATTATGCTCTGTGTGAGGCGTATTTATACTGTTTCAGCGTTTCGTTTCCGTCCGTTCCATTGCCTTGAATGTTCTACTGTTCCTAGTCTTGAACGTTCTATTCCAGTTTTCCAGTACTTCCTAAAATAATCTAGTACTTTGTTTCGGACTTTCTCGAAGATTCCAGTACTGATTGTCATATGCGTCACAATATAAATGTAGGTACTTAAATTACGCTAGGTCGAGTGGCTTTGCCCGTTTTAGTCTTCTCGCCAGGCCATCGTTACCCAGGAGCTGGAGGGCCTCGATGTTGGTGTGCTGCTGAAGCCGTTGTTTGTGCTTACGAGCGTACTGCTTGATGACATTCTCGACGTTTTCCACACCCAAATCGTTGTGCAATTCGTCATTCCGTATATACCAAGGAGCATTAACAATACTCCGAAGTACTTTATTTTGGAATCGTTGGATGATCATCCTGTTGCTTTGTTTGGTACAGGCCCAGAGTTGAATGCCGTAGGTCCATATTGGTTTCAGGACTTGTTGATACAGGAGTAACTTGTTGTACGTTGTCAAGGCAGAATGTCTGCCCAGCAGCCAGTACATTTTTCTAAACTTTAGTTTGAGTTCTTCTTGTTTCTTCTTGACGTGTACTTTCCATCTGAGTTTAGCGTCAAGAGTCATTCCAAGGTACTTTGCTGTGTTGGCGTAGGTGATCACTTGGTGACTGATGTATACTGGCTTGTGCTCGATTCGTTTGTTTGTAAAATCGACGTGCGCTGATTTGCTTTCATTCAGCTTGATGTGCCATTTCAGTGTCCAGCGTTGTACTGCGTCTATGGCTGTTTGTAGTGTTTGTGTTGAGCTGGTGTTGTTTTCTCCGACGGCCAAAATGGCAGTATCATCGGCGAATGTGGCAATAATATTTTCGTTGAATGTGGGCAGGTCGCTGGTGTATAGGAGGTATAGGATTGGTCCCAGTACACTTCCCTGTGGCACTCCCGCTGGGATTTTTTTCAGTCCGAAATAGACATATTCTTGTTTGATCCTGAAGTAGCGTTCCGAGATGTATGATTCCGGGATTTTCGAATATGGGACAGGCAGAAGCATCTTAAGTTTGTGTATCAGCCCCTCATGCCAGACTTTGTCGAAAGCTTGCGCAACATCTAGAAATACTGCTGAGCACACTTTCTTTTCTTCTAGCGCCTTTTCTATTGCATCAGTGATTCTGTGCACCTGATCAATAGTAGAGTGTTGGTTCCGGAAGCCAAATTGATGATCCGGAATGAGATGTTTTACTTCTATGATCGGTTTGATTCGTCTAAGAAGAAGTTTCTCGAACAGTTTCGATATGACCGGTAGCAGTGAGATCGGTCGATATGATGTTGTTTCGTGGGGCGGCTTTCCGGGCTTCGGAATCATTATTACTTCAGCTACTTTCCACAGTTGTGGTTCATATTGTAGCCTGAATGAAGCATTTATTAGGTTCTTTATTTTAGTGCTTGCCTTTCTCGGTAGCTCCTTCAGTATGTGTCCGGTGATGAGGTCAAAGCTAGGAGCTTTTTTGGGGTTGACATTAGTTTTAATTTCTTTTTCAACTTCTGCTGGGGTGACGGGCGGCATTTCGACTATTTCTTGTTCGTAGTCATTAGGCAGTGGCTCAGTACTACCTTCCGGGTTGGGTTGGAAGATATTTTGTAAGTGTTCTGCGAACGTGATTGCTTTTTGTGTGTTGTTTCTAGCCCAGCTGCCTTCCGTTGTTTTGATTAGAGGTGTTTGCATAATTGGCCTTTTTAGGTTTTTCGTAGTTTTCCATAGTGAGTATTCTGTACTGGAGTCGTGTGTCAGATTTCGTAAGTATTCGCTAAAGCTGTTATTCTTTAGCTGTTTGATCTCACTTTTCAGTTGTGATGATAGGTTGTTCAGCCTTGTTTTGTCCTGTCCGACCCTGGACTGCTGCCATTTCTTCCTCGCCTTTCTTTTTTCTGCAATTAATTCCAGTATTTCTCTAGGGTAGTTGTTACCCTTAAGTTTTGTTTTAATTGCGAGTGTGTTTTGCCACGCCGAGTGTTGTATGTCCATAATTAATTTCTCCACCTCAGCGTCCAGTTGCTCTTCTGTTTGTAGAGGGGCTGCTATTGTTATCTTGTTCTCCAGGCTGGTTCGAAAACTTTCCCAGTCTGTTCTTTTATTGGCGAGACATGGGTTGGTCGGTTTTGACATGATGTGTTCACTTAGTGTCAGGACGATCGGCGAATGATCGGAGTTTAGTTCCAGGTTATCTTCGATGCACATATAGTTGGTTGACACATTTTTGATGATGAAGAAGTCTATCAAGTCTGGTATCTTATCTGGGTCTGTGGCCCAGTAGGTAGGCTTACCAGTAGATATGGCTTCACATCGATAGGTTTGAACTGCTTTTAATAGCTCTTTTCCTTTTGTTGTGATCAGTCTGGAGCCGCAATGCGTGTGTTTTGCATTGTAATCACCACCTATGATGAATCGGTTTCCTATGGCTTTGAAGAGTTCTTTGTATCTGTCAGATTTGATGTTGTGTTTCGGGGGGCTATATAAGCTAGCTAATGTGATGTTAAGGTGTTGTGTGTTAACACTCACTGCAGTTGCCTGTATATCTTCTGCTTCGAATTTTGCTTCTTCGTATTGAGAGATCTGCTCTCTGATTATCACCGCACTTCCTCCCCTTGCTGCATTTCCGGGGTGTACTGCATGGTATGTTTTGTATCCTCTGAATTTGACAAAGGACTGTTTGGTAAGGTGTGTTTCTGATATCAGACACACATCTATTTTGTTTATATCCAGGACTGCTTGCAGCTCTTGTTGATGCCTTAGCGGTCCGTTTGCGTTTCATGACATAATTTTTAGTGTGTTAGTCATTTTACATACTTTTGGGTTTTGGAGCAGTTTTTTTGGTACTGGTCTCAAGTTGAGTCACCCTCTCGTTTAGTTTAGAGAATGAGCTTTCCAAGTTGGTTATCTTGTTGAGGATAAGTTGTAGGGTTTGGTTTATATTATCCTCTTGCTTTTTGGGCGTATCTTGTATGCCTGAGGTGGATGCAGCAATGGAGGCATACCTTAGCTTATTTTGGGTGTTCACACTCTTAGTTGTGGTTGGGTTTTCCTTTCTGTCTTCTTTAGGTGTGGGGTTTTTTTGCTTGGATTTTGCAAGTCTTTTATTTTTGAGGTCTTGTATTTCTTTGGCGACGAGACATCCTCTGTAGCTGGCTGGGTGTGCGTCTCCACAGTTGACGCATTTTGGGTTTTGGCTGGGCGGTTTTGTGCAGTTTACTGTTTGGTGGTTGCCAGCACATTTTACACATCTTGCATTTTTGTTGCAATCATTTTGTGTATGTCCATAGGCTTGGCATTTTTTATATTGAGGTATTAATTTATTTAATTTCATTGCTTCGATGTCCACCATACACCCAAGTATGTGTGTTATTTGTCTAATGTTTTCTATATTTTCTTCATTACTGAAGTTTAAGACAAACATATTTAGTGGCTTTTTGTCCTTCCATGAGAATTTATTGAAAGCCGACAGGATCTTAAGTCCCTTCTTTATAAGGTGGTTCTTGATGCTGTCCGGGTTGTATGATGAGTGCAAATGTTTGGCCATTACCCTGATTGGCCTCGTTTGCTTATTTTCGTATGTATGAAAGTCCAGATTCGATTCCTTGAATAGTTTTGTAATGATTCTATAGGTGTTCGGATCATTACAATTAATTTTCGCTGTTGTTTCTCCGATCAGTTTTATTTGGAAGGAATCCTCATTCACCTTTTGCACAATTAGGCCAGGTATTCGTATGAGTTAATTCCATTGAGCACAATCGGAGGTGGAGGTCGTTCCTTTTTGGTTTCTTGTGGGCTGATGGTTGATGCTGCAGGTTGTTGTTTTGTTGTTTGTTCTGAGTTGGTGGTTGTTGCTTTTCCCTGTGTTTTTATTTTGTTTTTGGGTGAGGGGGTAGTATTCGCCTTACGTTTTTTGTTATTTTTGGGGCTTCCCAGAACCCATTCTTCGGTGTCCCTGGCTAATTGTTCTTCATCAGTCCAGTATTCAATCTGTTGTTCCGGTACTGACGTTGGTGGACTGGGGTCTTCTATTTGAGTTTGCTGCAACTTGTAGAGGTGGGTCCATTTGTCTCCTTGGTGGATGCTTTTTCAGCTCCTCCACTTGTTTCTGCAATTCCATTATCATGGATTTTAGGTGTACATTTTCACTCTGTGCATTTTGCCATTTGTTGACTGCATAATGCCACTGACTATCCAGCTGCTGTTCGTTTTGACTGCGGCTGTGATTTTCATTAAATACGAGGGTTGCCTCTTACGTTTCGGGATTTGGCAACCCTAGTGTTGCAATCCGGCAATTGACAGCTCTGTCGTAAAGTTGGACATTTTTGAGGTTATACGCACTCAGAACGTTTTGACAAACGAGCGCTATTTGTGTTGTTTACAGTAATTTAAAAGATTCATCTTGGCCCAAAAATGGAATTAAATCGTCAACATTTTCGTGCGATTATTTTTTACAACTTTCGGCGTGGATTAACTCAGCAACAGTGCATGGATGAACTTAATTCAATTTTTGGCGATGAAGCTCCATCAAGGACCAGTGTTTATCGATGGTATGGTGAATTCAATCGTGGTCGTAGTTCACTCCAAGATGAATTTCGTGAAGGTCGTCCAAAATTAGTTGTTGTTCCGAAAACCATTGATGCTGTACGCGAACTGATATTGGAAGAACGTCATGTGACCTATCGTGAGATTGAGACAACCTTAGGCGTTAGTGGGACCAGCATACATTCAATATTGCATAAACATTTGCCCGTCAAAAAATTTTGTTCGCGTTGGATCCCACACAATTTGTCAATCGCCCAAAAAAAGGCTCGTGTCAATTTGTCGAAAGAAATGCTCAAAAAATACGGTCGCGGTGCTTCGAAACACGTCTATGACATCGTGACAGGTGATGAATCGTGGATTTACGCGTATGAGCCCGAAAGTAAACAGCAGTCGACTGTCTGGGTGTTTCAAGATGAGCCAAATCCAACAAAAGTTGTTCGCGCACGAAGCACTTCCAAGCAAATCGTCGCCTGTTTTTTCGGAAAAACTGGACATGTCGCAACCGTACCACTAGAACAACGCAGAACAGTCAATTCTGAGTCGTACGCAACCATTTGTTTGCCAGTTGTCTTCCAAGAAATCAGGAAAACCAACCGCCGAAGACGGATCACTCTTCACCACGACAATGCGAGCTCTCACACATCGGCTGCGACAACTGCATTTTTGAGCACCCAAAACATCGGTTTGATGGGTCATCCGCCGTATAGTCTTGACTTGGCACCGAATGACTTCTTTTTATTCCCGTACGTAAAAAACAAACTGAGAGGTCAACGTTTTTCGACACCTGAAGAAGCGGTTGCTGCATTCAGAATGCATGTGTTGGAGATATCTCAATCAGAGTGGCAAAAGTGTTTCTGTAGTGCTCCAAAAAGCCCTACCATCTTTTTCCGCCATTCCTAATCCAAAATCCCAGCAATATTACCCTAAAACCCAAAATCCTATCAAAACCTGAAAAAACCCAAACATTATCAAAAATTCGCAATAAACGAATCAAACATTCGTTTATCGCATAACATTTGCCCCCACGGCATAATAAAATCCAAAATCAAAATTAAAATTAAAATTCACAATAAACGAATCCAATATTTGTTTATTGTTCTATATTTGCTGCACAGCATCACCCAAATCCAAAATTCAGAGATCGTTATCTCTATCCTAAAAATTTCATTGAGTTAAACAAACAAAAACTCAAAAGCAGATACATTCACACATCTGCGTAATGGTTTCGTAAGAATTCAAGAAATTGATTTCTTATCTTGTGTAAACACAACATCTCGCTCGAAATATCCAAAAGATCGAGATTGTTGCACGAAAATGTGTATCTTTGAGATACAATTTTCGATTCCTTTTCCTTTATAAAGGAATGGTTTAGTGATCTCCGGGCCGCAGTTTAAATTCGTCTTGTGTCCCTGGAGGAAATACCCCAGTGGAAGAACTAACTGAAAAAATAAAACTCTTTAATTTGAAAACGAAGACAACCCGGATTTTCATTTTTGCTAAGTATCACCTGGCCTGGAAGACCAAGAGAAGACCAAGGACAAAAGGCCAAATCTAAGGACGTTGCTCTTCCCTTTGGACTCAGAGGAAGCACGGCAACGAACCCTGTTGTGCGACAGGTTTCAGGAACTATTGTAAGGGATCTCTTAGTCCTTTTAAGGATTAAGAAACACGCTTCCTGAAACAAAAAGTACAACATTTCGACAATTGGTTCAAACGCATGCAAAAATGTATAGATCTTCATGGGGAATATTTTGAAAAACAATAAAGTGATTTTCGATGATCAATATTTGTTTTTGTTCTCTAATCCCGAAATATAAAAGGCAACCCTCGTAGCGTGAGCTTGGTGCACTGCTGTTGGTACTCATTGTTTTTGGGATTAGTCTCAGATTCTGGGGAATTGTGTTTTAATTTCCACTACACATCACCCAATTTTACACAGTTGGTGCACATGTGGACCTTTTGTTCGTATAGAACGTTTCCCGGAAAATGGTTCCACTTATCGTTTGTTTGCTTCTCACTTTCCGGAATCGTACACGGATTTGTTTGGTTCACGCGGTCTGTTCACTTCGGTGGTTGAGAACGAACTTTAGATTAGATAAAATTAAAAAAATAAAAATCCTGGTGTTCTGACCTTTTCCAGGAGAACTGTATTATATATATATTAAAACCTATATATTATATATATTAAAACCTATAATACTCATATAGTTATTCACACATTCAGTTATGTTTGGAAAATGTGTAATGTATGCATGTAAACAATTGTGTCACTAGAATCATAAGTTAGCTGTAGTACTTAATGTAAAATTAATTACTGGTCAAATAAACGCAGTATGTTAAAAAAAAAATGCTGCTACATGGCAGCTTGTAAATGGCTAAAACTTAGTCATAAAAACAGCAATGACTAAGCTAAATATATCGAAAATGTCAATTGAATTAGATGCCTTCAAGTATTCTTTTAATGCAACCAACTTCAGAGCCGAGTTTCTACATGCACGCCTATAAATTCTTCTTTAATTTTCTCTCTTCATTCTTTCTCTATTTCTATTTTTCTTCTCGTTCTGCTTTGTTTTGAGTTATTTATTTAGCTTTATTCAAAATAGCGTTTGAAGATCTAAGTATTATACTGGAAAAATATAAAGTTGTAAAATATTGTATCTACGCAGATGATCTCATTGTATTCAGTAATGTCAACAATTTAGAACTTATCAGTCAAACTTTTGAAAATATCCTCTCAGATATTAGAATGTGGGGTCATTATTCCGGAGCCAAAATCTCAAACAAGAAAACCAAAATATTACACATATGTAAAAAACACAGTTGTAATAAATTGTTAACAGTTAACTTTGAAAATTCCACCATCAGCAATGTTAATACACTAAAAATTCTAGGTCTACAACTTGACAGTAAATATAACTTCAAAAATCAATGTCTAGCTCTTAAGAAAAACTTAGATATAAGGTTAAATATAATTAAATACTTAGGATCAAAAAAGAGTTTTGTTCATACTAATACACTAACAAACATCACCAGAGCAATTATATTATCAAAAATAGATTACGGCCTACCAATATACGGGAAATGCAGCAAAACTAACTTACAACTAGTGAAATCCCCCTATCACGCAGCAGCCCGAATAAGTACAGGTGCATTCAGAACCACCCCAATAACAAACATTCTAGCAGAAAGTGGACTCCCGACGATTGAAAATCGAATGAAGTACCATTCAGCCAAGCTAGTTGTCAAACTTACCGCCACACCGGAGACACCCATAGTGAAGGATATTAAACACATCCTTAGGAGGAAACGGCCCCAAAGGCACTTGTCGGCCCTAGGACAGGCAATATTACTTGCGCACCAATTCCGAATAAACATTAAACCACAAAAGGCAAGGACAATTCACCCCCCATGGTCATTATCACCTAAGATATTCAACACCGATTTAAGCCTACTCCCAAAAACTAGAACAAACCACCTAGAATACCAACAACACTATCAACATATCAAAAACCAACACCGCCAGTGGAACCTACTTTTCACCGACGGATCCAAAACAGAGGACGGCACGTCATTTGCGATAGTCAACAGCGCTAAAATAGTAATCAGAAAGGGACTTATACCCGAATTCTGTTCCATATTTTCGTCCGAAGCAACCGCTGTACTGGAAGCAATTAAGTTAGTAAAAAAGGACAAGACACTTATTTGTACAGACAGCCTATCAACCATCCAAGCAATAAGGAACCCAAACAATAGAAACCGAATCATTCACTTGATCCAGCATAGTTTGTTCTATAAACAAAACAAAATAAAGCTTCTCTGGGTGCCAAGCCATAGTGGGATAGCAGGAAACGAAGCAGCAGATGCTGCTGCAAAACTTGCCATCAAGGAACCCCTAATAACCTTTTTCGTTGAAAACAGCAAGGACTTACATAGATACTTAAATAGTGAGCTCCACAACTTAGAACAAAAGGACTGGGCAGACTACAGGCATATGTATGCAGTAGTAAACCCCAGAAGAGAACCTATCACATATCCACCAACAGCCGCAAAACATAAAATCAGGTGCTTCCTCCGGCTGCGCCTTGGGCACACATTTATCACCAACCAACATCTCATCAACAGGAGTAATCCCCCTACCTGCCACATCTGTACATCCAACTCCAACCTATCCTCCAAACACATACTATTTGAATGTGCAGGGGTAAAAGACCTCGTTCGCCAACATTACAACGACGACATCCTCAACATCATATCCCAACCATCATCATCTAATATCGATAAGCTCTACAAACTACTAACCTTAGTTAAGTTACAAAATCTAGTGTAAACAATATTTAATATTTATATTCTAGCCGAAAGCCTTAGTCGCTAGTGCTATTAGTTTTAAGTTACCATGTAATTTACTTGCATTGTAATAAATAATAATAATAATAATATTTAGCTTGAAAATGTTCTCACTGGTATGAATAAATTCTCGTGTTTTGACCAGATTGCAGTACTCGTATAAAACCCTAGTTGAATTTGCAAATTCATTAGAAGTTGATCACACCAGTGTTTCAAACTCTTAAAAGTATTGGGAGTTATTCAAAATAAAACGCATTGAACGCCGTACAACGAAAATGCCAGCGAAAACTTATTCAAATAAAATTGTTCATGATCTTAATGATTTTTTATCTCAATTTTTTTAAGTAATTTTCTCCTTAATTTACCTTTATTTTTCCTTTTTGTTAACTTATGTATTATAACATGTATATATTGGGATATCCCTTCTATCTTCGGACATCCTTTCGAATTATCGCTTCATAATATTCCAATCAATGTCTGTAACGACTCTTTAATTCGTACTCCTTGAATGCTTGACGAAGCCTTCCCTTGAAATCCGAAGTACGGCTCTTTTTTTCTTCGATGATTACTATTTTTATATGTAGTTCGCCGCCTACTTATTTGCAACATTCAGTGTTTTGATTCCACTAATTGTTTGTGAACAATAACCCAAAATTCGGAGTGTGCATTTCTTTGACGCGTAACACCTTCAAGTTGCAAAACGTGGAATTAATAATTAAGATATTTTGAATATTGTACTGTGAAGTAATTAAGATTGTTGTCTATCATTCTACACCTATTTTAGTGCCATAGAGTTTTTACACCAATGAACTCGAACCCATTGCTAGAGAGAGAAGCTCTGGACGACCTATCCAAAACCAATTAACATACATCCTCTTTGTATGAATAATAAATACGGTTTTAAGTTTTCCAGCAATTACCATTTATAAATTACTTTTACAAACAATGGGATGGGTCAACAAAGATATTTATTTGACATACTCCCGGAAACTATGCCTCCTTCAGACATCTTTAACGGACTAATGTACCAAGAAACTGTGCAACACAATGCAAGGACAATACCTGCAATCAGGTAACGGTGTCAAGGAAATTGTCATACTATTAAACAAAACAGAGTGTCACTCGTATAATGGCTACTCAAATGTCCTGTCATGCGTTGGTCATTTTAAAACCAACACCAATTACTCGTGCTTCAGTTTGTCCACAGTGTGGTCATGAACTCAGTCCCAAAAATCATACGGTGATTAAGAAGCCGGACGAAGATCTGATTGTTTTTCTCATTGTTCATTGTATCCTTTGTTACGACTTTGTTGGGCAACCCGCTGTTTCCGTTATTATACCTGTGCTTTGTGCGTCCTCAGGTTATCCGCACACACGCCTAAGGATCATTGATGTTTTTCTTTGTATCGGTAGGAATTCGAGAAGCTGGCAACAGATTATCCGGTTACTGGTATTCAGGCACTAGCTACTTATAGGATTTATATGATTTGCCAATTTTCACCTTTCATCGGTGTTAAGCGTATTGTTTATGCTCTATTTTGTGTTCAGTGTTCAATAGGGAACTATTTATTGGAATAAGTAAACGAAGGCGGAGTTTTAAATCAAAGCATCTTGCATCTAAATAACAACTGAGATTGTATTCTACTGAGGCAATGAAGGCAATGACAACAATTACGACAGGATAAGAGGAGAAAGGATATGAAAGATTCTTACAACTGCAATATTCGGGTATAATTAACTTGCATGAGGGTATTATTAATATATCGTGATATTCGGAGATACCGTGCAATTAGTGGAACAATGGAAGGGGAAGAAGGGGAAGGGAGTATCGATGTGTATTGGTCTTGAATGCATAAACATTACAACGACGAGGCAACACATAAACAGGTAGAGCATTCCGAGTGGTTCGGCTAAATAATTACTATGTTTATCTGTGCGCTTGCAATTGACCTTTAACATAAACTGATGTGCATACTCTGTAGATGAGTATCACAGGAAAATGTCAGGGCACAGGGCGAGCGGAGAGAGAGGAAGTGTATAAGGAAAGGGGTATCCACATATATTGGTTGGTAATACCTGGACACTACAATGACGAGGAAATACATGATCGGGTAGATCATTCCACATTCGGGTTGTTCGGCTAAAGAATGGCTATGTTTACTTGTGCGTCTGAAGTTGACCTACAACATGAACTGATGTGCATTCTCAGTAGACGAGAATCACGGAAAAATGTCAGAGTACAGTGCAAGCGCAAGGAGAGGAAGTGGATAAGGAAAGAAGGTATCCATATACATTGATCTTAAATGCCTAGACAGTGGAAGTGGATAATGAGAAGAGGTATTCATATACATTGGTCTTAAATACCTGGACATTACAATGACGAAGAAACGCATGATCAGGTAGAGTATTCCACATGCGGATTGTTCGGCTAAAGAATGGTTATGTTTACTTGTGCGCGTGAAGTTGACCTACAACAGGAACTGATGTGCATTCTCAGTAGACGAGAATCACGGCGAAATTTCAGAGTGCGAGTGGAAGGAGAGAAAGTGGATAAGGAAAGGAGGTATCCATATACATTGGTCTTAAATGCTTGGACATTACAACGACGAGGAAACACATGATCAGGTAGAACATTCCACATTCGTTCGGCTAAAGAATGACTCTCTATGTTTATTAGTGCGTCTGAAGTTAGCTTTAACTGCACATTCTCAGATTGTCGGGTATCGCAGGAATATGTGTGGAGAGGCGGAACACAGTCAGCAAATTCAGTTAAGCAGCGACCGTGATAATACCTATAGAAAAAAGATAGCCATGTTACGTTACACCTATGTTCTAAGGACGGAATTGATCGACTTACGGCTGAGTCCTCAAACAGTTTCGCTGCTCGTTTTTTCATTCTGTTGAGCACGTGTAGTACAGTTTTGGATGCGCCTGACCAAATATGGGAGTTGAACTCCTTTTTTGGACGAATATACGACTTGTAAATAGTGGACAGGTTGAATGGAGTGAAGTATCTTTTGCATCTCTTAAGAAACCCCATACATTTCGCTGCACTTTTCGCAGCTTCAAATATGTGGTCATTACAGTTAAGAGTCGAATTAATTCGAGTGCCGGGGATTGATAGTTCCTTGGGTCCATCGACATTATATTTGCTTACGGGTTCACTATTGACAACAAGAAGCAG
Organism: Microdon myrmicae; assembly: GCA_963931805.1. NCBI lineage: Eukaryota > Metazoa > Arthropoda > Insecta > Diptera > Syrphidae > Microdon > Microdon myrmicae. The sequence goes on along the minus strand of OZ007497.1, from coordinate 151,096,535 downwards.
CACCGAGTTTTGAAGGCATTGAATTCTACTTGGTTAGATAATCCCCACTGATACAACTTGTTGATGTCGGAATTCATTATAACACCATCATCATCGGCACTACAACCGGGAATCGGTCTTGGCCTTATTTAGCAAGTCCTGAGGCTTGTTAAATTTCCCATAATGATTTGTTCTTTCCGGGCAAGGTCATTAAGTCTTGCGCCAGAGGCTCCTCGACGGGGAATCGAATCCCGGTCTCCCGCGTGACAGGCGGGTATACTAACCACTATACTATCGAGGAGCCCATTCATTATAACATAACCTACTAATTGGTAATGAGGTTCGAACAGTTTGGTCGAGAATGCTCGTAGGGGTGTGAGAAACTCAACGAACTGTCATCAGTAAACTAATGAATTAGGTTAAGAGTAATGGACAAGAGATCATTTATAAAGATGAGGGAAAGAATTGGTGAAAGTACAGAACCCTGGGAAACACTTGCATTAATTTGATGGGAGGCAGATTTAACACCATCAAGAACCATCTGAATTAAACGGCGAGAAAGATAGACTCTTTTATATCAGATCGGGGAACTATCCACTCCATATGAATGTAATTTCCACAAAGCGGCTGAATGCCAAACTCTGTCGAACGCTTTTGAAATATCCAATGCGACAACCTTGCTTTTACCGAAGTAGTGGTTGGAATTATTCCACTTTTCGGTAAGGTACGCCATCAAATCTCCTGCGGAGCTTTTGCTATGAAAGCCATATTGGCGGATATTGTGGAGACGATTTGAATCCAGATATTGCGAAAGTTGAAGATAAATAAGTGATTTTATAGCGTTTGTGACGATGTGAAGAAAGTGTGAATCGAACCGGCGCTATGACGGTTAGAATAACTAAAAATTGAACCAACGCTCAACACATCAGGCCAATGCCGCGTGTACGAATTCGATTTTTAAACTCAAGTACACTCAACTGATGTGGAATTGCTATGTTATTGCTTGGTATACGGCTGATGCTTTTGCTTATTCGATTTTCTTTCTGTGTTCTTCTTCACTCCTTGCTTGTGTACTGTGTGTGTATCTGTTAATAACGCCACAATTCCATTACCTTCGCGAGAATAGAAGTTAGTGTTATGGGTCGATAAGAAGAGAGGGACGATTTGTACCTCTTTTTGGAAATTGGTTGAATGTTCGCTGACTTCCATATATTTGGGAAGCGGCCAGTAAAATAAGACAAAATGGAAGAGTTTCCGTAGGGGCTTAGCGTTTGAAGATGAACATCTCTTCAAGACAATTGGGAGAATGCCGCCTGCAACAGCGGATTTTGTTTGTGTTCAGCTCCTTGAGCGCACGGGCAACTATACGCATTCGAAAGTCAATCTGTGTCCTGGTGTGCCGGTTATGCTCAAATTTAGGTGGAACTGATGTGATATCAGAAACTTCCCCGTAAAAATAAATTATTATGGAAAATTTAAGAAGCCTCCAGACATGCTAAATAAGGCCAAGACCGGATCCCGGTTGTAGTGCCGATGATGATGATGATGTGATATGAGGCAGCGTTGAGTTGGCTGCAAAATGTGCAGCATGTAGATTCGCCTTCTCCATTACACTGGTGACTGGTCTGTCATCGACTATAAGCGAAGGAATGGATGAGGAAACCGAGTTTTCGATGTTTTTCACGAATACCCAGAAATTTCTAGTACCTGTGGAAAAGCGGAGTATTTTTTGACTCACTCTCTAGTCATGCAAGAACTTTGCGCGTTGAATATGCGCTTTGCAGTCAGTATTAAAATGTTGATATTTTCGATATAAAAATCAACAATCACTTAATAGCACCTCCGGATGCTTTAGTATCATTTTATAATAAAAGCAGCGCACGTGCTTAAATATTTGCGACTGAGGTGATACTGGTATTATAATCTAAACCGTAAGCGGTACAGGCATTATACCGGTGTTTCCCAAATTAAACTTAGTGAATGCATTCCACCCCCGAAAAATTTAAGAAGTAACTTCAGACGTATCGATAAATACATGTAATCGTCCTTCATCCATACTACACCAACTGAGCCGTTCTATCTACTCATGTACTCCTAGTTATTACAATATTCAAGCATTTCTTTCTCCATCGTCTATGTTTGACAATTGAAGGTATTTCAAAATACCTTTGATGTATGCGTGTTATAAATCTTTTAGTCAAGCTATCAGTTTCCAAATACAGCGGTGAAAATATAACGAGCGTGTGATTCGAACCGACGCTATAACGGCTAGAATCAGTAAAAGATAGAACCAAAGCTCAACGCGTCAGGCCATTGTTGTTTTCGCAGTCAGATCTGTCGCCTTTTCTGAAGATAGGGTCGACTATTGAGGTTTTCCATACTTCCGCAGTGACTTTATAGCGTTTGCGGCGATAGTGAAGAGTGTGTGATTCGAACCGACGCTATGACGGTTATAATCACTAAAAATTGAACCAATGTTCAACACATCAGCCCACTACCGCATGTACGAATTCGATTTCTAAACTCAAGTACATTCGACTCATGTGGAATTGCTATGTTATTGCTTGGTATACGGCTGATGCATTTTCTTATTCGATCTTCTTTCGGTGTTCTTCACAATTTGCTTGTATATTGTGTGTGTATCTGTTAGAAATGCCACACTACTCCCTCCTCAGTAACTTTGTTATGATCAACTTCGTGTGCGAATGACGGAGCGAGGAACGAGCGTATGGTATATGGCTTTAATGAACGCGCTTTGATTGTTCGACTTGTCTTTTAGGTGGTGTTGTTCCTTACGATTAGTCGTGTGTGTATCTGCTAGAAAGGCCACAAATATTCACACAATTTCTATAAAAGGCAACTCACCATCTAGATTCTATCGAAGTCACTCATTAATCTGGAAGTAAAATATAGCCTAGAGATGTACAATCTGAATTGAGAACGATCTTAAGCCTTCAAATATTGTTCACTTTCTTGACATTTGTAAATTCGGACCATTGCTAAATTGAACTGAGTGATACATGGTCGCATTAAAATATTACAGACGATATTTAATAAAAATGAGTGCTTAAAAAAGGAAACCTTTCGTGCACTATGTGATTTTCTCAGTCAGCATCATCATCCTACCGAGCTCACAATTTGAATATCGTGAAGAAATTCAAGAATCCTGGCTCTGCCGTGAACGTAGCAATCGAGAAAATTGCTGCAGTGAATGACCGTATGGCTGACCATCTGGTAATCGAGTATAGGAATTGAACTTTATAGCGAAAATTTTCTTCAAGATTTGAATGAGGAATTTGAACTTCTACGAGTACAAAGCTCAGCTGCCATAGAAACTGAGGCCTTCGTACACTTACAGCGCCGCCACTATGCATGAGATGACATCTTCAGCTAGATTTCATTAACCAGCGGATTCGTCAACAATCAGAATTATCATCAACATCATCATCATCGGCACTACAATCGGGAACCGGTCTTCGCCTTATTTAGCAAGTCCTGAGGATTGTTAAATTTTCCATAATGATTTGTTTTTTCCGGGCAAGGTCATTAGTCTTGCGCCAGAGGTTCCCCGGCGGGGAATCGAACCCCGATCTTCCGCGTGACAGGCGGGTATACTAACCACTATACTATCGAGGAGCCCTAAGGATAATCAGAATTATCGCATCTATGAAAATCCAAGACTGATCGTGCATCCAAGCATCGACAGAGAACTTTTAGCGTTTTACGATGATTGTGAAGACCGTGATTCGAGCCCAGAAAAGCAACAAAACACCGACGCATCATACTACGGCCCCATGTATCTGCGCCTGTCTGAGTACACTACATAGGCTATGATTGCTGCGTTAATGCTATGGTATACAGCGTTGCTGATTTTTTCGATTCTCTTTTGGTAGTGGCTTCTTCACTACGGTAGCGTGTGCGTAATATGTTAGAACCGACACAAGTACCTGTAAGGCGCGGCGACACCAACGACTCGCACATCTTTGAAATCAACACCGAACACGCAGTTATTCTGAATTGCAAACGCTACCGTCACATGAAAAGGGAATGTTGGTACCTGAAGCTGATTGATGCGGACGATACGTCGTTGCTACAGGACAAAGTCATTTGTCGCACAGCGAATAAAACGATGGGCGTTCGGAGCAAGCAGTTCCGTGGACGCATTATCTCTCTAAATGGTGACCGCAATTGGCCACCGAAATCATGCGATTTAACCATGTTAGACTATTTTTTTTTTTTTGGTTATTTGAAGTCAAAAACGTATGTTGGTGAGCCTAATCCCATTTAACACCTAAAAGTGGCCATTAAAGCAGCATTAACACCGTAGACGAACAATTATGTCGGCAGGTCATCGAAAATGTAAGCAATGGCGACAAGGTTGATTTCCGAAGCCGTGTCAAACATTTATCCGATATTTTGCAACACATATAATTGTCGCCGATCAGTTAATCGAATAAAAATAGTCATTATTGAAACTGTATGAAAAGTGTTTTATTCTGTGTTTTCGTAGTACAGGTCTTAAGGGAACACCTTTTATACAAAGCTCACTATGTGGACACATACGAAAAGAGGAGTGATTGTCCAAAAATGTATCGCAGCATCAACTCAACAGAACATCTGCACACCTTATCAGAAAGCAAAGTCACTCCATTGATTATTTTGATTAAAACAGGTTTATCCGGCTGTCTGCTATCTATCGCTATCACTGCTACCGAAATAACCGTTCTATGGAGTTGAAGTTATTCTAAGCACTAGATGTGTTACAGACTATGTTTCTGGCTGCTCAATCCAAGTGATTCTGGACGGTATTAAATTTGCATATATCAAGTAAATGTTGATGGGAGAAACGCCAACGTGGACCCAATGTCGATGAACGTATTATAGCAAGATCAGTACCTCTTGTTCTTAATCTACCTGTACAGAGTTTTGACATTTAAGGTATCACACAATTATTTTTTGAATGAAAATAAGAACAAAACCAAGTAATTAATATGTTAGTACAAAACCCTCGCCAGTCTCATATCTTGATGAACCTCACATAGCTCACCTTGTTCAAATCACGTACATCGTTTTGCTATTCTTAATTCAGGGTTTTTAGTTGGTAGTGTTTGATTGTATTAGTATTACTTATTGAATAGGTTAACCTAATCAGTTATGCAATTAAGATTTTAAATTATCTTAAAAATTATTGTTATTTGTAACTCTTAAAGTTTCTTATCATTATGGAATATATTATTTTTAAGTAATATATCCACTAAGCTATTACAATTAAATAATCGTTAACAGTTAAGTAATAAACTATAAATTGATTCCGGTTGTGATTATTAATTTGTTTTATTTTTATTATAAATAATTCAACAATTTTAAGTAGCGTTTGGATTAAGTTACTACATTATATTGAACTAAATTACCATTAACATTATACATTTATATTATGTTTATTATAAATAATACATTGATTTGAAGCTGCATTTAGATTAATGTATTACAATGTATTAAACTAAATTAAGATTAACAATTTAAAATATCGCAGTTGTAATATTATTAAAATTCATTCCTTAGATCGCTTTCATCGCCGGAATTATCTCGGATCAATGAGAAATGCATGAAGCACAGGAAACGAGTGCCGAGTCCATTGACGGTAGTCACAAGAATAAATTGCGCACATTCTGTGGAATTCAGAGGCAAGATACAAATACAGTCGAGTGCATCAGATGCAAGATGCAGTGATATGTCTTCCAATCAAAATGCTGCAAAACTTATCCATACCTGACATTGTATCAACTAGTGTGCCTATGTGGGGTGATGTACTTCAGCACGGCGGTACGAATGTGTGCGTGTGTTTATATAAAACGTGAATAAATTCGATATCGAAAATAATTCCCCGCCTGTAGTGGAGACACACCGAGAGAGAAACTGAAGGGCTTAAATGAGAGAGACACTATCTTACGTCTAGACTACATACGTGCAAGAAAAACTCGTTCAAGTAGCGAAACATAAAGCAAGTGTAAAAAGTATTCAAAATGGAAGGCCGACATGTGGAAATAAAATTTAATTAATGAAAATGGCATCAGAATTATTATTCAGTCTGAGTCCAGTCAAAGTACGATAAGTAGAACATCAACCGAAGGCAATAATTAAGGGCAGTCCTTAAGCGAATTGTCGCACAACAGATTGTTTAATGATGTTGGCTGAATTCGAAACTGCTTCTCGGCGTTAATGTGAAGTCGTACGTCATGAGTATTTACCAGTTTTCAAAAATTCGGTAATATAAAAATGTATAATATAATTTGATTTTGGGAAAACTGGACTTACGATACTTGTACAGAGTTGTAGAACGTTTGCAAACAAACTATTTGGAATTATATGTTAAATTACTTAAAACTGATTTGAGAAATTAGCAAATTAAGTCATGTTCGGAACTTCCCTCTTCAAGATGTGTTCTATTTCTTCTTCTTTAGTTCCCTCCTTTTAGGCATTTGCTAAAAAAATACTCCAACTACTTTTTATTTATTGATTTCGCACGAAAATGGTTTGGATTTTATTTATACCCCATTTAGGCTTCATACAATTGTGACAACAACATTTTTCTTTGTAACAACCTTTTTACTATAATTTTCGGAGTAAGATACTTTCTTGGATTTGTTCGTTCGGACATGTAATAAAACTGTGAGATGTCAGAAACTTCAATAAACATGATCAGAACAGCAAGAGAACAAATATTAACAAAACTCTACGAATATGTTGTAAAGAATTTTAATGCCTTTTCAGAGTAAAACTCAGTTTTTCGATTTTTAGAAATTCGTAGACTTTGATCTCTCGAAATGAATACTTTTTTTTAAGAAACGAATAAAACAAGCTTACTTACTTTAAAACGGCATATTTTCACTTTATAAAACCGTAGGATTTATTCGATTTGGTTAAAAATTAGCTGAGTTATTATAAATTTAAGAACAAAGAGTAATTTTTGCTTTTTTACATTATTTATCATTCTGACCAATTGTTAACAAACTTCTTTAAACTTATACAAACAATCCTTAGCAGCATGTAGTTTTACGCTAAAACACAGCAAAAATGAACCCTCTCAGAACCTCTAATGTTAAAATATACCCGAGATATGGAATTTACAAGATTGAGGTTTACAGTTTTCCGGATCAAGTTGATAAAAATATGTTGACCGGTTTAGGGTTAAATACGCTAAACGTTCCAGCCAAACTGGAACCAAACAATCAGTTACCATGTGATAAATACGAGGGTTGCCTTTTATATTTCGGGATTAGAGAACAAAATCAAATATTGATCATCGAAAATCACTTTATTGTTTTTCAAAATATTCCCCATGAAGATCTATACACTTTTGCATGCGTTTGAACCAATTGTCGAAGCACTTTTGCCACTCTGATTGAGGTATCTCCAACACATGCATTCTGAATGCAGCAACCGCTTCTTCAGGTGTCAAAAAACGTTGACCTCTCAGTTTGTTTTTTACGTACGGGAATAAAAAGAAGTCATTCGGTGCCAAGTCAGGACTATACGGCGGATGACCCATCAAATCGATGTTTTGGGTGCTCAAAAATGCAGTTGTCGCAGTCGATGTGTGAGAGCTCGCATTGTCGTGGTGAAGAGTGATCCGTCTTCGGCGGTTGGTTTTCCTGATTTCTTGGAAGACAACTGGCAAACAAATGGTTGTGTACCACTCAGAATTGACTGTTCTGCGTTGTTCTAGTGGTACGGTTGCGACATGTCCAGTTTTTCCGAAAAAACAGGCGACCATTTGCTTGGAAGTGCTTCGTGCGCGAACAACTTTTGTTGGATTTGGCTCATCTTGAAACACCCAGACAGTCGACTGCTGTTTACTTTCGGGCTCATAGACGTAAATCCACGATTCATCACCTGTCACGGTGTCATAGACGTGTTTCGAAGCACCGCGACCGTATTTTTTGAGCATTTCTTTCGACCAATTGACACGAGCCTTTTTTGGGCGATTGACAAATTGTGTGGGATCCAACGCGAACAAATTTTTTTGACGGCTAAATGTTTATGCAATATTGAATGTATGCTGGTCCCACTAACGCCTAAGGTTGTCTCAATCTCACGATAGGTCACATGACGTTCTTCCAATATCAGTTCGCGTACAGCATCAATGGTTTTCGGAACAACAACTAATTTTGGACGACCTTCACGAAATTCATCTTGGAGTGAACTACGACCACGATTGAATTCACCATACCATCGATAAACACTGGTCCTTGATGGAGCTTCATCGCCAAAAATTGAATTAAGTTCATCCATGCACTGTTGCTGAGTTAATCCACGCCGAAAGTTGTAAAAAATAATCGCAAGAAAATGTTGACGATTTAATTCCATTTTTGGGCCGAGATGAATCTTTTAAGTTACTGTAAACAACACAAATAGCGCTCGTATGTCACAACGTTCTGAGTGCGTATAACCTCAAAAATGTCCAACTTTACGACAGAGCTGTCAATTGCCGGATTGCAATACTAGGGTTGCCAAATCCCGAAACATAAGAGGCAACCCTCGTAGTGTCATACAAATGTGTGACAACCTCGAAACCGGTAGAAATTTTACCTAAAACCGGAAATCACTAAATCAATTAATCACTGTAAAGGAAATCAACAAAAAGCCCGTTACAAAAATGAAAACATTGATATTATAAAAAGTATTGAAAACATAGATCATCATCATCATTACTACAACCGGGAACCGGTCTTGGCCTTATTTAGCAAGTAATGAGGCTTGTTAAATTTTCCATAATACATAGATACATGTGGTTTTGGTAAAGCACAATTAAGAGGGGTACTTCTCTTGAAACCGTTTATTAACAAGAACGATTAGATTGATGGAGAAAATGTTGTTTGAGATCATTGAAACAAACTCTTTTATTCTAGTTTCAGGATTTGATATCAAGCAAAAGAACATTTGTGGCGGTTCCGCCAAACCCTACGACCCACTTACCTGAAAAACCCCCATAACTTCAACCCAATCTTATAAGTTCGCTAATGCAATCGCATTAGCACCTTAAATGCTTCACGCATCAAATTGATCACGTTTATTTAGCTAAAAGCCCCTAGAAGAGAATTCTTACCTTTCATGCATATCTTCGCATACAAATTCCCTATAAGAATTCCTTCCTAACTTAGCATAAATTCCCTGAAAGAAAAGTCATCGGTTTACATATAATACAACCGCATAATCAGGGAATCTTACCCTTGAGTTGGCTTATCCCAGCCTCAACATGTGTACAATAAAAACTACCTACATACACATTGGCTGGCGACCACTTTAACCAACGATAAACAGTCCAACGCAGCTGCATGTAATTAGTACCATAGACGTTGAGACTAATTCCCTAACTCGCACCATGTGCAAACAAAAGAACGCTCTCCTTCAAAGGTTTTCTGGCGATACCATAAACAACATCGTTTGTGGTTTCCCAAATGCAATTCCCATTTAATGAGTTCCAGCTTATTTATTTAGCTGACCCTAATCACAGACCGATGCATTAGGTCGCTTTTTCGTTGTTCTTTCTCCCTCGCTGTAGGTTTTGTTTATCCTTGCTGAAAAGCATCGATAAACACGGTGATGCGTACGAACACACATATACACCACTGCACCAATAGATCGCATTTCCTTGGTGGCCAGACCCTTAAGAGAAAAATTGTCTCTCTCTATTCCGTTCCTTAACCCTAACCGAGGATGGAATTCAAGTCAGAGTTCTATCCTCGGGGAGTCCTATTATATCCGCCGACCACCACGGTCGTGCTGCTCCCGCTCCCCGGTGGGCACGGGGACGCGAAAGTCAACCGCGAGTCGAGTTTTATAAGCTGTTGAATGTACGCCACGAGTCTTTAACCACGAGTTGCAGTGAGTCGACTGCGCGAACATAGAAAGTTAAGTTTAAAATTGTGTTGAGTGCTGCTCGTGATTCGTACGATTTATTAATATCAAAGTGTCCTGTGTGTTCGATTTAGTATGCACATTATATTAAGTGTATGTGAAACTTTAAAGATAACTTTCAATTTAATAAAAATATATGTAAAATAAAGCGCATGATATAAAATGTTTCATTCAAAACTTACTTTCAGTTTCATTTTAAAAGCGCTCCCTACTGTTCTAAAACCAAATAAACTCAAACGGATTTATGTATAATTCAACATCATGTTATCAAATTAAGAACATATAATAAAGTTAAGCTCGGGGAAAGCTTGTGTGTTTTACTGCTTGTGGACGGTTAGTCGCGGAGTTTTGTTTCCTTAATGGACAGTGTTTGGCGGAACATTTATGGAACCTTAGCGATAGCCGGATGGGGATAGGAGTGAACCGAGTCACTGGCACCATATACTCCTAATCCCCACACATTCAGATCGGTTCTCTGTGATAGACAAACGGGAAACCGTGTATTTCAAAGAGATGAATTTGTTATCTATATCAAAAACAGTCCTCTGCTTGGTAGAAACCTTGACGTGGTGCGGGGGCTCAAACTACAACGAATCGCTCAGGCCATGCTGATGGGAGCATACGTTTCCGGTAGGATCACCCATGTCAGACGGGCTAACGAGGAGTAACACACAGAGATCTACCACTCCTAATCCAGGGTGTTACGCGTCACCGTGCCCATTGGATGGTTTGCAGCCAGGGGTATACCGGCTGTATTATAACGGCGCCTCTCTGACACCGGGTCGAATCAGAGCAGTAAGCATGGTGGAATATTTGAAGCCCCAAGACTCGTGGGATCAAAACTGAATAATCAATATACAGAAAACACTCCCACGAAAACCCCGGTAGGCGTAGGTGTGATAAGCCGACACTGCCACAAACGAACAAATCATCAAGAAAACATCCACTCGGCAAAAAGAAGACGCAGTGAAAAATGGAAAAGCGGGATATACCCGTCGGCGCGTGAAATGTTCGAACGTTATATAAACCAGGCGCGATACAGACGGCTATAGAAAATGCGAAACAATATAAAATGGACATCGTCGCGCTTCAGGAAGTCCAACTCCCACATCAAGTAATAGAAACCAACGGGCTTACACTGGCGTGTGGAGGTACCGATACACATAACCCGGGAACCAGCTCCATCATAAGCAAGAAAAATACGTCCCATGTAAAAGATGTGAAATCGAGTAATCACCGAATTTCGGTATTAAAAATACAGGGCCTATAGTACAATTATATATTTATAAACGTACACGCCCCACCAAAATCTACGGACGAAGAAACGAAGGACTCGTTCTAAGAGACTCTACAGGAAGTATTTGATGGGATCTCATCATTCGATGTTAAAATCCTCCTCGGGGATCTCAACGCAAAAATTGGAAAGGATGACATCTTCCATCCAACTATAGGTAAAGGAAGCCTACACGACGTCTCAAATGGTGATGGAATTCGAATTATCACGTTCGCAGCGTCAAAAGATCTGTTAGTGAAAAGCATGATGTGGAAGCACAATCAAATTCATAAAACCACATGGATCTCACACGACGGTGTAGCGTTCTAGGAACGCACAATTCCACCCAGGTAGGGTTCCTACCCTTCAAGGAACATACCTACCCTGAAGACGTTACACGCGCCCACAGACGCGTGCCACTAAGTCCGCTAGGGCTTTGAAACATTTGGCCAACGTTGAACCCGACACGAAAAAGCAAGGAACTGAACGTCCCAAAGCTTTCAATGTCAAGCTCAACAGTTCAAATATAGCATACCTGAAACAAAGGAAAACATTCATGCATCCGATCCTCAAAGACGGAAATGCGTCGCACTCCAGCACTGCACAATTGGAAATCCTGAACATCTACACGATGTTACAAGGATTTGTTATCGTCATCAAATTAGCCGACCAGCGGATGCACGTGCGGGTGGTCTGCCACAAAGACCACCAAATCCATCGGGAAACAAAAGAAACGGCAACCGTAATTATCTCAACGAGATAATTCGAAAAATGTATGAGGTTTAAATCCTACAAAGGAACTACTCCGATCCCACGGTTCCTTTTTTGTATTTCACACCCCCCGAAGGATCTAATGGATTTCGGTGTGTTTTTATAAAAGGCAAACAAACCCACGGACTGTACGTCCTAACAATCATCTCCGTTCTGCGCGTCAGATGTGCCGCGCAAACAGAAGACCGTGAGATGAAATGCTATCACCACCACCGATGGTGATGATGATGTATGTGATGATCCTTTTCAGGCATCTAATTACCCATGGGTATTAATAACATGCTGCTAACAGAGATTCGGAAATTCTGTTAGCAGAGCGAATAGGGAAATTTCTCCTGTACGGATACAGATACCAGTTTGAATCGGGATATCTTTTTGGGCAGACACCCAGTCTATATCGAACATCCGTCGGAGGAAGGCAACCAGGGAAACCCGATGAGGAGGTGATACGCGAGACGAGATACAGTGTTACTCAATTTTAAGAATTCGGGGTTTGATATTTGAAATTGCGCTCAGTGCTGTTTAAAATGGTCATGCCAATAAGTGGCTCTGTGTTAAAGATTGTAAAGCGACCTAACTAGATACAAGTGAATGCGAATGTTGTGCTTAAGTTTAATACTATTATAATGATAAGGATACCTGTTTAAGAATCAACGAACCATATTTACCAACGACTAGGTCGTGTCGAATAAAACATACAATACCAAAATGGAACAATTCTTCTCGTTGGTTCATTTGACATTGTTTTCGCTCCGTTTGTGTGTTTCGTGGTTTTGGGAGTAGTGTTCGGGGGAACACTCCAACATCAGCCAGCAGTGACTAGCAACTTTCCGCCAAAACGGCGTAACGCGTAACCAAATAGACCACTTCTTCATTCAAAGACACCACTCGAACATCATTAACGTACGATCATATAGAGGAGCAGTTTGCGACTCCGAGTATCTAGTGATGGGCAAATTCAGGAGTCGGCTCACAGCAAACCCACATGGGCAGTCACGGGAAACGAGCAAAAAGTTTGACATTGATAACCTAAAAGACGTGCGCAAAAGGGCTGAATATCAAGACGAACTGACGAAAAGATTTAGCATTTCAGAGAATGAGAGTAGTGAGGAAGAGGAGACCAATATTGTGGACACTAGATGGGCATCGATCAGAGACGTAATTAAACAAACAGCCCAAAAGGTATTAGGATTTAAGAAAACAATTAAGTCCAAACCCTGGTTTGATGAATAGTGCAGGGCGAAGATCCAAGAACGTAAACGCCTCAGAGTGATCCACTTACAAAGATATGATATGAAAGTCAACGCAGAAAGATACGCGACGATTTCAGAAATAGACAATGAGACTCTTCAAACGCAAAAAAACGCGAATGGGAGAAGGCTCAGATCGATAAATCCTAAAAAATGCCAGAGCAAAGAACATCAGAGGAACATAATGTATGCCGGCATAAATTCAATTAGAAATGGCTACCGAGTGATAGCCAAAATAATTTGAGACACAAACGGCTGTCTGATCACAGAAACAAACAGTATCGTGACAAAATGGAGGCAGTACTTTGAAAACCTGCTAAATGTGCGAACCCATCAACCACAAATAAACGCACCAGACGTACATGCAGCCGAGCCTTTCAACGAAGTTGTAAACGCAATAAATCGATTGAAAAACAACAAGGCTCTCGGAGTCGACTGCATACCGCCAGAGCTTATGAAGAATGGAGGAGAGACAAACGCTCGAAAGATACACCAACTCATCAAAACAATATGGGATAAGGAAGTTCTGGCGTTTCTAACAGATACACACGCAATACACAAGCAAATAGTGAAAAACACCGAACGAAAATCGAATAAGAAAATGCATCAGCCGTATACCAAGCAATAACATAGCAATTCCACATCAGTCGAATGTACTTGAGTTTAGAAATCGAATTCGTACATGCGGTAGTGGTAGTTTACTCCCCTCATGTATGACTTATACTATGCGGCTCCTGCCCATATGTGAGCTGCATTAGAATGGAGGTCTTGACACTGGCTAACACCTTATGTGGGGTGGGGGTCCACTAGCAGTCTCGCCAAAACTTTGCATACTCTTGCCGTTTCTTCACTCGTTTGCTCAGGTGTTCCTTGAAGGTCATCCTGTTGTCGAGTATAACACCAAGATATTTAATATAGGGACTGGATCTAATTGTTCGTCCTTCTATTTCCCATCCAAGGTATTCAACTTCCTTACAGCTGCTTTTGAAAACTGCCTCCGTCTTATGTCCAACTAGTTTCACTCCGGCCATGTCTAACCAGAATTTATTGCTCTGGATTGCTTGGGAGCAAATATTCTCCAGGTCATCTAGATGTTTAGCTACGGCCACTATCGCCAAATTATCTGCGTACCCAATGATTCTAACTTTTTTCTGGTACATTGACCCTGAGCACACCATAGTACATTATATTCCATAACCCGCTGTTATTTTATATTCGTATGGTCCCTCATCTATGTCACAGATCAGTCTTCCATACGAAAGATAGTTGGCCATATACACCAAGTAGGGAGAGACTTGTAGATCACCCAACGCTTCTAGCGTTAGGAGTATAATCCAGTACCACGTTCTTGTTTTTCTTAACAGCCCATGCAGCAAAGAGCAAAACCTCGGTGGTCACGGGAGGTATTTCTCTTTCAATGATGTCCCAGCCGGAACTTTTAACTGATGAAAAATTGACTCTTACTGAATACAGGTCTGCCACTAGCTGTTTAAACGTCCCAACAAAACTGATCATGCTTTTTTAACTACGAAAATGACTTTGAAACTTGCACGATCGCTTGTTTTGTTCTCTTACGGTGGGCCTATCACAACTCCCCTATACATACCATGTTTTTTGATTGCTTAACTCTAAAGATTAACCACAAGATTAAAAGGATTTCCTGTCTATCGTTAGCTGCGATCTCCGAATTGGCGATCATTTAGATATTGGTTGAAAGTAACCTTGTAGGTCAGTAAGACCCTTTTTCTCATTTCTGAATACGAGTGGTTTTCCTATTGTAAGGAAAAGTCTACTGTGCATAACAGTTGTTCGAGGGTAGTCTGAAAAGAAGTGCACAAAAGGCAGCACGAAACCAATCGAAACTAATAATAAAACACTGCGCGTAACCCCATTGCAACCTCGATTAATTAACTGGAGTTCAGTATATCATTTGAGTCAAGATGATTAAAATTGAAATAGAAAAGAGTCTTCGAAAAGGCATTAGACCAAGACGCTAAGTCACTACGCTCTACTACAACCTGAGGGTTGGCGACTTGGCAGCTAATTAGGAGACGAAATCTTCTAGTATATATGAGGAAGCTGAAAAGTAATGCATACATTCTTGCAGAAGGCGAACGAAATGACATTCAGCAGCGCGCCTGGCAGGAAATGACATTAACACTCCCTCTTAATATTCATGCGCAGGTCCGAGTTCAAGCGTTAATCTAGTGTCTTTCGAGAGCGAAAAGTACAGCGGCTTGTTTTAGTGCTACGTCAACGCCATTTAAACAGCGTGCTGTTATCGAATTTTTAACTACTGAGAAATTGACTTCTATTGAAATTCATGGTCGTTTATAGGCGATGTTATTATTGATAGGCCGGTGGCGTTTGTAACATATAACACACAACACCCAAGCAAATAGTGAACAATAACACGGAAAGAAAAATCAGAGCCGTATATCATAACAATTAACGTTACCATAAAAAAACTATCCTCAACGTCTTTAAGTCGTGCCCTTTCAGACATTGTCTTGAGTGGCTTTTTATCTGAGGTGTGATGTGATGAACCCATGTATCATTAATGATAATAATGAACGACGCAAAAAGTCGACTTATTAGTAGCAAAGCTTCGTCAAACATTCGATTGAACGAAGAAGGAAATGACCACATGGCCTTACTTTCAAATAAAATTATCCTCAAATTCTTTAGGTCGTGCCCTTTACATTATCTTGACTCCCCCTTTGTCTCGGGTGTGATGTGATAAACCCATGTACCATCGATGATAACAACGATCGACGCAAAAACTCGACTCATTAGCTGTGAAGTTTCGTCAAACATTCGATTGAAAGAAGAAGTAGTCGACCACATGGCCTTACCTCCAGATAAAACTATCCTCGACGTATTTAAATCCTGCCCTTTCAGTACATTGTCTTGCCTGGCCCTTTGTCTCAGGTGTGGGGTGATTAACCCATGTATCATCAATAATAATAACGATCAACGCAAAAACTCGTGTAACTTGATGGAATGTCGCATTTTTTTCCGTCACCCGAAAATCGTGTAACTCAAGTACCGTGTATCTGGAGGGATATCTCCATTTAGGAATTCCTTCAATGTGCCGTCGTAACCATGTTGGTGACTCGATAAAAAATGTTTCTGGGACATGATTATCTGCGGGTAATTAATACCTCACCATTAAACTTTAGCAAATATATTTACCATACCATCGACACAGCTATCGGTTTATCGAGATAACATTACAATATTTATTGTTCACATTTACTATGTTGATGAATTAAATTACGGTTCCAGCAGGGCCACCCATGTCAGACATGCTAGTGAGGAGTAACATATATATATCTGCCACTCCTAATCCAGGATGTTACGGATCACCGTGCCCATTTAATTGTTTGCAGCCAGAGGTTACCGGCTGTATTATAACGGCGTCTCTCTGACACCGCGTCGAATCAGAGCACTAAGCAGGCCTTACCATATCAAAGAGGGGTTCTGATATGGCGGACTATTTGAAACCCCAAGACTCGTGGGAACAAAAATGAATAATCAATATACAAAAAACAATCCCACGAAAACCGCGGTAGGGGTAGGTGTGATGAGCCGACACTACCATAAGCGAACAAATCATCAAGAAAACACCGACTCGGCAAAAAGAAGACGCAGGGAAAAACGAAAAGCGGGATATACCCGTCGGCGCGTGGAATGTTCGAACGTTATATAAACAAGGCGCGAACAGACGGCTATAGAAAACGCTAAACAATATAAAATGGACATCATCGCACTTCAGGTAGTCCGACTCCCACAGCAAGTAATCGAAACCAGCGGGTTTATACTGGCGTGTGGAGGTACCGATACGCTTAACCTCGGAACCGGCTTCATCATAAGCATGAAGATTACGCCCCATGTAAAAGCTGTGAAATCTATTAATGACCGAATTTGGGTGTTAAAAATACAGGGAACATGGTACAATTATGTATTTATAAACGTACACACCCCAACAGATTCTACCAACGAAAAACGAAAGATACATTCTAAGAGACCCTAGAGGAAGTATTTGATGGGATCTCATCATTCGATGTAAAACTCCTCATCGGGGACCTCAATGCGTAAATTGGAAAGGAAGACATCTTCCAATCAACTATAGGTAAATAAAGCCTACACGACGTCTCAAATGATGATGGAATTCAAATTATCATGTTCGCAGCGTCCAAAGATCGGGTAGTGAAAAGCATGATGTTGAAGCACAAGCAAATTCATAAAGTTACATGAATATCACACGACGGCGTAACGCGTAACCAAACAGACCACTTCCTCGTAGACAAAAGACATCACTCGAATATCCTTGACGTAAGTTCATATAGAAGAGCAGATTGCGACTCCGATCATCTTCTAGTGATAGGCAAAATCAGCAGTCGGCTCGCAGCAAACCTACATGGGCAGTCACGGGAAACTAGCAAAAAATGTTGACAATGATAAACTTAAAGACGTGCGCAAAAGGGCTGAATATCACGACGAACTAACGAATAGATTTAGCATTCTAGAGAATGAGAGTAGTGAGGAAGGGGAGACCAATAGTGTGGACACTAGATGGGCATCGATCAGAGATGTAAGCAAACAAACAGCCCAAAAGGTATTAGATTAAAAAAAAACAATTAAATCCAAACTTTGGTTTGACGATGAGTGCAGGGCAAAGATCGAAGAACGTAAACGCCTCAGAGTGATCCTCTTAGAAAGATATGATGAAGCCAACGCAGAAAGATACGCGACGATTCAGAAATAGACAAGAGACTCTTCAAGCGCAAAAAACGCGAATGGGAGAAGGCTCAGATCGAAAAAATCGTAGAAAATGCCAGAGCAAAGAACATCAGATGAACATAATGTATGGTGGCATAAATTCAATTAGAAATGACTACCGAGGGAGAGCCAAAATAATTCGAGACACAAACGGCTATCTGATCACAGAAACAAACAATAACGTGACAAGATGGAAGCAGTACTTGCTGCTCAACGTGCTCACCCATCAACCAAAAATAAACGCACCAGACGTACGTACAACCGAGCCTCAGATTCCAGAGCCGTCTTTCAACGAAGTTGTAGACGCAATAATTCGACCGAAAAACAACAAAGTTCCCGGAGTCGACTGCATACCGGCAGATCTAGTAAGTATACCTTATCGTATCAAAATGGGGCTGTGATATGGCGGACTATTTGAAACTCCAAGACTCGTGGGAACTAAAATGAATGAAAACTATAAACATAACAAACATACAAAAAACCCGGTAGGCGTAGGTGTGATAAGCCGACACTACCACAAGGGAGAATTCATCAAGAAAACACCCACTCGGTAAGAAGAACGTAGAGGAGTCAGTGAGATCATGACCTCTCGGGCGCTTTGTCACGGATGTGAGGTAATTAACCCATATATCATTAATGATAACAACGATCGACGCAAAAACTCGACTTACTAGCTACAAAGCTTCGTCAAACATTCGATTAAAAGAAGAATGAATTGACCACATGGCCTAACTCCAGATAAAATTATCTTCACCTTCTTTAGGTCGTGCCCTTTAGATTGTCTTGACTGCCCCTTTGTCTCGGGTGTGAGGTGATGTACCCATGTATCATCAATGATACCAACGATCGAAGCAAAAACTCGACTTATTAGCTACAAAGCTTCGTCAAACATTCGATTGAAAGAAGAAAGAATTGACCATATGGCCATATCTCCAGATAAAAATATCGTCAACTGCTTTAGGTCGTAGCCTCTCAGTACATTCTCTGACTGTCCCTTTGTCTCGGATGTGAGGTGTTTAACCCATATATCATCAATGATAACAACGATCGACACAAAAACTCGACTTATTAGCTACAAAGCTTCGTCAAAAATTCGACTGAAGAAGAAGGAACTGACCACATGGCCTAACTCCAAATAAAATAATCCTCACCTTCTTTAGGTCGTGCCCTTTACATTGTCTTGACTGCCCCTTTGTCTCGGATGTGAGGTGATTAACCCGTATATCATCAATGATAACAACGATCGAAGCAAAAACTCGACTTATTAGTTGCGAAGCTTCCGTCAAACATTCGATTGAAAGAAGAAGTAGTCTATCACATGGTCTTACCTCAAGATAAAACTATCCTCAACGTCTTTAAATCGTGCCTTTTCAGTACATTGTCTTGACTGGCCCTTTGTCTCGGATGTGAGGTGTTTAACCCATATATCATCAATGATAACAACGATCGACGAAAACTCGACTTATTAACTGCGAAGCTTCGTCAAACATTCGATTGAGAGAAGAAGTAGTCGATCACATGGCCATATCTCCAGATAAAACTATCCTCAACTTCTTTAGGTAGTAGCCTTTCAGTACATTGTCTGACTGTCCCTCTGTCTCGCATGTGTAATGATGAATCTATTTATTATCAATGATAATGATCGACGCAAAAACTTGTCTTATTGGCTTCGAAGCTTCTTCAAACATTCGATAGAAAGAAGAAGGAATTGACCGCATGGCCATATCTCCAGAGAAAACTTATCCTCAACTTCTTTAGGTCGTAGCCTTTCAGTACATGGTCTGACTGTCCCTCTGTCTCGGATGTGTAATGATGAATCTATTTATTATCAATGATAATGATCGACGCAAAAACTTGTCTTATTGGCTTCGAAGCTTCTTCAAACATTCGATTGAAAGAAGAACGAATTGACAGCATGGCCATATCTCCAGATAAAACTATCCTCAACTTCTTTAGGTCGTAGCCTTTCAGTACATGGTCTGACTGTCCCTTTGTCTCGGATGTGAGGTGTTTAACCCATATATCATCAATGATAACAACGATCGACACAAAAACTCGACTTATTAGCTACAAAGCTTCGTCAAAAATTCGACTGAAGAAGAAGGAATTGACCACATGGCCTAACTCCAAATAAAATCATCTTCACCTTCTTTAGGTCGTGCCCTTTACATTGTCTTGACTGTCCCTTTGTCTCGGATGTGAGGTGATTAACCCATATAGCATCAATGATAACAACGATCGAAGCAAAAACTCGACTTATTAGTTGCGAAGCTTCCGTCAAACATTCGATTGAAAGAAGAATGAATTGACCACATGGCCTAACTCCAGATAAAATTATCTTCACCTTCTTTAGGTCGTGCCATTTACATTATGTTGGCTGGCCCTTTGTCTCGGATTTGAGGTGATTAACCCATATATCATTAATGATAATAATGATCGACGCAAAAACTCGACTTATTAACTGCGAAGCTTCGTCAAACATTCGATTGAGAGAAGAAGTAGTCGATCACATGGCCTTACCTCCAGATAAAACAATTCTCAACTTCTTTAGGTCGTGCCCTTACAGTACGTTGTCTTGACTACCCCTTTGTCTCGGATGTGAAATGATCAATCCATGTATTATCAATGATATTGATCGACGCAAATGCTCGTCTTATTAGCTTCGAAGCTTCTTCAAACATTCGATTGAAAGAAGAAGGAACTGACCACATGACCATATCTCCAGATAAAACTATCCTCACCTTCTTTAGGTGGTAGCCTTTCAGTACATGGCCTGACTGTCCCTTTGTCTCGGATGTGTAATGATGAATCTATTTATTATCAATGATAATGATCGACGCAAAAACTTGTCTTATTGGCTTCGAAGTTTCTTCAAACATTCGATTGAAAGAAGAAGGAATTGACCATATGGCCATATCTCCAGATAAAACTATCCTCAACTTCTTTAGGTCGTAGCCTTTCAGTACATTGTCTGACTGCCCTCTGTCTCGGATGTGTAATGATGAATCTATTTATTATCAATGATAATGATCGACGCAAAAACTTGTCTTATTGGCTTCGAAGCTTCTTCAAACATTCGATTGAAAGAAGAAGGAATTGACCGCATGGCCATATCTCCAGATAAAACTATCCTCAACTTCTTTAGGTCGTAGCCGTTCAGTACATTGTCTGACTGTCCGTTTGTCTCGGATGTGTAATGATGAATCTATTTATTATCAATGATAATGATTGACGCAAAAAGTTGTCTTATGGGTTCGAAGCTTCTTCAAACATTCGATCGAAAGAAGAAGGAATTGACCACATGGCCATATCTCCAGATAAAACTATCCTCACCTTCTTTAGGTCGGGCCCTTTACATGGTCTTGACTGCCCCTTTGTCTACGGGGTGAGGTGATGAACCCATGTACCATCGATGATAACAACGGTCGACGCAAAAACTCGACTTATTAGCTGCGAAGCTTCGTCAAACATTTGATTGAAAGAAGAAGTAGTCTATCACATGGTCTTACCTCCAGATAAAACTATCCTCAACGTCTTTAAATCGTGCCTTTTCAGTACATTGTCTTGACTGGCCCTTTGTCTCAGATGTCATTAGGTGAGGCCATGTATCATCAATAATAATAATGATCGACGCGAAAACTCGACTTATTAGCTGGAAAGCACTGTCAAACATTCGATTGAAAGAAGAAGGAATTGACCACATGGCCTTACCTCCAGATAAAACAATCCTCAACTTCTTTAAGTCGTGCCCTTACAGTACATTGTCTGTCATCATCCATGTATTATCAATGATAATGATCGACGCAAAATCTCGACTTATTAGCTCCGAAGCTTCTTCAAACATTCGATTGAAACTTCCTCATGACGCTGCTTTTGTTCCATTATAAGTATTCACAGCTTGCTTACGTTCATTACGACCTTCTCGTCCAATATGAATTGCTCAGGGCTTTTTGAAATGCCTATTTACTTCCAAAATTGCAGTCGACAGTTTTGTTAATTTTTTTAGGTCATTTCCTGTGTAACCACCTCATTTGTCGACTATTGTGGTGTTCATCTTGGTACCTCGTACGACCTCATTCATACCCATCATTTTACTGTTGTAAACGAAAGAGCAGACATCCTTGAGGTAGATAGGAGCTCCATTTTGATATTGGTGGGCAGAAATCCTTGAGGTAGATACTAGCTCCATTTTGATATTGATGGGCAGACATCCTTGAGGTAGATACTAGCTCCATTCCAATATTGGTGGAACTGAGGCTTGCAAATGAAAGTACTGCATCACATAACGATGACTAATATTTTTCCATCTTTACAAAATCTCTGGAAGGGTTCACTATTGTTGATTGTCAGAAAATACTAAACATTTATATTTAACTTTTATAAGATTGGTTCTCTCTTCCATAATCATTATTTTAAAACAATAACCGTCTAGACATAAGATCGTGTACTTTTGGGACCGCGGTCGCTTCTAGTTTTTACGACTCTGCCACTTTCATTCGATTGTGCAAAATGACCTCTGAACCAGGTAACCTGATTGGCAATATTATTCAACTGGCAACAGAATCTTATTGTCCATATTTAACTTTCCAGAATTAAATATATAAAAGCGCTGAAGTTTCAGCCCTCCAATTATGTAGGAGTTTATGAGTGTCTTCAGCAATGAATCTTGTTAAATGATATTTCTGCAAGTCTGAGCTTATGAAAAAGTAACAAATTTAAAATGTTAATGTCAAAAATCACTAAAAATTAACAAAATCTACCATCGCGAATTCCAATCTCTTTTCCAACATCTCATACATTCCTAACAAACAAAATCCCATTAAAGATCCATAATAATTTTTTTTGAAAAACCAGATCCAACAGCTTTCATATAGAAAATGGCAAAGGAGTTGCAGCAAGTACCCAGCAAATGGTTTGGCTTTTTCTGTTTTACCAATCGTTGCTATTTGTTTCTAATACAATTTCGATATTCGAAAACCAATTCTCTGCTCAAAACGACAATCTCACAATCCGTACCGTCTCTTTCTAACCCTTAAATTTTTACTCGGAAAAGACAAAAAATAACGTTGGCGAAGGTTAGATGTCTCGATATAAGTCCATCACTTTATAGTCATCTAATAAAAAAAAATAAAAAACAAAAAAACAAGCAAAAAAAATTCCAAAATGGAACAAGAACTAGAAAAAAATATTTGTAATACGAATTAGAAATAGAAAAACTTTTTCGTGGGTGCATTTTCCCCTCTTGATCACTCCCAACGTCTATTCGCTTCTCTAATTGTTGCATGCATAAAATAGACAAACAAAAAAAAAGTTAACCGAAAACCGGGGCCACTTGTAGTAACTGCACACACCAATCCGATAGCACACGCACACACGCTCATCTGCAATTTTTTCAAAATGCATCCGAGGGATGTATCAATTAATAGGCCCTGCTGACGATACGCGCATCCTTTTCGCTCGCATTGGAAAATCAAATTAATTTCTCTATAGTATTTTGTTTTGTTCCTCTTCCCTTTGGTTTTTTGCTCTCTACATAGCCCTTAGACGTGGTGAAAAAATGCGTTTTACGCATGTTGAATAAATGCGCTTGTGTGGGGTTTTGTGCGTATCTTGTTGCATGTGTTGTATGTTGTGACTATGATTTTTTTGCCCGTCGAATTTTCACGTTTTCCCCTGCACGACATAGTTACAACGACGCTGCGCTACCACATCGAATTGAAATCGTTTTGTTTTTTTTTCTTCTTAGTTTCCAAAGATTGCGAGTATTCTACTGCGGTTGTTGCAATCGCCGAGTTTATTCAAGTTTGAGAAGTTGTAGTTGCAACTACGTGCTGCCGCATATTTACATTTTTCAAAATAAAAAAAGTAGAAGAAAACAGGAAAAAAATTGTTTTTGTAAAAATAGTAGAAGGGAAAATGTACTTATGGGATATTTTCTCTTTTTCTCTTTTTTGATGTGCGCTTTCGGTTATTTTGAAAATATATTAACAGTTGCAAAGTTTGATGAACTGCTTTTTGAAATATTTTTATCACAACCTTGTTAAAACAAAATACATATATTATTCCTTTCCAAGTGCGTTTGAAAATATTCTATAAAACACAAAACGTTTATTTTTGTTTTGTTTTTTTTTTAAATATTTGTTTTTATATTTTAGTTTTAATTAGACATTGAACTTAGACACTACAGCAACAACAAACAACACCAATAATAAAAATAACATTCAAGACATCGTTAACTCAAAAATTTATTGTGCAATTTAACAACAAAATAGTGACTGCAAATCAATAATCAATCAACACACAATTAAGACTTAAACATTTAAAAGAAATCAAAATAATCACCCCGCAGCATTAATTCCCCAATTTTTATCAAACTATTTACTTTCGGCTTAAATTTATTACAATTTATCGGAACGTTTTACCAAATTTGCTGTGCGGGTGCGAAAGATTCGGTTGCAAAATTCTTCTCCCCTTTTTCAAAATTCAACCAAAAAACCAAATTCAAAATTGTAATCCCCTTCTTTAAATAAACACAAGAAAAAAAAAACCAGACATCTTTTCGAAACAACGAGAAAGGATCTATACATTTTGGAATGCATATGAAAGCTTGGACTTGAGGTAAATTATTTTAAAGTAAATATTTGAGATAAATTAGATGTTATTCATTTAAGCTAAATTATATGTTGTGGCTATTAAATTTTAAAACAAACTTTTAAGATAAATTCCTTGTATTCAAAGCCTACTTGAGTAGATTTTTTAAAAATTAAAGACGAAAAATACAATATCACTGCATAAAAGATTCGAAAGCTCTTGGTGACAGTAACTAATTCGAAACTAGTTGCTTAAAAATGAATAACCATGAATTACAGAGCTAGGAAAACGATACTTTATTCATTAGTGATTATCGGATAATACCTTATATATTAAATATAATACTATAACAATAACATGTTTATCACCATTGAAATATTTAGAAGTAATTTTTTGACAACAGCGACAAAACTGGAAGTACTTGATAAGCTGCACTATAAATCAAAAACACTGGATTATTCTTACACTAACTGACACTACACTCACTGAAATACATAGAAAGCTAAAATTAAAGTTATCTATTGTTTATGGTGCTACACTTATCCATACCTTGTAAAGGGAAACGTTATTTTTTATAACTAGATTGTTGAAAGTCTCATTTTAGAATACTCCACGATATTCCTCTACTTTTTTATCAATTACAGAATTAGAAAGGATTATAAAGCCACATACATCTTAATTTGAAATTATCTGTTGTTTATGGAGATGTACTTATCCATACCTTGTACTAGAAGTGTTATTTTTTATAACTAGTTCGTTGGAATTTTAATAGGAAAATATCCACCATTTTCTTGTTATTTTTATTGTTTGCAAAATTAGGAAAAAATCACAAATATGCAAATAAATCTTAATTTAGAGTTAGGTGTAATTTATGGAACTTATACTTATCCATACCTTGTACTAGAAGTGTTATTTTTTATAACTAGTTCGTTGGAATTTTAATTGTAAAATATCGCCATTTTCTTGTTATTTTTATTGTTTGCAAAATTAGGAAAAAATCAGAAATATACAAAAAAATCTTAATTTAGAGTTAGGTATAATTTATGGAACCTATACGGATTCATACCTTGTACTAGAAGTGTTATTTTTTATAACTAGTTCGTTGGGATTTTAATTGTAAAATATCACCATTTTCTTGTCATTTTTATTGATTGCAAAATTAGGAAAAAATCACAAATATACAAATAAATCTTAATTTAGAGTTAGGTATAATTTATGGAACTTATACGGATTCATACCTTGTACTAGAAGTCTTATTTTTTATAACTAGTTCGTTGGAATTTTAATTGTAAAATATCCACCATTTTCTTGTTATTTTTATTGATTGCAAAATTAGGAAAAAATCAGAAATATACAAAAAAATCTTAATTTAGAGTTAGGTATAATTTATGGAACTTATACTTATCCATACCTTGTACTAGAAGTGTTATTTTTTATAACTAGTTCGTTGGGATTTTAATAGGAAAATATCCACCATTTTCTTGTTATTTTTATTGATTGCAAAATTAGGAAAAAATCACAAATATACAAATAAATCTTAATTTAGAGTTAGGTATAATTTATGGAACTTATACGGATTCATACCTTGTACTAGAAGTGTTATTTTTTATAACTAGTTCGTTGGAATTTTAATTGTAAAATATCCACCATTCTCTTGTTATTTTTATTGATTGCAAAATCAGGAACAAATCACAAATATACAAATAAATTTTAATTTAGAGTTAGGTATAATTTATGGAACTTATACGGATTCATACCTTGTACTAGAAGTGTTATTTTTTATAACTAGTTCGTTGGAATTTTAATTGTAAAATATCCACCATTCTCTTGTTATTTTTATTGATTGCAAAATCAGGAACAAATCACAAATATACAAATAAATTTTAATTTAGAGTTAGGTATAATTTATGGAACTTATACGGATTCATACCTTGTACTAGAAGTGTTATTTTTTATAACTAGTTCGTTGGAATTTTAATTGTAAAATATCCACCATTCTCTTGTTATTTTTATTGATTGCAAAATCAGGAACAAATCACAAATATACAAATAAATTTTAATTTAGAGTTAGGTGTAATTTATGGAACTTATACGGATTCATACCTTGTACTAGAAGTGTTATTTTTTATAACTAGTTCGTTGGAATTTTAATAGGAAAATATCCACCATTTTCTTGTTATTTTTATTGATTGCAAAATTAGGAAAAAATCACAAATATACAAATAAATCTTAATTTAGAGTTAGGTATAATTTATGGAACTTATACTTATCCATACCTTGTACTAGAAGTGTTATTTTTTATAACTAGTTCGTTGGAATTTTAATTGTAAAATATCACCATTTTCTTGTTATTTTTATTGATTGCAAAATTAGGAAAAAATCGCAAATGTACAAATAAATCTTAATTTAGAGTTAGGTATAATTTATGGAACTTATACGGATTCATACCTTGTAGTAGAAGTGTTATTTTTTATAACTAGTTTCTTGGAATTTTAATTGTAAAATATCCACCATTTTCTTGTTATTTTTATTGATTGCAAAATCAGGAACAAATCACAAATATACAAATAAATCTTAATTTAGAGTTAGGTATAATTTATGGAACTTATACGGATTCATACCTTGTACTAGAAGTCTTATTTTTTATAACTAGTTCGTTGGAATTTTAATTGTAAAATATCCACCATTTTCTTGTTATTTTTATTGTTTGCAAAATTAGGAAAAAATCACAAATATACAAATAAATCTTAATTTAGAGTTAGGTATAATTTATGGAACTTATACGGATTCATACCTTGTACTAGAAGTCTTATTTTTTATAACTAGTTCGTTGGAATTTTAATTGTAAAATATCCACCATTTTCTTGTTATTTTTATTGTTTGCAAAATTAGGAAAAAATCACAAATATACAAATAAATCTTAATTTAGAGTTAGGTATAATTTATGGAACTTATACGGATTCATACCTTGTACTAGAAGTCTTATTTTTTATAACTAGTTCGTTGGAATTTTAATAGGAAAATATCCACCATTTTCTTGTTATTTTTATTGATTGCAAAATTAGGAAAAAATCACAAATATACAAATAAATCTTAATTTAGAGTTAGGTATAATTTATGGAACTTATACTTATCCATACCTTGTACTAGAAGTGTTATTTTTTATAACTAGTTCGTTGGAATTTTAATTGTAAAATATCACCATTTTCTTGTTATTTTTATTGATTGCAAAATTAGGAAAAAATCGCAAATGTACAAATAAATCTTAATTTAGAGTTAGGTATAATTTATGGAACTTATACGGATTCATACCTTGTAGTAGAAGTGTTATTTTTTATAACTAGTTTCTTGGAATTTTAATTGTAAAATATCCACCATTTTCTTGTTATTTTTATTGATTGCAAAATCAGGAACAAATCACAAATATACAAATAAATCTTAATTTAGAGTTAGGTATAATTTATGGAACTTATACGGATTCATACCTTGTACTAGAAGTCTTATTTTTTATAACTAGTTCGTTGGAATTTTAATTGTAAAATATCCACCATTTTCTTGTTATTTTTATTGTTTGCAAAATTAGGAAAAAATCACAAATATACAAATAAATCTTAATTTAGAGTTAGGTATAATTTATGGAACTTATACGGATTCATACCTTGTACTAGAAGTCTTATTTTTTATAACTAGTTCGTTGGAATTTTAATTGTAAAATATCCACCATTTTCTTGTTATTTTTATTGTTTGCAAAATTAGGAAAAAATCACAAATATACAAATAAATCTTAATTTAGAGTTAGGTATAATTTATGGAACTTATACGGATTCATACCTTGTACTAGAAGTCTTATTTTTTATAACTAGTTCGTTGGAATTTTAATAGGAAAATATCCACCATTTTCTTGTTATTTTTATTGTTTGCAAAATTAGGAAAAAATCACAAATATACAAATAAATCTTAATTTAGAGTTAGGTATAATTTATGGAACTTATACTTATCCATACCTTGTACTAGAAGTGTTATTTTTTATAACTAGTTCGTTGGAATTTTAATAGGAAAATATCCACCATTTTCTTGTTATTTTTATTGTTTGCAAAATTAGGAAAAAATCACAAATATACAAATAAATCTTAATTTAGAGTTAGGTATAATTTATGGAGCTTATACTTATCCATACCTTGTACTAGAAGTGTTATTTTTTATAACTAGTTCGTTGGAATTTTAATTGTAAAATATCACCATTTTCTTGTTATTTTTATTGATTGCAAAATTAGGAAAAAATCGCAAATGTACAAATAAATCTTAATTTAGAGTTAGGTATAATTTATGGAACTTATACTTATCCATACCTTGTACTAGAAGTGTTATTTTTTATAACTAATTCGTTGGAATTTTAATTGTAAAATATCCACAATTTTATTATTATTTTTATTGATTGCAAAATTAGGAAAAAATCACAAATATACAAATAAATCTTAATTTACAGTTAGGTATAATTTATGGAACTTATACGGATTCAGACCTTGTACTAGAAGTGTTATTTTTTATAACTAGTTCGTTGGAATTTTAATAGGAAAATATCCACCATTTATTTGTTATTTTAAATTGATAGCGAAATTAAAATATAATTTATGAAACTTATACATATCCATTCCCTGTATTAGGGCTAGCAGACTGGCGTTTTTATTGTAAAGCACTCTCTTTTGCATCGCTGTTATTTCTGATCAATCATAAAATGACAGATGCACACAAAAAGCCCTAACTAAAGATATTTTATTTATGGAGCTGTAATTATCCATACCTTACAGCAGAAAAGGTTTCATATATAATTCTCCTCCACGCCCCAGGTGTTTTTAATCAATTAAAAAAATGTCGAATACGCAGAAAAGTTTTTGTGTAAAATTATCTATTGTCTATCGACTTTATCTTAATGCTTATAACGGGACTGTTGGCATTCTAACTTTCAAACACTCTGGACTACATTACTATTACTTTTAATCAACTACGAATTTAAGCAAAACAACAATAATTCGAATGTGGATTTTTATTAAATGATTTATTATGATCCCTAACTGTATTTAAAACTCCATTGCATGTATCGGGTTTTCCAATAGGGACTTGACAACTTTGAATTTAATTTGTGGACGCACCCTTTCACTAATCATCTAACTGTCACTCTCAATTTATTTAGTAAACTCAACATTTTCATCATGGCTAAGCACACGGACGAACAACGTCTGCAAATTATAAAAATTTACTGCCGAAATTTAGAGTCGGTGACCGCAACTTTAAGAGCGTTAACTCCAATTTTCGGTCGTAATTCTCGCCCTAGTAGACGAACGAAAAACGTCTCATGGTTAATACACGAACGATTAACGTCTGCAAATTATAAAAATTTACTAACGAAAAAAAGTTGTAAAGTCCCTATTGGAAAACCCTAGGGTTATACAATAGGGACTTGACAACTTTGAATTTAATTTGTGAACGCACCCTTTCACTAATCATCGAACTGTCACTGTCAATTTATTCAGTAAACTCAACATTTTCATCATGGTTAACACGAACGAACAACGCTTGCAAATTATAAAAATTTACTAACGAAAAAAAGTTGAAAAAAAAGTCCCTATTGGAAAACCCTATATTTATCTTATTATAATTAAAGGATCTTTCTTATATAGGCTGCCATATTTGAGTTAATTTTTTTAATAAAGTACATGATTTGTTCAGAATAATCAGTCTTTTCGATTGAATATTAAAATATACTAGTTGCGGTTAAAAGATTTTCTTTTTTAATTTTGAATTGTGCGTTTCCTAAAAACTTATTCACAATATTTTGAATGGTGCTGTTTGTTGAACAATTTTTTTAAGAAATTACATTCCTACTCTAGATAATGTTAACCAAATTTATTCTTCTAATTTTTTTTTTTTACGAAATTACATTCCTACTCTAATAACGTTAACCAAATTCATTCTTCTAATTTTTTTTTTTTTACGAAATTACATTCCTACTCTAGATAATGTTAACCAAATTTATTCTTCCAATTTTTTTTTTACGAAATTACATTCCTACTTCTAGATAACGTTAACCAATTTTTTTTTACGAAATTACATTCCTACTTCTGGATAGCATTGAGCAAATTTAAAGTACTTTTTAATATTAAACTGTATTTAGACCCTGCATTTTAATAAGTTTTCACTGTCTTTATTCCGTACGACCCCCCTATGCTTTGCTCTTGCAACATAATACATTTAAACGATTCAAAACCGTTGCGTGATCAAGTCTTAATGATTTTCCAAGTTCAACTAGAGTCTAACGCATTTAACATCATCACCATCATCACCGGCACTACACCCGGGATCCGGTCTTGGTCTTATTTAGCAAGTCTCTCCATCGCTATCCGGTCCTTATCCGAGACTTGTTAAATTGTCCGCAATAATTTGTTTTTCCGGGCAAGGTTATTAGCCTTGCGCCAACATTTCTCAGGATGGACGCATTTAACACCATATGTTAAAAACGTGTGAACTTACTCTAATCAACGAGAACTTATTCGAGATCCCAATTTCAAATTTACTAACCGCGTTGGTTCTACTTGACACCTATAGAAAAACACATTATAGTACAAAATACAAAAAACGGCAAGGTTAAGAAGTTAACCCAAATTTGATCAGACTTCGGTATCATATTCGAATAAGATTTTGTGAAATTTTTTTTCACAACAGTGTTAATTTAAAGTGTCTTATTTAATTTTTTTTATACACCTGTCATACGGGAGACCGGGGTTCAATTCCCCGCCGGGGAGCCCCCGGCGCAAGACTAATGACCTTGCCCGGAAAATAACAAATCATTATGGAAAATTTAACAAGCCTCAGGACTTGTTAAATAAGGCCAAGACCGGTTCCCGCTAGTAGTGCCGATGATGAGGATGATAAGGTATAAGGTTATGTATGAAATCCAATATTGGACAAATGGGCGCCACAACCAATTTGTTTATTAATTCAAGAAAAAAAAAACTTTATATCAGAAAAGCACCGGGAATTGGTCATTTAAAAAGCTTAAAGGGATTGACAACATTCTTTTTGTCGTTAGGTTGGCACAACGGTCGTCTATCCTGAAGTTTTGAACGCGATCTGTCATTTATTGTTTAGAAATGATTAACTCCCGGTACTTTTTGACAGAATGTACACAGTGTGGAGTCGTGTTTTTTTAAATTTTTTTGGGATAAATGGTTATCATCATCATCGGCACTACAACCGGGTTTCATTCTTGGCCTTATTTAGCAAGTTTCTCCACCGGTATCCGGTCCTTATCCGAGACTTGTTAAATTGTCCGTAATAATTTGTTTTTTTCGGGCAATGTTATTAGTCTTGCGCCATAAAGCACGGGTTACGAAAGGTAATTTTTGGCATATGCATACGATTTTTGTACTTCGGACCGTTTGGACATTTTTTTTTAATAATAGGAAGATGAACATCTTCAAAGGATCCTACAGGACCGATTTTGACGCATATCGAATTTTTACTGACCAAAACTCATTCCCGTTATTATTGACAAGTTTAGTCTGTCTGTTTGGATATACCATCGCGTAGCGAAATGGAGTTCCTCTACCCATCATCTCGCCGAACCAGAACGGCTTCCTCTCAGGCAGGTCCATTACTACTAACCTTGTCGAATTCACATCCCACACATTCCTTGCCCTAGAAAACGGCGATGAGGTCGATGTAGTCGTTACCGACTTTAGCAAGACCTTCGATAAAATCTCCCATAACCTCATTCTCTTCAAGCTATCTTCCCCCTGTTTCGAACCCCTGCTGATTAAGCGGGTCTCGTCCTATCTCAGTTATCGAACCTGCCGTGTGCGATTTAGATCCACTCTCTCCGATCCTTTTTCCCAACCTAGGGTGCCCCCCAGAGCAGTCATCTCGGTCCTCACCTATTTATCCTAACCATAAACGACATAGGCTCTTGCATTTATCACTCCTTCATCTCGCTTTATGCGGATGATTCCAACATTTTCAAGACAATCCGCTCTCCCCTGGACTCCTCACTTCTCCAATCGGATCTTGACAGCTTCTCGACTTAGTGCCAAAATAATTGCCTAGAAATGAATATCGCCAAATGTCACACAATCACTTTCTCACGGAAGAGTTCCCCCACTCACCCACGTTCCTATCTCTAACTGAACCAACCGATAACATCGGTTGAATTGATTCGCGATCTGGGCGTCCTATGCAACAAGGAGCTCAAATTTACCGCACATATTGATCACATAATTCTCAAGGCCAACGCCGCCCTTGGATTTGTCAAACGCTGGTCAAAGGAATTCCTTAACCCCTATGTCACTCGATCACTCTACACAACTTTTGTCCGGCCACTACTCGAATGCGCTAGTCAGGTCTGGTCCCCGTATCAAGTGACTCACGTTCGTAGGATTGAGGGGGTTCAACGTCGTTTCTTGAGCTTTGCCCTCCGTGGACTAAACTGGGAAAAGCCGCTGATTCTACCACCATACACAAGCCGGCTCCCTCTAATCAATCTAAACACACTTGAAGAGCGAAGAGTCTTTGCCGACATCATCTTTGTCCATCGCCTTCTGTCTGGCTCAATCAATTGCCCAAGCTTGCCCTTCACTTTAACATTGCATACAAACCCCCGAAACCTACGTAACTCTCGACTGTTTTACGTGCCCGCTCATCACACTTCTTACGGCGCTAACGAACCCATCTCGCGTATGCTACGACAGGTCAACTCATTCCCCACCTCCTTCGATTTCAACATATCCACTCCCGCTCTTAAACGACGTCTCAGAATAAACCCGTCCGCCCCCTCCCTTCAATGACCCCTCTACTCTGCAATCCTCTCCCCTCCCCCCATCAAACTAGTTCTCCCCTACACCTTTCCAACCCCACCCACAACCCCCCTGCTCTCTAACCCCCGCCCCTGTATCAGTTCGTACCCATGCCCTCCACTGTCGCACAAAGGCCGCGTTTACCACCCCCGCATACACTCGATCTTCCCTGACCTCCTACCTCCCCTATCGGCCAGTAATCTTCAGCTTCCTGGTTTTCTTCTCCTTTTTTTCGATTAATAATTGAATAAGGTCTTAACCGCTACTCTGGATTTTAAGATAGTCTGTAAGGTTTTATGTTAAGTTAACTTTAAGCTTGCAGTAAGCTAAATATAAAATGGGTTCCGCCTTCAATCAATCATCTCCTTGTTTGATTTTATTTGCTGAATTAGTTTCCATATCGTATCATCTGTTGTGGATCAGACTTATGGCCACATCATTATATATTTTAACATACTATACCGTCCGCCTCAATGACTATCGTGCGGTTTTTCGATATTGTCTTCGAACTGCAAACAATCCGTTATTTCATATTGGCTTTCTTATATTTGTGCAAGTATCTGATATCACCTGACTCCAGTGATATATCAGTTCGCCGTGCTTTGTTCTCACCCGTGTTTCTATATCAACTATATTGTTGTAGGGCCATCTTCCTTTTGGGATAGTATTTCACCTTTGTTGGCATTCCCTTTGTGCAAGTACCTGTGAGAACATTCATATACTGATATCAGCTGACTCCGGCGATATATCGGTTCACCACGATTTCTTTTCACCCATGTTTCTATATCACCTATATTGCTGTAGTTCCATCTTCCTTTTGGGAAAGTATATCACCTTTGTTGTCATTCCCTTTGCCCAAGTATCTGTGAAAACATCCATGGCCTGATATCAGCTGACTCGAGTTGTATTTCACCTCGCAAAGATTTCTTTTCACCCATGTTTCTATACTAGGTCGTGCTACGGCTCCATCTTCCTTGTGAGGAAATATCTCATCTTTGTTGCCATCCCATATGGCTAAACTCCCCGAATAGGAAGCATATTCTCAAACACTCTTCTTGTGTTGCAAGTGCTTCTTGTTAAGCACCGGCTTCTTTAACTGTGATGTCTTATTCTTTCCCATCGGCCATGTGAAAGTATCTTCGACTCCTTCCGGAAAATGTTGCATTCTCTTAAAGATCAAGACTTATACTCGAACGCTTCCGCCCACATGTGGTTCCATATGGAAATACTGACGCTGGGAAACAATTTCCTAATGTGGGGCCTATGTCCACCAACATTGGGTAGCAGTCATGCTAACACGTTGCATAATTTTTTTTTTTTTTGCATAATACTTTTTTTTCTGGTTTTCCGCAGTTTCTTTAACCTGTCGTCGAGTGTAACATCAAGATATCGTATAGCGGGACTAAAAGTAATTGTACGTCCTCCTATTTGTATTTCACTGTAATCAATTTTTTTTTCCTGCTGTTCATTAAAACTGCCTTCGCCTTATGTGTGACTAGTTTTCGTCCGCACATATCTAGGCAGTATCTAATACTCTGGACTATAGATAAATATTTTTCAGTCCATCTACGTCTATCGTCAAATCTGCTTACCCAATTGATCCTGAGCACAACGTCGTACATAATATCTCAAAACAGTGGTGCTGGAACAGATCCTGGAGGTACACCCACCGCTTTTTCATATTATTGCAGACCTCTATCGTTGTCATAAAGCATTTACAAAACAGCTGTTATACTTAGGTGGCGCAAGGCTAATAACCTTGCTCGGAAAAACAAATTATTATGGAAAATTTAACAAACCTCATACTTGTTAAATAAGGCCAAGACCGGATCCCGGTTGTAGTGCCGATGATGATGATGATGATGTTATACTTAGGACACAGAGTGAAAGTTGCAGTTTCTCCAAAGTTCTACGAATACGGATGGCCGAATTGAAAGCGTTTTGGAGATATAATATCATGTCACCAGTAGACTTTACTTTTCGACTCTTTTTACCCATTAGGTCCCAACTGCCGCGTTTCGGGTGAGGTCACATATAACAGATGTGGTTTTATCTGTTGATATTCTTTTTCTGAACTGATATTCCCATTTGGAAAGCGCCGATGTATTCTCTGTGAACTGGTTCAAGCGGTTTAGCATAAATTTGGCGAAATTTCATTAACACAATGCCCAATTTCTTCCTTCAAGGCCTGCAAGGCTGTGATCTTGTTGCTATAAACCTGACACCTTTATAAAACTTGACGGAAATTAAACCAACGGCTTAAATCACATGGTATGGGCGTTGAGTCCGGCTGATAAAAATAAGAACTTACTAAATCAGGGAATGAATCATGCTATATAATAAACGCGATGCTCATTGTGTGACGCTCTATTTTATGTTAACAACCCTGAACGGTCAACTGCCGGAATGTTTTTTTTTTTTTTTGTTAGTTGGCAACTGCACAAATAGAGCAATATCAATTTTGAATTTTTTAATTTGAATTTTCTTTTATAAAAATGGGGCGTTATTGTAATGAGAACGACAACTCTGTGCATAAACTTACGCTGTCACCGCTGTTTTCGAACAGCAGATAGGTTGAATTGTGGACTTGACTCAGTATCAGTTTAAACTTGCTACCGTTACTACCTGAATATTGAGAGCGTCTAGAATTAAACAGCGCTTGTGAAGTGGACTGAGAAAAATCTGCAAAGAGGCAACGCGTCGTGTCGTACGGCATCCCCATCAATAGATATTCGGAAAAAAATAGCATTTTTTTTCTCTCTGTCGCCCCATTAATCCCAATCTGGTTCTCACCCCTTTCGAATTCTTTTTATTCCTTTGGTTTAAAAACCACTTGAAGAATGTCCCTTGGGTAATAATCAGAAGTGTGCTACTGACCCGCTATAAAGTAATACAGACTTTTTTTTTTGTCATTTTATGTATAATATTATACATTTTTTATTTTATTCTTTCTCTCAGTGTTTAGCTTATTCGCTAGAGAAATTCCTTAAATTCTAACTTATTTATATTATATCTTACTGGTTCGAACGGTCACTCTAAGCTAAACCTAAGGTGACTAGTGGCACAGATTGTTGCCTTTCGGATCTATTCCTTTTCTTCTTATTAATGTATTTTTTTTAATTATTTATAGAAACAAAAAAAATGTAGGCCAAAAAACTTTTTGATTTTTTTTCTTATACACCTAATTGAACGTACTTCACTAAATTAACCTATTTTTTTGTTTAATTATTATTAATACCCACTTAGTACTACCCTAACCAGAAGAAGCATTCCAGAAATGTTATCTAGACTGAGAACAACGCTTCCGGCGATGTGTAACTGAGTGTTTGGAAGAACCTAATTTAATTTTTTTTTAATTTAATAAGTTTTTAAAAAATTTTTTTTTAATATACTTCTCTCGGCTGAAGCGAACCCATAGGACCGAGTCGGCGCATCGAGATGCTACCAAATAGCCGTTGCAGCTCTTTTTGAACAGTTGCAGGTCATAACGCTTCGGGAACTCTCGCGCGGAGAGCGAGTTCCACTGTTTTCCCACTCTGTAACGGAATGAGTTCTGATGCAGGGATGTGCGCGTCGTCGGGAGATGAACCACAAATTGGTGCGATCATATAAACCGAATTGCTCGGAACAATGCCACTAATCTCCGAAGAACAGTCTCCGCGATAATTCTGTAAAACAAACAGAGATCAGCTACGCGCCTTCGATGTGATAGCGCCTGTAGTCCGACGTCAGAGCCGTGTCCGCGATCAGGCGGATCGCTAATGCTCTCAAGGAGGTCGAGAAAATATTTAGGAACAAAGCTCCAAACATGAGAGCAATATTCGAGCGCGGGTCTAATTTGGGATTTATACAGGCGAAGAAGTTGAGCCGGAGAAAAATATTTCTTAGCTCTAAAAATATAACTCAGTTTTCCTGAGGCGGACCTGGTGATGTTTGACACGTGTTTATGCCACGATACATACATACAGACCGTGACACCGAGTAATTTCGAACTTTCCCCAGATCGGAGGGCTTGGCCATTCATAATCAGCTATGGAAGCGATGATCCACTCTTCTTGAATGTTGTATACTGTGTCTTCGCTGCATTGAAGTCGACGAAATTGGCCTTGCCCCACTGGGGGACCTTATCCGAATCCCGATTCAGAGAGTCGATTTGGGGACACCTCAGCTGCTGCGACGTTGATGCACTAATCGCTCGATCACTCGAAAAAGATGAAACAAGCGTACTATCCTCAAAACTGAACACTTCGTTATCCGTTGTCTCCAACAAATTATTTATGTAAAGCAAAAACAAGGTTGGACCCAAAATAGAACCTTGAGGCACCCCGAAATTAACAGGATACAGATCCGAACACTCGTCGTCCACAACAACCCGGACCAGTTGCAAAACTGCTGAGAAAATCCATATGAACGAAGTTTGCTCAGCAACACCCGTGCCAGACGCGGTCAAAAGCCGTGGAGATATCCAATGCGACCGCCCTTGACTCACCACACCCCTCAATCGCAGATGTCCCTATATCGGTTATAAGTGTCAAAAGGTCTCCCGTGGACCGCCTACCACGGAATCCGTACTGACGATCATTCAAAAGACCGTTGCACTCCAAATACTTAATTAACTCGACGTTGATGACCTTTTCCATCCCCTTAAACAACATAGACAGTAATGCTATCGGACGGTAATTTTGCGGGAGACACTTTTTTCCCCTCTTTGGGATTGGTTGAACTCGAGCGATTTTCCAGCAGGTAAAAAAAAAGTTAGCCAAGAACTGGAGATAGTTCTAAAGCGCAGTCCTTAAGGGCTACTGCTGGTTTCCGCCCAGCCCGGTTGCCTTCTTACAGTCCAGTCGACGTAGAGTGCGTTCAATTGTACGCTGGCAGAACCTCACATCCTGCATTGAAGACCGTGCCAGCGCGATCACAGGTGCTACAAAAGCCCGACATCTAGGTTTGAATTCGCGGAAAATAAATTCGCGAATACATTAGCTTTATCCTTTGAATTTGTGAGTAACGTCCTGCTGTCCGTCACTAACAGGGGAAAAGAGGAGGAAATGAAGTTATTGCTGACAGCCCTTACCGTGAACCAGAAAGGATGCGAACCACTCTGGCCATCAAGAAGTTGATGAGTAACTCTTTCGTTGTTAGCCTTCCTCGCGGTAACAATCGCCTGGTTGCATGCGTTTCTGATTTTAACAAAATTCTTTCTGTTAGCTTCGGTGGGATTGGAGCCTAATTAAATATAAGCTCTATTTATTGCCGCTGTAATCTGCTCGCATGTTTAATCAGATAAACTTCGTTTGGTTGGTATACGGAATGTAAATTTCTATCCCGAGAAGAATAATCTCTGTAACCGACTCCTCGCCCGGGTTAACATCAGAATCTCCAAAGCACACCTCTGACAATGGAAAGGATGCGAAGAAATTTCGCAAATCGTCCCAGTTAGCAGCCCCATACCTCCCTACATGGCGAAGCTGCTTAGGTCGGTTGTTCGTCTGAATTGCGAGTGGATGCGCCACCGATACCAAGCAGTGATGTGGGTTTCTCAGTGGCGCAGCAACTTCCACGGTATAAACGCCCTGTTCGGATATCAAAAACAGATCCAGGGTGTAATCACCTCGGGTACTCGGCACTCGCACTCGGTTGCTCCACGAGTTGAATCAAATTGCGGCTAACAGCGAACATCTCCGCTAGCCTCCAAGCCGCATCGGGTCTGTTAGAATGTACCAATCAGGACTTGGGTACTTTAAAATCGCCAAAAACAACAATTTCAAAAGTCGGGTGGTTGATCTATATCCAGTCGACGGTACGTGAAAGATGTTCGATAAGGGTCACCGGCTCAGCACGATCCACATGATGTCAAAGTTATGGGGTTCCAATGCCTCTATCCTTTGGGAAGCCAGGTTGGACCCCGTGAAGACACAGACTCCACCGTTAACGAATCAACGAAGATATGTCAAGTCAGTTGACGAATCGACCTGGGTCTCAGTTAGGGAAAGGATATCAGGTTTCGTTGTTTGCAAATATTGGTGGACGGTGTTTACATTCGTATTGGTGAAACCGATGCCCCTGATGTTACAAAATGCCGTCACGAGTCGAGCGTGGGCATAGCCTCGAGCGCGAGCGCGGTTATGCGGTGACGAACCTCTTAAAGTTCCATTTTTTATCATGATATCTGAATGATGTTCCCCCTGACATAGCCCCCCCGGAGATCCGAATGGTAGACTAGTATACCTCCGGAATTCTTTATATCAGAAGGTACTATCATGACTTATCTCCGTGTCAGTCCGGGCCATCAGCCACACATCCGAAACACCGTCGAAGATTTCTCTCGGCGATATCGCGGAATGTACAACGTGACGGGGACCTTTTCTCGAATCGGTCCATCAGCCAATCCCCGAAAGGTGTCCAGGGATTTCTCCCGACCATTTCACGGAGCCTAAAGCTTGATGGGGTGGTATTTCACCGGCCGCACACGGCGTTGGGACCCCCGGCTACCACTCGGCCTTTAGTCGCCTCATACGACAAGCCGGCCTAGCTGTGAGTATATTCTAACGCCGTAATGTTAAAATGATACATATAAAACAGAATTTAACATTTAGTCCTAGTTAAAATATGTAATTGTCTTGGAACTAAATGTGGATTTAAAACCAAAACCATAAATCATTCTAGGGGAACATTGTTTCGGAAGAAGCTGCTGTATCTTCCACTATAAATAGCGCGATAAGTAAGGTTATTTTTTAAATTTCAGCATCATAAATTAGGTTTTAAAAAAAAAATTTACCACGTTTGTTGACATTAGCAGCATGTTTAGTTTACTTTTGGGAGTTGGAGAGGTTATATGTATTTGGGTGTACTTTCGTCACAGGTCGTTAGTAATTTTTTTTTAAAGGTGACCCTGTTGCCACACTCACCATATTCACCGGACATGGCCCCCATTTCCTGAAGCCCACAGAAGCATGAGAAGATGACGTTTTGCCATTATTGATGATAAAGATAGAATTGTTGAAGGAAACCAGAAAGTGAGTTCTTGAAGATTGGAAAAAGCAGGAAAAGGTGTGCATTCTGTCAGAGTATCGGGAATTAATCATTTTAAAAAGAGCCAGCGAAACACACTTGAGATGATCTGATAAAATCGAGTACTGCAAACAAACTAAATGACAGATCGCGGTCTATTTTCCGTCAGGTTAGCGACGATAACAATTTTGATATTCCCTTTAAATGATAAATTGTTGGTACTTTTTTGTGAGCATGTATGAAATCTGAGAGAATTATCTTTTAAGGGACAAAATTCACTAAATTACAAAGATTAATAATTAGATATTCTTTAAGAAAATCATAACAACCCTTATTTTTTCACACAACTTGTATAGCCAAAGTGTGCTTTAATTATCAAATGCATGTACGAGTATATGTTTTGCTCCCAAAATAATTACAATCTATAAAAATCAATAGCTATCCATTAATCAAGGCTACATATATATTTATTATAGAATGGCATACAAAATGCTGAGATATAGAAACATCAATAACTTTACAGGGACAGCTAATCATATTCCGGTTAACAAAGTTATTATTGTACTTTCTTTATCTAATTCAATGAAACCCGGCACAATTACATATTCCCACTAAGCCCAGGCGAGCAGAGGACGAATTTCTCACAAACACATCAGTTTATATAGCGAAATAAAATTTTAAGAACTATAATAATACGCGAAACTGTGACTCCTACTTCGTGCTGGGATTCGCTTTAAAATTAACGTTTAAAAAAAGCAACACATCGTTGAGGCGTTTAACACGAATAAAGTATGAAAACCCCTTCGTGGGCAAGATGTGTAAAGGGCCAGGGAGAAATGTAGCATCTAATACAGTAGTGGTGCGTGAAACTTCACGTAGGCCCTATGTTCGAAGCTTGCCCTTAAGAGTAGGGGGATTACTTCACAGTATTCAGTATTACGACTTTTTCGCTGACGATCTTTAGCTCGAATCCGCAGGAGAATATTTGGCTACAATAATAGAATCTTTGAAAATGTTTTATTGCAAATTTGTTTTTTATTTCTGTATCTAGTGTTTTGCTGTAGGAATTTGGCCTCGACTTTTAAAAACTTACTGCGGTTACAAGTAAACACAAGATTTAATTTTTAAATTATTTTATATTACATCGTATGATGGGGATTTTGAGAAGTTTGTAAAACGCTAAAAATTTCGTCTCATCATCAATCTCAATGATAATGACACACAACCATCAACGCTACCGATAACCCAAATGTACAGCATGGCGCATCAAAAGGTTTCGGACGCTTGGTTACTTTTGACTGTATTCAATAGCTTTGGGGCAATTTATGGACCAATCTTATTCAGCACATGTAAGATTATGGAGTTTGAGCACCCATAAATACCCAGGGCTTGTTGGTTTCTGTGGCATTCCTTATTTGGCCTAAACTTTTTTCCCATTTATTATTGCAGATACGAATTATGATTCTTATCATTAGTGATAAGTTTACTCCTCATTATTAACTAGTTTAGGTACCAGATTTTCGCATCTGACACTGACGGTATCGTAAACGGTAAGACAACAATTTAAGGGGGGAACCTCATGTAAATAGCTTGTTTTTCAGAAAATTTTTTTGGAAAATGTAATGGGTAGATTAATTTGCAATTTAAGGCACAATTTATTTACGTTATAATATTTAAAGAAAATATTTTTTTAAGACTAATCGTTAACAATAAAACAGTGCAATGGCGGCTTGAAAACAGCGCCTTGAAAATGTGCTGCACGGCGCACAAAAATGATCTGAAACCAAAAATACATAATGGGTTCTTTAGTTTATGCAAAAACGCTCAGCATGACGTTCCCCTTTTATTAAAATTTGCAAATTTGCAAAAATTGCGAAGCTTTGAAAAATAAAAGGATTTTCTTTTATAAACAATTGTTAATAACAATGTTTTAAATAAAAAACAGCTCGTCATGCTGAGGCAAAATATCTATAGAATTTCTATACCAAACTTCATAATGATCGAATGATTAGTTTCTGAGATACGCTGCACGGCGTGCGAAATTTTGCGTTTCTAGAAAAATGCGTTTAAAGTTTGAGTAATAGAAAAATCGTGAAGAAATTCGTAATTCGTTCTAACTTACCGCAGTTTTTTGCTAATCTGCGATTCCAGAGCCATAAAGTAGACCGTCCTCTTCTTCAAACTTTTCTAATTGAGCCGTTTTTTCCTGTTGTCGAAAAGTACGAGCCTCTTTGGTGGCATCAAGCCCGACTAGACTGTTTACTTTCTTTTGAAAATAAAGTACAAGGAAGTCTCGGATCACTTTCTAACTTTTTTTCTCGTATTTTTGAGAAAGTTCCTATCAATTTAGGCAAAAACAAAAAAATGGCTAAAAAAATTATTTTACATGATTATTTTACTTATAATTGCAATAAGCTTTTTATGTATTTATGAGTAATTTATTTTTTGTTTAAGAAATTAATGCAAATACCTTTTTAATATCATAAAGTTTGAAGTATGTGAGCTACTAATTAATAAACTTTTATTTTCTAGTTAAACTGTTAGTCTAATTAATAAATTAATAAAAGTTTAATTATTTTCAAATTTTGTGTTTACGTGGGCCAGTTTGATAAGTCAGCGACTTTTTGAATTTCCCGCGCAGTAACTTTAAATGCTCCTGTCAACTGCCATCTATAGATAGACTACTGTCAAAGTTTGAGCAAGCGGTGTCATTTAGTTTGTGTTTGACAGCGCTTGAAAGCTGACACCCTCGTGAATTTTAACGAAAATGGAAAAACGTGAATTTCGTGTGCTGATTAAACATAATCAAGCAAAATCCATAAATTGGGCTACGAACTGTTACTTCATCTAGCATACTCTCAAGATTTAGCCCCCTGCGACTATTTCCCGTTTCCAAACCTGAAGAAATGGCAGCGCGGAAAGAGATTTTGGTCGAATGAAGAGGTCATCAACGAAACTAACACCAATTTTGAGGGCCTTGAGGAAACGTGTTGTTTGGAAGGAATAAACAAATTGGAAAAACACTGGACTTAATGTATCGAGCTAAAAAGAGAAACAGATATCTTTTATTCAAAAAGTCACTCACTTATTAAACTGCCCTCATATTTTACACGACGCGCGCACAAATTATAGTGTAACCTTGAATTTCAAACCATATTGCGAACGGAAAAAGAAGGTGGATGATTTTAAATGCTTCGATCTTATAATGACGAGGATCATTTGATTGCTTCGGCTAAAGAACGTTTATCCATACGTCCGAAGTTAAGTTTTAACATGAAATAAAGCGCACTGTCTGATAGGCTGACGGGTACCAAGGAGAGTATTTGCATTGGTTGAATGCATTCACTGTCTTCAGTTGAGCAACAACCGTGATCACATGTGTAGACGAAAAGGCAAAGTACGTTGCGTGTTGTAATGATTGAATTGAAATACTTGCGCCTGGGTCCCAATACATTCCAGTGCTAGTTTTTATATCCTACTGAGCTGAATTGCTAGAACTAGACAGGGGGTTTGAAGTACCCTCAAATGTCAGCTCAATGCAGTAGAAAAGAGAGTGAGACGATAACGAAAGGAGATATAGATCCACATTGGTTTTGAATCCCTAGAGCAGCGATTCTCAACCTTTTTTTTTTGTCGCGGCACACTTTTAACGATTTCAAACTTTGAGGGCACCCAACTAAAAAGATCTTTTATGGATTTAAGTACCAAGTCTTCTTAAAATAATTTGTAAATTTTTTTTTAAAATTATATTATATAATATTTTAACATATGCTATTTTGAATTTAAAATTTCATCATCATCATCGGCACTACAACCGGGAACCGGTCTTGGCCTTATTTAGCAAGTCCTGAGGCTTGTTAAATTTTCCATAATGATTTGTTTTTTCTGGGCAAGGTCAT
This sequence comes from Microdon myrmicae, assembly GCA_963931805.1. NCBI lineage: Eukaryota > Metazoa > Arthropoda > Insecta > Diptera > Syrphidae > Microdon > Microdon myrmicae. Next base: position 151,052,212 of record OZ007497.1, on the reverse strand, counting down.
TAGTCTTACGCCAGAGGCTCCCCGACGTGGAATCGAACCCCGGTCTTCCGCGTGACAGGCGGATATACTAACCACTATACTATCGAGGAGCCAATTTAAAATTTACTCGTAATAAAAAAAGCATTATAAGTTTTACTATATATATATATATATATATATATATATATATATATATATATATATATATATATATATATATATATATATATATATATATATATATATATATATATGTATATATATATATATATATAGTAAAACTTATACTATATATTTTATAAAATTTGGCGATACATTTTAAGAATTACGTGGTTCCACTGACCATTGAGCCTTTGTGTTTATCCACAGGACTGGCGAAATATGGGTATTTAATTCAAATTTACGACAATTGCTAAGGGAGGTCTTGTACATTAATGCCAAATTGGATGAGGTGAAGTATTTGTTGCATCCTTTAAAAATCCCTAAACATTTAGCTTCACTTTTCCCTGTTTCAAATACGTGGTCGTTCCAATTATGGTAAGAGCTGAATTAATTCAAAGAATTGACTGTTCTTGGATTATGACGACACCAGTGGCGTTCATCAAGTCTATGTTGGACAACATTTGTTTTGAAAGACAAGATAGAGCACTGTGTTTTAGAAGTATTGAATTCTACTCGGTCAGAGAATTCCCATGGGTATATTGATTGAGGTCAGAATTTACTAAGTGCGCTTCTGCCTCGTGATCTGTACCATCGGATCAACTGAGCAATCCGTTTGGGAATCTTAAATATACACAAGATACCCAATTACACTATCGGCTCGCGCGAGAAGTCTTTCTGTGCGATCCTATGCAAATAAACGGATCTCCACACACGCGTCTTAGTGCTGTGAAAAGCGCGAGAATATACACGCGAGTGATGTGCAGTGCGGGAAAACTCTACCCTCTCCATCCCTGGTGTCTGCTTTCATTTTTTTCGCACCTCGGATGAGAAACGTTCTGTCTGATCATCTGTTTCCTGTCCGCTATGATGTCCAGACATTCAAGACCAATATACATCGACACCCCCTTTCCTTATCCACTTCCTCTCCACCCGCTCGCACTGTGCTCTGACATTTAAGGGTACTTCAAGATCTCCTTTTGTGCGCGCGTTAGCGTAAAAGAAAAAGACGAAAGTTAGATAAAGCCTGCCTAATAATAATGGAACTGAAATAAACAGGTCGGACAAGTGGTAAGTAATGGGCAAAAGATCGTTTATAAATATGGGGAGTAGAGTGAGTGAGATGGCGAGACCCTGAAGAAGATCAGCATTAAAGGGGAAACCACATTAAGAGGCTGATATTTATACCTTATTTAGGGCTCCTCGATAGTATAGTGGTTAGTATCTCCGTCTGTCACGCGGGAGACCGGGGTTCGATGCCTTTCTCGTCATTTTTTTAAGGGGTTGTGCCACTGTACAGAAACAAAAACCGACTTCTTTTTTGGTATTTTTTTTTTTTTTTGATGGGACAAAACTTATTAATAAAACGAAGTTTACCAACACGGGTACCAGATATAGATGATCATTTCGACAACACAGTGGGCCTATTTCTCATCTCCGATCCAAACAAATACGCGATTGAAGTTTCTTCGCCCTTGGGCACTTCAGACCACTGTGTCGTGTCAGCTAAATTTGCTCTAACCCACAGCAACGCCAACGAAAAAATTCCCAAAAGAACAGTATGGTTCTGTGAGAAAGCCAACTGGGAAGGTCTGAACGTCTTTTTTGGGAAGTTAAATTGGTTGTTATTTTTCGTCAATAACGATATGGACTCTATAGCGGACACAATGACAGACACGATTCTGTTTGGTATGCCAACCTTTATTCCACACAGAGTAAATAGTATCAACCCCAAGAGAAATATCAGGGGTATGCATACGTTTTTCCCGGTTAAACTAAGAGATGAGGCCAGTGAAAAGTACGCAGCATATTAAGGGTACATTCTCATCAGTAAGGCCGAAAAATAGGCTATTTTCATGTTTTTTTTTTTTAGGAAAGTAATAAATCTAGACACTCGCGATTTTTCGGGTATATTTATTGTACTTTTAAGTAGCTTTTAAAAAATATTCAATTAATTTCATGATAACCCCGAGGTAGGGGCGCGTTGCGCCGTAGACCGCTGCGAAATAAAGGACCTCGATGGCGACTGTCCTACAGGTCATAAGATTTATCTGAAACAAAAAATCGAAAAAGATTGCATGAACAACGAAAAATGAAATCTATCCAAAAATAACAAAATGGCGACGTTTTGAAATGTATGTGCGCTTTTAATGAATGTTTTCGTTCTTTTTTTTGTTTATAAAAAAATCAATTTACAACGTATCGGCATAATTATGGTTCATATGATAGCGTATTTAAAAAAAAATTAAGATTCGTTGAAAATTGACTGAGTTATCACAGTCGCCAGCTCGAAAAACGTTGTTTTCCAGAAAACGCGTTTAAAGTTTTAAGTGTAGTTATTTCGACATACTTACTGCTTTGACTCAGTCGGCTCGGAGGCTCATAACTTTTTAACCGTTACGAATTTTTCCTTTTAACATGAGATTCTAGACAGTTATAGCTATCGAATTCCGCAAAAAAAATGTTGACCAAAATTTGACCCAGCTGATGAGAATGTACCCTTAATTTGACACATACGTCATTTTGTTTGTCTGAGATTTAACTACAAACACACACAAGTTCAGTCCGCCAAAAACTCGCGTCTTTGTTTTATCTTTCAGTGATCATGTCGAGTTTTGTGCCTAAAAAAGACCATTTACGGTAGGCATTGCTTTTCTTATTTAATCAAAAGAAAAGGGCTGTTGAAAGTCATCGTTTGCTGGTAGAAACATATGGTAAACACGCTCCGTTAATTCGAACATGTGAGACATAGTTTGGACAATTTAAAAGTGGTGATTTCAATGTGAAAGGCAGTGAGCGCTCTGGTTGACCACGAAAATGTGAAAATGAGCAATTGCAGGAGTTATTGGATGATGATCCAACTCAAACTCAACGGCAATTAGCAGAAGCATTATATGTGTCACAAGAAACAATCAGCAGACGTTCACGAGCAATGTGGAAGATCAATACCAGGTGTATGCATACGTTTTTTTTTCGGTTTAACTAAGAGTTGGCGCCAGTGAAAAGAACGCAGCACACAGCAAAACTGGTGAAAGACACCTTGAAATCGATTGGACGGGACATCCTTCTGCACCCGCCGTACTCCCCAGACTTGGCGCCAGCTGGCTATCGTCTCTTCGCATTAATGGGACACGCGTTCGCAGAACAACACTTCAGCGATTTGGACGATGTTGGCAAACGGCCCGACGAATGGTTTGCCGCGAACAGAACAGAACAAACGACAGTTTTTGTGGCATGCTATTAATAAATTACCTGAAAGATGGACGAAATATGTAAAAGCCGATGGCCAATATTTTGAATAAAAACAAAATTGATTTCCTTAGCAAATTACGTTTTTTTTTTTTACCAAAGAAACCGGAAAAAAAACGTATGCATACACCCGATATGTGGTTCGGTTCCGGATACAGAAAAGCTATTGAGGCTAAAAGGTGAACTGTCGGTTGTATAAATCAAGCAATACTGACGAAAACCGGAAAAGATTTAAGAGAGCTAGAAATGGCTGCCATGCGTATATTCAACCCACCAAGTTCTTGCATGACCAGAAAGGTAGACAAAAAATACTACACTCTACCGCAGGTAGTAGAAGCTTCTGAGCATTCGTGAAGAACATCAAAAACTCGGTCTCCTCATCCATTCCTTTGCTAGTATTCGATGACAGACCAGTCACCAGTAAAGAAACCGAATCTACTTACTGCACATTTTGCAGCCAACTCAACGCTGCCTGAATCATCAGTTCCGCCTCAACTTGAGCATAAGCAGCACAACATGAGCCAGATTCGATTCCGAACGCGTACAGTTGCCCGGGCACTCAAGGATGGGAAACAATTTATTAATAAAACGGTGTTTACATCATGTTTATACTAACAAAGCATTCGACCTAAAATTTTTTATATAAACTAATGAGACCGTACTATAGACTATACGCCAAAAATTAGATCTGCTGGCGCCATCTATAAGTCAGGCCGGAAGCTTTTCATCCCACCCCCGTATGAAATTAAACTGAACTAAAAACTGGATTGGAAAAAAAAAGCATAACGGTCGTTGTCAAAAAAACATGTTTTTCAAATGTTGCTCCGGGGCCGAGCAAATATCTTAAAGAGTTTTGATCCCGCAAAAATAAAAAAAAATCTTAAACTACATGAAAATGTGTAGAGAAATCCGTAAGATATTTGGAAAATATTGAATTTTTGAAAAAATGGCAAGCTTTTGCTTTTCCACAAAAAATGACAGTTTTTTGATAATAATTTTTATAATTTTTAATATTTGGCAAAACTCACATGGATTTCCCTAAGGAATCTAATTAAGAAGCTATAGTTAAAGTTTGAACTCAATCGGATAAAAATTGAGAGTGTTATCTGTCACGTCAATTTGAAAAACATAGTTTTAAGATAATCGCGTTTAAAGTTTAAACTTCTGATTTCTATGCTTTAAACTTTTATATAAAAAATGTTTGTTACGTTTGTCAGCAATGGCGCCAACATACAAACTGCCTTCCGAGTATATATTTGCTCCATATTTCAGCGATTTAAAGGCCCACCGCGCTGTGTTTGTGGCATCCGTCTATGACTACTTGGCTTGGCTGATTCTCGTTTCATTGTTTTCTATGCAATAATTGCAACAAGTCAAGCCTATCGAAAATTGCAGGACCTCCATTATCTTCATATAACTTCGTATACCGAAAAATCCATCCATCCAAACCATTTATAAGTTCTGTTTAATTTCATACGACGGTGGGGTGAAAAGCTTCCGGCTTGACCTATAGATGGCGCCAGCAGGTCTAATTTTTGGCTTATATTCTATAGTACTGTCTCATAAGTTTATATAAACATTTTTAGGTCGATTGCTTTGTTAGTATCGGGTTTTCCAATAGGGACTTGACAATTTTGAATTTAATTTGTGAACGCACCATTTCGCGGTGGCCATATGAACGAAGTCGAGTTCCATTCATAAATGTTTTGATTGTACTTCAAGCCGATAATAAAGTTTTTGAAATATCTCAAATGGTTTGCGTTTTATTTAAAAAAAAAGTTGTCCCTATTGGAAAACCCGATATATATTTGAGAGGTCAGGTCGTTCTCACTGAATGTAGGGTAAACTCCATAGGAATGCATACGGAAGTCATGTATTCTGTGCCGAGTTTTGTAGATGGTTCCCAAGAAATGTTCGATTAAACAAAATTTCATTTTATGTTGTAATGCCATTTACGAGAAAATTCTGTGCAATTATGAAAAAAACACTTGTGGCAACAGATACACACAATTCACAAGCAAAAATAGTGAAGAACACGAACGAAAAAATCGAATAAGAAAAATACATCAGAACCGTATACCAAGCGATAAATAAAAATAATTCACATCAGTGGAATATAGTCGAGTTTGGAAATCAAATTCCAAACACGGTCAGTAGTCTGATGCTTCACTGCTTCGCTTTTCAACCGTTTCATCGTGTGTTCAGTTCACCTTCTTCACTATCCTTTATTATACATTAACGCTACACACTTACTTGAATTTACAATAATGTATTTAAAACTGATAGTACCTTTGTAAAATGCTAGAGGATTAAGCTTACTCTGACCAATCAACCCTCAGGCCTTTTGGTCTATTGTCTATTTTCGAAATCCACGTTCCTAATTTAATAATCTTAACTCAAACTTTAAAACTCATAAATTAAACTCTGTATACCAGTTAATTAACCCGTTCACTGTTAAGCAAATTTAGAGTGCCCAATAATTTTTTTTAAAGCGATTTTCACAAAATCCATAACCGAATTATTACTTTGGTAAAAACTGATATTACATCTGATTTTAAAAAAGAAATTATTAACAAATTTCATTCATGCTTTTTAATGATTCCTAACTTAAATAGCTATAAAATCAAGCAATCTAAGCTCGTAACCCAAACTACGAGATATTTTGTAGCTGGTAGTGTTGGTACGTATGCTTGAAGCTGGCAAACAATGTATTAATAGAGGTTGCAGTGGAGCTACGCCCATTTCTCTATTTGTTCCTACCTACTGCATCATTTGCGATTGTTTTTGTACTTTCACAGTTTTGCCATTTAATTCGACCGTTTTTTTTTAACTTCCTTTGCACCAAATGTAGAACCACGCAAAAATTCCAATAATTATCAGCTCTAACCAAGTGTAACCCAAAAGTTCCATCAAAAGGAAAAAAAAAAGAAGAAAATTCTCTGGGCGAAAAAAGACTGTATTCGTCCCGGGACTCCAAAACAACACTCGGTTTTTGTTATTCGACAATGAGGAATTCTCATCATTATATAACACTCTTTATACCATTTATTTGTTAAATAGAAAAGACGAAAAACATGCACAGCTTGCGCATGGAAACTCCAATGCACACATAGTGAAGACAACGCATAGAAAGTGGAGACACGATTTATCTTTAACTGGCGACATAAATTGAAGCCTCCAAACGGAACAAACGATTTTTATCGCCCGAAGAAAATTATTCTGTAACATTCCAGGTGTTCCGGTGATCGCCTTTTTTTTTAAAGTAAAAAACATTTTTTTTTAAAAAGTAAAAAACATTTTATTCGAAGTATTGGCCATTGCTTTCTACACATTTCGATCACCTTTCTGGCAATTTGTGGATACCACGCCAATAAAACCGGTCGTCTTTTGAGGCCAACCATTCGGAGACCCAATTTTCGACTTCTTCTTAGGAATTGAAATGCTGCTCAGCCAATGCGTGTCCCATCGATGAAAACAAAAGGTGGTCGGAAGGAGCCAAATCTGGCGAATACGGCACGGGGGGGCGGGGGGGTAAAACTTCCCAGCCGAGAGCTTTTATTGTTTCTTTGACGGGTTTTGTTGTATGACTCGGAGCATTCTCATGTAACAAAATTACGTTTTCGTGTCTTGTGGCCCATTCTGGTCGTTTTTCGATCAATCATCATCATCGGCACCAATACCGGGATCCGGTCTTTGCTTATTTAGCAAGTCCCGAGCATTGTTAAATTTTCCATAATAATTAGTTTTTCCGGCCAAGGTTATTAGATTTGCGCTAACCTTTCTCGAGATGTCGCTGCATGCATTGGTTCACTACTTGGCGGGTGCCAAAGTAGCTATCCAGGGGTGTCACGTGGAGACTGCATGTCACATGAATTGTGACATGGATAGAACAGGGACAAGGTTCGTCCTAGCCTTCGCTGGGTTGAAAGCAAACAGAGACTTTGCCCCTGTATGTTCGCTCCCATCCCCCTATTTTCCATTTAGCTGACCTAATAATGACTCAATACTGACCAGTTATCATCTGTCCCCTTTCCAAATAGTGAATGAGGATAATACCACGGGTATCCCAAAGCACAGTAGCCATAACCTTTCCAGATGATTTCACGGTCTTTGAAGCCCATTCGGCTTTAACAATCCACTGATTTGACTGTTCTTTTGTCTCGGGAGTGTTGTGGTATATCCATGTTTTATCTTTAATTACTAATCTGCGCAGACACTTATATGGTTTGCGACGCATGCACTCCAAAAGCTCTCACCTGAGAGGAAATGCGGCACCTATCTCGCAGATATTGTTTTCATACCCAATTTATCATGCAAAATTGAAACATGAAACAAATTGAAAATTGATTGATACCTAGTGAGGAACGATGGTTACTAAAAACAGACCGTTGGCGATACCATCGTAGGCGTACCTAAGGACTTATATACCCTCGTAAAAGCTCTAGTTGTCTTTATTTCTTATATCGGGTTTTCCAATAGGGACTTGACAACTTTGAATTTAATTTATGACCGCACCCTTTCACTAATCATCGAACGGTCACTATCACTTTATTCAGTAAACCCAACATTTTTATCATAGTTAAGTACACGAACGAACAACGTCTACAAATTATAAAAATTTACTACCAAAATTTGGAGTCCGTAACCGCAACTTTAAGAGCGTTAACTTCAATTTGTTGTCGTAACTCTCGCCCTAGTAGACAGGCAATAACAGGTTTAGTGCAAAAATTTGAATCTACATATTCGTTAGGTGATGTTGCCGTGCCAGTGAGACAACGGGTTGGTCGAAGTGTCGAAAATACCGCTGCCGTTCAGGCGTCCGGAGCAAACGACCCAAATCAGTCAATTCCACTTCCCTCTCAAGAATTGGGCATCGCCCAGACCACTTTATGGCGAATTTTGCGTAAGGATCTTGGTTTACATCCATACAAGATCAAGATGACTTAAGAATTGAAGCCGATGGACGTACGTTTGTGGCGTCTCTAACAGATACACACACAAATACACAAGCAAATAGTGAAGAACACCGAACGAAAATCGAATAAGAAAATACAACAGAGCCGTATACCATAGCGATAACAAAACAATTCACATCAGTGGAATATACATGAGTTTAAAAATCGAATTCTAAACACGGCCAGTAGCCTGATGTGTTACGCTTAGGTTCAATTTTTGGTGATTCTGTCATAGCGTCAGTTCGAATCACACGTTCTTCACTATTATCCCAAACGCTATAATTGGTGACTACGACGTGATTTGTACACACAGCACACACTTTCCCGTAGTAAACAGAACTTCACACGATCATGACTTCCGCATAGAGCACCCGGCATACTCGCCTGCTCCGGCGATCTCTCGCTCGCTCTTTTCTCGATCCGTCGTTCGCAAACGAAACTGATCGTAACGAAGTTACTGAGGAAGGAGTGGTGAGGCGTCTCTAACAGATACACACACAAATACAAAAGCAAATAGTGAAGAACACCGAACGAAAATCGAATAAGAAAATACATCAGGGCCGTATACCATAGCGGTAACAAAACAATTCACATCAGTGGAATATACTTGACTTTAAAAATCGAATTTTAAAAACGGCCAGTAGTCTGATGCTTCACTGCTTCGCTTTTCAACAGTTTCATCGTGTGTTCAATTCACCTTCTTCACTATCCTTGCTTAACGCTATCGTTCTCCGATTGGGCTCTGGAAAAGATGCGCCAAGATGATGAATTTCATCGTAAAATCATCTTCATTGACGAAGCTCATTTTTGGCTCAATGGGTTCGTCAATAAGCAAAACATGCGTTATTTGTCGGGTGAAAATCCACATGTGTTTCATGAATCACCACTTCATCCACAAAAAATAATTGATTGGGTGTGGTTTGTATGCCGGCGGCGTCGTTGGTACATATTTTTTCGCCGACGATAACGATCGTCACGTTACTGTGCATGGCCATCGTTATCGTGCCATGATTACTGATTATTTTTGGCCCGAATTGGAAGATATGGACTTGGGCGACATGTGGTTTCAACAGGACGGTGCCACAAGCCACACAGCACACGATACAATCGATTTATTGAAGAGTAAGTTTGATGAGCGTGTTATCTCAAGAAATAGGCCAGTCGGTTGGCCGCCTCGTTCGTGCAATTTAACGCCTCTAGACTATTTTCTTTGGGGCTACGTCAAGTCATTGGTCTATGCCAACAAGCCGACGACGTTGGAAGAGCTCAGAGCCAACATTGAATGCGAAAAAGCGGCGGAGTCATCGAAAATGTGTGGCGGAGTCATCGAAAATTGGTTTTATCGAATCGACCGCTGCCGCGGTGGCCATATGAACGAAGTCCATTCATAAATGTTTTGATTGTACTTCAAGCCGATGATAAAGTTTTTGAACTATCTCAAATGGTTTGCGTTTTATTTTTAAAAAAATTGTCAAGTCCCTATTGGAAAACCCGATATAATCAAATGCGTGCACAAAAAATTCCTAAAATAACATATACCAATGGGCTTAAAATAATATATAAAAAAAATAGAAGACATCTAGTGTTTTTATTCTATTAGTTGAATGAGTCGTCACATTGGCTAAAGTAGTAAAGCTATCGGTTCTTTAGGGTGGGGTGAGCATTGAAGATTCAAGGAACAAATTATTTTGTGCATTAAAAAAAAAATTGATCCAAACAGACTTCATTTCAAACCGGCAAAACAAAGAATGTATTAGTACAATATGTAGAATATGTTGAAGGCAAATGATAGTACACAAACTGCGATTATACCACTTGTTAACCAAGTCACACGGTATTTGTTCGAACATTCCCCGATCAGTTTCAAAACTCATTACTTTCACATAATATGGCCAGCAGAGCACTAAGATCTCTTTTTATCCATGGCAGTTCCTCATTTTGGAACAGAATAATTCAAGTGCTGGAAGTATTTAACTCCATATACAACTGAATGACTGAACATGCCGGTGATAGAGGTGAGGGCTTATGTTTTCGGACTAGTAGAGAAAAGGTGAATTTTTTATTTTGAAAATGTTTTAAATTCTGACTGCAAAGCTCCTTTCCTTCAAGGCACTTTGTCCAATGTTTCTCCAATAATTGAAATCCGTCCTCAAAGTGATAATCTGAAAGATATTCATAATACTCATGAACCGTTTCTATCGCGTCACAAATTTTCTGAGATTCGGGAAGAGCTGAAGTCAGAAAATGCCAAACTTGTCGAATATGGGAAGATACGTTTAAATCGTCAACTGTGCCGGGGCCAAAGCACTTCTCTGGACGGGTGTATAGTACTTGTAAAAGACAATTTTAGTGGCATAAGCTCAAAATAGTTGGTAGGTCTAATTTAAATTATGTTAACCGTTGATGAGGTCAGGTGAATTCGGCAATTGTTTTCGTATGGAGTTTTTAACAGTAGTGCTTATGAAATCATTTTGGACAAAAGTCTATACTGTTATCTGCTTTGTGCTTAATAGTCGCACTTGCAAAATTAACAGGTCATCTTTAAATACCTCGCGTATGCAAAAATTTCTGAAAAATCCTCCACAAACAATTTATTCGTCGAATATCTCTAAAATGTTAGCCCTGTGAGTAGGCCGTTAGAATATACTCACAGCTATGTCGGCTTATCGTAAGAGGCGACTAAAGGCAGAGTGGTAGCTGGGGTCCCAACGCCCTGTGCGCCCGGTGAAATACCACCCCATCAAGCTTTAGGTTCCGTGAAATGGTCGGCAGAAATCCCTGACCATCTTTCGGAGCTTGGCCGATGGACCGGTTCGAGAAAAGGTTAGTTAGGTGGTAGTCGGCCCCAAGGTGAGATACCACCCCGTCACACTGTACATTCCGCGATATCGCCGAGAGAAATCTTCGACGGTGTTTCGGATGTGTGGCTGATGTCCCGGACTGACACGGAGATAAGTCATGATGGTACCTTCTGATATAAAGAATTCCGGAGGTAAACTAGTCTCCCATTCGGATCTCCGGGCGGAGAACATCATGCAGATATCATGACAAATAATGGAACTTTGAGAGGTTCGTCATCGCATAACCGGGTTCGCTCTCGAGGCTCTGCCCACGCTCGACTGGTGACGGAATTTTGTACCATCTGGGGCATCGGTTTCACCAATACCAATGTAAACGCCGTACACCAATATTTGCAAACAACGAAACCTAATATCCTTGCCCTAACTGAGACCCAGGTCGATTCGTCAACTGATTCGACATATCTTCGTTGCTCAGGATACGACTTACATTCGAGATTCCGTTTTAAGGGCGGAGTCTGCGTCTTCGTGCGGTCCAATTTGGCTTGCCAGAGGATGGAGGCGTTGGAACCCAATAATATGGACATCATATTGTTGAGGGTGGTGCTGAGGAATTCCATTAAATTTCTTTGTTGTCTTTACCGGTCCCCGAATGACGATCGACCGGCGACATTTTTCGAACATCTTTCATATACCATCGACTGGATACAAATCAACCACCCAGCTTCTGAAATGTTTGTCCTTGGCGATTTTAATGTGCACAATTCCGGCTGGTTGTTACATTCTATTAGAACCGATGAGGCTGGGGGGCTGGCGGAGATGTTTGCCGTAAGCCACAACTTGACTCAACTCGTGGGGGAGCCAACGCGAGTGCCGGATGCCCGAGGCGATTATGCGAACACCCTGGATCTGTTTTTGACATCCGAACCGAGTATTTATACCATAGAGGTTTCTGCGCCACTGGGAAACTCAGATCACAGCTTGGTATCTGTCGCGCAGAAGCGATTAAACCGCCTAAGCAGCTTCGCCATGTATGGAAGTATGGGGCCGCTAACTGGGACGATTTTCGAGATTTCTTTGCATCCTTTCCATGGTCCGAGGTGTGCTTCGGAAACTCCGATGTTATCGCTTGCGCGGAGTCGGTATCAGAGATTCTTCTTCTGGGGATGGAGATGTATATTTCACATTCCGTCAAACGAAGTTCGTCTGATAAACCTTGGTTTGATAAAAAATGCGAGCTTATTACAGCAGCAAAAAATAGAGCCTTTAAGCAATGGCGTTCCAATCCCACCGATGTTAACAGAACGAATTTTGTTAGAATCAGAAACGCATGCAACCAGGCGATTGATACCGCGAAGAAGTCTCCCAACGACAGGGTGATCAATAAGCTCCTTCGGTGCCCAACTGATTCGCGCTTCTTCTGGTCAATGGCAAAAGCTGTCAGCGGTAACTTCTCATCCTCCTCTTTCCCTCCGTTGGTGACAGACAGCGGGACGTTGGTCACGAATCCAACGGATAAAGCTAATGTGCTCGCGAATTTATTTTCCACGAATTCAAACCTCGATACCGGCCTTTTGGGGCAACCTGTGACCTCGCCGGTACGGTCTTCGATGCGGGATGTGAGATTTCGTCCACGCACTATTCAACGCATTCTACGTGAACTGGATTGTAGGAAGGCAACCGGCCCGGACGGAATACCAGCAATAGTCCTTAAGAACTGTGCTCCAGAACTATCGCTGGTTCTTGGCAGACTCTTCCGCTTATCTTATGCACGGAGGACCTTTCCTGCCTGCTGGAAAATCGCTGGAGTTCAGCCAATCCGAAAGACCGGAAAAAAGTGTCTCCCACAAAATTACCGTCCGATAGCATTACTGTCCATTTTATGTAAGGTAATGGAAAAAGTCATCAATACAGAGTTGGTTAAGTATTTGGAGTGCAACGGACTCCTGAATAATCGTCAATACGGATTTCGTGGCAGGCGGTCGACAGGAGACCTTTTGTCATTTATAACCGATATATGAACATCTGCGATTGAACAGCATGGTGAGGCGGTCGTGTTGGATATCTCCAATGCTTTTGACCGAGTCTGGTACGGGGTATTGCTGACCAAACTTCGTTCATAAGGACTTTCCCAACAGCTTTGCGACTGGACGAAGAGCTTCCTCGAGAATCGATCGATCCGGGTTGTTGTGGACGGCGAGTGTTCGGATCTGTATCCTGTTAATTTGGGGGTGCCCCAAGGTTCTATTTTGGGTCCAACCTTGTTCTTGCTTCACATAAATGATTTGTTGGAGACAACGGATAACAAAGTGTTCAGTTTTGCGGATGATAGTACGCTTGTTTCCTCCTTTTCGAGTGTTCGGCCGATTGGTGTATTTGCGTCGCATCAGCTGAGATGTAGACAGATTGACTCTCTAAATCAGGACCTAGATAGGGTCCCACAGTGGGGAAGGGCCAATCTCATCGACTTCAATGCAGCGAAGACACAATATACAACATTCACAAAGAAACGTGGATCATCGGTTCCACAGCTGATGATGAATGGCCGGGCCCTCGAGGCTGGGGAAAGTTTGAAATTGCTCGGCGTCACGGTCTGTGGGAATGTATCATGGCATAAACACGTGTCGAGCTTCGCCAGGTCACCCTCAGGAAAATTGAGCTATCTTTTTAGAGCCTAGAAATATTTTACTCCGGCCCAACTTCTTCTCCTATATAAATCCCAAATTAGACCCACGCTCGAATATTGCTCTCATCTTTGGAGCTCGGCTCCTAAACATACCCTCGACCTACTTGAGAGCATACAGAGACGAGCGGTCCGCCTGATCGGGGACTCGGTGCTGACGTCGGGACTACAGTCGCTATCACATCGAAGGCGTGTAGCCGACCTCTGTCTGTTTTACAGATATCACGGGTGCTGTTCTTCGGAGATTCTTGGTATTGTCCTACGCAATTCGGCTTATACGCGCTCCACAAAACAATCCGATGGATCGCACCCGTTTGTGATTCATCTCCCGACGGCGCAAACATCCCTGCATCAGAACTCGTTCCGTTACAGAGCGGGGAAGCCGTGGAACTCCCTTCCCACGCGAGTGTTCCCGGAGTGTTACAACTTGCAACTGTTCAAGAAGAACTGCAACAGTTATTTGATGACATTTCCGGGCGCCCACTCGGCGTTTTAGGTTCGCCTCTCCCGAGAGAAGTCTAATAAAAAAAAAATGTATAATTATAAATCACTCACAAGCCTGTTTTGCTTGGTCATTGCCGGTACCATTAAATGTAGAGACGAGGATTTGTAATGGTTAATGGTTATTAATGGTAATAATCCAAAAGCAAATAATCTTATTGGTGGACCAAGTCACTTTGTCGGGCAGGTACTTATTTCCAGAACTTGTATTTAGAAAACTACACAAGATTTACCTTTCATTTTATTGTGAAACATTTAGCTGGTTCTTGGTATGATTGTATATTGATATAATGGACTCTTCTGATGCATCTAGATAACAATTTCAAAATGCGCCACTGAAACGTATTCCCACACATGAAACATGCGAACACTCAGAATCAAAGCTATTAACTTCAATCCAGTTATCCTTTTTATTTCTTGTTTCTTGCTCTGCATAAATGTATTAATAATGCCATTATTAGGAGAATATTATACAATAATGAATAAATAAACCACGATAACTAGAACGATTGGCAATTACCAAATTGATATAATAAATTATCTATATTTGATATTTAATCCTTTATTATTAATATTAACAAGCAATTGTAACATAATTAAATATAAAAAATAATAACCTTGGCGGCTGGGATTATAATCATCATCATCATCATCGGCACTACAACCAGGATCCAGTCTTGGCCTTATTTAGCAAGTCTCGCCGCTTGTTAAATTTTCCATAGTAATTTATTTTTACGGGCAAGGATATTAGCGTTACGCCAAGGGATTATAATATACACCTCTAAAAATTATTTAATTCATTCCTAAGGAAACGAAAAACCATAATCTAAAATCTCGGAACACTTTTCTCCACCATTAGGATAACAATAGCCAATGCCAATAATTCAGATTGACTAAATACCAAATAAAATCACTTAACATTTTAATCCGTTTACAACTTCATTCGGAAAAGATTACCTGTTAATTTTACAATTCAACACTAATATCCTCTTTTGCGCACATAATGCCAATTTTCGACCTTAATCTTCTTATAAGATCCTTTTCAGTTTTTCAGTCACTTATCCTGTTACGCAACGCACCCAATCCAATACATTAAGGCCCTTGCAACCTGCAAAAATTCCGATCCCCTAAAAATGAAAACGAAATGCGAGGAAAAGGAAAGTGAAGTACAAACAAAAAAAGCAACCAAAAGGGAATCAGTCGTGAAACATAAATTTCGTCCTGACAGACTCCGTTGCAATTTATAACCCGCCTGTTATCTTGCCTGTCTTTTTTTTTTTTTTTTTTTTGCTGGGGAGTTCTAATATCATTTTTCATCCTTTTTTTTTTATACACGCATTATCAACCTGCAAACACTTAAGATCGAAATAGGATATTTTGCAGTCAGGCAAAAATGCACCGGCGGAAAAAAAAGGGCGGCTGCGGTGCACATGTCTATCGTCTGTCAAGGATATTTTGGTTTTGCAGATCTTATTCCCATCGGAATGACCTTTGGACCCTAGACAAGTTGAACAAAGACATGTCTTTGAAAAAATATAATTTATTGTGGCATGATTGCAAAAAGAATCGAAAACACGGATCAGATAGTATTTTTAGATCAAGGACATTATTTGGCAGGAAGTCGTTCAACTACCTGCGTAATAGGCATAACATGAGTCGTATTTGAAAATGTTATCTAATGGCAATGTAAAGTTAAAGCAAAAGTACATTCGCAAATGATCTATGTGTAGAAAACTTAAGGAGAACGAACGGCGACCAAAATAAATGGAAACCGATTACTAGTAAATTGATGTCGAACCGTATGATGAATTTACACGCAACTATCTTTCCTCTTGTTTCTAATTGTAAACGATTGCAGATCGCCATCAAGTGGTTTATTACTCGTAAAATCATACACTTGGTACCATCTGAGACATGCGTGCAGTTCCCTATATGTGCATTCTTAACAAAAGAATCGGTAAAATGTTGGAGATCGTTTTTCTTTATAGAAAGAACGCACAAAAGATTTGTAAAATATTAATTCACAAAAAGTTGAAAATGTATATATTATAGTATAAAATATAACATCATCACAACGGATAAGAAAGCTAAGAAAGAAATATATTTATATTACTGACTCCCTTTGGATTGAATTTAACGTCGCCGAAGGAATGTATAACCGGGTATCAACTGTATGCAGTTCAACTAAAAAATACCCCAATTGCTAACGAGCATGAGATATGCAACACCGTGAGACGCAATATA
The DNA here is from genome assembly GCA_963931805.1 of Microdon myrmicae. NCBI lineage: Eukaryota > Metazoa > Arthropoda > Insecta > Diptera > Syrphidae > Microdon > Microdon myrmicae. Next base: position 151,035,644 of record OZ007497.1, on the reverse strand, counting down.
ATTGAATTGTGATGTAGTCTCTTTTTATCTTTAAAACGGCAACCAGTTGTATCTATTTAGTATAAATATCCATAAACCAACAAATTACCTAATATAAATATCTCTATAACATAATACGAACTGATGAGTTGTAACGACAACCAACTATGCATGTCAATTTGAGTGGCAGCTGCATGATTTTGTTAGATTCATTGGCATCATATGCGGTGGTGATGGTTTTTAATCCCAAACGTGTGATGAAAAAAATTAACTACTAATATACGATAGAAGTGGGCCAGAAAATCTCGAACTCCCCAATGCTAAAATTCACCTTCTTGAAACATCTCTAAAAATTCTCCTCCTTGAAAATGATATCTGCACTATATTTCTGAAAGTTCTTGTATTGAGGCAAAATGTTGTCGAACCATCAACGTTTTCTTTTATTTGATTTCTTCTTTAACCATTTTCGGGTTTATTTAGAATGTATATAGTATAGATAACCCAGCAACGATCGGATATTTGGCAGACCACATATTACCGCTTTATGGATACTATATGTCAGTAGCTTGAAGAGGAAACCAAAAATTGAACTGATGGGAAATATTGTTCGCCAAAAGATCTGATTAAAATAAAATTAAAAAAAAGGCTTACCTGAGAGTGAGATGACTTATGATAAGAAATTGTGCCCTTATCCAAGAAACCAGCGAGTGTGTTCCTTTGTGCTTTCTCCTGATTTGTTTGGTTCGATCTTCTCAGATATATTCTTGATATTTCGTCTTTTCGACTCGAGACTTGAGTCTCGCTCGCTGAAACTTTACTTCTTGATATCACAAGTCGAATTGATTTAGACTGTTTGGATTTGTGTTATTCTCGTGAAAATACACTTATGCAGTTAATAGTTTTAATGTTTTGGAATATTTATTATTATTAGCAGTTTAACAAAACACGGACCGCGTGGTAGCGCTTTCAAAATTCTTCCCCAAGCACCTTCTTATTTGATTCTGTAATAATTGATGCACGCTTTCGTCCTTCCAAAACTGTCAACAACACACCTTATACCGATGGAATTTACATCAACAACTTTTGGTTTCCTCACAATTGGTTATTTAACGATGTCACTGCCCACATAAGTTGACACTTCTAAAATTAATTACAGGCTCCGATCCATTCATAGGAACAAGGAGTATGTTTATTACATAACCAACATAAGAGCGGCGACGACTTACTCAATTTTACACCAACCGTACCAACACCGTCAAATGACCGGTGACGGTAAGAATTTAACATATTTCAAAACATCTTATGAGTTATTTGTTTCCTTCTACGGCTAGCACACACACTACATCATTCCATAAAATTTTTTACAAAGGTATTGAAAGAGATCCTTTTGAAAAGTTTTTTTTTTTGTTTTATATCCACATTTATTTAACAAATTAATTACATATTTTACTTAAGACTAAATGTCAACTTCTATTTTACAAATATCATTCTTACAGTAACTTACTGATTCTTCGCAAGGACTCTAAATTATACAATATTATTTTTCTTATGCCTTTCGGCGTACATCCTTTCGAAAAGTGCATAAATTAACACTAACCGTACCGACGTATCACATATACTTATTCTTAACGTAACGGGTCATTTGACGGGGCTTGGTACGCTTAATGTCAACGTATGTATACCTAATCGTAAACATGTCGCAATCTCCTTACCATCATGACACCTGGTGCTTAATCATACAAATATTTTCAAAGTATTTTTGCTTCAGCAAAATTCCAGTACGTTGTGCAAAGTAGAAATTATTTCAGCAGTGCTATCTTTATGTGAGTTATGGCTACACCTATTAATGATATAAGGGCAGGTCAATAAGTCTTTAGAAAATGAGGACGACTGTCTTTTATTTTCCCATTTAACTTACCTAATAATGTATCATAATACTGCCCAGGTATCGTCTGTCCCTTTTCCAAATAGTCAATAAAGAAAATGCCACGTGCATTCAAAACACAGTAGCCATAACCTTTCCAACTGATTTAACTGTATTTACCTTTTTGGGAACCCGTTCACCTTTAACAATTCACTGTTTACATTGTTCTTTCGTCTCGGGAATATAGTGGTGTATCCATGTTTCCTCTGCGCAGAAACTCATCTTGCTCGCGATGTATGCACTCCCAACATTCTCAGCTGAGAATAAATGCTGCACCCATCCGCAGATATTTTTTTCAGACTCTATTTATCATGCAAATTGAAACATGAAATAAATTGGAAATTGACAGATACCTAGTGAGGAATGATGCTTACTAAAAACACACCATTACCAACGCTACGAACGCAATCGTAGGCATTACTAAGTACTTATTGTCCAACTCTCGTATCAAGTATACCTGCGGTTGGCTTTTACAGGCTAATGAAATGCATACAAAATACAAAAGCCATTAGCTAAACCACACAATACAAATACTTACTCTTATTCTTATGGTTTGGTTATTATTACAAACTTGTATTTATATTTGTACTTATATTTACTCTTGTATTTATATTTGTACTTATATTTATATTTGTACTTATATTTATATTTGTACTTATATCTATACTTATATTTATACTTATATTTATACTTCTAGTTATATTTCTAGTTATACTTCTACTTCTACTTCTACTTCTACTTATACTTATACTTATACTTATACTTATACTTATACTTATACTTATACTTATACTTATACTTATACTTATACTTATACTTATACTTATACTTATACTTATACTTATACTTATACTTATACTTATACTTATACTTATACTTATACTTATACTTGTACTTATACTTATACTTATACTTATACTTATACTTATACTTATACTTATACTTATACTTATACTTATACTTATACTTATACTTATACTTATACTTATACTTATACTTATACTTATACTTATACTTATACTTATACTTATACTTATACTTATACTTATACTTATACTTATACTTATACTTATACTTATACTTATAATTATACTCATAATTATAATTATACTTATACTTGTACTTGTACTTGTACTTGTACTTGTACTTGTACTTGTACTTGTACTTGTACTTGTACTTGTACTTGTACTTGTACTTGTACTTGTACTTGTACTTATACTTATTTTTATGCTTATACTTAAAATAATATTTATCCTGACGCGAGGCTAATAACCCTGCCCGAAAAAACAAATTATTATGGAAAATTTAATAAGCCTCAACAAAAAGCTCAAAAGGTATTAGGATTTAAGAAAACAATTAAGACCAAACCTTGGTTTGACGATGAGTGCAGGGCAAAGATCGAAGAACGTAAACGCCTCAGAGTGATCCACTTAGAAAGATATGATGAAGTCAACGCAGAAAGATACGCGACAATTCGGAAAGAGACAACGAGACTTTTCAAACGCAAAAAACGCGAATGGGAGAAGACTAGGATCGAAAAAATCCTAGAAAATGCCAGAGCAAAGAACATCAGAGGTATGTATGCCGCCATAAACTCAATTAGAAATGGCTTCCAAGGGAGAGCCAAAATAATACGAGGCGCAAACGGATGGAGGCAGTACTTTGAAAGCCTGCTCAGTGTACGCACCCATTAACCACAAATAAACGCACCAGACGTACATACAGCCGAGCCTCAGATCCCAGAGCCCTCTTTCGACGAAGTTGTCGACGCAATAAACCGATTGAAAAACAACAAAGCTCCCGGGATCGACTGCATACCGGCAGAACATGGAGGAGAGGCAACCGCTCGAAAGATCCACCAACCGATTAAAACAATATGGGATAAGGAAGTTATTCTGGAAGAATGTAAAAACCTCAATAGTCGTCGCCATTTTCAAAAAAAAAGTGACAGATCTGACTGCGAAAATCACAGAGGAATATCATTGCTCCCAAGCACATACCAAATACTAACAAATGTCATACTGGCGAGAATCACACCGTATGCAGAAGACATATTGATTAAACGAAATACATGATTAGGGCGAGAACAGGTGGACCCCAGAGAACTCACATAAACATCAGGGCCAAGATACGAGGGTTGCCTCTTATGTTTCGGGATTTGGCAACCCTAGTGTTGCAATCCGGCAATTGAATTAAATAGTTATATATATTAAATAGTTATACGCACTCAGAACGTTTTGACATACGAGCGCTATTTGTGTTTTTTACACTAACTTAAAAGATTCATCTCAGCCCAAAAATGGAATCAAATCGTCAACATTTTCGTGCGATTATTTTTTACAACTTTCGGCGTGGATTAACTCAGCAATAGTGCATGGATGAACTTAATTAAATTTTTGGCGATGAAGCTCCATCAAGGACCAGTGTTTATCGATGGTATGGTGAATTCAATCGTGGTCGTAGTTCACTCCAAGATGAATTTCGTGAAGGTCGTCCAAAATCAGTTGTTGTTCCGAAAACCATTGATGCTGTGCGCGAACTGATATTGGAAGATCGTCATGTGACCTATCGTGAGATTGAGACAACCTTAGGCGTTAGTGGGACCAGCATACATTCAATATTGCATAAACATTTGGCCGTCAAAAAAATTTGTACGCGTTGGATCCCACACAATTTGTCGATCGCCCAAAAAAAGGCTCGAGTCAATTGGTCGAAAGAAATGCTCAAAAAATACGGTCGCGGTGTTTCGAAACACGTCTATGACATCGTGACAGGTGATGAATCGTGGATTTACGCGTATAAGCCGGAAAGTAAACAGCAGTCGACTGTCTGGGTGTTTCAAGATGAGCCAAATCCAACAAAAGTTGTTCGCGAACGAAGCCCTTCCAAGCAAATGGTCGCCTGTTTTTTCGGAAAAACTGGACATGTCGCAACCGTACCACTAGAACAACGCAGAACAGTCAATTCTGAGTGGTACACAACCATTTGTTTGCCAGTTGTCTTCCAAGAAATCAGGAAAACCAACCGCCGAAGACGGATCACTCTTCACCACGACAATGCGAGCTCTCACACATCGGCTGCGACAACTGCATTTTTGAGCACTCAAAACATCGATTTGATGGGTCATCCGCCGTATTGCCCTGACTTGCCACCGAATGACTTTTTATTCCGGTACGTAAAAAACAAACTGAGAGGTCAATGTTTTTCGACACCTGAAGAAGCGGTTGCTGCATTCAGAATGCATGTGTTGGAGATACCTCAATCAGAGTGGCAAAAGTGCTTCGACAATTGGTTCAAACACATGCAAAAGTGTATAGATCTTCATGGGGAATATTTTGAAAAACAATAAAGTGATTTTCGATGATCAATATTTGTTTTTGTTTTTTAATCCCGAAATATAAAATGCAACCCTCGTGTTTGAAAATGTCAAAGAATTTACATACCTGGGAACAATACTGACGGCCAGTAATGAAATGTCGAAGGAAATTAACAAAAGACTACACTCCGGCAACGCTAGTTGGCATGCAGCCAGTAAACTGCTGAAATCCAAACTGCTATCACGGAATATAAAGCTCCGTGTCTATAGAACCATAATCATGCCGATTGCTCTATACAGATGCGAAACATGGGCTCTCACAAAACGGGAAGAGAACAAATTCCGCGTATTCGAGAATAAAGTTTTAAGGGGTATCTTTGGTGGTAAATATGACGAGGAGGCAGGACAATGGAGGAAACTCCACAACCACGAATTGGAAGAGCTATACCGCAAACCTACAATAGTGAGAGTAGTCAAGTCGTGAAGATTAAGATGGACCAGACACGTGGCGCGAATGGGCAACGATAGGACCGTGCGTAGAATTCTTGACGGTAGACTAACGGGAAAGAGACCGACAGGACGGCCGCGACGGAGATGGGAGAACAATGTCAGGTTGGACCTCGAAGAGATCGGATCGGATGGTCGAACGTGGAAAGAGAGCGCACGGGACAGGGAACAATGGCGGAGTCGAGTCGGTGAGGTCATGAACTTCCGGGTTCCTACCGGCCAATAAATAGTAATAATAGTATATGTATATGTATATGTACATGTATTTTTGTTTCTTTTTTTTTGTTTTATATCCACATTTATTCAACAATTCAATTACATATTTCACCTAAGACTAAATGTTAACATCTATTTTACAAATAACATTCTTACATTAACTTACTGGCTCTTCGCAAGCACTCTAAATTACACATTATCATATTTCATATGCCTTTCGGCGTACAATATGTACATGTATATGTATATGTATACGTATATCTATATGATTTTGTATATGTATATATATATGTAAATGTATATGTATATGAATATGTATATGTATACGTATATGTATATGTATATGTATATGTATATTTATATTTATATTTATGTGAAATTAAACTTATGTGTGTTCTTGCATTTAAATTCGTATATAATAATTCCAAGTATTTACATCGGTCCTTGTATTTAAATTCTGATATAATCATCATCATCATCGGCACTACAACCGGGATCCGGTTTTGGCTTTATTTAACAAATCTCTCCACCGGTCCCGATTGTGATCCGACGTCATCCAGTTTGGCACTCCCAGGCTCATTCGAACTAGGTGTCTCGCCTACCGGAGTTTACCAAGCTTGATGTTTCTTACAACATTAGCTTCAAGGTAGATCGCGTACAACTCATGGTTGTAACGTCTCCGGAATCGTCCTCCCTCACATACGGGGCCAACAATTTTCCTTAAGACCTTCCTCCCGAACGCGGCTAAGAATTCATAGTGCCTTTTATTGAGCACACAGGTCTCGGATCCATACATGTGTGGCAACTCTAACAGATACACACAATTCACAAGCAAAAATAGTGAAGAACACGAACGAAAAAATCGAATAAGAAAAATACGTCAGAACCGTATACTAAGCGATAAATAAAAATAATTCACATCAGTGGAATATAGTCGAGTTTGGAAATCGAATTCTAAACACGGTCAGTAGCCTGATGAGTAACGCTTAGGTAAATTTTTTTTCGTGATTCGAGCTGTCATAGCGTCAGTTCGAATCACACGATCTTCTTCACTATTATTTCAAACGCTATACATGTGTACTGGTAAGACCATGGTCTAGTACAGTAGTAGCTTGGATAAATTTCGGGATTTAAAGAGCCTTGATACACCATAGTAGGCTTTGTTGGATTTTATCAGCCGTTGGCGTATTTCTTCTTCCATATTGTTATCGGCTGATACTATTGACCCAAGGTAGTTAAAGGATTGCACTACTTCAAATTCGTGCTCCACTACCCTGATAGTTTGACCAACGTTAGGTCTTCTCTTCGCAGAAGTTTCCACTATGTACTTAGTTTTTCCCTCATTAAGGCGCAGTTCCAGTTTTTGTGCCGCTTGCTCGATCTGGGTGAAGGATTCCTGTACAGTCGATTCGGTTCTACTGATGATGTCGATGTCATTTGCGTAGGCAAGTATCTGGCTGGACTTGGTGACACTAGTCCCTCTAGTTGTAACGCCAGACTAACGGATTGCTTTCTCCAACGCCAGGTTGAAGAAGAGGCAGGTCAGACCGTCCCCTTGTCGGAGTCCATTAACGATGTTTATTGGTCTGGACAGCAATCCTGTTTTTTTTACTTGACTAGTTACGTTGGTCATGGTCAACCTACAAAGTCGTATCAATTTGTTTGGAATGCCGAACTCTCTCATGGCATTATATAGTTCTACCCGGGCTATGCTGTGGTAGGCGGCTTCAAAGTCTATAAATAGATGATTTAATGGAATCTTAAATTCCATACATTTTTCCATATCTGATCAATTACTGATTTGCCTGGGATGAAGCCACACTGATATTGATCACTGATGGCTTTGGCGTATGTGGCTATCCGATCTTGTAGGATAGTGGAGAGTATCTTATAGGCGGTAGTCAGCAATGTTATACCCCTATAGTTGCTGCACACTGTGATATCTCCCTTCTTATGTATGGCGCAAATTATACCACGACGCCAATCATCCGGCATCTCTTCTTGCTCCCATACATGCACCACGATCTCATGAATTGCGTGATGTAACGCTGTCCCTCCTTGTTTGATCAGCTCAGCTGGTATGCCATCAGCTCCAGGAGCATTATTTGATTTGAGCTGTCTAATGGCTTTTAATATTTCCTCAATGCTTGGTAGCGGCAGTTTTCTAAATTGTGGCAACTCGTCTTTTTTCCGAAGGTGCTGATAAATTTTCGACGAATACGTCATTATCATTTTCTAGTTGTCAAAATCCATTTTAATTAAAATAATGTAGGGAAACCCCTAAACTATTAAATTTTATTAAAAAAATTGCAACAAATTCTTTCCACCGATCATCATCAACAGCACTACAACCGGGATCTGGTCTTGGCTTTATTTACCAAGTCTCTTCATCGGTATCCGGTCCTTATCCGAGACTTGTTAAATTGTCCATAATCATTTGCTTTTCCGGGCAAGGTTATTAGCCTCGCGCTAACCTTTCTCAGGATGTCGCTGCATGCACTGGTTCGTTACTTGGCGGGTGCCAAAGTAGCTATCCAAGGGTGTCACGCGGAGACTGCATGTCAACTTGGATTGAACAAGGACAAGGATCGTCCTGGCCTTCGCCGGGTTGAAAGCACAGACTTTACCCTGAATGTTCGATCCCATCCCCCTCCTTTCCACCGATAGTGTGTTAATAATTAATTGAGACTTAGATTGATTGGTCAAGAACTGATGTTTATGACGTAATTTGGAACGATGCATTTTCCAATAGGAATTTTACAATGATACCTTGCAATTGTGTGGTGTTTTAATCATCAAATTAGACCAGTTAATGTGAAAAATAATAAAAATTTGTTTTCGAGCGATTCACTTATGAAAGCGTCCCCACGGAGGACATTTGTATCATTTGATAAGTGGGGTTTCCTAATAGCGACAATATGTTGAGGTTCAAAATATGTTGTCTCGACAAAAGAAAGATTCTTTTTATAAAATTTTTGGATAATAACCAAACGTTCTTGAATCGCGTATTTTGGAGAATTGCCCAACAATATTAAAAGCAAATGATAGTTAGTGAGATATCTAACATTTTAAATATAGCTGCTATGACACATCGTCCCTACTGGGGAATCCATTATTTCGTTCTTGTTGGAAGACCCCTTAGTTCGATTGTTCAGTCGGAAATAAAAAAACCATCGCTTTTCTAAATCCCTGTGTCTAAGCCTCAGAAAACATTCACGAACCATTCGGAAACATTTGAAAAACTCTGAATACATTGTTTCTTACCACTGCCTAGTACATTAAATTACGCCCAGAACCAATGCTGACATCTAATACCATTCTTCGTCAACCGACATGTGTTTTAAATCGTGCGTCTTTCCAAATTCACAATATTATCTCAAGGGAGTTTATCTTTATTTTAACAGTGAGTTTTGTTACTGTTTTACATACATTCTGAAAACGCCTGGCATCATGAGATGCAAAAATAAAGTAAAAATAAAATCTGATTTGTCCCCCCGCCGATCTTATGAAGATCAGCCACGGCGAAAATACCACATTTAAGAGAGTAAATACAACAGCCGCCATATGAAAACTAAAATGATAGTTGAGCAGAGTTTCACATCCCAACTGCAGGTCATATAAGTATACACGTGACACGCTTCCACATATCTTCAGCTATTTCCAACAACGGTGTTCAGTAGAATTAGATACACATTTCAAACGGACGAAAACCCTACCATATGCTAGAAACTAGTTCAATTTCAATTTGAAGAGGAGTCGTTGTTCTTACTATTTTTCGAAGAAAAACAAGAGAACTCCATTAAATTTTTTTTTGTTCTTTCCCTGCTCCCTTATATGCAACTAACATATGGCTTTGAATGCCTGCCGACTAATATATTCACCACTTGACATCTGGTTAGAAAGGAGCTGAAGAACTAGTTTTAGCTATCCAGGCTTTCAAATATTTTAAAACTTTAGTGTATTGTAAAGATATTGAAATGTATTTTATGGATTATTACACTACTGGCTTGTGATAGTTTAGAGTAGTTTAAGACGCCGATTTGTCAGAATGGAAAGTATCTATTCCTCAATTTACTGGTTTAAAAGTCAGTGCAATAGTTCCACAATCGATGACCAATCCTTCTGATATCCAGTTTAAATAAAATTTGCGACCATTTACAGAATTCGATCTTATGATGATATCTCTTAACACGTTAGCCTTTAAAACACTAATAATTAAGTATCCAACAATTTCTTTTATTGCTTTTTTTAAATTAAGTAAATTTCATCACAACATAAATCTAAGTAGCTCTTGGCTTTCGGCTAGACTTTCGAATTAAGCAATGGAATGTTAACCGATGAAATAAATAAAACTTATGAGTAATGACTATTAATACCTTCTTCCAAAATAACTATATATGTAGTTGTATTATAACTATATCATAATTATTTTTATTTAGTTGTAAAGCTCGTATCTGAAGTTGGTATTTCATTTATCCCGAAATAAGACAAAGAAATATACATATATACAATCTATCGAATGTTTTCTAACATTATGACACCTAGATAGTGTAACCGGTAGAACTTAGATGATTTCCCTGCGTATATTAAATCAACGTAATAATATTTCCTCGAACATTCGCATTTCTCCGTTTTTGAAAAACGAATATTATCCCACCCACCGGCTGCAGATTTGCAGAGTAACCCCTAATAGAATAAACCACCCCCAAAGGAAATGGCACTTGTAGTTCAAACAAATTAAAATACATAACGCTATGACACTATGTATCCAAAGGATACATACGAAATTCTTGGGTTCTTTCCTAATCAAGTTGAGTTGACGTGCGTTTTCATTCATCTTTTAGCATGCGGTCTTATTTAAATAGGGTACAACAGATAGAAGTTAGCAAGGGGAGACGACAATGCGTGTGCATTCGCTTGGTTTTTCCACGCATCGACGCACTCACTGTCATTCACAAACAATTAATTCCACAATGTTTTCCCGTCCATGTCCACTAGTAGCGTCGAGTTTCCAAATTTGTCGCTGCTGTTCTTCATGGCTTTTGAAATCAGCAATAAACACAACAAAAAAATTAATACATAAATAAAATGAAAAAAGAAACAGAAAAATAGGAAAACAACTCCTGTGGGTTCAGGTTTCTTATTTACCCCAATATATGTTTACTCACATTCACCGGCGTATTGGGTATATAAGATAGAATGATAATGAACGGCGGAAAATTGGGAAAGAGAAATTTTGGCTGTTTTCTTCCCTGCGAAATGCGTAAAAAAGCGCGTTTTATTTCATTCCACCCCTATGAATGCATGAATGGAGAAATTTAAATAAATCCCCCAATATTTTATTCGAACATGACCTTTAAGAATATTAAAAGGTTTTCCACCCATCCACATATTTGTGTAGGAGTATAGTAGTAGATGCATATTAAAAAGTGATCAAGATATGATGAGCCTTGAAATTCACCAATATTTTATTCCAACACAATGTTTAAGAATATTTAAAGGTTTTTCACCCCTTCCCTTCATATTTGTTTGAGAGTAGTGGACGCGTATTAAAAATTGATCAAGATGTAAAGAGATTTGAAATTCGTTTAAATAAATGAAATATTAAATAATAATCACTACAACTTGTTGTCAAGTGTTCTTTTTTTTAATTTTTATTTATTTAGTTTTAGTTTTATTTGGTATTTCATTATTTTAGGTTTTTGTTTTTTGTTGTTTTTCTTCTTTAAAAATGTTTACTACTAAGCTTTTTTATCAACCCAGTTTCAGAAACAAAATAACAAGTACTCTAATCAAATGTTACATAAAAAAGCTATACATTACTATCAGACTAATTCAAATCCGGAAGATCAACAGCCCACACTTTTATTCTGTTTACTAAACAATACTTTAGATTTACTTGCTTCATTTAAGTTGTCCCTACATTTATTTTCCAAAAATATGATAACACGATGTAATTTTTCCACTTTTTTTTTATAAATGCACTATATACCGGCACGACGCAATTCTAATAACCTTGCCCGGAAAAACAAATTATTATGGAAAATTTAGCAAGCCTCGGGACTTGCTAAATAAGGCCAAGATCGGATCCCGGTTGTAGTACCGATGATGATGATGACTATATACCGGCATACTCTCGATATCTTCCTACGAGGTACTTCAAGAAAAAGGTGGTATTCATCAACCAACCAAGCACAACCTAATTCTCAAAGATATCATTCAAAATGTAATTGCTGAAATAATACCAAAAGTTTTGAACATTTGTAAGATAAATCAATTTAATTCGCCACGACCAGAGGCAGTCACTTGACAGACATCATATGTTAAAGTATCATCATCATCATTGGCACTACAACCGGGAACCGGTCTTGGCCTTATTTAGCAAATCCTGAGGCTTGTTAAATTTTCCACAATGATTTGTTTTTTCCGGGCAAGGTCATTAGTCTTACGCCAATGTTAAAGTATATCACGGGTGCTGTTCTTCGGAGATTCTTGGCATTGTTCCATGCAATTCGGTCTATATGCGCTCCACAAGACAATCCGACGGATCGCACCCGTTTGTGGCTCATCTCCCGACAGCGCGAACATCCCTGTATCAGAACTTGTTCCGTTACAGAGCGGGGAAGCTGTGGAACTCCCTTCCCACGCGAGTGTTGCCGGAGCATTACAACCTGCAACTGTTCAAAAAGAACTGCAACAATTATTTTATGGCATCTCGGGGCGCCCACTCGACGCTATAGGTTCGCCTCCTCCGAGAGAAGTCTAATAAAAAAAAAAAAAAAAAATCTATTCGAAAATTTGAATTATAAAACTGTATTCCACTTGAAGGTTATTAAAAAACCGATCTGGAACAGAAAATGCTCTTCTCCAGTTTTAGAAATTTATGTTTATGCGACATGCGCACGGAAAATGTATTCGAAACTACCATTAAATGTCAGCCGGGTGAATGAAGAGAAAGACAATAAAAGATAAAGATAGGAATGTCGGTTTTTTAAACCACTGAAGATTATAACAGCGGAGAATCGAATGAACACCCGAACCATTCCACATTTACGTGGTTTGGATAAAAAAAATGATTCTTTGTGTTTATGCTTAGGTCTAAAGTTATCATTTACCATGAACTGATGCGTTCTTTCTGATTACCAGGAATGTGGAATACATTAAAGCGTTTTTCTAAAAAGTTAAGAACCTGATTCGTACCTACGCTAACGAAGGTTAGAATTAAAATGACCACAGCCGCGTGTATGCGACGATGTCTTAAATCGCTACGTAAGCTGTGATTAGTATGTTAATGCTTGGGTGTGCGGCGCTGGTATGTTTTTCATTCTCTTTTGATGCTGTGTTCTTCACGCGGTTGCGAGCGTAAAACCAGTTAGGCAGGGCTTATATTCGATAAGTTCAGTTAACCAACCAATTTCATAACAACTATAGAAAAGCAAGATAAGTTTACGATGATGTTCTAATGATAGTATTGAAAGTCTTGCGCCTGGGGTTTTTTTTATTCCGTTTTACTAATTGTCAAAAAGGTGGAGTGCATTCATCAAGTTTAGTTCACCCTACATTGTAACGGCAGAATTGGAAAACTTACGCCTGGTTGCCCAACTTTCACTCCGTCGTCGTGCCACTTAATCTATTGAACACAATGCATTCATTTCATGTCTGTTGTATTTATAGCGTTTGGGATTGATAGTGAAGAACGTGTGATTCGAACTGACGCTATGATAGTTAGAATCACCAAAAATTGAACCAAAGCGCAACCCATCAGGCTACTGGCCGTGTTTAGAATTTGATTTTTAAACTCAACTATATTCCACTGATGTGAATTGTTATGTTATCGCTATGGTATACGGCTCTGATGTATTTTCATATTCGATTTTCGTTCGGTGTTCTTCACTGTTTGCTTATGTGTTGTGTGTGTATCCGTTAGAGACGCTACATATTTGCTGTTTAATAAATAAAACACGTGCATTTTGCACATTATATTGTACATACATCTTTTATTTCATGTCCATACACTTCGGCTACTTGAATACAACTACTGCCACTTACGTTGATACTTGAGAAGAGGAGGAGATCAGCAAGTTTGTCACGGTGTTGCCAGCATCTATACATCATCTTCCATCGTTAGTTATATCTGAGCGAATATGTAATTATTAAATATCGAATATACCTACGAACACGTGTAAATATTAAATTTCATACGAGAGCGAACATACAGGGCTAAGCGATTGCTTGCTTTCAACCCGGCGAAGGCCAGGATGATCCTTGTCCCTGTTCAATTCAAGTTGACATGCCGTCTCCATGTGACACCCCTGGATAGCTACTTTGGCACCCGCCAAGTAACGAACCAGTGCATGCAGCGCCATGCTGAGAAAGGTTGGCGCGAGGCCAATAACCATGCCCGCAAAAGCCAACTATTATGGCAAATTTAACAAGCCTCGGATATGGACCGGATTGCCGACGACGACCACGGAAACGAAAATAGCTAAACGGTTTGAGAATCTTCTCATGGAACGTCCACTTACTATACAGAGCTCGAGCTGCACAGCACCTAGCCGATTCCCTGACCGAATATAAGGTTGACGTAACAGCATTACAAGAAATAAGATGGACGGGGAGTGGTGTAATTCAAAGAAACGAGTATGACATTTATTACAGCTGTCATACAAAACACCATGTGCTCGGACTAGGCTTTCTAGTCAGCCAAAAACGGAAGCCTGCCATCATCTTTAATGCAATAATCGAAAGGCTATGCATGGGTATCACCTGATTGAGCCACTTGCAACCAAATTGACCAAGTGTTGATAGATCGATGTCACTCTTCGAGCCTGATGACGGTACGAACGTACCGAGGTGCCAACGTCGAATCTCAACACTATCTTGTTGGTACAGTTTTCTGAGGGCGGATTGCCTTACGGAGGCGTAATAAAATCCCCGGATCAAATTCGAATCAACACGGCTGCCTTAAGCAATGAGAATACCAATAACACCTTTGGTCATGCGCTAGCACTCGCCCTCGACGAGCTCGATGGAGGGTGAGTATGTCCTGGGGCCAGAATGCCGGGCGAAGAAGAGAAATCAACACGCCCTAAGAATACTGTCATTAATACTGCCAACTCCATCTTAGGCAGTAGTTGTAGAAATCGGAGCGACTGGTTTGATGATGAGTGCGAACTAGCGACTGAACGTAAGAATGTTGCCTACCGGGCAATGCAGCAGTCTCATAGGACACGGGTACGCGAGGAGAAATACAAAGACCACAGAAGACCTGAAAAAAGACTTCATAAACAAAAGAAAAGTGCCTGGGAAAAAAACTTGCCTGTGAAATAGAGAAAAGTAGAGAGCGAGGTCCGCACCAGGCGCGGAAGTTCTCCCAAATAATCCGCAGTATGACGCGGTACACACCACGCTGCACTTATTGTAAGGATAAAGAGGGTAATCTGATGACCGATCCTGAAGGCATTCTGGAACGAATTGAAGTGCACTTCAATGAATTGCTAAATGGTCAGCTCACAGAAGAATTGGAGGCTCTACCAATTCAAGATCAAGACCAAATGCTGCCGCCACCAAGCATTGAGGAAACTTTAAAAGCCATAAGACAGCTCAAATCAAATAAAGCCCCCGTGGCCGGTCAAACAACGAGCGACAGCGTTACATCGTGCAATTCATGAGATCATGGTGCACGTATGGGAGCAAGAGGAGATGCAGGAAGATTGGCGTCGTGGAATAATTTGCCCCATACATAAGAAAGTAGATATCACACTGTGCAGTAACTATAGGGGTATAACATTGCTGACTACCGCCTATAAGATACTCTTCACTATCCTACAAGATCGGATAGCCCCATACGCTAAAGTCACCATTGGTCAATATCAGTGTGGTTTCATCCCAGGCAAATCAGCGATTGATCAGATATTCAGGCTTGGGAAGGAGATGGAAAAATATCTGGAATTTAATATCCCATTATATCATCTATTTATAGACTTTAAGGCCTCCTACCACAGCATATCCAGGGTAGAACTATATAATGCCATGAGAGAGTTCGGCATTCCAAACAAATTGATACGACTTTGTAGGTTGACCATGACCAACGTAACTAGTCAAGTAAAAATAGCGGAATTGCTGTCCAAACCAATAAACATCGTTTTGGACTCCGACAATGGGATGAACTGGTCTGCCTCGTCTTCAACCTGGTGTTGGAGAAAGTAATCCGCGACTCTGGCGTTACAACTAAAGGGACTATTGTCACCAAGTCCAACCAGATATTTGCCTACGCAGATGATCGACATCATCGGTAGATCCGATTCGGCTGTATAGGATTCCTTCACCCAGATCGAGCAGGCGGCACTAAAACTGGGACTGCACATTAATGAGAGGAAAACTAAGTTCATGGTGGCAACTTCTACGAAGAGAAGACCTAACATTGGCCAAACTCTCAGGGTAGCGGAACACGAATTTGAAGTAGTGCAATCCTTTAACTACCTTGGGTCAATAGTATCAGCCGATAACAATATGGAGGAAGAAATACGCGAACGCCTGATCAATTCCAACAAAGCATGCATTGGTTTATCAAGCCTCTTTAAATTCCGAAATTTATCCAGAACATACAAGCTACTATTGTACAAGACCATGGTCTTACCAGTACTCATGTATGGATCCGAGACCAGGCTGCTAAAAAAAGGCACTCTGAACTTTTAGCCGCGTTCGAGAGGAAGGTCTTAAGGAGAATTGTTGGTCTCGTATGTGAAGGAGGACATTCCGGAGACGCTGCAACCATGAGTTGTACGCGATCTACTTTGAAGCTAATGTTGTAAGAAAAATCAACCTCGGTAGACTCCGGTGGGCGAGACACCTACCTCGAATGAGGGAAGAGGAGCCTGCCCGGAAAGTCCTTTGTGGCAGGATGTAAGGAAACAGCGCGGCAGACCTTGGTTGCGATGGAGGGATGTCGTAGACCAAGGTGGCTCAGAGCCTGGGAGTGCGAAATTGGATGACATCGGCTCGAAATTGGGACCAGTGGAGAGATTTGTTAAATGAGGCCAAGACCGGATCCCGGTTGTAGTGCCGATGATGATGATGAACGTTTTATTTGAATCGCTCATTTATGCTGTGTATTCATTCTTTTAGACAACCTTCTGTATCAACACTTTCATCATACGTTGAATTTCTCGATGAAAGATCAGCAACATCATAAATAAAACATCAAGGATTTACCAGGCACATACATAGCACTAAGCTCAAACGTAGCTAACTTAAGTTTCATACGCTGTAACCTATGTGAGGGAGTTTGATTAATCTCTTCCTTCATGATGCATGCTAAGGGTTTGTGGTCACTATCCACAATAACTTCACGCCCATATATGTATCTATTGAATTTTTCACATGCATAAGCAATGGCTAATAGTTCTTTTTCTATTTGAGCGTAACTAGTTTCAGTCGCAGTGAGACTTTTTGATATGTACACCACAGGTTTACCATTCTGAATTGGACAACAGCCCGGCCCTGACTGCGATGCATCTATTTGGGTGTGTGTTGGCAGACGGGGATCAAATGTGTACAAAACTGTATGAGTTTTCAAAATATTTTTTTATTTGTATAATTGATTCTCAGTCCATTGAAATTCGATATTCTTTTTTAATAGTTCACGAAGGAGTGCCATTAATTCCGAAACATTAGGTATAAAAGCACGCAAATAAATAAATGTCCCCATAATTTTGTCCAAATCTTTTTTATATATAGGGTTCTTAATTTTGAGCATTGCCTCAACTCGAGCAGGATCAGGTGGTATGGTACTATAGCGTTTGGGATGATAGTGAAGAACGTGTGATTCGAACTGACGCTATGACAGCTAGAATCACCAAAAATTGGACCAAAGCGCAACCCATCAGACCACCGCCGTGTGTACGAATTCGATTTATAAACTCAAGTACATTCGACTGATGTGGATTTGTTATGTTATCGCTATGGTATACGGCTCTGATGAATTTTCTTATTCGATTTTCGTTCGGTGTTCTTCACTATTTGCTTGTGTATTGTGTGTGTACCCGTTACAAACGCCACAGTACCCCCTATGAAAATGTGTCACAAATATTTACCCGTGACTCTACAATATTGAAATTTATCTCCATTAAACTTAACATTAATCTCTCGTGCTCTGGCAATAACTCTTTGTACATTTGTATCATTTTCACTTAATGTCTTCCCCCGCACGATAATATCATCGATATAAATAAAACAACCAGGAAGATTTCCAAAATAGATCATGTTTAGTTTCTGGAACTTTTCGGATGCCACTTTGACACCAAAAGGAAGTACATTGTAGTGAAAGGCTCCAAAAGGAATACTGAAGACAGTTAGTTCCTAGATGCAGGTGACAGGCCCACCTGTCAAAAACCTTCTTTTAAATCAAATACAGAAAAGTATTTTTCCATTCATTGCGCAACAAAAGTCATCTTTTGTAAGAATTAAAAAATATTCATCTTTTAACTGTTTGTGCAGTTCACCCGGGTCTAAACACAATCTCAATGACCTGTTTGTTTTTTCCGACTACAACCAGATAATGAGACCATTCTGAAGATTCCTGCCGTTTACTTATGATCCCCTTTTCCTTCATTTAATTTAATTTATCCTTTACTATAGCATAAAGGCCTATTGGGATACGACGAGGTGATGTGTTAACTGATAGCATTGGATTTTAATAATAACTCACACGCATCCAGAAATCTAATCGTATCTTTAAAAATATCCCTATTCCTGATTAAAAATTCCATCTACCCTGCAAATCAAATTAAAATCTATACCATGATTTCAATCCTAAAATCGGTGGTGACTTGCCAGCAACCACATATATTCTACGTCAATTACCTAATTTTTATAGTCCATACGCAATACTATTGAACCCACAGTATTTATTTAATTTATTTTCTTTTAACCACTTTTTTATTTATCTAAAATAATTTTTTTTCCGCGTACATCGTATTCATTTTACACGCTTAAGAAGGATAAAATGAAAACAAAATGTTAAATTGTCTTATATAGAGAATATTTTTTAGGGTAATTCGTAGGTAATGACTAACATACAATCGTTGAAAATACACTAGTTGCTCGAAAACAAAAAGACTATTACTACTTTCAATTAATACTTTTTGTATAATATTTATTCTTCACAGATTCGTTCTATCCGAGGAGTGATATACTTTATCATTTATCTACCATCGCGCTGGCGCTTAAGAATAAAATCATCACATCATTTCACCAACCATTCAGTATGGGTGGCCCAACGACAGTAGAAGGGCAAACCTATTGCCTACGATGGAACAACCACAAATCAAATCTTGTAGAAATTCTAGACGCTCTCATCAAAATGGAGAGTTACGTGGATTGTACCATTGTCGTAGATGAGCAAGTGAAATTCAAAGCCCATCGTGTTGTCTTAGCAGCAAATTCACCCTATTTCCAATCAATACTGCAGGGTGTTCCAATGGATCACTGTAGTATATTATTTCCTGGTGTTCAGGCATTTGAAATGAGCGCACTCTTAGAATACATGTACACAGGTGAAGTAAACGTAACACAAAGTCAAATTCCAAAAATAATGCGGATAGCCGAACAGCTAGAAGTGAAAGGCCTTTTCGATATGGCCGATTTAAAGGAAAAATTTAACAAATATGAAGAACGAAGTAGCAGTCCATATACTCCATCAGCAGCTGGAGCTTCTACAGGATTAACTTCTAGTTCTATATCATCGTTGCCTTACCACCCGCTAGAACATTGTTCAACGAATACTCGAGATCACGCGGAGATATTAAGCTCATCACCTGTCGTTACGACGACATCAACACATATTAGTCCATCAACAGTACCGACGAGTAATTCATCACCTCCGTACACATATAAATCGCCATATCATCTTTATTCAAAAAGTCCACAACCTGGAACTTCCACAGGTGAAAGACATTCCGCGTGGCCACTAACACCGGTTATTCCTACATCAATTCCATCAACAGCCGCTGCCATGTTGAGTTCTGTATACGAAACTGGACCAGATATGAACCCACTAAAACGTAAGAAGCTTTCCTCTATATCAAGTATGCTCATGAATCGTGATACACCAATTCTGCGGAATGTCCTGGCTCAAACACATTCTACAGAATCACCTCAACCCATGCCATTACTTTGTCAGTCAGCGAAGAATGAAAAGTCCGAAAAATCCCCTCAGCTTGCAATACCAGGAGGTAACGTATGCAATGGGTCAGACTACAGCAATGAGAAGGTAAGCAATAGACAATAAGTTGTTATAATTGTTTTAAAAAGGATATAATGTTTTATGGAGGATAAAAAGAATCGGGATTGTTCTGTTTCTATAAAGAGGTAAGCTTGTTTGTGTTTTTGAATTCAGAAGGTCGTGATTTCATTGACACGGCAAAAGCACAATGCTTTTGTGCCCTCCCACCCATTTTAAACGGGTCCTTATATTTACTCAGTAATGACGTTAACGTTTCAACTGACGCATTAACAATACAATTCTTCTAGGTATAAGATATTTCATTTCACACAGAGTGAAAAGCATCAAACCCAAGCTGTGCAATTTATGACAAAGCAATAAAGGTTGGAGTTGTATAGGGTGATTTATTTCGAGGTATAGAACTTTGTATTTCTATAGATCACAGGAAAATAATTTTAATTGACACTATTGTGACTTTATTTGAATGACAGTTGTATGTTGGCGCCTTGCCCGTAAAAATAAATTATTATGGAAAATTTAACAAGCCTCGAAACTTGCTAAATATGGCCAAGACCGGATCCCGGTTGTAGTGCCGATGGGAATGGTGATGTAAGCCATTCATATTTCGATATGATTTCGGCCATATGTCTACCACGACTGGGGCATATAGGGCGTAATCTGAAAGCCGTATTTTGGCAAAAACGCATCGGATTTAGAATTCCAAATCGTCAACTCTCTCTGGGTTAACAGCTTAAACTAGTGAGTTCAGATATCTGGAGGCACGGAATGATTGCAATCAACATGCAAGGTTCCAGAAAGTAAAGCAAAAAAATACAATAGAATATTGTGTGCATATGTGAAGAACATAAGAAACTCCTCGTCCATTCCATAGCTTATCATGCGTCGTCAACGCAATACAGAAAGCGAGTCTACTTGACCATTTTGCAATCATCGCCGCGTTGCCCAAAATTGTATTATTACTGCTTCTACTCAAACGCAAAGAATAATCTATGGAAAATATTTACTTTCGAACTTGTACTGTGACCCGAGCTTCGAAAGCACTGGATATATATAAATTGGATGATCCAGATGCCATATTCCTATATTTTTGAAGAGGTTTTCTTCTTCACTTGCTAACTCTACAAAAGTCTACCTATTTTCCTCAATTTCACGATTCCTAAATAGGTGGAATGTTGTGAATATACAACCGGCTTTCATTCTTTCAACGGAGTTATAACAGTTTGCGAAGTAAAGAAGATCCCGATTCGACCCTAAACTACAAAAGATTATAACCGAGCACCAACCCATCAGACCACATATGTGTGTATGCTAAGATGTCTCAACTCGCTACATAAACTATAATCGCTCTGATTTATGGTGCTGATGATTCTGTTGATTCTCTCTTGAAACTGTGGAACTCACTATGGTTGCCTATCTTTTTTTTTTTTATTTTTTTTTACACCAAGGCGCGCACAAGAGTGGATTTTGGAGTACCCTAACCTGTAGGGAGAGATTCTTATTCTGAAGGAGGAGGAGCAGATTGCGACTCCGATCATCTTCTAGTGATTGGCAAAATCAGGAGTCGCAGCAATCCCACATGGGCAGTCACGGGAGACAAGCAAAAAGTTCGACACTGATAAACTGAAAGACCTACGCAAAAGGGCTGAATATCAAGACGAACTACCGAATAGATTTAGCATTCTAGAGAATGTGAGCAGTGAGTAAGAGGAAGCTAATAGTGTGAACACTAAATGGACATTGATCAGAGACACAATCAAACTAACAGGTATTAGGATTTAAGAAAACAATTAAGTCCAAAGCTTGGTTTGACGATGGGTGCACGGCGAAGATCGAAGAACGTAAACGCCTCAGAGTGATCCACTTAGAAAGATATGATGAAGTCAACGCAGAAAGATACGCGACAATTCGGAGAGAGACAATGAGGCTCTTCAAACGCGAATGGGAGAAGACTCGGATCGAAAAAATCCTAGAAAATTCTAGAGCAAAGAACATCAGGGGTATGTATGTCGGCATAAATTCAGCTAGAAATGGCTACCGAGGAAGAGGCAAAATAATTCGAGACGCAAACGGCTGTCTGGTCACAGAAACAAACAATGTCGTGACAAGATGGAAGCAGTACTTTGAAAACCTGCTCAATGTACGCACCCATCAACCACAGATAAATGCACCAAGCGTACATACAGCCGAGCCTCAGATCCCAGAGCCGTCTCTCAACGAAGTTGTAGACGCGATAAATCGACTGAAACACAATAAGGCTCCCGGAATCGATTGCATACCGGCAGAGCTTGTGAAGCATGGAGGAGGGGCAACCGCTCGAAAGATCCACCAACTGGTTAAAATAATATGGGACAAGGAAGTCATTCCGGAAGAATGGAAAACCTCAATAGTCATCCCCATTTTCAAAAAAGGCGACAGATCTGACTGCGAAAACTACAGAGGAATATCATTGCTCCCAACCGCATACAAAATATTAACAAATGTCATTCTGGCTAGAATCACACCGTACGCAGAAGAGATACTGGGAGACTACCAATGTGGATTCCGTAGGAACCGGTCAACAAGCGACCAAATGTTCACAATAAGACAACTGCTGGAAAAGAAGTGGGAATACGGAGAGACGGTTCACCAACTGTTCGTTGACTTCAAAAAAGCCTACGACTCAGTCGCAAGGCAGAGACTCTACCATATTTTAGTAGAGCTGGGAGTCCCAAAAAAATATGCCGCCCTCATTCAAATTTGCATGAACGAAAACAAAGGGCGAGTCAGAATAGAAAACCACCTCTCAGAACCATTTGAAATCCGGGACGGACTAAAGCAGGGAGATGGTCTATCACCGTGTCTCTTTAACCTTGTGCTCGAGTATGTCATCAGAAAGATACAAGACGACAACATGGCCGGATCATCCCTGAACGGGGTCACACAAGTGCTCGCATATGCGGATGACATCGCCGTTCTGGGCGATAATCTAGAGACTGCTAGTAAAAACTGTGAAATTATCATGCAAGCGGCAGAAGAGGTGGGCCTAGAAATAAATGAAGACAAAACAAAATACATGATTACGGCGAGAGCAGGTGGATCTCAGATAACACATATAAACGTCAGAGGTAAGATATTTGAAAAAGTTAAAGAATTTAAATATCTGGGAACGATACTGACGGCCAGTAACGAAATGTCGAAGGAAATTAACAAGAGACTACATTCCGGCAACGCGAGTTGGCATGCAGTCAGTAAACTGCTGAAATCCAGACTGCTATCACGTAACATAAAGCTCCGTGTCTATAGAACCATAATCATGCCGATTGTTCTATATGGATGCGAAACATGGGCTCTCATAAAACGGGAAGAAAACAAATTCCGCGTATTCGAGAATAAAGTTTTGAGGGGCATCTTTGGAGGTAAATATGACGAGGAGGCAGGACAATGGAGGAGACTCCATAACCACGAATTGGAAGAGCTATATCGCAAACCTACAATAGTGAGAGTAATCAAGTCGCGAAGATTAAGATGGGCCGGACACGTGGCGCGAATGGGGAACGATAGGACCGTGCATTGAATTCTTGACGGTAGACCAACGGGAAAGAGGCCGGTAGGACGTCCGCGACGGAGATGGGAGGACAATGTTAGGTTTGACCTTGAGGAGATCGGATCGAATGGTCAAGCGTGGAAAGAGAGTGCCCAGGACAGGGAACAATGGCGAAGCCGAGTCGGTAAGGTCATGAACTTCCGGGTTCCTACAGGCCAATAAATAATAATAATAATAATAATAACTAACCTGTAGGGGTCACCATAACATTCTTGAATGATCAATTCACATGTATGCGAAAATTTGTGTTTGAAAAACTATGCCAGATTGTATTTGCTTGGCGGTATTGAGTTATTGTTTACTGTAACTTAATAATGTCTTACAGAAATAAATAATCATTGCTTCCATATTTTATTCTTTACTCAGTATCTAGGCGCACCTAGGCGTTACCTTGGATATTATATTGAATATTCCTTTAGTACGTTTATATTATTATTATTTAATATAGCTCTTAAAATAAGCAATCAACTCCAACCTTTCCGTGGGAACTTCGTCTAGCATATGAAATGGTTTACATACTCATTGCTTCCTTCTTATTTTATTCCTTACCTAGTATCTCTAACTCTCTCTTTACGCGCGGTGTTTCTTTTGATATTATAGTGAATATTCTTTTAATACGTAATATTATTATTATTTAATATATCTCTTAAAACAAGCAATTAACTCCAACATTTCCGTGAGAACTTGGTCTACACAACACTGGCATATTCGAATTCGAAAATTCCTAGCTGAAAATGACAAGGCTATGCCTTAGTTTGTACTCCTTCTAATCTAATTTTTTTGTGGTATCCTGTTCTCGAAAATAATCAGCGGCGTTTTTTTAAATAGCTGCATTTGTTTTAAATGTAAGGTAGAGTTATTGAAATAAGTCCATCAGCCTCCATATATCCAAATGAAGTTGTTGTACGTGTTTGGATTCAGCTTTTTTACTTTACCTGAAAAGGTTGAAACATAGGAAAATAGTTATAGAGATCCTGCCGCCACATCATTTTTTATCATCATCATCATCATCCGCACTACAACTGGCATCCGGTTTTTTTTTTTACACTTGTGCGCACAAAAGGGGATTTTGAAGTACCCTTAAATGTCAGAGCACAGTGCGAGCGGATGGAGAGGAAGTGGATAAGGAAAGAAGGTGTCGATGTATATTGGTCTTGAATGTCTGGACATCACAACGATAAAGAAACACATGATCAGGCAGAACATTCCACATTCGTGTGGTTCGGCTAAAGAATGACTCTCTATGTTTATTTGTACGCCTGCAGTCCACTTCCGACGTGAACTGATGCGCATTCACAGATTGACGAGTATCGGAATATGTCTGAAGGGGCGGAACACATTCAGCAAGTTCAGTTGAGCAACGACTGCGGTAATACCTATAGAAAAGAGATTGGCATAATACGTTGCGCCTGTTTTCTAACGACAGAACTGATCGACTTACGGCTGAGTCCCCAATAAGTTTCACTGCTCATTTTTGTCGAGCACGTGTAGTGCAGTTTTGGATGCGCCTGACCAAATATGGGGGTTGAACTCCATTTTCGGACGAATATACGCCTTATAAATAGTGGCCAGGTTGGATGGAGTGAAGTATCTTTTGCATCTCTTAAGGAACCCCATACATTTGGCTGCACTTTGCGCAGCTTCAAATATATAGTCATTCCAGTTAAGAGTCGAATTAATTCGAGTGCCGAGGATTGATAGTTCACTGGCTTCGTCGGTGCAAGTGCCGTTTGTTGTATATCGCTATACAGCACTTAATTTTATTTATTTATGTGTTACTTACTTGTGGATCTTTGGGCCGACTTTCAACCAGGTGGGGGTGTGAGAGGATTTATTTTGTATCAGCGTCCCCGTTGTTTGGTGTCTTTGTCTTTAATTATTTTATTTATTTTAATTTAATTTCAAGTGGTTTGCCAAACTTGGCTGTCGGATACTAATTGTCTTAATTCCTAACGAAACTTTTTATTTATACCTGAAAATCTAAATCAAAAAGTACATTCCTTCCCACGGTCGTGGCTGTCCTCAAGACAGCCACCTGACGCCAGTCGCAGTCGAAGGCCAAGCCAATTGTAATTTGTATTGAAGGGATTGGCAGTTTGCGTACAGCAAATACAATTTTCATGTTAGATTTGTAATTTAATTTATATGAAGGGTATTGACAGTTTGCGTGCAGCATAGCGCAGTGTCATGTGTAACACGTTCATACACAGTATATTTACTTTGGGGCTCGCCTTTGACGACAGAGACGGCACTGAGTTTTCTGGGCATTGAGTAATGAGGAAGAGAGTGGGTGAGAGTACCGAAGCCTGGGGAACACCTCCATTAATTTGATGGGTGAGAGATTTACCACCATCAAGACCCACTTGCATTGAATGGCCAGAAAGATAGTCTCGTATCCATTGGATCAGGGAATTGTTCACTCCACAGGAATACAATTTTGACAAAAGGGCTGGATGCCAAACTCTGTCGAAGGCTTTTGAAATAACCAATGCGACTACCTACTTTCACCGAGGTAGTGGGTGGAATGGCTCCACTTTTCGGTAAGGTACGCCATCAGATCTCTTGTGGATCTGTTGCTACGAAATCCATATTGGCGGTCATTGAGGAGGTCATTTGATCCTTGGTCTTGGCTTTATTTAGCAAGTGTCTCCACCGGCCCCGATTTCGAGCCGATTTCATCCAGTTTGGCACTCCCAGGCTCTGGGCGTCCTGGTCTACGCCATCCCTCCGTCGCAGACAAGGTCTGCCGCGCTGGACCCTTCCATACATCCCGCCACAAAGGATTTTGCGGGCAGGCTCCTCTTCGCTTATTCGAGGTAGGTGTCCCGCCCGCCTGAGTCTACTAAGCTTTATTTTTCTAACAACATTAGCTTCAAGGTAGATCACGTACAACACATGGTTGTAGCGTCTCTGGAATCGTCCTCCTATAGCGTTTGGGATGATAGTGAAGAACGTGTGATTCGAACTGACGCTATGACAGTTAGAATCACCAAAAATTGAACCAAAGCGCAACCCATCAACCCACCGTGTGTACGAATTCGATTTCTAAACTCAAGTACATTCGACTGATATGGATTTTGTTATGTTATCGTTATGGTATACGGTTCTGATGCATTTTCTTATTCTATTTTCGTTCGGTGTTCTTCACTATTTGCTTGTGTATTGTGTGTGTATCTGTTACAAACGCCACACTCCCTCACATAAGGGGCCAACAATTCTCCTTGAGACCTTCCTTTCGAACGCGGCTAAGAGTTCAGAGTGCCTTTTTTGAGCACCCTGGTCTCGGATCCATACATGAGTACTGCTAAAACCATGGTCTTGTACAGTAGTAGGTTGGATGTTCTGGATAAATTTCGGGATTTAAAGACCCATGATAGACCAATGCAGGCTTTGTTGGATTTGATCAGTCGTCCGCGTAATTCTTCCTCCATATTGTTATCGGCTGATACTATTGACCCAAGGTAGTTAAAGGATTGCACTACTTCAAATTCGTGTTTCACTACCCTGATAGTTTGTCCAACGTTAGGTCTTCTCTTCGCAGAAGTTGCCACCATGTACTTAGTTTTCCCCTCATTAATGTACAGTTCCAGTTTTTGTGCCACCTGCTTGATCTGGGTGAAGGAGTCCTGTACAGCCGAATGGGATCTACCGATGATGTCGATGTCATCCGCGTAGGCAAGTATCT
This sequence comes from Microdon myrmicae, assembly GCA_963931805.1. NCBI lineage: Eukaryota > Metazoa > Arthropoda > Insecta > Diptera > Syrphidae > Microdon > Microdon myrmicae. The sequence goes on along the minus strand of OZ007497.1, from coordinate 151,008,189 downwards.
GGCTGGACTTAGGACAATAGTCCCTCTAGTTGCAACGCCAGAGTCACGGATTGCTTTCTCCAACGCCAGGTTGAAGAGGAGCCAACCTAGACCGTCCCATTTTCGAGCCCATTAAAGATGTTTATTGGTTTGGACAGCAATCCCGCTATTTTTACTTGACTACTTACGTTAGCCATGATCGACCTACAATGTCGTATCAATTTGTTTGGAATGCCGAACTCTCTCATCGCATTATATAGTTCTACCCTGGATATGCTGTGGTAGGAGGCCTTAAAGTCTATAAATAGATGATATAATGGGATATTAAATTCCGGATATTTTTCCATCTCCTGCCTAAGCCTGAATATCTGATCAATCGCTGATTTGCCTGGGATGAAACCACACTGATATTGACCAATGATGACTTTAGCGTATGGGGCTATCCGATCTTGTAGGATAGTGAAGAGTATCTTATAGGCGGTAGTCAGTAATGTTATACCCCTATAGTTGCTGCACACTGTTATATCTCCTTTCTTATGTATGGGGCAAATTATTCCACGACGCCAATCTTCCTGCATCTCCTCTTGCTCCCATACGTGCACCATGATCTCATGAATTGCGTGATGTAACGCTGTCGCTCCTTGTTTGATCACCCCCGGGGGCTTTATTTGATTTGAGCTGTCTAATGGCTTTTAATATTTCCTCAATGCTTGGTGGCGGCAGTATTTGGTCTTGATCTTGAATAGGTAGAGCCTCCAATTCTTCTGTGAGCTGACCATTTAGCAATTCATTGAAGTGCACTTCCCAACGTTCCAGAATGCCTTCAGGATCGGTGATCAGATTACCCTCTTTATCCTTACAATAAGTGCAGCGTGGTGTGTACCGCGTCATACTGCGGATTATTTGGTAGAACTTTCGCGCCTGGTGCGGACCTCGCTCTCTACTTTTTTCTATTTCACAAACTAGATTTTTTTCCCAGGCACTTTTCTTTTGTCTGTGAAGTCTTTTTTCAGATCTTCTGTGCTCTTTGTATTTCTCCTCGCGTACCCGTGTCCTGTGAGACTGCTGCATTGCCCGGTAGGCAGCATTCTTACGTTCAGTCGCAAGTTTGCACTCATCATCAAACCAGTCGCTCTGATCTCTACGACTACTGCCGAGAATGGAGTTGGCAGTACTAATGACAGTATTCTTAAGGCGTGTCCATTTCTCTTCCTCCCCTCGGCTTTCTGGCCCCAGGACTTACTCTCCCCCGTCGAGCTCTACGAGATCGAGTCCTAGTGCATGACCAAAGGTGTTATTGGTATTCTCATTGCTTAAGGCAGCCGTGTTCGAACTTGATTCGCGGATACAATACGTCTCCGTAAGGCAATCTCCGCTCGGAAAACTGCACCACCAAGATAGTGATCCGAGTCGAAGTTGGCACCTCGGTACGTTCGTACCGTCATCTGGCTCGAAGAGTGACGGCAATCTATCAACACTTGGTCAATTTGGTTGGGAGTGGATAAATCAGGTGATACCCAGGTGGCTTTGTGGATATCTTTACTCGAAAACCTGGTACTCACAATGACCAAGTTCTTTGATGCTGCCAGTTCGATGACTCGTAGTCTATTGCCATTAGTGTTCTTATGCAAACTATGGGAACCAGCGCAGTGCCTAAAAACCGGCTCCGACCTATTTTCGCATTCAAATCACCAAGAACGATTTTCACATCGTATCTGGGCAGGCATTGAGGGCCCGTTCGACGTTCTCGTAGTATTCTTTTTTTTCGTCGCGGGACTTCTCTGTAGGTCTCTGAACTTTTATGAGGCTTATGTTCTTAACTTACCTCGCACGCGAAGAGTGCATGGCCTATCGTTTATTGCATTAAAGCCGATGATGGCAGGCTTCAGTTTTTGGCTGACTAGAAAGCCTAGCCCGAGCACATGGTGTTTTGTATGACAACTGTACTAAATATCATACTCGTTTCTTTGAATTACACCACTCCCCGTCCATCTTATTTCTTGTAATGCTGTTATGTCAGCCTTATATTCGGTCAGGGAATATGTTGTGCTGTGCAGCTCGAGCTCTGTGTGGTGAGCGAACGTTCCATGAGAAAATTCTCAAACCGTTTAGCCATTTTCGTTTCCGTGGTCTTCGTCGATTATCCGGTCAATATCCCAGGCTTGTTAAACTTTGCATAATAATTTGTGTTTCCGGGCAAAGTTATTAGCCTTGCTTCAACCTTTCTCAGGATGTCGCTGGATGGATTGGTTCACTACTTGACGGGTGCCAAAGTAGTTATTCAGGGGTGTCATGTGGAGACTGCATGTCAACTTGGATTGAACAGTGATTAAGATCGCCCTCGCATACGTCGGGTTGAAATCAATCAAAGAATAGTGTACACTGAAGTACTGTACACGTTTAGAGAGAGCAAATGAATGTATTCATGCAGACTACTATTAAATACTCATCAATTGACTGCACTCATAAACTAAACAAAACCATTTTTGTTTACGGATCATCCAACGAGGTTTCATTCTGTACACTGCACAACACAAAAAAAAATAATTTTTTTTGGACTGATGTCTTTTACTTATAACTTGCTTGTTTATGCATAAAATTTAATGAAAAAAGGAATTTAAACACTTCTATGTATGCACAATAAATTCTCAAAGTTGCAAAATATGTTATATAGATTTTTCTAGAAATTTGTATTTATATATTATACAGTTTAAAAAAAAAAAAGACAAAATCGGCCTTTGTGTGGCCTCCTATGAGTTATCAATCTCTTTAAATCTACTTCAATTTCGTAACCTCTTCGTTTTACTGATCATCATCATCATCATTGGCACCACAACCGGGAACTGGTCTTGGCCTTATTTAGCAAGTCCTGAGGCTTGTTAAATTTTCCATAATGATTTGTTTTTTCCGGACAAGGTCATTTAGTCTTGCACCACAGGCCCCCCGACGGGGAATCGGACCCCGGTCTCCCGCGTGACAGGCAGATATACTAACCACTATACTATCGAGGAGCCTAAAAAAGAGATTGGTATCTAATATTTTTTGGAGAGGTTAAAGAATTGCAAAAACTTTGCAAGAAGTGTATCGACCTAAATAGAGACTGTATTTAAAATTAAATGGAAAAATGGGTATTTTTAGATTGACCAATCATCGATTTGAAGAAAATGGGCTTGGGAGCTCCATGCTAGTGTGTTACTTATAAGCTCCGAAAGTCAAGTTTTTACCATACACGGGCACATAATGTTATTGAATTCTTTTACATGATAGACAAGTATATACTCATAAGTTAAAAATCTTTATTTACTGGAAATTCATGGAAATTTTGCTTTTATTTCAGAAATCAAAATACGATGAATCTCATTCGCCATACACAGATCGGTCGTATGAAGACGATGGTCTAGATTGCCCGCAAGGTTACTCTGGAGAAAACCGTATAAGCTCTTTTGGCTCCCAACAGCAACAAAAACCCGAGTGGAAGAGATACAAACAATACACTCGTAGTGATATTTTCCAAGCAATCGAATGTGTTAAAAATGGAATGAGCGCATTACAAGCATCACGGAAGTTTGGTGTTCCTTCACGGACACTCTATGATAAAGTCAAAAAACTTGGTATAACTTCTGGCCGCCCGACGAATCGAACGATTAAGCGCAGTCCAAGTACTGGTGGTAATAGTAGCGCTGCTTTCCCTTACAGTCACGGTTATGGTCAGTCTGAGCCATTACTATCGTCAATGCACGATGGCGGAGAGCGTGAAAAGGAGCACGAACGTCATATCCCACCAACAATATCTCATCCCGCTGCTGCACTTTTAGATCCTGCGTTCCTGCAAGCCTTCGAAAGTCGGGGTGGAGACATTGCCGGACGGGAAGCCTTACATGCCATGGCCTTAGCAGCAGCAGCTCATGCGGCTGTTAACGGCATGTCTTCAAGTCCTGGTACAAATGGCACTGCACGTTCGCCCAGTCCAAGCTTCGGAATGAAATATGCTCAATCGCACAGCCCTAATCCACATCGATATCATGAACGAGAAAGAGAACGAGAACGAGAACGAGAACGAGAACGGGAACGGGAACGGGAACGGGAACGAGAACGAGAACGAGAACGTGATCGCGACCGTGACCGTGAGCGTGAACGGGAACGGGAACGTGAACGTGAACGAGAACGTGAGCTCCTCATCAAAAGAGAAAAAGAACGCGAATTAGAACATGAAAGAGGACGTGAAATAGAAAGGAGTTTACTAAGCCGAGATGTTATTGAAAAAGAACATTTACAGCGTGAACCCGTCGACCTTGATCATGAACATAGAGAACATCATGTCGATCATGATGACGACGATGATCGTGACCATGTCGAAGATCTCTCCGTATCTCGCAAGGATAAATTATCTCCAAGTCCGGCAAGTCATCATGGTGTGATTATGCCTCCAATGAGTACAAAAGTTCCCACAATTAATTGCGATGATTACAAAGTAAGTGAAACTACTAAACGTGATATCCTAAATGAGGATCGTAATTAAAAAACATAATCAAATAACTATTAACGAATTAAAGCAATATTTAATTCTACCTCATTTTTAAGAGCAAAGGACTGTTTATGTAAATTTTGTTTAGAACTTAAGTAATTTCATGTTTTTGTGTATTCTGTGCAATAGGATTATCCTTATTCGGTTGCAAATGATTCTCTTTGAGACAATTCAGCTGAACTATTTTTTTGTAAAATATAATTCATAACGTTTGCACTTCAAAACGCGTTTAACGTAAAATGTTCTTTTATTTAAAAAATATTTATAACGAACTACTAAGCTTTAAGGAAGACTTTAAAAGTCTTGTAATCTTGCTCAACTACATGCTGCAAAATTACCAATTTTCTTAAATATTTCTCAAAAGTACATTTGTTCATAATAATACAATCGCAATGAGATGAAAAAAAATTCAGCTGAAATAAATCAGAGAGATCAAACTAATCAAAATGAGCAACTGATAATAAACCTTAACTTAAATTTAAGTGTTGAATTGCTATGAATATATTATTGCATTTATAAATTTTGTTATTAAATCACCGAGTGCCTATATTTAGATGAAAATATATAGAGAGAAAATTTAAGAGATCATTCTGGCTACGAATATGAATATGTGCACCTAAAAAAATTTAAAAATACTATATACACCTTAAAAACTAAATGTTATCGTTGACAATTTGATCGTAAACATTGCAGGAAATCAATAGGCATACATGAATGCTAGTATTTGTTGAAGAGTTTTATCGTAGAAGTTTTTTTTCTTCAGCCGCATTATGCTGGTCGGGTGTGGGGCACATCACTGTGTAATTCAACCACATCTACTAAGTAGAGATACTTAGTTCCTCTACCGGCTCCAATTTAGACATACCATGAACCTGTAAATATCAAACAAGACCGCATTATAGTCGATCCACATCTAACATACTAACTAGAGTCACTTAGTTCGTTTACCTGCTTCAATTTCAACATACTATGAAACTTCAATTCTCATACTAGATCACACAGCATCTTTAATCACACGAGGTATTTAGGTTAAGTTTACGAAAACAAAATTCAATGTAGATACATATTTGTAAACTTCTTAGCGTTTTACGTAGAATGGGCCATTCATCACTGTGGTCAAATTCTTTTCCCCCATTATCCAAACTCGTTGCTTCCTTAGTCGAGTTTAAAGTAAATCCAAAATCTAAAGTTTGAATCGATCATGCTGGGTATGGGCAACAGTACTTCATGAACACTTTGCAACGACAATGCGTGACAAAAAAATGATAAAACTTATGTTAAATCTAATTCAGAATCTCGCGGTCCATACAACAAAAGGCACAACAAAAAAAAAACATTTTCTCTAAAAAAATAAGTTCTCTAAGTCCTTTGGGTTTCATACATTGCAGTTTTCTAATCGTTTTTTTTTAACATACAGATTATTTTTAAAGCCATTAACTAATTTGTTATTAATACCTATATAACACAAGACCCGGCATAAACAGTAAACTGTGGAACGGACAGTGACAATAGAAAATATAAAGAGAAAGAAAAATGAGATCCAATCCTTTGTTACTCAGAGCTCATAAAATGCTGCCTTAAGGAACCAAGTTCCGATCGTTCATTGCAAAATGTGTTTCTTTTTTTTATACATTCACCGACAAATCCCGTTCTAACAAACAAACACAGAACACTCGCTCAACACTGCAAAGTAAACGTTTAAGTGAAAACCACACTCAATAGTTCAGACACAAACTGTCCCAAATGTGTCAAACCTGTACGACAAAGTGTGTTGCTCTGCCAACTAAATTATCACCCGTTGTTTGTATAAAACCATCGCAAACATATTTTTGCGGAAATATAACGACAAAACTTACTAACAACAGCCAAGTAAACCAACCAAGTAACAGATTTATTGGCTGCAGCGTTTTTATTCGGTTGACAAGAACGTAATTGCCAACTCCTTCATACAAATAAAACATGTTTTTTTACACAATAAATTAACTTTAATCGATGATATATTTTCCATTTGGATCAATGACCTTTGATCTTCCTATAAGCTTCATGATTTCACGGTCATAGAATTTCTGATCTTTAACTGGCAAAAAACTGAATCAAATACGATTTCAAGCATCGAAAGTTTTACAGTTCAGGTAGTTATACAAAGATCGAAGCAAATGGTAATCCGCTGGTGCAAGGTCAGGGGTATATAGTGGTTGTCACATCACCCACCAACCAATGTCCAATAATTGGCGAGTTATCAAAGGTATATGTGGTCTAGAGTCAACTTTTTCAATTCACCAATTCTGTCCGTTTTTCTTTGGCAGCTGCATTTTGTCTGTCCTGGCGACGACAGTATATATCAGAAGTGATCCTTTGGTTCCTTGGAAGAGGACAACTGTCCCTCGGCATATTCGTCTTTCACATCACCTAACAACCAAGGTCCAATAATTGTTGGCGAGTTACCTAAAAGAATATGTGATCTAGACTCAACTTTTTCGATTCACCAATTCTGGTTGTTTTTCTTTGGCCGTCGCATTTTGTCTGTCCACCTGGCGACAGTATATATCAGAAGTGATCCTTTGGTTCCTTGGAAGGAGGACAACTGTCCCTCGGCATATTCGTCTTTCACATCACCTAACAACCAAGGTCCAATAATTGTTGGCGAGTTACCAAAAGTATATGTGATCTAGAGTCAATTTTTTCGATTCACCAATTCTGGTTGTTTTTCTTTGGCCGTCGCATTTTGCTTGTCCACCTGGCGACAGTATATATCAGAATTGATCCTTTGGTTCCTCGGAAGGAGGACAACTGTCCCTCGGCATACTCGTCTCTCACATCACCTACCAACCATGGCCCAATAATTGTTGGCGAGTTATCAAAGGTATATGTGGTCTAGAGTCAACTTTTTCAATTCACCAATTCTGTCCGTTTTTCTTTGGCAGCTGCATTTTGTCTGTCCAGCTGGCGACAGTATATATCAGAAGTGATCCTTTGGTTCCTTGGAAGGAGAACAACTGTTCCTCGACATATTCGTCTTTCACATCACCTAACAACCAAGGTCCAATAATTATTGGCGAGTTACCAAAAGTATATGTGATCTAGAGTCAACTTTTTCGATTCACCAATTCTGGTTGTTTTTCTTTGGCCGTCGCATTTTGTCTGTCCACCTACCGACAGTATATATCAGAAGTGATCCTTTGGTTCCTTGGAAGGAGGACAACTGTCCCCCGGCATACTCGTCTCTCACATCACCTACCAACCATGGCCCAATAATTGTTGGCGAGTTATCAAAGGTATATGTGGTCTAGAGTCAACCTTTTCAATTCACCAATTCTGGCCGTTTTTCTTTGGCAGCTGCATTTTGTCTGTCCAGCTGGCGACAGTATATATCAGAAGTGATCCTTTGGTTCCTTGGAAGGAGAACAACTGTTCCTCGACATGCTCGTCTTTCACATCACCTACCAACCAAGGTCCAATAATTGTTGACGAGTTACCAAAAGTATATGTGATCTAGAGTCAACTTTTTCGATTCACCAATTCTGGTTATTTTTCTTTGGCCGTCGCATTTTGTCTGTCCAGTTGGCGACAATATATATCAGAATTGATCCTTTGGTTCCTTGGAAGGAGGACAACTGTCCCTCGACATACTCGTCTTTTATGATCAACAATTGTAAGCGAATATCTAATGAAATAAATTATATATATTTTTAAAGAGTTGTTGTCCTCACGTAATCGACGCTCGAGACATGGTGTTCCTCAGAGAACAGCTTAGAGAGGATACAGAGATGACGCTGTCCCAGAAAGAGTGGTAGCAATCCAGCTTGTATACTTAAATATGAGCTTAAGAGGTTTTATCTTATTTATATTTTCCAAACACAGAATATTTGTAGATGTCCGAGCCAAAGCAGAATCTGAAATTAAAAAGAAAAAAGCAGCGATAGGAAAGCCGACTTGCGATACGAGGGTTGCCTTTTATATTTCGGGATTAGAGCGATTTTCTTTTATTTCCTCATTTAGCTGACCTAGTAATGTCGGATTGTGGCGTCTCTAACAGATACACACACAACACACAAGCAAATAGTGAAGAACACCGAACGAAAATCGAATAAGATAATGCATCAGAGCCGTATACCATAGCGATATAATAACAGTTCACATCAGTGGAATATACTTGCGTTTAAAAATCGACTTCAAAACACGGCCAGCAGCCTGATGTGTTACGCTTTGGTTCAATTTTTGGTGATTCTAACTGTCAGTTCGAATCACACGTTCTTCACTATCATTCCACACGCTATAGCATAATACTGCCCAGTTATCGTCCGTCAATTTTCCAAATAGTCGATGAAGATAATGCTACGTCCATCCCAAAACACAGTAGCCATAACCTTTCCAGCTGATTTCACCGGCTTTGCGTTCTTTGGATCCCATTGGCCTTTAACACTCCACTGTTTTGACTGTTCTTTCGTCTCGGGAGTGTAGTGGTGTATCCTGTTTCATCTACACTTATTAATCTGCGCAGAAACTCATCTGCGTGCGACGCATGCGCTCCAAAGAGCCTTAGAAAATACCACGCGGTTGTGTTTCTTCTCAGCTGAGGGCAAATGGAGCACCCATCTCGCAGATATATTTTCAGACCCAATTTATCAGATACCTACAAGGTATTTATATATTGAATTTAACAGATACGTAGTGAGGAATGATTGTAGTACGGTTCCCCTCCGTGCTTCTAGATTAAACGAGGAAGAGAAGCGAACGATGGATCCTAAATGGATGCTTGTTGTTTTTTGTTGAGTCCTGGTCCCACTATGGATACGTGGCTACACGGCCGAGTCCTTGGTTTTTCCAAGTAGCTCCTATGGGATGCAGCGTCCATGTACAGGTAAAGCGCAGCATAATACCACTATGGGAGCAAGTGGCAAAACACACACACGAAGAGAGCTTTTCAAACACCGACAACAAGCAAATCGCAATACACTGGAAACGCATTATTTTTCATTCTATAATGTCATTTAACACTGCGTACCATAACTTTGCAAGGAACTTTGTTCACAGCCGTAGCCGCAGTAAAACACAGACGAATTATATTAGTGTACTCTTTATTCTTAGATCATCACTTCCTTTGCGCTACTAACTGACTACTTTCTAATCTACTTTTTTTCTTCCTCGAAGTCTCGGGCACATCGCCCCTTATCGCAAATCCTTTTTGAGGTTTTTGTTATCCATTAGCGTGTCTGGCTAATGCAAACAAGAGTTTATATTTGGACTTTAAATGGGGTCAGAGTCCATGGGAAATGGGTGACGATATGTTCCCATATTGGGTCTGTTTGTACATGTTATAAAACATCTGGTTACAATGCCTATGGATTGTGATGTTTAGATTGTCGAAATTGTGTGTCGGGTTTGGGTTTGTTTGGACACATGTTTGATTGTACATACAATGCATGTGAAAATATGCATTGTGACATTTGGATTTTTGGAATTGAATTCAATGTCCAACAATTGAACGTTTGGTTCAATTTACTTTAGAGAACATCCACAACGTAGATTTGGGGATATGAATATGTGATATTGGATGAGAATTCGAATTGTATCCTTTATGGATGTGGGGGAAAGGATATGTGGAAAGAACATGGTAGGGCTTCTTCGAGCACTACACGATGCTTACTAAATACAGACCATTAGCCATCTCTTAGGTTTTCTAAGGACGTATTGACCTGTTCTCGTATGTACTGTGTAAACTTAGATCTCGCTTTTGTGGATAACAGTTGCTCGTCCACATATTTAGGACTGCAGTAAAACACATGAGCAATCTACTGAATATACAGGAATTGTTCACTCCTCGTCGTATTTGATTTTTTGTACGCTCAGATCTTTACTCTCTGACACTCAATGTTGGATGCACTGCCTTTTGGTTTATCTATAGGGAACTCGTTGTAGAGAGTGTTTCTTTTAAATCTACCGTCTATCGTTAAGTCATATGGACCCGATCGGGTCTTTCAAGAGCTCAGGTCGAAACCAGACAAATATATCACTTTCAGATGATGAAGTTATATCTTGAAAACTGATTCTGAGTTCAAAACTAAGCTTTCAGTTAGAAAACTACAGAAAAATACGTAAATTGAGTAAGGTATAATGTCCTGGTACGTAAGGTAATCAACGATTTTTTCTCTATAAAAAACTTAGCCAAGGGAAAACGGGCTCCTCGATAGTATAGTGGTTAGTATCCCCGCCTGTCACGCGGAAGACCGGCGTTCGTTTCTAAATAAGGCCAAGACCGGTTGCCGGTTGTAGTGCCGATGGTGATGATGATTTGTTCTAGGCAAATCCAAGGAAAACCGGAATCAATTTTTATTTCACTATTTCTCGCTTTTTTTTATTAAAAATTTAGTATTTCTTTTATGTATTACAGTGCACCAAATCTATTAGTATATTTATAATTTTTATTTTTCGCCAAATGCATTTTTTCTTAACGATTAATGTCAAAGGCCTCCGTTCTCTAATTTTTTTGAATATCTAGTTGCAGAGACTATTACATCAATAAACCTATCTTAGAGATAAGGAGATTGCGAATTGGGTGTAGCTGGATGTGATGACAACTCTTTGCTATTGTGTGGTTAAGTAGTATTGTTAATATTTATTCCTTTAAAATTATGAAAAGTTACGTAATCTGGAATTCATTTTCGGACGTTTTGTTCTTGGTTGAGTTAATTATGCCAATAATGACAGTTTGTGACAGTTTTTGCCACAGAAAATTAAATATGAATTACAACTTGGTTACCTGGTTATTATTTCGCCTCCAAGACTTCCGTTAGGTCTCCTCTTCCTCTTCAGGCTCCTTCAAGTTCCTCCCTTTTAATACGACCTGGGTGGCCACCGCCAACTGATGACCTTATAGCGAAGTACGATGGATAGATTTCCCCAATTCAAGTCTGGGCACCTGGGTCCGTAAACGGCGCTCCACGAAAGGAAAAAGTCTTCTTCTTTTCTTCTTCTGGACTTTTCTGTCTCTTGGTTTTTATTTCCAAAATGTTTTTCATTTACAATTTATTCTTCTGTTCACAATCCTCCAACTGTTAACTTGAACGACTCTTCTAAAGTTATTTTGCAATTCATTAAAATTACTTTTTCTTTCACTTTATGCTCAAAAAACAGAACAACGAAAACGGGAACCACTTTTTCTGCTCTTCAAAATTCTTTTTTCGGCCACTATCAACTGTTAACCGTTTACCCACTGTTCTTTCTGCTACCGTCTTCTCAACGAAAAACTAGACTAGAGTCCGGCGCTTCTAACATATACTCACTCAATATACAAGCAAGAAGGAAAGAACAACACAGAAAGAAAATCGAACAAGCAAAAAGCATCAGCCGTATACCGAGCAATAACATAGCAATTCCACATCAGTTGAGTGTGTGGGGGTAGAAGTATTGTTGCCAACGTATGGCACGGATTCACTTCACCCTCAACAATTGTTCCACCGAAGGAAATGGAAAACACTTTTTATTTGTTGTTTTTTTTATGTTCTTTATTTTATTATTTTTTTTTTGCACATTATTTAATTTGGTTTAGCCTATGTTTATACACTTGTAATTTTTTTGTAGTTCAGCAACAATACGATTATTCAGCCGAGAATGTTTTTCTAGTTGCCCTGTAAGCAACGAATTTAAGTAGCAAATTTCGCGTTACGATTTGACTAATGCACTATGAAGTTCTCGATTAAGTTTTAACTCACGGTTGATTTCAGGGTAAGCGGCGGAGTAACCTCCGGTGGCAGTGGTTGAATAGTGACTGGTGAATTAAGGGTGAAATTATGTATTTCACTTTACACACAGGACAACCAAAAGAGACCACGCCTCTGCTCTCTCAGCGTCACGTTCGTTGAAGTGCGGTAACTTCAGTTAATTTGGTAAATGACGGACGTGGAGAATGAGAGAACAGAAACAGGATGTGTTGTGATCTCGGGGTAGCTTTGGTTATGTGTGTTGGTATCAAATACAGCTACTGACATGACCTACTGACCCAGTGTTACGGCTATGGTGTAGTCAGAGCGCATTGAACCGTGGAAAGACAGAACTGCGAAGGAGAGGAGGACCTAGCTGATGTTATTCACTTGCAAAAAGAGATCGTTGATCCCAAGCGAATGTGTGATCTGGGAAAAGTCAATAGGACGCCGAATCGGCTAGGGAAATAATACCGTGAAAAAAAACTCTATGGAATGTTGGTAAATACCCAAGCCAATGGATGATGCTGCAACCGCGTCGCTTGGTTTGACTTGGTTGTTGCTAACCAATACGAATGGAATTTCCGGTGGAAATCCCATGGTTAGAGCAAAAGTGTTACCGTATGGCGAAGATAGTAGCTAAACTCAATTATGCATTATCTGCATAGGATAATGAGTTTAGCTATGCGTCCTTGGGGAAATCATGTATTTCAGGTGAATAACATATAAGGGAAATGGGTATGTATGACGCGCTGAAAGCGGTCGAAATAAGGTGGAAACTGTGGTTGAGATTGTGGCTTGGTTCTCATGTAGAATAAAGAAACCCCACAAGTGTACTTGAGTTTAGAAATCGAATTTTGTATACGCCCCAGTAGCCTGATGCTTCGCTTCTCATCCATTTCTCCGTGTGTTCAATTCACCATATTCACTATCCTTGCTTAACGCTATAATTGGTGACTCCGACGTGATCTGTACAACACAACACACACTTCCGTAGGTAAACAGGATTTTACTATTACGTTCCCGACTCACTCGCCTGCTCCGATGGCTCACTCGTCTCACTCGTCTCACTCGTCTCACTCGGACGAGTTAAGGCTGTTGGATTTCTCGTGACACCGAAAATTAAATGGGGTCGAAATGGTTTCTTTTTCGATATATATTTATTTTTTTTATTTTTTTTTTGTTGAAATTTTTGTTTGTTTTTTTTTTTTTTTTTGTTTATTAAAGTCAATTTTCAAAACATTACAGTCTTAATTTGGAATTCTTAATCTAACATCAATTTTAATTCACAATTTTCTGTCTAACGTTAATTCTAGCGACACCACAATCTTCACTTATAACTTTTAGCTTAATTTCAATTCTTAGTCACTCGAAGCCACTCGTAAGTGCGAAATACAATCTTTCTATTCAGGCCGTTACTATCTCGGATATCCTAGTATTCAATATCTTCCACTCTCGCCACGATACAATTTCAAAACATTATTACTCTTCTACTTCATTCTTAATTCTGCCCGATTCTTTACTGGTCGTCAACCTTGGTTATTTTACCCCGAATATAGACTCTCCTCCATACAGACTACTTCCTATTCTATTTTTACCCGTTGTTGTTACCTTTGGGTCAACAGCATCCGATGACGACACTGCAATTTTGTTCGCCATCGACCCAATTTCCGATTTGCAATTCCGATTTGCAATTGCGATTTGCAATTGCGTTGAATTGCGACGTCAGCCGATATACCTCCATCGGTTTGCGTCACAGTTCAATATCCGCAATTGCAAAGTGACCTAATTTCGATTTCAACGGTTGTGGCGGAGTGTGGGGCAATTAATTGCATTATGGCTCTGGGGGTCATACGGGTTTAAAATCGGTTGGCGTTTTTTGGTTTAAGTGCATCAATGACGTTATGTTTAACATCTTTATCTAGGTCGTCATTGATACCCTTAACACACGCCCCTCGCTCCGTCGTTTGCACACGAAGTTGATTGTAACAAAGTTACTGGGGAATTTCACATCAGTTGAGTGTACTTGAGTTTAGAAATCGAATTCGTACACGCGGCAGTAGCCTGATGCCAGAATGTCTCCCTTCTCACCCGTTTTCCCGTGTGTTCTATTCGCCATCTTCACTATCCTGGCTTATCACTATAAGCTTGCCTGTCAACATGCCCCTTCCACCAAGATTTGTCGTTTTTTTTTTATTTCTTAGCCTCGTCCCTAGCTTTTTTGCACATGCCCTATGCATTCTTTTTTCGTGACTTCGATATCATTATAAAGCTTGGCATCTACCAGACACTTATATGATTTGCTGTCTCCGTCACCGACGTGACAATGTGTAAAGTTTTGGAGCGACAAAACATGTCAAGGATCGCATCATGCTCCATTTTCCACCACTACCACTATGATTTGGATTGCCCCTCGCTTCCAACTTTCCACTCTTCGTACTCAGCTGTGTCACTTCGTTTTTCCCAATACTCACACTCTTTGCAGTATTTTGATTTTTTGCAAATGTCTATAACTTTTCTAGTAAAGCACCCGACAGACTTACACATCCAAAATAAGACGATATTTGATATTTTCTTTTCTTCATCAGCAGCCATTCGCAATGATGTTTAGTGAGGGCAGAACCCTCATATATTTAGCTTTAGTACAAGCGATAAAACTTGACAACTATCTTAAAACTGGAGAATATACACTATGGTTAAAAAGAAAAAAGAGGGGGAAGGGGGGGATGTTTGGCGAGTTGGTTACTGGGTTTATACATCAATTATTACTCATTTATTTATTTAGCTTGGTGCGGGTTGTAAGAGAGTAGACGGGGAGTGGGCGTGGTCAGGAGTGGAAAGAGAGGAGATGAAGTTTGAGAGCAGTAGAGGTAAAGTTTGGTAGGAGTTGGCCCACCGCGGCATTCGCGAAATGGGTTCATTAGAGCCGTAAGAAGTGTGGTGGGTGGGCAGATAGAATAGACGAGGGTTTCGCAGGTTACGGGGGTTAGTGAGCAATGATGGAGAACAAGCTTGGGCAGTTGATTGTTTCTGAAAGGAGACGGTGGATGAAAAGGATATCGACATGAGTTCTGTGCTCCTCAAGTGTGTTGAGGTTAATCAGATGGAGCCGGCTTGAGTATGGGGGGAGAATCCGAGGATTCACCCAGTTCAGTCCGCGGAGGGCAAAACGCAGAAAACGACGTTGCACGCTTTTGATTCTGCGTTAGATTACACGGCATCGGTGGCTTCTTTGATGCTTTTTATAACATCATCGTAGGTACTCTGGAAAAGTGGTTTTGGAAAACCCATAAACGCACAGAATTCCAACACCAAGTAATCTCATCGCAAAAATAAGACGCCTGTTGACTTCATAGGCATTTCGACCAATTACTGGGCATGAGTCAATCAAACTGTCTCCGCGTTCACTGCACGTTACAACAATTTTCAAACCGAGCCCACGCTTACTTGTTTCCGAAAATGTAACCATGCCGTCACACCTGCACGCTAAAACTGAGCCAACACCATTAAAACAGGTACAAAATTAATGATTCCTTACCCAAATGAAGAATGTGCGATATCTCGTTGCCGAGCGAGGAATGTCGTCGGTAAGATCGTTGAGCGAGGAATGTCGTCGGTAAGATCGTTGAGCGAGGAATGTCGTCGGGGAATATCCAAAGATTAAAGGCAGCAATTAACATTTATTTATTTACAAGTCGAAAAGCCACATGGTGGTGTGCGAAACAACGGCACCTGAAACCAAATAGGTTTAGATTAAAAAAGGAACAGCAATACCTTTTTTGTAGAAACCCGCCGCGTCAAGATTCTACAATGCAACCTGGTTGTGGCCGTTCGACGTCTTCAAGTCGCAAGCTTCCGGCTTGAAGGTCCCGCGCTGAATGGATGTATTTGATGAACTTGCTTGTCCCTCCGTATGCAGTGATGATCACGTTGACTTTTAGTTGATGGGTTGCATTAAAACGAATTAAACCTGGATAACAAATAGAACGGTCCTTGTTTTAGTTAATTATATAAATTTCATTCAAAACTATCATCTGAATCACAACTATCACAGCAGTAACTTTTACAGAAAAAGGCACATGGTTGCTTTTGCAAGTTAAAAACCCAATTCCATCTTGACAGTTGATCGTGCACTGTCAACAGGTGTGGTGAATATGTTTGTCGGGGAGAGTACTAGATGATGGGCGTACTAGATTCTCCCCGAGCTTATAATTGCGAATCCACACAAAGAATCAACCGCTATCTCATGCTCCAAGGGCGATGTATTTATTTTTTTTTACCGAGCCGAGAAACATGGACAAAGTCGTTTTTAAATTGGAGACGATTCGGCGGTTTGCGATGTGAAATCTTACTTTTTTAATTTTTTTATTTTTTATTTTTTAAATTTTTTTTTTATTATTTTTTTTTATTTTTTTTTTTTTATTTTTTTATTTTATTTCTCCCAGGAAAGGCGAACCTATTGCACTGAGTTCGCGCCCTAAGGTGTTTTTTTTTTCTAGACCGGGTCCATCAGCCAAGCTCCGAAAGATGCTCAAGGATTTCTCCCAACCGTTTGACGAAGCCTATAGCTTACTTCGTGACGCACGTGCTATCTCTCTCTAAAGTAAAAATTTTATAACCCCATCTATACGTATTTTATGAATGTGTGACTCACTAGTATTGAATAAAAATTATCGACCGGATTATTACACTCCAAAACGCTGCGAAAAGCGAAGCTGCTTTTTCGAACGTTTCGGAGCCTGTAAATTTGTTACGGAAATCGGCTTTAAAAAAATTGAAAAAAAAATTCCCACATTAAATTCCTTTTGGACATCATTTTTGGGACGTTTATACGCAATTTAAGCTAAAAACATGGAAAAAAATGCTCGATAGATATAACCCCTTAATTTGCAATTGCACCACCCGTTAATGACCTCCCAACGTATTTGATCACTTTTGCATCAACTCCAATGTAGAAATTGTATGGTCAAATAATCATTTCCAAAAAAGTTTATATTTCTCAGAATGAACTGCTTGGAAAATTAACTCTAAGACAAAATTCATTAGACAGAACAATTTTATAGCTCAATCTAAGGATACGTTTCATTGAATCGCCCACCTTATGGCAGACAAAATAGCAAACAAGATTACGATTCTGTATCCACAATCATATTCCTCATCAATATTAGCATCGTCAACCTTCATGATCCTCTTTCCACCCGATCGAACTCCTTTATGGTCTTAAGGTCATTCTGTTAATTGTGGGTCGTCGTTTAGTCACCTTCCCGATTGGATCTTCATCCAGTTCTATGTGGGCAATAATTTAATTTCCCTTTGTTGCACCACCCCAAGTCTAGGTTCATAATTTTATTACCCTGTATTAATTGGTGTGTGTGATATTTCCATGAATCTACGTTATCTAGTTTTGGGATTTCCATTTCGTCATTAAGTTTTATTATTTTAAGCTTAGGTAACACGATGTATTTTATTACGGCCTAATATAAATATTGCAGTTTCTTTTATTCTGCCTATTGCAAAGATAAAATAAAAATGCGAATGTTTTGGCAACGAAATTAACAAAATAAATAATAGTGATTCAATATTCCAGATAGCGCCAGATTTTTTAAAATTAATTACAGGTGCATTAACCAGTTTAGTAAGTGGTTAATCCATATCCCATTTGTTTAAATGCCACAGGGAAGGAAAATGCGAATGATTCGATGCGTTAGCATTTTAACACTTGGATGGATAACAAGAAATATATGTAGAAATGTAGTAAGCCAGTGCACTTATTCATATACAATGCCAATCTGCATTAAATATAAAAATAGATTTTAAGGATTAAAAATTAAATAAAATTGATTTTGCCATCTTAGATTATTTCTTATACCTTAGCGAAACATGCTTTGCCATCGTTCATTAAACTAGTTCCTAAGTTAGAATTAAATATAAAATTGAATTAAAAAGAATAAGTAAAGAAAAAATCAAGCAAAATAAGAAAAGACTGACAAAATAATTACAAAAAACTTTTTAAATAAAACTTTTATAGAACAAATAGCTACAGAAATGACCTGAGGGAAACTTAAACACGTAATAAATACATGAATGTATAAAAAATAAAACATCCTTAACATAAAAAAAAAGAAAACTAAAACTAAAAATTAAAAAAAATTATAATAATAAAAGGAAGAAAGTAATGAAGAAACTATAGAAAAACTACGGAACCAGTGATTTGTTTTAAAAGCTACCTCAATAGAAACAAGTTTAGTTAAAATATTATAATTACAACATAAGTTTTTAATATACAAACTACAATAATCTGTAAAACGAACTTTAATGTAAAGAAAAGAATCTTTTTTATTTTTGTTATTGTTTATTTATACTGTGTTCAATAAAGTAATTTTCTTTTCGTTTGTGATTAAAGACTGAAATATTTTACATTTATTTAAAAAAAAAATAAAAAAAACCAAAAGAGAAAATATAAATAACAAGATGTTGTAATAATCTTGTATATGCAAAGCAATTCAAATTAATTTAGTATTTTAAACAGATATGTACAAAAAACAAGAAGCATGTAATAGTAAATTCACTTGTTAATTTTACTTCTCTTTTATAGCGTTTAAGCAAAACATTAAAAATAAAATCAACTGTGAATCAGCTGGGGCAATGCAATATGCTCTTTAACTTAGTGCGATCAGAATTATCGTGGAATTAAATATATATATATATATATATATATATATATATATATATATATATATATATATATATATATATATATATATATATATATATATATATATATATATATATATAAGAATATAACAACTATAAACAGAACATTTTTTATTTTCTTTTGTGGCAGCATATGTATAGATATGTATGTATACGTATTATATATACGTTATACATATGTATATATATTTGTTTCTGATTCAGAATTAAGTTTATATTTTTGTGAAATGTACTTGTTTATTTAATTTTTTTTAATTTTTTTTTTAATATATTGTTTGACTTTAGAAACCAACCAGGTCCACTATTTGAGTAGCTTACTATATTATAAAGTTAAGATGTACGTTAATTATTAAAAGGATTTAAAACGAAGCCTTGTTTTAAACGACTGAAATAAACAGAATGAAAATTTGAAAATATAAATATCGTTTTACTTTTTCTCTGAAAACGAACCAAGGTTCTTCTTTTTTTGTTTATTCCACTTCTCTCGGGTAAGGCGTCCCGATATGCCACCAAATAACTATTGCAGTTCTTTTTGAACAGTTGTAGGTTGTGTAGCTCTGGAAAAACGGCCGCGGGGAGGTAATTCCACGGTTTTCCCGCTCTGCAACGGAACGAGTTCTGAAGCAGAGATGTTCGCGACACCGGGAGATGAACCGCAAAGTGGTGCGATCCGTCGGATTGTCTTGTGGAGCGTGTGAAAATCGAATTGCGCGGAACAATACCACGAATCCACAAAGAACAGTACCCGTAATAATATCTGTGAAACAGACAAAGGTCAGCTATGCGCCTTTCAAATGATAGCGACTGTTGTCCCGACGTCAGCGCCGTGCCCCGGAACGGGGGGATCGCTCTCTGTAAGCTCTCAAGTAGGTTGAGGGTATGGTTAGGAGCGGAGCTCCAAACATGAAAGCAATATCCCAGCAACGGTCTAATTTCGGGTTTATATAAAAGAAAATGTTGGCCGGAGTAAAATATATATATACTTATATAGGCCCACACCGTGTTATCCGACGTGCGCAACGCGGAGCAGTCATCGTCGATGTCAACGGCCAGGATCGAACCGTCCCAATCGATCAACTCAAATCAGCCTACCTGGAGACGAGAGTGGTCTCCCATACGGACCAAACGCACCGGCCACAGCAGAACGGACTGCAGTCCAGGCCCACAGCCCAGGAGCCCGCCCCACAAAACCACCCTCACACAATCTCTACCCACACCCGCCCCGGCCCAGAGAGAGTGCGCCATCACCCTACCTCATCTCCCACCCCACCTCGGCCAAGGAATGTCACTTCATTGATTGACTAGATGATTCTAGTCTCTGTCAAATCAGCAAGGTTCGAAACCTTTTGGGTAGGCAGCTAGACCTCATCTCCACAACAGAGCCTATCAATACATCTATCTCACCCAGTCCCCTCGTCCTTACATCTATAGACCACCAGACCCCCTCTTCTTGTGACCTTCTTCCGAGTCCACTCGCCACCGTCCAACCCTCCTCCCAATCACTACGCCTTGGATTTCTATAAAGCTAATTTTCGCCTCATCAATGACTACCTAGGCCGCCTATCGTTCAACTACGATTACCCGTCAATTGAAGATGCCATCACCCACTTATATACCGAAATCCTTTACTCTAGTTCCCTGTTCGTTGCCTACTCTATACAAGGAACATCAACAACTTCCCATCCATGGTACAATGACAAGCTTCGCTCCCTGCGTAACAAAAGAAATAAGTTATGGGCAATCTTTTCTCGGAGTCGAACTATACCTAACTACCCCAATTTTCTTGGCTGTTACCTCCAATTTACGGAACTTTTCAACATCCTTTATCGCAACTATCTTACCGAAACTCAGACTAAACTCAAAAATGACCCTGTTTGTTCAACAAGCGTTGAACATACCTTCCACGAACACCGGGTTCTGATTTGTGTTGTGGGCTGGCGTCAGGAAACAATGCGGTCTCCTGACATGCAACGTTGATATTTGCATTTGGCTGAAACAATGTGCTACTTAGTGTTATGAAAGTGAAAAAGAGTACTTATGTCGTTTGTGCAACAAATCCCAGAAAATATTCTCCTCCAGATGGTAACAATAAAACGGGTTGATTTAATTTACTAAAATATTGCTTTTATTTTTATTGATCGGTCGGATATTTAAGGATTCCCTCCGGTTGCACATCTGAATGTTCCAAGAATTTAACGAAGAATGTAAATAAACTGGAAAAAGTGGTTGTCATTTGACAATCAAAAGAAATGATGCCAAAATGTCAGCTGGTTGCTGACATTGTTTACGGTGATGCCACATCTTGAATTTAATTACGAATTCGCCGGTTGTGTCCAGGGCGAATCCGCAACAGACCCCAAAACCTTCTTCCAGTTCGTCAATCATAAACGTAGATCCGATGGTTACCCCATATCGCTTACCCTAAACACTCATACCTCATATGATCCTGGTACTGTTGCTAACTTCTTCGCCACTCACTTCAATCAGTCATTCACTAATGACTCCTTTGTTCCTGGTCCGTCATACTTCAACTACCTACCTAGCTTTTCCTTCGGGCCCCTTCTCCTTTGATCCGACCTTGATTGAAACCAAGCAACTAAAAGACTAGTTTACACCGCGCCTGATGGTACCCTGCAATCCTCCTAAAGAAATACTCATCCATTCTCTCTGCTCCTCTCTCACTGATCTTCAATCTCTCACTATCCCAAGGCGTATTCCCCCACATTTGGAATACCTCTTTCATCACCCCCATCGACAACAACGGTCCCAAATACGATGTTGCGAACTACCGCTCCATCGACAAACTGTCCCATTTACCAAAGATTCTCGAAAGCATCCTATACGAATCTCTTAGTTTTCGGTGCAAATCTTTTATTTCACCAAGGCAACATGGTATTCTCAATAGCCGATCAACTACAACCAACCTCATTGAGTTCACTTCCTTTACACTCTCAGCAGTAGGGCACGGTAACGAGGTCGATATGGTCTCGACCAACCACAGTAAAGCATTCGACAAAATTTCCAACAATCTAATCCTTTTCAAATTATCCGCCCTCGGCTTCGAACATGAATTGCTGAAATTGATTTCTTCCTATCTAAAGGATAGACTTTTTTCTGTTCGGTTCAGGTCCACGATATCCAACCCCTTCCTTGCCGCTTCTGGGCTACCCCAAGGCAGCCACCTGGGTCCTTTCCTATTTATACTTGATATGACATCGATAAGATCATTAAGAATTCCAGCTTGTCCCTATATGCTGATGATACCAAGTTATACAAGATCATCGAGTCGCCTCTTGATTCTGCACTGCTGCAATCAGACCTTAACAGCTTTTTGATTTGGCGTGTCAAAAATTCCTTTGTACATAACATCGCCAAATGCCATCCTCGCGTCCCCATACCCCTCCTAACCAACCCGTGAACATTGTCCAATGTATTCAAGATCTTAGGACCTTTGCGACACGGAGCTTAACTTCCTCTCTCACATTGATGATACGATCCTGTTAGCAAATTCTGCCCTTGGATTCGTGAAACGATTCCCTTTGCCTTGCCCTCGTCCGTCCACTGCTTGAATATGCTAGCCAGGTATGGTCTCCTTGCCACAAAATCCATATCTGCAGAATCGAAAGTATTCAACGTCGCTTCCTTCGGTTCGCTCTCTGAGGACCAGGGTGGGAAAACCCCTTAAGCGTTCCCCCGTATATCATCATCGGCACTACAACCGGGATCCGGTCTTGGCCTTATTTAACAAATCTCTCCACCGGTCCCGATTTCGAGCCGATGTCATCCAGTTTGGCACGCCCCGGCTCTGGGCGTCCTGGTCTACGCCATCCCTCCATCGCAGACGAAGTCTGCCGCGCTGTCTCCTTGCCTCCTTCCATACATCCTGCCACAAAGGACTTTCCGGGCAGGCTCCTCTTCGCTCATTCGAGCTAGGTGTCCCGCCCACCGGAGTCTACCGAGCTTGATATTTCTTACAATATTAGCTTCAAGGTAGATTGCGTACAACTCATGGTTGTAGCGTCTGCGGAATCGTCCTCCCTCACATACGGGGCCAACAATTCTCCTTAAGACCTATCTCTCAAACGCGGCTAAGAGTTCAGAGTGCCTTTTATTAAGCACCCAGGTCTCGGATCCATACATGAGTACTGGTAAGACCATGGTCTTGTACAGTAGTAGCTTGGATGTTCTGGATAAATTTCGGTATTTAAAGAGCCTTGATAGGCCATAGTAGACTTTGTTGGATTTAATCATTGCTTTCTCCAACGCCAGGTTGAAGAGGAGGCAAACCAGACCGTCCCTTTTCGGAGTCCAAAACGATGTTTATTGGTTTGGACAGCAATCCCGCTATTTGTACTTGACTGGTTACGTTGGTCATGGTCAATCATTGTTTGGAATGCCGAATTCTCTCATGGCATTATATAGTTCTACCCTGGCTATGCTGTCGTAGGCGGCCTTAAAGTCTATAAACAGATGATGTAATGCAATCTTAAATTCCTGACATTTTTCCATCGCCTGCCTAAGGGTGAATATCTGATCAATTGCTGATTTGCCTGGGATGAAGCCACACTGGTATTGACCAATGATGGCTTTAGCATATGGGGCTATCCGGTCTTGTAGGATAGTGGAGAATATCTTATAGGCGGTACTCAGCAATGTTATACCCCTATAGTTGCTGCACAGTGTGATATCTCCTTTCTTATGTATGGGGCAAATTATACCGCGCGCCAATCTTCCTGCATCTCCTCTTGCTCCCATACGTGCACCACGATCTCATGAATTGCGTGATGTAACGCTGTCCCTCCTTGTTTGATCAGCTCAGCTGGTATGCCATCAGCTCCAGGGGCTTTATTTGATTTTAGCTGCCTAATGGCTTTTAATGTTTCCTCAATGCTTGGTGGCGGCAGCATTTGGTCTTGGTCTTGCATTGGTGGAGCCTCCAATTCTTCTGTGAGCTGACCATTAACAATTCATTGAAGTGCTCTTCCCATCGCTCCAGAATGCCTTCAGGATCGGTGATCAGATTACCCTCTTTATCCTTGCCGTAAGTGCAGCGTGGTGTGTACCGCGTCATATTGCGGATTATTTGGTAGAACTTCCGCGCTTTCACAGACAAGGTTTTTTTCCCAGGCACTTTTCTTTTGTCTGTGAAGTCTTTTTTCAGATCTTCTGAGCTCTTAGTATTTCTCCTCGCGCACCCGCCTCCTATGAGACTGCTACATTGCCCGGTAGGCAGCATTCTTATGTTCAGTCGCTAGCTTGCACTCATCATCAAACCAGTTGCAGTCGCTCCGATCTCTACGACTACTGCCTAAAATGGTGTTGGCAGTACTAATGACAGTATTCTTAGGCGGGTCCATTTCTCTTCTACGCCCGGCATTCTGGCCCCAGGACTTACTCTGCCTCCGTCGAGCTCTTCGAGGGCGAGTCTTAACGCATGACCAAAAGTGTTGCTGGTATTCTCATTGCGTAAGGCAGCCGTGTTGATTCGAACCGGATCCGCGGATGCAATACGTCTCCGTAAGGCAATCCGCGCTCGGAAAACTGTACCAACAAGATAGTGATCCGAGTCGACGTCGGCACCTCGGTACGTTCGTACCGTCATCAGGCTCGAGGAGTGGCGGCGATCTATCAACACGTGGTCAATTTGGTTGTGAGTGGCTCCATCAGGTGATACCCAGATGGCTTTGTGGATATCTTTACGCGGATACCTGGTACTTGCAACGACCAAATTTTTCGATGCTTCCAATTCGATGACTCGTACTCCATTGTCATTAGTGTTCTCATGCAATCTATGGGAACCTGTGTACTGCCTGAAACCGGCTACCGACCTATTTTTGCATTCAAATCCCCAAGAACGATTTTCACATCGTATCTTGGGCAGCCATTGAGGACCCGTTCGACGTTCTCATAGTATTCTTCTTTTTCGTCGTCAGGGGACTCCTCTGTAGGTCCGTGAACGTTTATGAGGCTTATTGTCTTAAACTTGCCTCGTACGCGAAGAGTGCATAGCCTTTCGTTTATTGCATTAAAGCAGATAATGGCAGGCTTCAGTTTTTGACTGACTAGAAAGCATACCCGGAGTATATGGTGTTTTGCATGACAGCTGTAATAAATGCCATACTCGTTTCTTTGAATAACACCACTCCCCGTCCATCTTATTTCTTGTAATGCTGTTATGTCAGCCTTATTTTCGGATAGGGCATCAGCTAGCTGCTGTGCAGCTCGAGGTCTGTATAGTGAGCGTACGTTTCATGAAACAAATCCTTAAATCATTAAGCCATTTTCGTTTCCGTGGTCGTCGTCGTGTATCCGGTCCATATTTGAGGCTTGTTAAATTTTCCATAATAATTCATTTTTACGGGCCTGGTTATTAGCCTTGCGCCAACCTTTCTCAGGGTGTCGCTGCATGCATTGGTTCACTACTTGGCGGGTGTCGAAGTAACTATCCAGGAGGGTCACGTGGAGACTACATGTCAACTTGGATTGAACAGGGACAAAGATCGTCCTGGCCTTCGCCGGGTTGAAGGCAATCAGAGACTTTGCCCTGTATGTTCTCACCGATCCCCCTCCCCCGTATATTAACAGCCTCAAATTAATCAACCTCAGAAACCTTGAGGTGCACAGGGTCGTGGCTGACATAATGGCATAGTATTCATTAATCGGGTCTTCTCCGGCTCGGTTGACTGTGCCTACCTCCTTAGCTTTATTCCTCTGAACACAAACCCTCGAAATACGTGTAATCCCCGCGTTCTTTACATTCCCCCTCACCCAACCTCTTATGATCTCATCGCACCCCTTTTGCGGATGCTGAGAAATGTCAACTCCAATTCCACCCTGTTCGACTTCAAGCTCTTTACCCATACTCTCAAGCACCGCCTCCTAAACCTAACTATAACCTGCCTCCACCTCTCGCCCCTACTCTTGCCGTCTCAATTTCCCTGGTTACCTTAGGTTAAGCCTAGTTAAGATAGTTCTTAAGCTACTCGTAGAAGCCTTGCCTAGGGGGGATTGGTTGTGTTGGTTCAGCACAAACCACAACTTCCACGCAGTCGACGCAAGCAAAGGCTTACACCGAGAATGCTTTTTGATTATTTAATTCAAGCGCATTCTCGGTCACCCTCACAACAGAGGGAGGTTACGGCTGAATTGGCATAGAGTCGACCGGACACTACGTGGGTTTTGCTCGACGCCATTTTCACCGCAAATTTCGTGTGACACTACTTACATATGAGGACAATAGGCGGGAACGACTCTGCACTTGGAAATCAGAACGGACACCTCTAAGAAGCACGACATCAGCAGCCACCAGACTCCGGCGTCTGCAGCCTTTTCGATGTCACCGGCGGTTTGAGGATCAAAGTGCAAAAGCTGTAGAAGCCTAATCGAAAATAAAATTGTCTAACTTGAAACTAGGGGATGAAGTGGAAGACCTCAAACAAATACAATTGGAAAATCCGAACTCCACAATCGAATTGCAACGAATTTTACAATTACTTGGAGTGAATCTGAAATAATTCGAAATTAAATTATTAATTTTCTTTAGTTTGGCATTCACTTTGGAAATTCGATTTTCGAATAGTATACCAAACTTAAACGTTTAGACGAGCCATCAAAATGGTTCACGCCCGAGCTTATTAAGTTCACCCCCCGATATAACTTAGGTAGCGGTCTTTGCTATGCCAACTAGTTTAGCCTCCAACCTTAAAACGTCTACCAGCTGACATTTTGAAATCTGAACCAATTCACAATAATCAATAGTAGTACAAGTAATCGTGCTTACATTTTAATAACTGATAGCATTTTAAAATAAAGAACTTTGGGACAATAAGGAAACCAGTTGCACCTTGGGAGTGAGGTGAAATTGTAAACAATAATTTTGTAAAGAATAAACCGATTAAATGTGGAATTAGTTCTCGGCGACACTTCAAGTAAAAATATAAATCAATTAAACAGTTTCTTGTGAAACAAATGGGAATTATACAATTTTTGAGAATACGTAATACTTAACACCTATCGACGGGAAGGGTATTAATACCTTTTATGCAGAAAGTGCGCTGTGTTAGTAAAGCATTTACCAAAGGCTTGTTTTTTTCATTTAATGAATATTTTGTTTTGCACAACTCTTTGTAAACAACCTTCAGGTTGCTTTGGCATGCCGTAGACGGGTATGCATTTCCTGATGGGATAAATGAATTTTAAAAGAGAAAAGAACCCAGATGTTTTATTTATCTATTAGAAAATTGTCGCGATCGTTTCAAATAGATTTGGACATCTGTGGCGTTTCTAGCAGATACACACACGACTAGTAAAGAACAACATCACCAAAAGCACACCCATCAAAGCCGTATACCATAGTAATAATATACCATTTCACATCAGTCGAATGTACTTGAGTTTAGAAATCGAATTCGTATAGGCGGTAGTGGCCTGATGCGTTGAGCTTTGGTTCTATATTTTAATAATTCTAACCATGATAGCGTCGGTTCGAATCGCGCGCTTTTCATTATCGTCGCAAACGCTATACATCCTGGCATTTTGAAACAATTCAAATATTGTTGACAATAGTGATCGTCTTCAAAACGTTCGACCAATTCTTACTTACCTTATATCAAAGTTTACGTCGGTATACGAGGGTTGCCTTTTATATTTCGGGATTAGAGAACAAAAACAAATATTGATCATCGAAAATCACTTTATTGTTTTTCAAAATATTCCCCATGAAGATCTATACACGTTTGCATGCGTTTGAACCAATTGTCGAGGTATCTCCAACACATCAAAATATTCCCCTTTTGTTGGATTTGGCTCATCTTGAAAGACCCAGACAGTCGAGTGCTGTTTACTTTCGGGCTCATACGCGTAAATCCACGATTCATCACCTGTCACGATGTCATAGACGTGTTTCGAAGCACCGCGACCGTATTTTTTGAGCATTTCTTTCGACCAATTGACACGAGCCTTTTTTTTTGTCGATTGACAAATTGTGTGGGATCGAACGCGAACAAATTTTTTGACAGTCAAATGTTTATGCAATATTGAATGTATGCTGGTCCCACTAACGCCTAAGGTTGTCTCAATCTCACGATAGGTCACATGACGATCTTCCAATATCAGTTCGCGCACAGCATCAATGGTTTTCGGAACAACAACTGATTTTGGACGACCTTCACGAAATTCATCTTGGAGTGAACTACGACCACGATTGAATTCACCATACCATCGATAAACACTGGTCCTTGATGGAGCTTCATCGCCAAAAATTGAATTAAGTTCATCCATGCACTGTTGCTGAGTTAATCCACGCCGAAAGTTATAAAAAAAAAATCGCACGAAAATGTTGACGTTTTAGTTCCATTTTTGGGCCGAGATGAATCTTTTAAGTTACTGTAAACAATACAAATAGCGCTCCTATGTCAAAACGTTCTGAGTGCGTATAACCTCAAAAATGTCCAACTTTACGACAGAGCTGTCAATTGCCGGATTGCAACACTAGGGTTGCGAAATCCCGAAACATAAGAGGCAACCCTCGTATACACCTCGGAGAAAACTCTCGTTTGATGAAAGCATAATACCGTGGAGAGGTAGGTTCGCGTTCAAGATGTAGAACGCCTAAAAAATTATAAGATATGGTGTTCTTGTACGAATGGTGTGTGAAGCCACTACGGGTAATATCTGTAACTTGGAAATACATTGCGGACAAGGAAAACCATTATTACAAACAATCGCAAGCCTTCTAGAACCATATGTAAATTTTTGGCACCACTTGTACATGGATAATTATTATAATAGTGTACAAACATGTGAAATACTTCTAAAAAAAATAAGGTGTTGTGGGACGATTAGAATAAATAGAGGACTTCCTGAGAGTTTGAAGAACGTTAGACTTGCACGAGGTGATTCTACTTTCCGCCGCCGTGGGGACATTTTACTGCAATACTGGCAATCAAAAAGACAGGTGAGAATGCTTTCTACGATACATGTAGCCGGGATAATTGAAAGCGATAACATCGGTTAGAACACTAAACGAAACATCTGGAAGCCACAGTGTGTTATTTCTTACAACAAGTACATGAAGGGGGTCGATCGAGCAGATCAATATCTTGCTTATTATTCGATTATCCGAAAAACCAAAAAAAAAAAAAAAAAATGGACAAGGCGGGTGTCATGTTTTTTTTTGTTTTTGTTTTTGTTTTATCTGCACATTTATTTAAAAATTCAATTACAAGGGTTGTTGTTGTTGTTGAATAACGCATTTATTGTACAATAATTTAACAAATGTTGACTTAGGACTCAAATGCTAAATTGTTACGTGCGACTTCCACCACCCCCATCATTTAGTTGATTTTAGATAATTAGGTTTAAATATAATTTGATGGTAAGGTGGTGGGAAAAGCGCACGATCCACATGTGAGTGTGCGGACATGCCCCTGTTCGAGTGTGGATCGTGTGCAAGTTCGAATTCTGTTTTCGGAGTGGATGTCGATGGATAGAGAGAAAAAGAAACAACAAGAGGAATTTTCGATTCTGTTTGTTTTTGATTTTGTTTTGGAAAAATACGGTTGATTGGTTGAAGACAGTTCGGTGGAAGAAACACAGTTTTGTTCTTAGCTGAAAAAGAAAGAAAACTGGAAGGCCCCGTTGGTTTAACAAGAAAGATGAGAAAAGACGATTGTAAAAACGTAAAACTAAAAATGTATAAAGGTAAAAGTTCAAATTGAAAACGTAAAATTAAAAATGTGTAAAAGTAAAAGTTCGAATTGTAAACGTAAAACTAAAAATGCGTAAAAGTAAAAGTTAAAATATTAAACGTAAAACTAAAAACACAAGTGTTTGAATTTGGATTGGCCCAGTCTACCCATCATGCTCGTGTTTTGATCTGTGAAAGACACATTAGTGATCGAAAGCAGGAGGTGGACATCTCATCCTTTGTGGTGCGATTGGATTCGCAGAGGCACGTCGACTTCTCTCTAAAAACACCATTTGGCGGTGGCCGCCCTGATCGTGTGGGAAGAAGAACCTGAAGAAGAACCACAGGTGGTGGAGCTGGAGAAGGAAATGGAGAGTGCTATTGCTCGGCCCATATTGAATCAGAAAAAAGGTGCTGCACGGACCTTCAGCTCTCCCCAGAAAACAACGGAAAACGGCGGAAGAAAACAGGTAACCAATTTGTAGTTAAATACTCAATTTTCTGTGGCTGTATATGCTACAACTGGCGCTGCGGACAGGATTCGAGGAAGCCTGAGGTTGAAAACTCGTAAGCGCTTGAAAAGCCCGAATCTGGTAAGAACCTGTTGGATTGCATCGGGAAATTTTGGAGGTGCATTACATTGACGGCATGGTGTAAGGAACTTTTTGTCACTCCTTTCAACAACCACATACACTTTAAATAAAACAACTCTTTTCTTAATTATATGTTTATTTGAAATTACGTATTGCACCGAAGGGGTAACACTTATTTAATGTATTCCTTACGTATTCACGACAGATCTTGTCCGATTATTTGTTGTAATAAAGAAGTCTAACAAATAACACAATCAATAACTACCGAAAGACTACCTCTATATGCGATAACATGTATTTATATTACTTTGTTGTTTTTTATTATTATTAAATATATTACACGGACACACTGATACCCGGACACGTTAATGCATTACACAGATGATGATTACAACTCAACCATTTCTTATACTTCTGTTGTACTCCAGAATACTACCCTTTATAAATTTAACACTGAATTTCCTTACACATCCTTAAAAACTTCCCTTAACATATATTACATTCTCACTTAATACATACCATTCATAAATATTCACAATATTGCCAGTTACAGCACATTTAATAACATGCCCCTTTTCATAACTTGCCCCGTTTTATTTCAAAACAGAGCACTTTGATTTTCGTTCAAATTTTATTCAATTTAAAAGTCACAGAAACTAAAGGAATACTTTGAGAAAATTTGTTTTGTTCATATTATAATTTACAGTAAATTAGAACATAATGTTCTATAAGTAGAGAAAAAATTCAATAGCAAAATCAGTTTGAGTTCGAGTTGAGAGTCAGATCAGTTAGTTGACTTTGAGTTTAAGTTTGAGTTTGGAATTGAGTTCAGTTAGTTGGTTGCCAATCAATGAGTTGAGGAAGAGAGTTGAGTTCAGTTCAGTTAGTTTGAGATTGGAACCGAGTCAGTGGAGAAGAAACGGTTTTGAAATTAAATAGCTGAGTAAACAGTCAGCTGAGTTTTGAAAGTTAGTTTTGAGTTTGAAATCGGAAGCAGTTAAAATGGCTGGTAATATGAGCTCAGTGGAAAATACTTATTAAGAATAACCACTTAATCGGAAACAACGCTTTCAAATATCAAAGACCGATCTTTGATTAAATACTGGAAAGAAAGTTTGATTTTGAAAAGGCCTTCTGGATATGCGTTATCTGATTCCAAAGCCATCACAACAAATCTAGAATCAAGATATCTAATAAGATTGTTGCGCGTACAGAAGTTCCTTAAAAGAAGTAAAAGAAATAAATAAAAGGTCCCCGCTCTTCCCTCAACCGAGGAAGCACGGCGCCGGACGTCAACACTGGTGGCAGCGGTGCAGGATTACGAATAATCGGTGGGATGATCCAACCAAAGGATCCCATAAATAAAATAAACTAAAATAGAAAAAAAAACTTAAACAAAAAAAAAAAATTTTTTTTCAAGAGAAAAAAAAAGACCGGGATACACTCAACTGCCTGGCGGTAACACAAAGGAAATTCAAGCAGAAAAAAAAAATTAAAAAAAAAACAACGACACAACAAAGAAAAAAAAAAGTGAAGTAAAAAAAAATTTGGAGAACTCTACGACACAACAAAGAAGAAAAAAAAAGGAATTTTTTCCTTTTTCAAAAAAAAGTGTTTTCTCGATAGAAATTTTGAAAATTCTCTTTTCAGTTTTTTTTCGACGACATTTCCGTTTCTTTTCTTTCTCGTCGAAAATTTTCTTTCTTTTCAGTTTTGGGTCCAAACCATATCGTTTCCATATATATATATTGAATAATAACATAAAGGCCATTATTTCATAAACCATATTTTTAAGAATTGATAACGAATTTTCGACTTTTATTTTAAACTTTCACTATTACGAGTCCATATTACACGAGACAGGCGGCTAGGCAGGGGGAAGAACAAATCCACTATCAACAGATACTCAGTAAAACCCCTGAAATGGCTCTGTCTGTCGGAATTTCTGATGTTTTCAGAATCGTCCCCACCTTTGACGGGAAACCCTGCGACTTAGGTAAATTAATTTCCGGCGGAGACGTTTTATTTAGATCCATAAAGAAGGCAGACCCGGATATATACGAAACATTTTTTGAGCTAGTCAAAAATAGACTAGAGGGCCCTGCCTTCGATTTAATTCAATATCGCACAATAACCAATTGGGAATCTTTAAAAGATATATTAGAATCGGAATATAAGGAAGAACAGTCTCGTTCAGTGGCACACAATGAGTTGATTTTTCTGAAACAACACTACAGAGAAACCGTCCGGGAATATGGCGATAGACTCGCGGATGCTCTAAGGACTCTAAATTCTGCCACGTGTGAAATAACAGCAGACGCGGTGATTAGGGAATACTTAATAGAAGAAAACATAAAATTGGCCGTACAAACATTTGAGGATGGACTACAGAACGAACAATTAAAAATACTAGCTAAAATCTATGGGGGAAATAGTTTAAAACAGTCGATTGCCCATGTAGTAGCGCATGCTGCTAGAATGGACAACTCTCCCAGGCCATATAACTATAATGACAGATTTAATGGAATAGTCTGCCAAATCTGTGGTTAGTCAGGGCATACAGGACACATGTTACCGAAACATGCAGTCCACTTTTCCGAATAGACAACCCATAAAAAGGGAATATAACATTTTATGCAATTTCTGTGGACGGAATAATCACACAGAGAACGAGTGTAGATACAAGATATCTAGGAATGGATCGTCTTCAACAAATTACCAACAAGGTACAACAACGCGTAACCCATTTCGAAGTAATCCTACAAACTCTGAAAATCGTCTTGGTGAAATTTCTAGAACCACCTGTTGTACGTCCGCCGCCGTGCTTCCTCGGATGAGGGAAGAGCGTGGACCTTTTACTTTTTTTCTATTAATATTAATTAAAACTCAGGATTCTTCTTTCACTCTTCTGTGAGTTTTCTTTGTTGTTTTTCTTATTTTTATTTAATGTTGGTTTGTAATTTTACAATTGGCAAAGAATACAAAAATTCGATTGCTTACCAGAATGTTCTGATTCTTATTTTCTCCAAATTACGAATTTAATAATTTTAATTCTTTATTTCTATTCTAATAACTGCTTCTCTATTAATCTATTCTTTTTCTCTCTGTATCTTTTTCTATGAACTGTATATTCTTTTCTGAACTTCTTTTTTTTCTGAACTGCACTGTCCGAACTGAATTTTTTCTATTTCTATTTTTTCTCTGTGACTTTTCACATGAATCAATTTGGACGAAAATCCAAGTTACTATGTTTTGAATAAATAAAAAGGTGCAGGTTATTAAGTGTGCTGTAACTGGTAATATTGTGAATGTTTATGAAAGGTATGTATTAAGTGAGAATGTAATATATGTTAAGAGAAGTTTTTAAGGATGTGTTAGGAGATTCAGTGTTAAATTTAATAAGGGTAGTATTCTGGAATACAACACACCAATAGACAAAACGATCGGCAAAATGTTCACTTTTCTCGGGTGCAAGAGTCGGAAAACGAGGCCTGACGCCAACCAAAATTGATGGAAGACAGACCAAATTTTTCTATTTACAGCATTAGATCTTTGGAAATAGATAACGACCATTTTAATGAAGCTCCTAGCCAAATATACTCCTATAAACCTAGAAATATAAACGAAGATAACCCAGCCCCTAATATAAAGACTCCGATTCATACTCCCATTCCGGAAAATAATTCAGCAACACAGACTGAAAATTCGAAATTTTCAGCAGTATTAAAGACTGAAATCCCTAATATCTCAGCTATCCCTATTGACAACGCAGACACTTCAGCAACTAAGACTGAAAACTCAGCAGTAATAAAGACTGAAAATTCGGATCCTGCAGAAAATATACGAACAGAAATCCCTAATATTCCGGCTATCCCAATAGACAACCCCGACACTTCAGCAACAAAGACTGAAAATTCAGCAGTGTTAAAGACTGAAGACCCAAAAGTTGCAATAAAAATCGAAACCCAAGTCAGTTCAGCAGCTAATACTGATGAACAAATCTTTTCTGCAGCAAAGACTGAAGGATTGAATGTTTCTGCAGCAGATATAACTGAAGAAATAGTTCAAACAGCAAATAGGACTGGGAACCAAGATGTTCTAACAGCAAATAAGTCTGAAGAACTATACGAATCAGTAAATGAGACTGAGAAACTAAACGATCCATCAGCAGTGAGTAAGACTGAAAAGGTAGACGTTCCGACAGCGGTTAAAGCTATGGACAATGACAACACTAAGCCGCAAACAATAAATATTTTAAACAACGAAAACAAACACAAACCCTTACTCAAACAAGAAATAATAAAAAATGAAAATAATAATTTAACTAAAATAGGTACGGAAAAGGAAAACCATATAAGCACATTACAAATTTCTTTTTACAACAACAAACATTTATTCAAACACAAAATACAACAAAATAAAAAGTTACACAGTCATTTAGTACATTTAAAATCAGTTCTTAAGAAGATTTTTGGTATTATGCATTTCTATACAATCATCATAATAATAGGCCCAGAAAGGTTTTGGAAAATTTTCCATAAATTTAAGGAAAAGATAAACACATAACAGGTCAATTGAAAAGTCCCCGGTCTGACACATAGATGGCGGCACTAGAATTAAATCCATATGATTTTTAGTTAGCCCTAACCTTCAAAAGACGGGTGTATAAATTTGACAGATGTCGGATCATTAGTTTGTGAATTATAGTTTTTTGAGTGAAGCAACTTCTGTTATTGTGAAAAAAATGGATGAAAAGGAATTTCGCGTGTTGATAAAATATTGCTTTTTGAAGGGAAAAAATACAGTTGAAGCAAAAACTTGGCTTGGTGGCGAGTTTCCAGACGCCGCCCCAGGAAAATCAACCATCAAGGATTGGTATGCTAAGTTTAGACGTGGTGAAATGAGCACCGAAGACGGTGAACGCAGTGGACGCCCAAAAGAGGTTGTTACCGACGAAAACATTAGAAAAATCCAGAAAATGATTTTGAATGACCGTAAATTGAAATTGAATGAAATAGCAGGCACTCTAAAGATATCAACTGAACGTGTACATCATATCATTCACGAATATTTGGGTATGAGAAAGCTCTGTGCAAAGTGGGTGCCGCGCGAGCTCACTTTTGACCAAAAACAACGACGAGTTGATGATTCGGAGCAGTGTTTGGAGATGATCAAGCGTAATAAACCCGAGTTTTTGCGTCGATATGTGACAATGGATGAAACATGGCTCCATCATTTCACTCCGAGGTCCAATCGACAGTCATCCGAGTGGACTGCACACGATGAACCCGCCCCAAAGCGTGTAAAAACGCAACAGTCGGCTGGCAAGGTTATGGCGTCTGTATTTTGGGATGCGCGCGGAATAATTTTCATTGACTAACTTGAAAAAGGAAGGACCATCAACAGCGACTATTACACAGCGTTATTGGGCCGTTTGAAGGACGTAATCGCCGAAAAACGACCGCATTTGAAGAAAAAGAAAGTGCTGCTTCACCAAGACAATGCACCGTGTCACAACTCAGTGAAAACGATGGCAAAAATCCATGAATTGGGCTTCGTATCGCTTCCGCATCCACCGTATTCTCCAGATCTGGCCCCCAGCGATTTATTTCCTGTTCTCAAAAGAATGCTCGCTGGGAGGAAATTTTCGTCGAATGAAGAGGTAATCGCCGAAACTGAGGCCTATTTTGAAGCAAAAGACAAATCGTACTACAAAAAAGGTATCGTAAAGTTGGAGGGTCGCTATAATCAGTGTATCATCCTCGAAGGGAATTATGTTGAATAAAAAAAACGAATTTTGCCAAAAAAATGTGTTTTACTATGGGAGGCCGGGGACTTTTCAATTGACCTGTTAACAAATGGCCTTTGTTTTTTTATTCAATATATATGAACTAATCAAACAATTGTAGGAAATGACGAAAACGAAAAAAAAAAAAAAAGTTAAAGAGGGGGAATAACGAAAGAAAATTTTAGAGGTAATACATATTGGAAATTTTGGAATTAATATATATTCGAACGGAAAAGGAAAGAAAGGAAATTTTAGAGGTAATATATATATTGGAAATTTTGGAATTTATATATATATATATATATATATATATTCGAACGGAAATGAGAATTTTGAAACAATAATATTAATATTATATAATTAATATCCCCATCATCATCATCGGCACTACAACCGGGAACCGGTCTTGGCCTTATTTAGCAAGTCCTGAGGCTTGTTAAATTTTCCATAATGATTTATTTTGTCTGGGCAAGGTCATTAGTCTTGCGCCAGGGGCTCCCCGACGGGGAATCGAACCCCGGTCTCCCGGGTGACAGGCGGGTATACTAACCACTATACTATCGAGGAGCCCATATAATTAATATAATAAGTAATAATAACTTTTAGATAAGAAAAGAAAAGGTTCCAAGGAGAAATATTTAAATTTAGTTAGTTAATATGTAATGTACATAGACTATTTTGACTATTTTTCTGGTGTTAAGAACTTTTTGATTATTGTAAAAATTTAGTTAATATATAATGTAAATAGACTATTTTTCTAGTATTAAGAACTTATTGATTATTGTAACCTTTGATAAAGATTAATTTTGAAAACTATTGTAATGTAATTGAACGAAAATCCAAGTCTTTCTTAATCTAATATATAGTTACTAGAAAATTATTCTCTTCAAGGATAATTTTCTTTCTCGAAAAAGGGTGGGATGTTGTATTCCAGAATACTACCCTTTATAAATTTAACACTGAATCTCCTTACACATCCTTAAAAACTTCCCTTAACATATATTACATTCTCACTTAATACATACCATTCATAAATATTCACAATATTGCCAGTTACAGCACATTTAATAACATGCCCCTTTTCATAACTTGCCCCGTTTTATTTCAAAACAGAGCACTTTGATTTTCGTTCAAATTTTATTCAATTTAAAAGTCACAGAAACTAAAGGAATACTTTGAGAAAATTTGTTTTGTTCATATTATAATTTACAGTAAATTAGAACATAATGTGCTATAAGTAGAGAAAAAATTCAATAGCAAAATCAGTTTGAGTTCGAGTTGAGAGTCAGATCAGTTAGTTGACTTTGAGTTTAAGTTTGAGTTTGGAATTGAGTTCAGTTAGTTGGTTGCCAATCAATGAGTTGAGGAAGAGAGTTGAGTTCAGTTCAGTTAGTTTGAGATTGGAACCGAGTCAGTGGAGTAGAAACAGTTTTGAAATTAAATAGCTGAGTAAACAGTCAGCTGAGTTTTGAAAGTTAGTTTTGAGTTTGAATTCGGAAGCAGTTAAAATGGCTGGTAATATGAGCTCAGTGGAAAATACTTATTAAGAACAACCATTTAATCGGAAACAACGCTTTCAAATATCAAAGACCGATCTTTGATTAAATACTGGAAAGAAAGTTTGATTTGGAAAAGGCCTTCTGGATATGCGTTATCTGATTCCAAAGCCATCACAACAAACCTAGAATCAAGATATCTAATAAGATGGTTGCGCGTACAGAAGTTCCTTAAAAGAAGTAAAAGAAATAAGTAAAAGGTCCCCGCTCTTCCCTCAACCGAGGAAGCGCGGCGCCGGACGTCAACACTTCTGTATTGAGGTACATTTAATTATTTGTAAAAGAAAAACGTCTAACTCAAGTACTCCTCTCGTTGACCGCCTCGGCCGAATCTCACAAACCAACTCTTCAAACCCAACTCACGTCCGTTCTGGACTTTACACAAAAAACACACTTCTCTTCCTACAATAGCCCGAACAACCGCTCTCATTTTTCCATCGTTGTTCGTTTCTCCATTGTCCTTTTTTCGAGGTGTGAACCCCGGTTTCCCTCACCAGATCAAAGGATATCTCCTTTGTTTTGTTTAGTCCTTTTTTCGAGGTGTTAGACTCAAAGAAAAATCAATAGTGCGTTTATTTCGCCTATTGTTTTTCTTTAGCCTAATGGATGTTTCCTTGGGAACCTCCTATAAGGAGGATCAATCGTGCCGCGGCAAATATTTATCTTTGTTTATCGTTTCCGTTTGTTCTACTTTAATTTTGTTAGAACGAAAACTGGCGCTGTTTGGACTAATGTTTTAGATAATCATTTTCCTGAAAGGATCATAAAAATGTTTGTGCGTATCTCTATAGTTCCCTTCGGTTTAGGTTTGATCGATGCCATCTGGTCTGCACATTTGCCTTTTCGGGTTTTTTGTTGACCCATTGGTTCAACGATTATATTTCGGCTTTTATGTGAGTAAATTTAGCGTTCAGCTCAATTTACTTGGCATTTAATTGATTAGCGCAAATTGCATGTTTTAGCTTGATTGGCTTGCTATCAATTTATGCGGGACCATTGGGTGAATGGGGTAATGCTTTGTTTTAGTTTCAAGTGAACGTGCAGTTCAATTCCTGATGTCTGTTTTTAGGTTTATTTAATGTCACATCCTTTAAGTGGATGTTCTTGGCGTGTATCGCCGTTAGTGGTGGAGGTTGGCTCCAAAGAGGTAAGTTTTTTATTGGGCTGGGTGATTGTGGCCGTAACAATGGCTATCAAGTAGTAAAACAGTCTGGCACCGTGGTTCCTTGGATTTAGAAAATACGGCGTTATAAGGTAATACCAGTGCCTCATAGCAGATCGAATGACATTGACGACGAGCATATAATCGTGAGCATGGAGACCGACGTAAGGAAAGACAGAAGAAAACAACAAATTTTTTTTTTTTGATTTGTTAAATATTTGTTTTTCGTTGTTAAAACTTGCCATCTTTGTATTGTAGGATTGTTTGATATTAATGTTAAGATTTTGCTTTGATGTTATTTATTGATTATTTATTATTACCTTTAGTTATTTATATTATCTAACTAATTTATCTAGTTATATTGTAAAACAGACATTGTTGGAGGGGATTCTGCTTTTCTTCCTTTTTCGGCTGCGCGTTGAATTTT
This sequence comes from Microdon myrmicae, assembly GCA_963931805.1. NCBI lineage: Eukaryota > Metazoa > Arthropoda > Insecta > Diptera > Syrphidae > Microdon > Microdon myrmicae. Next base: position 150,969,058 of record OZ007497.1, on the reverse strand, counting down.
GCTTGGTTTTTTTTTTTCTTTTTTTTCTCTGTGTTGCAAAATTTGCAATAGGGTGGATATTGTTTTTCTGCGCGACAGGTGGCACGTTAAGGTTTTTCCTTTCCTCTCCCTCCCTCTCTTCTCGAGCGGTGTCGTTGTTGTTTGTTCTGTGTGTCTCTTGCGTGGTCTGCCGTTTTGTTGCTACGGTTGGTGTGAGTGCCCCTTTGGGAGTGTTTGTTTGGTTGTTGTGGGAATTGTATTCCTTGTTGTTTTTCGCGCCCCCTCTGTCCGTGTGCGGCCTTTGGCAATCGGAGATCTCGAAATAAAACACCCAGACGTTGTGGGTTTGTATCCGATATACAGCCGGCTCGTGTGCGGATCGGTTCTGTCGCGTTCGGGGTGGTTCTCTCGTTGGAGGTGTTGTAAAAATTGCTGTATTTCTTGTTGGATCTCGGGGTTGGTCTGTTGTTTTTCCCTGTTTTGCTATCAGTCATAAGGCTTGTCGGGGTTCCGGGTTTGGTCTTGGTATTGTGAGATCTTGAGTTTGGTTAGACGGCCTATAGATGCAGACGAGACAGCAGCAAAGAGAAGGCCGAGAGGGCACCCCTGCCCGGGCGCGACCCGAGGCACTTCCCGAGCCGCCGGTTGACGAGGTGGATCCGGAGGCATTCCACGATTCGCGAGACGAATTTCTGGACGAAAGATCACCAACGCGCCCCCCTCCCACCGTTAGCAAACAAGCTGTTGGGAGCATGGAGGACACGCCGATGCCCTCATACTTTAAACTGGGCCCGCGTCCATGTCCTGTACGGACCATGTTGGGCACAGACAGGGTTTTCGACGTTGTGTCGAAGGCGGTCCCCATGTTTTCGGGGCAGGAAGTCCCGGATAAGGCCGAGAAGCTCTCTTTGTTTCTCAAGGGTTGCAGAAGGACCTTGGATGGTCTGGCGGTGGAGGAGGAGCATACCTTCCCCTCTAGGCTGAGCAGCGAAGCCTATCGAATGTTGGAGGAGAGGCCACCCACGACCTTCTTCGAAGCGGGGCAGCGTCTCAGAGTTTGAACCCCGAGTGTCGTATGAGGAGTTGTACGCGCAACTATCTAAAATGCGACAGCTTCCCTCCGAGGATGCCACGAGTTTCGTTTCCCGAGTGAAGCGGGCCGTGGTACGGTGCGAGGAGGCCGCTGAGCGCTATTATGGTCGGCAAGGTAGGTCCGTCTTCGCAAGCCAGCTTGGGGGAATGGCCAAGCCGGTGTTGGTATCAGGCTTAAGGGAGGAAGGACTAAGGCACTTCCTCCTCACGTTAGGTGATGTCCCGTTCCGCAGCATGGTGGACCACCTGACCGGATTTGAGCGAGCAAGGAGGGAAATGTTGCGGCAAGATGACTTGTTTGTAGATGCGCGGCCCGGAATCGCCGATCGAACGTCGGAATCGTTGAATGTAGGACCGGGAAACTGCTCAACCTTTATAGATGGCCCTTCCTCCACTTTTAGGGATTGCCCCGCGGCGCCGGCGCCAGTTTTATCGAATCTTAATCCCCGGGCGATGTCATTCGTTTTGCCTGCCGAAGAGCCATACAGTCGTCAACGGGAGGAGGATAGTTTTATTCGGGAGCGGTCGTACGGGCCTCTTAGTTATCGAACAGATGCTGGTGCCTATGTTCCGGCGTCCTCTGGCGAGGGAGCGTGGCCAAATACCGTGCCTTCCTCGAGCCGGAGTGGAGAGTCGCAGAGCTTGGCTCAGGGGGCGCATGTGCCTCAGGATCGATCGGGTTGGGCTAATCCGTTCCGGGATCCGGTTGGTCGATCGGCGCACCCCCTGGAATCCCAGACAACAAGCAATTTTTGCAAGCTAAGAGGTCACGTGTACGACGAATGTCTGCAAAGACGAAACACTCCTTTCTGTCGCGAATGCTGGCGGTATGGTCACGATATAGTGGACTGCCCGGATCGTCCGACAAGGACGCGCGAACCCCAGACTCCGTACAGGGGTAGAGGACATCGGGGCGGATTCGCGCGGCATGGGCCGCCCCATCAGCGACCGCAGTTTCAGAGGAGAGCCCTGCCGGAGCCGCAGCCCCCGCCTGCGGGTGGCGGGCCGGCGACGTCGGGCCCCAGAGTATTCAGCGTCCGGTGCTGCTGCGAGTTTTGTGGCCGTCGAAGTCATAACTTGCGCGGGTGCGAATATAGACAAAAGTGGGAACAACAACAGGGTTCCCAGGTTTCTCACCACAAGCGGCACTCCGGAGCAGCACCTGCTGCGAGCCAAGAGCAGGACACCCAGGTGGAGACTGGGGGAAGCACAAGAAATAGGCGCGAAAGCGTAGGAGACAGCGCCGGTGCAATCGAGGGGCCGGTAGTAGTCGCGCGGTGGCTTTGGACTCCCGGGAGGTGAGTGAAGATAATAAGCGAGGATCGTCCGTGTCCAGCGGTGGCGAAAAATGACCCGACTCCATGGACTCGAAGTCCTCGAAAACGGATGCGAGGCATGACGCCGCATCAGGCAGCGCGGGGAGCCGGGAATAGCGACTCCGGCGTATTGGGCCCAAAGTGGGCAGAAAGAATAGCTCCAGTTCCGCTAGTTCGGAATCCAGTGGGACTCCCGAGCGGGACAATCCTGAACGGAGGAGCGGATTATTGTGCGAGTTTTGTGGTCGACACACTCACAGGGCGGCAGAGTGTCGACATAAGGCAAAATGGGAGAGTTCGGGAAACTCCCAAAGGTCGGGTCGGCAAGATCCAACCCGACCGCACTAGAAACGCAACCCAGAGCCATCTGTTCTCAGTTTTCGCCGAATCAGCTCCTGATTGTCACTCTTCCTTTGGACATTGGCCGTAGGAACTCTACGCGCCTAATCGTGGACACAGGCGCTGAGATCAGCCTGTTAAAGCTGAAGGCACTCCATCCCAGATATGGCATGGATGTGCATAAATCTACAACGGTCCAAGCGCTGTTTGTCAAAGGCAAGTCGAGGGGATGCACCATGAGATTCTCTGCAGTTTCCAAATAGTGGACTCCTTGCCGGGTTTGGAGGAAGACGGATTGTTGGGGTACGGCTTCCTGTCTCGGAATTGTAAGGTAGACGGGCCGGGTGGTTGTTTGGCTTTTCCCCGAACGACCGTAAATCCCGTGCCATTCTCCATTCAATTTGTCAACTATGGGACGGGAAGGGTTGAACGTGTGGCAGCCGAACGGGGAGACGCGCCAAAGGGACCCGTTAAGGTCGATACCGCGGCAGGTACTCGCCCGGAGACCATACAGGCGAGGGCTGCGAAAAGATGTTCAACCGGATAAACCCCGAACAGCGGACGTTGATAACATAGTTATAGACAACATTTTTTATAAAAAACAAATAAGGAAAGGTTAAGCCTTCCTGTAACTTGGAGCCCCTGATCCTAGCTGGCCAGACTCTGGTTTATCTCCAGAATCTTCGTCCTTGTAAAGGACCTTCGTCCAGGGATACCAAAAATCGAGTCTGACGAAAAAGTCTTTAAGGCCAGGCCTAATGCTGCAGGCGCATTCCCAGCGCAGACTGCAAAGGCAAACCCCAGTGCTGGGGGTTGGATCATGAATATGAAGTTGCGCAAGCGCAACCATCGGGCGATGGTAGGTTTTGCCGCCGGAACGGGGGCAACCCCCGATCTGCCAACCTATGGACCGGGGCAGGTAAAGGAGTCAAAAAAAAAAAAAAATTGGAAGGAAAATATATAGGAGCGGGACGATTTCGCCGGCCGGGTGACATTTTGGAGGTTGGATGGGGGGGGGGGGGGGGGGGGGGGATCACCTCACCTTAGTGAGGGGGTCCTAACCGGGTCGTGTGAGCGGTCAAACTTTCGTGCGACCCATCGGTTTAAGTGTCGGGCCCGCCGCGATAGATGGAAATCTGTGTTGTTTGTGTTGACCTTGCTTTTGTGGAGTGCTTGTCTGCTATTCCCCCTCTTTAGTTAATACATAAATGTTATTTATTTATTTATTTTCACTAACCCTAATTTATAAGTAGTACGAATTTTATATAGAGAATCCTTACTAACCTTAATACTTAAGCATGTTGATTTATTTATTTATTTATTTATTTGTTTTGTTGATTTTGTTAGTTATATGTTTGTTTACTCTCCGCCATCCACTCTCCGGCGTGACATTCCTCTCCTAATAATGCCACGCAGTTACGTGCTTTTCGTGGTGCCAGGGACCGTTGCCCTTGCCATGTGACCACGAATAATTTTGATAATGAAATTGTCTATCCTATTCAGTCCTGATTTGTCATACAGTGTCTTATTAGGATAGAATTTCCTGTATTGAGACTCAGGTGTTCTATGTAACCCGAGACAGGAACGCAAGCACTGCCTCTCGAACATGCGAAACTTTTCCATGTAGGATGGGGAAACGTTGAACCATACCGGGCAACCATGCACTAATATTGGACGAATAAATGCTGAGTAGGAAATTATTTTAACTTTGTGATCTAGGAGACTATTTCGAAACAGACTTCTTGTCATTGCATATGCACTTTTAGCTGCGAAGAGGGCAGCTGCTATGTGCTTATCAAAGTATAGGTATTGGTCCATCCAGATACCAAGGTACCTGACAACAGTTTTCATTTGCAGCGGAAGATTATTGCTTCCTACAATGGAAACGTTTTTCCAATTATTCTTTGTATCTCTTGAAGCTGTAGAAAGAGGTGTTCTGAAAAGGATGGTTTCTGTTTTTTGGAAGTTAATTTTCAATTTCCAATCGTCACAAAAGCGTTTGATTTTATTGAAGTCTTCTTTAAGAAGTCTGTTTATGGCATCGATATTTTTTTCTGATGTGTACACTACAATATCGTCGGCATATGCACTAGCATGATTAAGAGACCCAACTAGATCACTAGTATAAATATTGAAGAGAATGGGAGAATTCACGGCTCCCTGCTGTAACCCATTTTTAATATAGAAAGTTTTATTGGAGATTTTGTCCCCACATTTTACCACAAATTGCTTATCTATTATCATATCGTAAATTATGTATAACAGATATTCGGGCAAACCTAGATTTGATAGCTTATATACAAGTCCTTCTAACCATACGGTATCGACGGCCTTTTCAAAGTCAACCAAACATACGCCTGTGCATTGTCGTTTTGCCTTGTTCCACTGTATATCGGAAACAAGTTTTGTAGCTGCGTGAACTGTGTCGTGCCCCGCTCTAAAGCCAAACTGGTTGTTCGGAATGATGTCGCTTTCATTACATCACTTTATCAATGTCTTATTTATGATTTTCTCAAATATTTTGCTAATGTTTGGAAGCAGACTAATCGATCGAAGGTTAGCAGGATTGCTCCTGTCCTTGCCCTTTTTGGGGATGGGATGGACTACTGCTATTTTCCAACGTCTTGGAAAGTATGCATTATTTAGAGCGTTATTGAACAAGGTAGTGTAAATTTTCACCGCTTCCGGAGGCAGATGTTTAAGAACTGTATTCGGAATACCATCTGTTCCAGAGGATTTCTTGTTTTTAATGGATCTAAGGATGTCCATGAGATCATTCTTATTCACAAATATATTTGTGTGCAAATTTCTAAGCGGCGCATCCGCTCTATTGTTTTCACTGAAGATGGTGAAACTTTTTTTCGGAATGCCAACTTTGCCGTTTATTGTGCAGCGAAATATGGTTTTGGATAGCTCTGTTTTCGATATCCAGGTTAGAATGAATGGATTCATTCACTTTGTGTACTGCCTCGAAACAGGCGCCAATGGAGTTCGCTTTCTCTTGCGGATCCTCGACTACTATAAGTTCTTCGTTGGAGTTGATGTGTTCCGGGGTGAGTCCTGCGTTCAGCAATATTTGACAATTCTCGGGAGTCTTCGGGACTCGAAGGCAGGGAATGTCATTATGATCTATTCTTCTAAATACTTTATTTATTTGCGGAAACATATTCCCACCACTGGTTTTAATGGAGACAATTTTACGTTTCCATTCTTCATTAATTACTGATCTGTAGTTGTCACGGATCAGCTTTTGAACGTTTTTAATCAATGACTTAATTGTCTTTATTTCTTGGCTATAAGGATCGCTGAACTGTCTGTAGAGCAGTTTGAGCTGGGAGAGCAGAGCGCTTTTTTGTCTATAGAGGGCGTCAATAGTTGAGTTTCTATATCTATTAAAATTCTCCTCCATGTGCGCCGCTTTTGGAATGGAACGGTGCATTGTTTTGATGACAATGTTGTCCATCGTTGAGAGATAATGATCTATTTCCTCATTTCGAAGGTTTCTATTAGTTGGAGGGTCTACTCCATTAGAGCATAGTTCTCTTTTTATTATGCGATCAAATCGCGACCAGTGTGCTTTTCGGAAAACGAACAAATGTATCTGGTCGTACTGCTCAAGTATTGCATGTTCGTTTGGAACATGTAAAACGGCGCCGAGGCCGTAATGGTCACTATCATACCCGATTGTGCGAAGGCAATTTCGAGTATTTAGGTCCGTGCCTAATAATTGTAGTCTCTCGTCAATCATAAGTAAGTCCAGAAAGGAGTTTCCTCTTGGAGTAGATAGTGTACTTCTAGCGTACAATTCTAGTTTATATTATGTTGCATTTGTTTGCCACCAGTTGAATAGTGCATTACCTCTTGTGTTCGGCGTGATATCACCCCAAGCACTGTGTTTGGAGTTGAAATCTCCCGCCAGAACAAAATAATTGTTTTTCGAGTCTAACTTGAGATTACGAAAAAGGGTATCCAGTTCGCTGATAAATTGCGAACACTGAGGAGCTTCAGGTGTATACACGGATACCACGTATAGATGCCTTTGACTTTTCTAAGGTATATCTATATTGCAAGCTTCCAGCAGCTGAAATTTGTGTAAAGCTGTGCTGTAAACGACCTTGTGGTGAAGGCTTTTCTTAATTAAGATAGCAACTCCACCTCCTTGTGTGGCGTGTGGACGATCTCGTCTAATGACTTTATAGTTTTTGTAGCCCAATTTGTGCATCTGGTTTAGCTTGGTTTCGCTAGCTAGAAGCACATCGGGGTATTCGGCTTCAAGCAGGTTACCTAGATTATCCCTTCTTTCCACGTGGATTAGTGAATTTATAGCGTTTGAAATAATAGTGAAGAAGATCGTGTGATTCGAACTGACGCTATGACAGCTCGAATCACGAAAAAAATGTTACCTAAGCGTTACACACCAGGCTACTGACCGTGTTTAGAATTTGATTTCCAAACTCCACTATATTCCACAGGTGTGAATTATTTTTTATCGCTTGGTATACGGTTCTGATGTATTTTTCTTATTCGATTTTTCGTTCGGTGTTATTCACTATTTTTGCTTGTGAATTTATTTATTTATTTATTTATTTAGTTAGGCTTAATCCAAGCAACTTAAGCTAATATAATATAACAACTTACAGACTAACTTAAAAACTAAAGTAGTACGAGTAGTTAAAAAAAAAGTAAATAAACAAAAAAAAATATATATATATCCAATAAAAAAAAAAACAAAAAAAGAAAAAAGAAAAAAAAACACGGAAGGAGAAGAGGGCTTGAGGTGTGACAGTGAGGGGTACGTCTACACAGTGGTAAGGGTCGGTGCTAGAGAGCTGGGGGAGAGATTTGAAATTGAGCTGGGTGGGGTTAGGACGGGTTTATTCTGAGACGTCGTTTGAGGGCAAGAGTGGAGAGGTTGAAATCAAAGGAGGTGGGGGAAAGAGTTGGCATGTCGTAGCATACGCGAGATGGGCTCGTTAACGCCGTAAGACGTGTGATGAGTGGGCACGTAAAACAGACGAGGGTTCCGCACATTACGGGGGTTTGTATAAAATGAGGAGAGCAAGCATGGGCAATTGATTGAACCTGACAGAAGGCGATGGATAAAGATGATGTCAGCATGGATTCTGCGCTCTTCAAGCGTGTTAAGATTGATTAGAAGGAGCCGGTCTGTGTATGGTGGGAGAATGAGTGGGTTTTCCCAGTTCAGTCCACGGAGGGCGAAGCGCAAAAAACGACGTTGAACGTCCTCGATCCTACGAATGTGAGACTGTTGATACGGGGACCAGACCTGACTGGCACATTCGAGTAGTGGCCGGACAAAAGTTGTGTAGAGGGATCGGGTGACGTAGGGGTTTAGGAAGTCCTTCGACCAGCGTTTTACAAAGCCAAGGGCGGCGTTGGCTTTTAGGATTGTGTTATCGATATGTGCGTAAATCTAAGTTCCTTGTCACATAGGACGCCCAGGTCGCAGATTGATTCAACCGATGTCATCGGTTGGCCTAGCAAGAGATAGGAACGTGGCTGGGACGGGGAGCGTTTCCGAGAGAAGGTGATTGTGTGACATTTGGCGATATTCAAATCTAGGCAGTTATTTTGGCACCATGTCGAAAAGCTGTCAAGATCCGATTGGAGAAGTGAGGAGTCAAGGGGAGAGCGGATTGTCTTGAAGATTTTGGTATCATCCGCGTAAAGCGAGATGAGGGAGTGATTGATGCTCGAACCTATGGCGTTTATGGTAAGGATAAATAGTAGGGGGCCGAGATGACTGCCCTGGGGGACACCTGAGGTTGGAGAGAAAGGATCGGAGAGGGTGGATCTAAATCGCCCCTTTTTATGTATGGGGGTTATGTAGGAGGATTTCCAAAAGTCGGGAAATAGACCTTGTGCAAGGGATAGATTGAAGATTGACGCGAGCGGGAGAGAGAGAGAAGAGGAGCATTTTTTTAAGAAGATAGCAGGGAGTCCGTCTGGGCCGGGACTGAAATCGTCTTTAAGTTGTTCAAGTTTTTCTTTAACTTGGTGTTGTTGTATGTGCAGAGGGTTGAGCGGGCCAAGGGAGAATTGAAACATGCCCGTAAAGTAGGAGGGGTTAGGCTAGAACGAGTCGTCCGTGAAGGATAGTTTGAAGAAGGACGCGAAAAGATTGGCTATGGTTTGGGAGTCAGATGAAGTAGTTGAGTCGTAGAAAGGAGAGTTGGGATAGGCATCTGATTTCCGTTTATAGTTGATAAAGTTGTAGAGGGATTTGGGGTCATTGATCAGATTCAGTTGGGCTTTGGCAAGGTAATTGTGTAAAGCTCGGTGAATTGGTAAAAGTAACCGAGATAGTTGGAATAGTCCAGAGGAGAACGCGTATTTAAGAAAATGTTCCACAACTTATTTCTCTTGTTACGGAGTGTGCGGAGTCTGCCAAGGGGGCGATGAGAATAATAACCTGTTTCGGGAAAAAGGGACAAATGGGGATATGGCGTTGAAGATTACTGTGTAGAGTGAGGCTGTAGCGACCTCAACACTAATATCATTTAAGCGGGGTAAGGTATTGCTGAGGTACTCATTTATGCGCCGGAAATTGGCTTTTCGGAAATTGAAAGAATATTGGTAGGGGAGAGGAGTGGGTGTGCTGTGGGCTGGGTGGTCGCGGAATACGGATAAGGGGTGGTGGTTGTCAATGGTTGAGAGGATGTGGGGACTAGGGGTAACTGAAGAGTTGCAAGGGTCTGTCGTGAACACTAGGTCGAGTTGTCTGCCCAGATGATTGAGGATATTGCTGACTTGGTAAAGGCTAGAGTCAGTGAGGTTGTCTATTAAGAGACACTCCTTGGTAGTGGAGGGGCTAGAGATATAGTGGGACTCATCGTCAGACAACGACCATTGGAGATGGGGGAGATTGAAATCGCCCAGGACTACAATGTCGTCTTGGGAAGAACTCAGTTCCGTTAAGCAGTCGATTGCAGCAATAGCGAGTTCGTATGCCTCGGTAGCTTGCGAAGGTGGGATGTAGAAGCAAATGATATACAAGGACTTTGAGCGGTGTTCAACTTTTATAGCGACATAGTCGAGGTAGGGTGAAGAGGAGAAGGTGATAAGAGAAGATGTTAGTCCGTTTTGGACGGCGAGCAACACGCCTCGGCACGGGGTGTCAGGCGAGGAATGATGGACATCGTCGTCCCGAAAAACTGTTAGAGGGGGGGGGGGGGGGGGGGACAGTTCTAGGCTGTTGATACTGGGGATGAGGTTGGTTTCGGTCAGGGCGTATATATCAACGGGAAAGGAGTGGGTATTGTGTAAGATCGACTGTGTTTTGGAGCGAAGTCCTCTGACATTCTGGTAGTAAATGGTTAGGGGACAAGAATTGGGAGACCCCATGGAGAGTGGGGTGGGCAGCCGATTAGGGCCGAAAAAGTTTATTATTAGTGGGTTCGCTGCGTGGTGAGCCGGATGCCATTTTCGAGCAGATGTATTGTCGGAGAGCCGAGAGGTCTCTAGTTACTTTAAGAGGGGGAATATTAAAATTTTCGTGGAACTTTATGAACAGGTTACGAAGGCTAGGGAAATCGGTGGGGAGGCCTTCTTGTTGAATGGAGATCTTAACGCTCGTTTTCGTTTTGCCTTCATAGCAAACTGCATCAGATTTACCATGAAGAAAAGCTAGATAAATGCGGACGTTGTCGTAGGTCCGATTATTTCGAAGCTTTAAGAGGGCATAGCGGCAATCAGATGTCTTAAGAGATTGTTGGGTAATCTTGACGGGGGGCGGCAAAGGGGGATCAAAAACGTGGCGGCGGGGGGGGGGGGGCTGAGGCAAGATTGGGAAGAGGGGCGAGAGGGATATTCGATCTTATGCACTGAGCTTTCGTGGGCGGGGCCTAGGGGATTGAGAGTGTGCGATCTGTGGAAATTGGTATATTTAGCGCCTGTTTTAAGGTCAAAGAGCGGAAAGGGGCTGTGGTTGGGGGCAGGATGAGACGCGGAGGGAGTGGTTTGGTTGGTGTTGGGCAGGATGACATGGCGGGAATGTGTGGGGGTGGGTTTGGGATAAGGAATGCGGCCACGGCGAGGTAAAGGGAGGGAAGATCGTTTGAACCTAGGCTTGGGAGAGGGTTTGGCGGGTCGACTCTGGGTAGGGTCGTGGACGCGAATGCGCATGCATCTGGGAATGGGGAACGGAGTGAGTATGGTATTTGGCTTGGGCAGGCAATTTTTAGGAGGAGTTGTACCTGGAACGTGGGGCCTTCTGGGGGATTTTGGAGAAAGAGCGCGTGCCGATTTGGGATGGACAGTACTACTGTTATATCCGTGAGTGGGTATAGGTGAAGGCGGCAATGGTATTGACAGTTTGTTTGGGTTGTTTAGGGATAACGTCATCCCGCCGATCCTACAATGCGCATTGTTATTCGGGTGGAAAATCCAGTCATATCTAGAGGGAAGGACTAAGCGGAAACTAGGTTTCATCATACTGCCGGGAAGCGGGTAACATTCTATTACTGGGATGCTGAATTTCATCAGGAAGAATTCGGCAATCCAGACTGGGTTCGCAGTTCTTGGTGCGCCCTTTAACAGGTATGATGTAACTGCCAGATTTGAGTGCTCCAGCTTGTTAAGTCGAGCTTGCCATTCAGCAGGAGTCCAAGATGTGCCAAAGTGGACAAAGTGGATTGTGTGTGTATCTGTTAGAATCGCTACAAATTCACATTCACAGCAATAATTTTTAGTCTGGGTGTGTTGGGTTGTCTGAGAACAAGGACGAATAAATAATATCTATTCGGGCCGCTTGTTCATTCAGTTTTTTTTTCAAATCCAGCAATCTGTCCTTGTATGGCTAACAGGATTGCTCTTATATCTGAATTTGCCTCTGGAGCGGGCGCTTTTATGACGTTGCGTGAAAGTTCCGCCGCCGTTGTATTAATTGGATTACTAGCCATTTGAGAAAATGATATGTTAGGTGCGGGTTTTGTAACATTACTTCCATGTGCCGCGAAGTTTGAGTTTAATAGACTACCGGCAATTTGAGCGAATGATGCACTAGGTGCAACGAAGTTATTATAAGAACGAACCTTCATTCGTTTCTCTTCTTCAAGTTGTTTTTTTTTTAAATTCCAACTTGGCTTTTAGTTGTTGGAATTTCGGACAACCTCTAAAGTAGTCCGGGTGACCTGTATTTATGCACAGGACGCAAGATAGTTTGCTCCTATCCTGAACCTGTTCTTTACCTAAGGGGCATTCTCCTACGGTATGATTGTTTTGGCACTTTACACATCTAAATTCCATACAACAGTTAGATGCAACGTGGCCGAATCGTTAGCTCCGCATGCACTGCAACACACGGTCAACCTTCCGTATTTTTTCCCAAATTATTGTTTGGTGGAAAATAACTTTAATATTCCTAAGTGCATCGACGTTGCTGTTGGGACTTAGGGAGGCAATGAAGAACGGCAACTTGCGGTTGCGACTTCGGGAGAGAGAAGTGGAGAATGGCTTCACATCAATAAATTTTAAACACAATGTCATTTTCGACAGTTTGTAGTTCTGAGAGGAGTTCTTCGGAGGAAAAAGAAGGATCAACTCCTTTAACTAACATGGAGATAGTTTTCTCCGATTTAGGTGTGTACGTGAAGTACTCACTACTTGCTTCCCTTAGAGCAGATTTAATTTTATGGTAATCATCTAAACTATCACATAAAAAATGTATTTTATTATTATTTAAATTCTTCGTTTTCAAATTTCTACATGTTAACTTACCCAATTTAATTAGGTCCTTAGCTTCCATAAAACTAACTATGATGGGAGGCACTTTCTCCTTCTTATTGGCTGCTGCTTGTTGTTTTTCCAGCAGTTGTTGCTGCTGCTGTTGCTGTTGCTTCTGCTGCTGTTGTTATTTCTCCTCTTGCTGTTGAATGTTGCTTTCCAATAAGGCTTCTTTCATTTGTCGATCCAAATCGTTCTTCTTTTTGGAGAGCTCCTCTTTCTTTTTATATAGCTCCGCAATGAATTGAGCACGTTCGACATCTATGTCACTCATTTCTGTATTGCTGGTTTTGTGGTCTTCTGTTGCCAGGTCTTTAAATTTATTCCCTTCTCCGGAATAATGTGGCTTATCAGGAGTGGTCATTCCTTCTCTGAGAGTTTTTTCTTTGTTGTCTGGGTTGGCTTTATGCCGTTTGGTAAGGAGGTTTGGCTGGGCTTTGGGCCTCCTCTTTGAAATTACTGTTAGAATTGCTATTTTTTTCATTATTTGTTTCCACCTTTAGTTCAATTTTTTAATTTGTGAAGCAACATGCAGAGAACATCTGCTTTCACATGCATACACATTAACACACACCGTTTTTTTTATTGGCCGTTCGGTATATACACGACGGTAGTCACGTCAGCACACACGTGTACGCGACAATACTGTAAATTTGTTGTGGACGAGCCACGAACGATGTGTTTTTAACGAGAGTTTTAGACGGGCACTTGGCACATTGTCGTTTTATTCAAGTTACACCCTATTTTTGGGTTTAATTAATATTTATTATATGTTTTACGCGCACCTTGCACAACACTTTGGCTACGAGTTCAATGACTATACAGCCGTTCTCAGTGACGGCCACACTTTCACACACAGGTGCACACACTATAAAAACGCGGGATAGGACAACAGGACGATAAGTATCCTTCGAACGTTAGCTGAGTTATGCAATTACAAAGGTTACTTAAGACCAAATGTTAACTTCTATTTAACAAATGTCATTCTTACATTAACTTACTGGCTCTTCGCAAGCACTCTAAATTATACATTATTATTTTTCTTATGCCTTTCGGCGGACAATAACTGTTTTTATAACATGTCACAATAGCTGATATGTTTTCTCTTTAAAATTTATTTTATTCTTTCTATATCATGTATTATTTATTAAATAATTTGTTTTTTTAAATCACCTATATAGCAAAATAAAACAAACGAAACAAAATGTACAAACATAAACAAGAAATACGTATAAAAATAAAAAAATTAAAATTTAGGGGCGTATAGCCCTTTCTTCATCACTGATCCACTACCAGTTGGGATCGGATCGATCTTTTATTGATTTATCTCTTTCAGTGGGAGAGTGCTTCCATGAACCGCACAAATCACCATAGGCTGAGATGTCTTCGTTCCACCAAGGAATATACTCACATATGACCAAACTTCACGTGGCCACAGACACGTGTCCCCAAAGTCCGCCTTTTCACCTGACCAAAGGTGACATCCATACTAGTGTCAATAACCCCACGTATCCACAGATACGTGGGCCCCAAGTCCCGAACAATTTTCCTACGCCTGCACGGCGATCGAAGGCAAGACGCAGTATAGAAATTGTGTACCGATCTGTGGGGGTAAAAGTTAATTGCCAGACACGGGCACTAGATCACTTTTAGTCCACCGAGGGAAGGACAAAACATAGATCGCACAAAGAAAAGGGAAAATAAAATATCCTTGGTTTGATTAGTTGGTTAAAACTTCTTTTTATTTTTTTTCTTATGTTTGTTATCAGCACATACCCCTAGCGCACATTTTGATGTTAAATGGGTTCGATTTAACAGACTTTATTCTTTCAGTAAAGTTGACTCTACACTTAATATAAATAGGCACATAACATATAGTAATGGCCCGGAACATTATTACACAAAACAAAATGCCGCCAAATGTTGCTTATTCCTTTGCGGCTGGTGTATTTGCCATATTTCACAAGTAAATGCAAAGTAGTTTATAATTTACACCTCGGGTATAAAGAACTTTTTAATAATGTTTGCGGAACACGTACACAAATAAAGATGGAACTTAGTTAGAAAGAAAACTCAACGGTGGTATTTACTTTACTCCGATTCTTTACTACTGAGTACATAGTTTGGGGAATGAAATTTTACTTTTACGGTTAAGATGACTCGCGACACGTGCACTCTCAACAGAGGTTGATATTCGACTGTGGAAACGTGTGTATACACGACGGGGGATGAAATTTGACTCTGTGGTTCTATATAACGATCAACCAATCGAGATCGCACTCTCATCTGCGCTCTCTCATTTCCCCCGCCCATCGAGGTGAATAAACTCTTGTGGGTTAATTCATTAGTCAATGGCCTTAGAGAAAATGGAAGAATCGAAAACGAGAGCGTTTTCCCGGGGATGATTTTGCTTTTTGCATACAACGAACGCAAAATCAATGGTGCCCGAATGCCCCAGTTTGTTTATCGGATTGATCTCAGAGTGTAATGCACTCTGAGAAGGGGAAATGGTATGGAATGAAAAGTATTTTTTTTTGCTATTCACCTGACCACTGAGTTTATTGATTCCCAGCGAATAGCGTGTCTGGGGTAGGTCAAAAGAAGCGATGGCTTGGGAAATATGAGCGTGAGAACCACCCCACCCCCACCCCCGAACCCCCATAGCAACACACACCCACGCGGCGCAGCTAAGCAGCGAATTCGAAAGCTTAAGCCTGCAAATCCGACAGCTACAGGCACAACTTGGCAGTCTCAGTGTCGGAAACCTCTCATGGGCAGGCCGTAGCAGACCTCGACGCCGAGATAGGTCGCGCGAAAATACACGACGCTGGCGTAGCAGAACACGCACGCCAGACAACGCGAACCCCCCTGGCATGTGCTATTGCCATTACCGTTTCGGTTCACAGGCCAGGAAGTGCAGACAACCATGCAACTGGTCGCAAGCGCAACCGACGCAGATTAGTTCTTTAAACTAGAACTGCCGACCGCAAAAAAAGCGCAAACGGCCGGCAACCTCCAAGTAAATCGCTTGTCGATCTATGATCAGAAATCAAACATGGACTTCATAATCGACACAGCTGCGGATATTTCCGCCCTTCCTCGCTCGCACGCACCTGCCGATCGGCTGCCGGACGTATTGAGTCTGTTCGCCGCGAACAATTCTCCGATTAAAACCTTCGGACGAAGCTTAATAACATTGAAGGTAGGCCCCCGTCGACCAATTCGATGGTACTTCGTCGTGGCCGTTGTAACCGAACCCCTAATAGGTACGTACCTACTGCGACACTACAAACTAGTAGTAGACGTAGCCCGCAACAGACTGATAGTCCCAAAACGTCTCTCTCCAAGCCAGTAAACGCAAAGGCGGGAAAGGCGATGACGTCATCGTGCACAGTCGCAAACGGTCCATTCGGCGATCTGTTGCGAGAATTCGCGGACATAACTGTGCCGCTCAGCAACCCTCGACGCGCAAGAGCCGGCGTTTTTCATCACATCGAGACGCGCGGCCCTCCAGTGAGCCAACGCCCACGCCGATGGGCTCCCGAGAAATTGCGCGAGGCTCGTGCAGAATTCGAGTACATGCTCGACCTAGGAATTTGCCAGCCTTCCGACAGCCCATGGGGGAGCCGACTCCATCTCGTCAAGAAGAGGGCCGGCGAGTGGCGTCCATGCGGCGATTACAGAATGTTAAATGCTGTTACCACACCCGGTCGGTATCCGATAGCACACCTGAACGACCTTACGAGGGCGTACCACCAAATTACGGTGGCTCCCGAAGATATCCCAAAAACTGCGGTAACCACACCTTTCGGACTATTCGAGTTCAAGGTGATGACGTTCGGTCTCCGAAATGCAGGACAAACGTTCCAGAGCTACTCGACTCAGCTCTTCGCAGACTTGAGTTCTGCTATGCGTATATCGACGACATAGTCATAGCATCGAAAAGCATGACAGAACATCGCTCCCATTTGAGGCAGGTGTTCGAACGCCTCCGAGACTTCGGCCTGGTAATTAATCCAGACAAGTGCCACCTCGGAAAACCAGGGGTCAAGTAGCTTGGATATTGCATAGATGGTCAAGGCGTCCGCCCATTACAAGACAGGGTGGACGCACTAATGCAATTTCCTCGCCCCACTAATGTGCGAGAACTTAGGTGTTACCTGGGCATGTTAAACTTTTATCGCGCCAAGAGTAACGACAAAAGATCAATTAAATGGAACGAGTTAGCTGATCAAGCATTTCGCTTATCGAAAGAACAGCTGGCAAAGGCTACTTTGCTCCGACATCCCATCGAAGGAGCCCCATTGGCCATACAGTGTGACGCTTCCGACACTGCAGTTGGGGCCGTACTCGACCAAGAGTACAACGGCAAATGGGAACCGCTGGGTTTCTTCTCAAAGAAATTGAACCCGACCCAGCGACGTCACAGTACTTACGTCAGGGAGTTACTAGCGGTTTACAGCGCAGTGAACTACATCCAGACCATGGTGTAAGGACGCCAACTAACGATCAAAGCGATTACAAACTATTGGTGTATGCCGTCCAGAAAAAAGCGGGAAACCCATCCCCACGACAAGAACGGCACCTGGACTTCATCGGGCAATTTAGCACCCGAATCGAATTCGTTCCAGGAGCCCAGAACGTAATTGCAGACGCTTTTCCGCGTATCGACGCAATTAAACTCCGTGGGCACATCGACAATGCCGGCCTGGCACAAGCGCAACGAGAAGATCGTCAACTCGACGCCCTAGTGAAAGCGGAGATAGCACTAGTTTTGCCTAAACTCCCTTTCAATGACGTACAAGACGAAGTCTGGTGCGATGTTTCGACAGGGGTAGCTCGCTCCTACATCCCAGAAAATCTCCGATGGAGTGTGTATGAAAGATTCCACAATCCGGTCCATCCCGGCGGACGCGCAACCGCAGCAGCCGTCCGACGTAAATTCGTCTGGCCTTGCATGGCCAAAGACATAACCAGATGGGCACGCAACTGTTCGCAATGTCAACGTTGCAAGGTCGATCGACACAACGTGCTACAACCAGCACAGTTTAAGCTCCCCGAGGCACGATTCGCCGATGTCCACATCAACATAGTGGGACCGCTCACACCGTCGAGAGGATATATGTACCTCCTCACGATGATCGATCGGTTCACACGGTGGCCAGAAGCAGTGCCACTACGAACAGTGACCGCTGAGAATGTGGCAAAAGGATTCTATTCGACTTGGGTCACACGTTTCGGCGTCCCGGCTGCCCTCACAGCCGACCGAGGACCACCGTTTGAGGCAGCGATTTTCAGGCAGCTGACCGATCTACTAGGCTGCCAACAAAGCCACACAACCGCGTATCACCCCCAGTCCAATGAGATGATAGAACGATGACACCTCTCGCTCAAAGCCTCACTGATGTGTCACGACGACAATCAATGGCTCGACGCACTGGCAACTGTCCTCTTAGGCCTGCGTACAAGCATAAAAGAGGACCTGGGAGCCTCAGCAGCAGATCTGACTTATGGAACCAATCTGCGCCTCCCAGGAGAGTTCTTCGCCGATGGAGAACCTCCACTCGATCAGTTGCCCAACATGGAAAACTTACGCAAACTCATGCGAAAGGTCTGGGCAGTCGCCAGACACGGTTCCAAGAGGATATTTGTTCACCTAGAGATGGACAGCTGCACGCACGTCTTCATCAGGGTGGACAAAGTAACTTCACGTGCCCACAGACACGTGTCCCCAAAATCCGCCTTTTCACCTGACCAAAGGTGACACCCATACTGGTGTCAATAACCTCACGTATCCACAGATACGTGGGCCCCAAGTCCCGAACAAATTCCCTACGCCTGCACGCCGATCGAAGGACACGACCCAGTATAGAAATTGTGTACCGATCCATTAGCTGGATAAACACAAACAGTTGGCTCAGCGGCGCCAGATGTCGACAAACATCAAATCCCCGGCGATAAGCCAATTTCCGTAAAACAATCCGTCGGCAAAACCTTTGTCCCTGCCACAATGCACTTCGCCTAAACAAATGCCATTGCTGAGAAACAGCAATAAACGAAAACGCTGTTCCCATAGCGCAATACAATAATTACCCCGATCCCAGGATCGCCAAGAATAAACACCACACACGAATGTTTGCATAAGCAACGCAACAAAAGTGTGAAAATTCGGACGATCCCACAGGCGGCAACCTCCGCGTCTGTATGCATGAGTGCGATCTTCCCTGGTGGAGAGATTCTCGATTGAGAGAGAATCACCAGGACAAGGAACACGAAGGGGAAAATAGAACTATGGGGGTGAATAGAATCATCCCCAGAGGAAAATGACTGAGTCATTGAGAATCTAAACGGAGAAGTTGTATTCTATGTACGTTGGTGTTAAGGCCGTGTTTCCGGGAGGCTTACGTTGTTATAGTGCCGTTGCCAATTTGTTTGGTGTCGCTTAAAAGTAACATCCAGGGACGAACGAACTCGTGGTTTAGCGAAGTGAGTCGAAAGTGTAAACAACAGTAAATGCGTAGACTGAGACGGTTATCCTCGTCGTGACACTTTCGTGGTATCCTAACGTGTGCCGTATTTATATTGTCAATTTTCGTGCTGATAACAATAAGTGAAAGGCTATATGCGATAGACAGGAATAAATAAGGATATTTTCAAAAATTAAGACGATGCAAGGTGTGGGGGAAGTTTGTCGTTTCTTTGTACACCCCCTGAACTGCTATTATAAACTAAAAGAAAATTTTGTGTATTAGACGATTAAGCGAAAAGAAACAAACGATAAAATAAAAGAGCGTTTCCAGAAAAAAAAGAACAGTGTTTTATTTATGGCAGTGTCTCCGTGTTCCGGGTTATTTCTGGTTTGTGAACAGTGTTCGGCGGAACACTTACGACCCAACAGACAAAATTCCGCCAAATCTCCATACACGTATCATTGGGATAGAATGCTCCCGAAAGGAGATCATTTTCACTGTCCATTGCCCTAGTTGTGTGACTACGAATAATCTTGATAATGAAGTTATCTATTCTGTTTAGTCCTGATTTGTCATACATGACTTTATTGGGATAGTATTTCTCATATTGCGACTCTGGGGTTCTGTACATTCCGAGGCAGGAACGCAAACACTGCCTCTCAAACAGCCGAAACTACTCCATGTAAAATGGGAATATGTTATATCATACCGGGCAGCCATACACTAATATTGGTCGGATGAACGCCGATTATGAAATACGTTCACCTTGGGGTCCAGAAGACTACTACGGAAGAGACTTCGTGTATGCTTATCATAGTAAAGATACTGATCAGGCCAGATACCAAGGTATCTGACTACAGTTTTTATTTGTAGGGGGAGAATATGATTTCCTGCAATGGAAATTTTTTCCAATTCCGTTTTGTATCCGTTGATGCACTGGTGTAACATTAAAGTGCAAACCTCTAATGTTGACATTTAATATTTTGTTATCGGGCAGCTAAATGGCCAAGATATTCTATTATTTATTAATATTTTATTATTATTACAATGTAATACCTGAGCGTAACCCCAGATATTAACATTTATTATTTAATTATCTAAGAGGGTGTTTGTTTATATTATTTATCTTTTATTAGGCCCCACGTTGGGCGCCAAAATGTTGTATTTTATTTGTACAACACTTAATATTTATTTATCGCGATTTGATTTGATTGGACATTTATTTATCGTTATATTTGTTGCTATTTTATGCTTAAGATGTTAGCAGGTACCTGCGGCTTACCGTTTTTTCAGTTGCGGGAATGTTACTCACCCAGTGTGGCTTAATTTTACCAGGCTTAACTTTACCAGGCTTCCTTCTGTTCTGGGGCACGGCTTCTCCTCGGTGGCAGCCTTCTCTGAGTTGGGGTTCCGAGATTAAAAGAAAACACTTTATTTCACTTGATTTTGAAACTTTATTTATTAAACAATCGAGAATGTCGATCCCTTTAATTTATATCGTTCAGTACTAACTCTTACTATTAACTAACAAGAAGACCCGCTGTACAGTTTCGATCGCTGCAGCCTTCTTTTTTATTACTTTACACTGTGCTGCAACTCATTTGCACACCTCTTTTTATACCCAATTATTGGTAAGTTAATGCAGATGATGCATTTTCCTCACCTAGAACGTGTAACCTATTCGGAGATTATTCGCCTGTCCTAAGCCATTCGCAATATTTATTAATTGTTTTATTTGCCCTGCTAAAACTGCAATGGCAATGAATTGAGCAATTACTTAATTAGTCCCATTGCGGAGAACCAATTATAGGACATTGCCCCGTGTGCCAATCGTATCATACGATTAATTGTGCCTCACTGCTGTGTTCGCTACTTCGTCGAACTCAGCACTTTCCCGACGCTCAATTATTTCGTCGTTGGTGGCCTTTGACGATACTGCCCGTGATCGTATATCATGTATTACACTTGTAAACATATGTATTTGTAAAATGAGACCGTGTAGGCGCTTGCTTGATTTTTGTAATATGAAACAGAATGCAGTGGCTTTGGGGAGTGGGTCAAGTGTATGACTTATATATGATAATTGGCTCTGGGCATAGATGGGTAATTATCGCAATGTATGCGATATGAATTAATTTCCCGTGGAGACGGCTTTGCGAAGTTTAATTATATGCATTTTATTGCTTTCCCACAAGCAGTATTGCATTGTATACAGAATATTTTGAGGATTAATCATATAGATGGAATCATAGGATGATGGAATATTAATTAAGTAAAGCGAGGTGTAACACTGGTCAGTGGCGTTCTGAAAAGGATAGTCTCTGTTTTCTGGAAATTTATTTTTAATTTCCAGTCGTCGCAAAAACGTTTGATTTTGTTGAAATCATCTTGCAGAAGTCTGTTGATGACATCAATCTTTTCTCCAGATCTATACACCACAATGTCGTCAGCATACGCAATTGCATGGTTGAGAGAACCCACTAGACCACTAGTGTAAATGTTAAATAAAATGGGAGAATTCACTGCTCCCTGTTGTAGGCCGTTTTTGATGTGGAAGGTCTTGTTAGAGATTATATCTCTACATTTCACCACAAATTGTTTAGCCATTATCATATCGTAGATAATGTATAATAGATATTCGGGCATACCTAGATTTGATAACTTATATACCAGCCCTTCTAACCATACGGTGTCGGAAGCCTTTTCAAAGTCAACCAGAAAGGCCCCTGTGCATGTCGGAAACAAGTTTTGTCGCAGCATGAACTGCGTCATGTTCCGATCGGAAACCAAACTGGTTGTTCGGAATAATACCATTTTCCTCACACCAGTTAGTCAATGCTTTATTTATAATTTTCTCGAATACCTTGCTGATGTTCGGAAGCAAACTAATCGAGCGAAGATTGGCTGGATTGCTTCTGTCTTTGCCCTTTTTGGGGATGGGATGGACTACTGCGGATTTGTATTGGGTTGGATAATATGCATTATTTAGAGCGTTATCGAACAAAATAGTGTAAACCTTCACTACTTTAAGAGGTAAATGCTTTAGAACAATGTTTGCCCTATTTTCCAGGTCAAGGTTAGAATGACCCGATCCGTTCAATCTATACACTGCTTCGAAACAAGCACCAGTTGAGTTCGCCTTTTTTTGCGGATCCTCGACTATTATGAACTCTTCGTTAGAGTTGATGTGTTCCAGGATAAGTCCTGCGTTCAGCAGCGTTTGACAATTCTCGGGAGTTCGTGGAACTCACAGACATGGGATGTCATTATAATCTTTCCTTCGAAAGACTTTATTTATTTGTGGAAACATATTCGGTCCACTAGCTTTAATGGCTTGAATTCTGTTGTTCCAGTTTTCATTAATTACTGATCTATAGTTGTAATGGATCAGTTTTTGAAGATTTTTAATTAGTGACTTAATTGTTTTTATTTCCTGGCTGTTTGGATCGCTGAACTGTCTGTAGAGCAGTTTTAACTTAGAGAGCAGAATACTCTTTTGTCTATATAGTTCGTCGATCGTTGAGTTTCTGGTTTGTATGGCTCTCCATGTGAGACACTTTTGGGATAGAACGATTCATTGTATTAGTAACAATGTTGTTCATCGTCGAAAGATAATGATCAATTACGTCATTATGAAGATTTCCGTCAGTTGGTGGATCTATGCTATTGAAGCGCAATTCTTTTTTTACTATCCGATCAAAGCGCGACCAGTGTGCTTTTCCGTAATTAAAAGAATGCATCTGTTTGTACTGCTCAAGTAGTGAATGTTCGTTTGGGACATGTATAGCGTTTGAAATAATAGCGAAGAAGAACGTGTGATTCGAACTGACGCTATGACAGTTTGAATCACCAAAAATTGAACCTAAGAGTTACCCATCAGGCTACTGGCCGTGTTTAGAATTTGATTTTTATACTCGACTATACTCCACTGATGTGAATTGTTATGTTATCGCTATGGTATACGGCTCTGATGTAATTTCTTATTCGATTTTCGTTCGCTGTTCTTCACTATTTTGCTTGTGAATTGTGTGTGTATCTGTTAGAGACGCCACACATGTCCGTAATGATCGCTATCGTACTCGATTGTACGAAGACAATTTCGAGTAGTTAGATCCGTATCTAATAATTGTATTCGCTCGTCCAGCAACAGTAAATCCAAGAAGGAATTTCCTTTTGAATATGACGGCGTACTTGTAACGTACAATTCTAGTTTATGTTCGATAGCGTTTGTTTGCCACCATTCGAACAACACATTGCCTCTTGTGTTTGTGATAAGTTACCCCAAGTACTGTGCTTGGAATTGAGATCTCCCGCCATAAAGAAATAATTATTTTCCAAGTCTAACTTGAGATTTCGAAAAAGGGTATCAATTTCATTGATAAACTGTATACACTGTGGAGCTTCGGGAGCATACGCAGAGATCACATATAGATATAGATTGACTTTTCAAAGGAATATCTATAACGCAGGCTTCTAGTACCTGGAACTTGTATACATCTCTACTGTAGACGACTTTGTGTTGTAGATCATTTTTAACTAAGACAGCGACCCCGCCCCCCTGAGTGGAATTTGGAAGATCTCGTCTAATTACATTATAATTCGGGTAGCCCAATTTGTGCCTTTGGTTTAGATTAGTTTCGCTAGCCAAAACCACATCTGGGCGTTCGGCTTCTAGCAGATTGCTGAGATTATCCCTTCTTTCCATGCGGATTAGTGAATTAACATTCACAGCAATAATTTTTAAGGTTAATTCAGTCGCAGTGAACGATATGATTAGAGTGTGGGTTCGTCTGGACACAGGGTCGAATATACAATGTCCGTTCGAGCCACTTGTTCCCCCAGTTTTTTTTTTGATCATCTCGAATTTTTTATCAAACGCAGCAAACTGTCCTTGTATGGACAGTAATATTGCTGTTATATCAGTTTGTGCTTCTGTAGCAGGCGTTTTAATGATATTGCGTGATTGCTCTAAGATTGGTGCATTTTTTACTCCACCTGCCATTTGGGCATATGACACACTTGGTGCCATGAAGTTGAGCGAGTTTTCATCCTTTTCTCTTCTTCAACTTGCTTCTTTCTGGCTTCTAACTTTGATTTTAGTTGTTGGTACTTAGGGCAACTTCTAAAGTTAGCAGGGTGACCTGAGTTGTTACAGAGGACACAGGATAGTTTATTTCTATCCGGGAGCTGTTCTTTGCCGAATGGACATTCTCCAATGATATGCTTATTTAGGCATTTGACGCATCTGAAATGCATATTGCAATTCGCTGCCACATGGCCGAAGCGTTGACAGCGCATACACTGCAATACGCGGTCGCACTTCTTTATTCTCTCCCAACTTATTGTTTGGTGACTAATGTATTTAATATATCCAAGTCCATCAATTTTACTATTGGGGCTTAGCGACACAATGAAGAAAGGCAACTTACGGTTGCGATTTCTAGAATTTGCTGTAGAAAATGGTTTCACACCTGTTAATTTCAAGGTATCGTGGTCGAAGCTTTTTGTTCTTCGAGCACCTCTTCGGGAGTAAAGAAAGTATCAACTCCTTTGAAGAGCATGGAAATAGTTTTCTCCGATTTAGGGGTGTACGTGTAGTACTCGTTTTTCGATTTCTCCAATGCCGCTTTAATTTTGTTATACTAAATCTAATTTTGTTATTCTAAATCATCGCATGTTAGACTTTACTTAAAATTATTTATCCGTTTTGTTTTAAAAGTTTTGCATGTCAACTCATCCAATTTTATGAGATCCTTTGTCTCCATGTAACTGATGTAGACAGGAGGTACTTTCTCCTTTTTTTTGACTGGCACCTGCTGAGATGTTTCCTGCTGTTGAGGTGGTTCCTGCTGTTGTTGTTGATATCATTCCTGCTGTTGAGTTTCCTTATTTTGTCGTATTTTTTTTTTTGTCTTCGTGGGTTGCTGTTGTTGTTGTACCATTTTCGTTTTCCGCTGACTCAGATTGTTTTTTAGCTTAACAACTTCTTCCATTTGTTTATCCAGTTGTTGTTTTTTAAGACTAATCTCTTGGATGAGTCTTTTGAGGACCTCGATCTGATTGCTGGCGTCTGCATTTGTTTCGCTGACAGCTAGTTCTTGGAATTGATTTCCAGCCCCTGAGTGCTGGGCACCATGGGTGTTGTCTTCGTCATCGCTGTTGACAATCAACGTGTTTGTATCCTTGTTTTCATTTGATCTAAGGCGTTTAGCCTTTAGATTTACGTCTGTATTTTGCCTTCTCCGAAGCACCATTTTGACATCCATTTGATTTACGTCCAAATTATGGACCACGTGTTCTCACTTTCTTTTTATTGCACGAGTGACAGATAGATAATCACGTTTAAGAGTTTGTTTATTATATTGTGCACATACACAAACAGGAACACTTCGTACGTCGCGTATCGGCACTAATTGTTGTTTTTATGTGGCCTTTGTATGCACACTGCTATTGTGACTTTTTTCGCGCAAACCTTCGCCTAAAGTATCTAAACCTATAATTTTTGCTGATGCAAAATCCATCAGCACCAAACAGACATTTCACTGGGGGCATGGTTTGACGAAACGCACCATTTCCTTAAAAGCAATTCAGTTGCACCACTAAGCAACCGACATAACTCGACCACCGCGGTGCACATATCCCCCATCGAATTTACAGCACACAAGCAGGAGATACTTTTGCTTTACTTCCATGCTGCAACCATATCGGTCGCTAAACCGATCGGCAAAAAATGTTTAACTCGCTCCTAGCCGCAAAAAGGGAATCGAGTTCTCGTTGGTGTAACTACACACACGACGGTTCGACCCTCTGATGAAGCCAGCAACGTGTGCCCGATCAGCATAGATGCCTTACGCAGTACCGATCGGGTAAACATTTCCTTTTATGGAATTATGATATCCACGCTTCGCATGTTCATGGACACCCAGCATGAGCGTGCGAAGTAACCAAATCTGTGCGCGTGCACTTCCTCACCGTGACCAATGGAAGATCATCCCCTATTGATCACCGAAACTACGGATGAAAATTTGGTATCCCGTCGTTTCGAATGAATTAATCAATCGCGTTACAGATTCCGTGGAGGCAAGTTGTTAGACAAGTTAAAGGAGTCGAGTTTAATGTCTCATCGAGCGGAGTCGAGCCCGTGTCATGTGATAGGCAGTCGTGAAACGCTATTTGGTAAAATCGTCCGATCGCGGAGTTCGCCCAATATATTGAGTTTTCTTGTAAGTGTAATCCACGGAATAACCAACTAAATTTGTGTAAAGTCTCCGTCCGAATTAATTAGTATCTAAAGACAATTATAAATAGTTAGAATTAGTGTGTGCTTGAACATTCCGTTAAGCGTAACCTTTCCAAAGAACAATACTCATGGAAGTTTCTGTTTAAAATTAATGAAGGAATTACCTTGTATTCTAACTCAACTAGTGAAGTAAATGAAACCTTGTGTTACTCGTTGATGCATTGTGAATTTTTAAGTAGTGTGTTTAGTAAAACCCTGTAACCACAATAAAGTACTCATAAACTAGCCAACGTTTAAATGTTTCTCGTAACGATGTGGCGGGGTTGTTTAAATACCTAAATAGGACTAATAAGAAAACAATTAACCACCACAATTAGTAACATTTCGTGGTGATGGGAGTAGAACCAGTACCGACGACGGCATACATACAACCTACCCCACAGACCTTCCTCTCGAACGCGGCTAAGAGTTCAGAATGCCTTTTATTGAGCACCCAGGTCTCGGATCCATACATGAGTACTGGTAAGACCATAGTCTTGTAAAGTAGCACCTTGGATGTTCTGAATAAATTTAGAGATTTAAAGAGCCTTGATAGACCATAGTAGGCTTTGTTGGATTTGATCAGCCGTCCGTGTATTTCTTCTTCCATATTGTTATCGGCTGATACTATTGACCCAAGGTAGTTAACGGATTACACTACTTCAAATTCGTGTTCCACTACTCTGATAGTTTGACCAACCTTAAGTCTTCTCTTCGCAGCAGTTGCCACCATGTAATTTTTCCTTCATTAATGTGGAGTCCCAGTTTTTGTGCCGCCTGTTCGATCTGGATGAAGGAGTCCTATCCAGCCGATTCGGTTCTACCGATAATGTCGATGTCATCCGCGTAGGCGAGTATCTGGCTAGACTTGGTGACAATATTCCTGGTAGTTGTAACGCCAGAGTCGCGGATTGCTTTCTCCAAAGCCAGGTTGAAGAGAAGGCAGACCAGATTATCCCATTGTCGAAGTCCATTAACGATGTTTATTGGTTTGGACAGCAATCCCGCTACTTTTACTTGACTAGTTACGTTGGTCAGGGTCAACCTACTAAATCGTATCAATTTGTTTGGAATGCTGTACTCTCTCGTGGCATTATATAGTTGTGGCCTGGCTATGCTGTCGTAGGTGTTCTTCAAGTCTATAAATAGATCATATAATGGAATCTTAAATTCCAGACATTTTTCCATCGCCTGCCTAAGAGTGAATATCTGATCAATTGCTGATATGCATGGGATGAAGCCACATTGACATTGACGAATGATGACTTTAGCGTATGGCGCTATCCGCTCTTGTAGAATAGAGGAGAGCATCTTATAGGCGGTGCTCAGTAATTTGATGCCCCTATAGTTTCTGCACGCTATGATATCTCCCTTCTTATGTATGCGGCAAACAAACGACGCCAATCTTCCGGCATATCTTCTTCTTCCCATACGTGCGCCACGATCTCATGTAGTTCGAGATGTAACGCTGTCCCTCCTTGTTTAATCAGCTGAGCTAGTATGCGATCAGCTCCGGGACTTTATTTGATTTGAGCTGTCTTATGGCTTTTAATATTCCCTCAATGCTTAGTGGCGGCAGCATTAGGTCTTGATTTAGCATTGGTGGAGTCTCCAATTCTTCTGTGAGCTTGTGGGGTTTCTCTATTCTACATGGAGAACCAACCCACAATTCCAACCCCAATGTCCGCTTTATTTCGACCGCTAACAGAGTGTCAACCCAATCCCAATTCCTACCGTCGGCTATTTCACCTGCAATAGATAAATCCCTAAAAGAAGACTGGCCGAAAGTCATTACTCTATTCGGTTAATGCACAATTGCATTCAGTGTTTTCTTGCCATACGGCAACACTATTGCATTAACCCATGAGATTTCCACCGGAAATTTCAAAGTCATTTCGGTTAGCAACAACCAAGACCAGACCAAACGACGCGGTTACATAATCATGCATCGGCTAGGGAAATTCCAAATTCTTCGAATTTGGTTCACATATTAATATATCCCTAGCCGATTAAGCGTCATTTATGACTTCCCCCAGCCACTCTATTCGCTTGGGATCAATGATCTCTTTTAACAGGTGAATAGCTACAAACCAACTTCCATACTCATCACATTTCCCCTTACCAGAGTCCAACGTACGCTGACATCACCATAATATCCTAATTGTGTCACAAGGTCAGCTTCAGGATAGCATTGCGGTATGCATGCTAGAGCTAATTTCACATCGAGATCATTGCACTTCATGTTCTGGTTCTCTCATTCTCTCTTGACCATCAGCTGTCGAATTAACTGAAGCGTTTATCTACCTCGATAGGCAGAGAGAATGAGAGAGCACAGTTGTAAGGATGATCTCAATTGGTTGTTTGGCATGCAAATCCAATTGCTCATGTTTCAACCCCTAAGTAGAGTCAGTCACATCTCAACTATCATTGCGAGCAGTTACGCCGCTGGTCATAAAGTACTTACTCAATCGTCATAACGTCAGGTCGCGCCATTAAAAAGTCTCTGCCCAACTATTATAGAGTCGTGTTTATTCGTTGTGCTGTTAATAATGTATAATCTTTAAAGATCAATTGTGACAATAAAAGAAGCAAAATCAAACTGTTTATAGTTGTGTTAAGAACTTATATATCAATCACCAGTAATAAATTAAATAAAACGGAATTTAAAGACAGATAGCGAAACTACATATTGTTTGATTTTTATTTTCTTCTCCTCTCAACTTGTGGAAATTTGGTGATCTATTTACTTGGAACAACAGTGTTGGCGGGTAAAGTGAATACTTGCCGTACGTCGGCACTCATACTGTCTACCCCCACAAGCTGACCATTTAGCAATTCATTGAAGTACACTTCCCATCGCTCCAGAATTACTTCAGGATCCTAGCCGAAAGCCCTAGCAGCTAGCGCTATTTAGAATTAAGTTATTGTGTAATTAATTACATCGTAATAAATAATAATAATAATAACAATACTTCAGGATCGGTGATCAGATTACCCTCTTTATCCTTGCAGTAAGTGCAGCGTGGTGTGTACCGCGTCATATTGCGGATTATTTGGTAGAACTTCCGCGCCTGGTGCGGACCTCGCTCTCTACTTTTCTCTATTTCACAGACAACGTTTTCTTCCTGGGCACTTTTCTTTTGTCTGTGAAGTCGTTTTTCAGATCTTCTGAGCTCTTTGTATTTCTCCTTGCGTACCCGCGTCGTATGATACTGCTGCATTGCCCGGTGTGCCGTATCCTTACGTTCAGTCGCTAGTTTGCACTCATCATCAAACCAATCAATCTTCCGGCATCTCTTCTTGTTCCCATACGTGCACCACGATCTCATGAATTGCTTGGTGTAACGCTGTCCCTCCTTGTTTGATCAGCTCAGCTTGTACGCCGTCAGCTCCGGGGGTTTTGTTTGATTTGAGCTGTCTTATGGCTTTTAATCGTGTATATTACAACCAGCTTCTCAGATTTGTTTCTATTTATGATTTCCTTCTTAATATATAATACATCCGGATTTTCAGATGGAGTCACACTCTGTAGAAATTCATTTATTTCATCTTTGCAGATATTTAATCTAACTAATATCCCTGTAGATATGATATCTTCCGGTTGTTACAAGACAGATAAAAAACGAGAACAATGAAGAAGGCCACTCTTGTCTTTGCCTTTAAATTCGGATTTTCTCTCGCTATCTATCTACAACAGACCTGTGCGATACATACGAGCTAGATGGTAAGATTGTGAGTAGTGGCATTTTCTATTTATAAATAAGGACTTCATAATTGGCCCACTTCAAAATAAATTCGCAATATATAAATGTTAAATAAGTGGCTATATCTTTAGTCTTGCAAAATTCATCCAAATTTGTACTAAATGAATTTGAAAAGTGTATTAGACTGTATACAAAACCCACACAAGTGACTGAAAAGTTTTTCTCCCATTAGAAGTTGATTTCTTTTTATTCATTCAAATTTACATTTTCTGGAGAACTCGTGTCGAATTATACGTTTCCACTTATCATCGGGCAAAACTTACGCTCAGATGAATTGACTCATTTTCAGACATCACAAAAAGGATTGAAATCAATTCTTTCATTCAGTTTACGATATAATTGCTTGCCGTTCAAAACATTCCCCGGAAATATTTTCATCCCAAAATACTCGCACATGAGTCTGCCTCACTAAATGTACCGACATTGTATTACTGCACGATAAAGATTTTATGTGCGATTAGTTTCTAGAATTCATCAATAAATTTTTCCAGTAAGTCCCCACATCCATAATAAACGCACTGGAGCATCACAAACGCAGAAATAGAAGAAAAACTTGAACTAAATGATTCGTGAAGAGTGTAAGCACTAACTTTTCTTTTTGTTCAAAAAACTATTGCTGGGCCAGACAAAAGTCCTGACGGGACCAAAGTGCTAATTTAATTGAAGTAAAAGAAAAACAAAACACTGGAAACTTTTTAAATGCACAAAATGTTGTCGAATCGAATCATCTCTGCATTTGGGAAACGAGGAATAAAATTTAAAGACCCTAACAATTCAAATTTAGGTGGATGGATCTATCAATGGCAAAATATGTGTTTACAAAAATAAAAAGCAATTGTAGCATTGTCCATACCGCGATAGGTCTTCTAAAAATTATCCTTACATTGATAATATAGTACATAGTACATCGTGCATCCATCATCCCAAGATTTTGTTGATCCCCAATTTTTCGAGAAACAGTCTAGTAAGTAATGATGCTTATTAAAAACAGTCCATTTTCCACACTACGAGCGCCATCTCTAAAACCACACGCAAGCTGCAGATTTGAATGCAAAATTGGATGCCCAAACGCAGTGGATGAAATGTAATTTTCAACACTTTAAAGAAGATTTTTTTTTTTTAACATGCTGTACGAGGGTTGCCTTTTATATTTCGGGATTAGAGAACAAAAACAAATATTGATCATCGAAAATCACTTTATTGTTTTTCAAAATATTCCCCATGAAGATCTATACACTTTTGCATGCGTTTGAACCAATTGTCGAAGCGCTTTTGCCACTCTGATTGAGGTATCTCCAACACATGCATTCTGAATGCAGCAACCGCTTTTTCAGGTGTCGAAAAACGTTGACCTCTCAGTTTGTTTTTTACGTACGGGAATAAAAAGAAGTCATTCGGTGCCAAGTCAGGACTATA